>OZ001262.1:0-1200000 GCA_963924015.1 Macrophya annulata
ACCTAACCTAACCTAACCTAACCTAACCTAACCTAACCTAACCTAACCTAACTAACCTAACCTAACCTAACCTAACCTAACCTAACCTAACCTAACCTAACCTAACCTAACCTAACCTAACCTAACCTAACCTAACCTAACCTAACCTAACCTAACCTAACCTAACCTAACCTAACCTAACCTAACCTAACCTAACCTAACCTAACCTAACCTAACCTAACCTAACCTAACCTAACCTAACCTAACCTAACCTAACCTAACCTAACCTAACCTAACCTAACCTAACCTAACCTAACCTAACCTAACCTAACCTAACCTAACCTAACCTAACCTAACCTAACCTAACCTAACCTAACCTAACCTAACCTAACCTAACCTAACCTAACCTAACCTAACCTAACCTAACCTAACCTAACCTAACCTAACCTAACCTAACCTAACCTAACCTAACCTAACCTAACCTAACCTAACCTAACCTAACCTAACCTAACCTAACCTAACCTAACCTAACCTAACCTAACCTAACCTAACCTAACCTAACCTAACCTAACCTAACCTAACCTAACCTAACCTAACCTAACCTAACCTAACCTAACCTAACCTAACCTAACCTAACCTAACCTAACCTAACCTAACCTAACCTAACCTAACCTAACCTAACCTAACCTAACCTAACCTAACCTAACCTAACCTAACCTAACCTAACCTAACCTAACCTAACCTAACCTAACCTAACCTAACCTAACCTAACCTAACCTAACCTAACCTAACCTAACCTAACCTAACCTAACCTAACCTAACCTAACCTAACCTAACCTAACCTAACCTAACCTAACCTAACCTAACCTAACCTAACCTAACCTAACCTAACCTAACCTAACCTAACCTAACCTAACCTAACCTAACCTAACCTAACCTAACCTAACCTAACCTAACCTAACCTAACCTAA
The DNA here is from genome assembly GCA_963924015.1 of Macrophya annulata. Taxonomy (NCBI): domain Eukaryota; kingdom Metazoa; phylum Arthropoda; class Insecta; order Hymenoptera; family Tenthredinidae; genus Macrophya; species Macrophya annulata. The sequence goes on from OZ001262.1 coordinate 951, forward strand.
CCTAACCTAACCTAACCTAACCTAACCTAACCTAACCTAACCTAACCTAACCTAACCTAACCTAACCTAACCTAACCTAACCTAACCTAACCTAACCTAACCTAACCTAACCTAACCTAACCTAACCTAACCTAACCTAACCTAACCTAACCTAACCTAACCTAACCTAACCTAACCTAACCTAACCTAACCTAACCTAACCTAACCTAACCTAACCTAACCTAACCTAACCTAACCTAACCTAACCTAACCTAACCTAACCTAACCTAACCTAACCTAACCTAACCTAACCTAACCTAACCTAACCTAACCTAACCTAACCTAACCTAACCTAACCTAACCTAACCTAACCTAACCTAACCTAACCTAACCTAACCTAACCTAACCTAACCTAACCTAACCTAACCTAACCTAACCTAACCTAACCTAACCTAACCTAACCTAACCTAACCTAACCTAACCTAACCTAACCTAACCTAACCTAACCTAACCTAACCTAACCTAACCTAACCTAACCTAACCTAACCTAACCTAACCTAACCTAACCTAACCTAACCTAACCTAACCTAACCTAACCTAACCTAACCTAACCTAACCTAACCTAACCTAACCTAACCTAACCTAACCTAACCTAACCTAACCTAACCTAACCTAACCTAACCTAACCTAACCTAACCTAACCTAACCTAACCTAACCTAACCTAACCTAACCTAACCTAACCTAACCTAACCTAACCTAACCTAACCTAACCTAACCTAACCTAACCTAACCTAACCTAACCTAACCTAACCTAACCTAACCTAACCTAACCTAACCTAACCTAACCTAACCTAACCTAACCTAACCTAACCTAACCTAACCTAACCTAACCTGACCGCAATCCTGACCGCAGCATTTCTGACCGAAGCATTCCTGACCGAAGCATCCCTGACTGAAGCATTTCTGACCGAAGCTGACCGAAGCGTTCCTGACCGAAGCTGACCGAAGCGTTCCTGACCGAAGCTGACCGAAGCATTCCTGACCGAAGCATTCCTGACCGCATTCCTGACCGCAATCCTGACTGAAGCATTCCTGACCCCAATCCTGACCGAAGCATTTCTGACCGCAATCCTGACCGAAGCATTCCTGACCGAAGCTGACCGAAGCTGACCGAAGCATTCCTGACCGCAATCCTGACCGAAGCATTCCTGACCGAAGCATTCCTGACCGAAGCATCCCTGACCGAAGCATTCCTGACCGAAGCATCCCTGACCGAAGCATTCCGGACCGAAGCATTCCTGACCGAAGCATTCCTGACCGAAGCAATCCTGACCGAAGCATTCCTGACCACAATCCTGACCGAAGCATTCCTGACCGAAATCCTGGCCACATTCCTGATCGAGATCCTGACCGAAGCATCCCTGACCGCAATCCTGACCAAAGCATTCCTGACCGCAATCCTGACCGTAGCATTCCTGACCGCAATCCTGACCGAAGCATTCCTGACCGAAGCATTCCTGACCGAAGCATACCTGACCGAAGCATCCCTGACCGAAGCATCCCTGACCGAAGCATCCCTGACCGCAATCCTGACTGAAGCATTCCTGACCGCAATCCTGACCGAAGCGATCCTGACCGAAGCATTCCTGACCGAAATCCTAACCGCAATTCTGACCGAAGCGATCCTGACCGAAGCAATTCTGACCGACATCCTGACCGCAATTCTGACCGAAGCAATCCTGACCGAAGCATTCCTGACCGAAGCATTCCTGACCGCAATCCTGACCGCAATCCTGACCGAAGCATTTCTGACCGCAATCCTGACCGAAGCATTCCTGACCGAAGCTGACCGAAGCTGACCGAAGCATTCCTGACCGCAATCCTGACCGCAGCATTTCTGACCGAAGCATTCCTGACCGAAGCATCCCTGACCGAAGCATTTCTGACCGAAGCTGACCGAAGCGTTCCTGACCGAAGCTGACCGAAGCGTTCCTGACCGAAGCTGACCGAAGCATTCCTGACCGAAGCATTCCTGACCGCATTCCTGACCGCAATCCTGACTGAAGAATTCCTGACCCCAATCCTGACCGAAGCATTTCTGACCGCAATCCTGACCGAAGCATTCCTGACCGAAGCATTCCTGACCGAAGCATCCCTGACCGAAGCATTCCTGACCGAAGCATCCCTGACCGAAGCATTCCGGACCGAAGCATTCCTGACCGAAGCATTCCTGACCGAAGCAATCCTGACCGAAGCATTCCTGACCGCAATCCTGACCGAAGCATTCCTGACGGAAATCCTGGCCACATTCCTGATCGAGATCCTGACCGAAGCATTCCTGACCGCAATCCTGACCAAAGCATTCCTGACCGCAATCCTGACCGTAGCATTCCTGACCGCAATCCTGACCGAAGCATTCCTGACCGAAGCATTCCTGACCGAAGCATCCCTGACCGAAGCATCCCTGACCGAAGCATTCCTGACCGAAGCTGACCGAAGCTGACCGAAGCATTCCTGACCGCAATCCTGACCGCAGCATTTCTGACCGAAGCATTCCTGACCGAAGCATCCCTGACCGAAGCATTCCTGACCGAAGCTGACCGAAGCGTTCCTGACCGAAGCTGACCGAAGCGTTCCTGACCGAAGCTGACCGAAGCATTCCTGACCGAAGCATTCCTGACCGCATTCCTGACCGCAATCCTGACTGAAGCATTCCTGACCCCAATCCTGACCGAAGCATTTCTGACCGCAATCCTGACCGAAGCATTCCTGACCGAAGCTGACCGAAGCTGACCGAAGCATTCCTGACCGCAATCCTGACCACAGCATTTCTGACCGAAGCATTCCTGACCGAAGCATCCCTGACCGAAGCATTCCTGACCGAAGCTGACCGAAGCGTTCCTGACCGAAGCTGACCGAAGCGTTCCTGACCGAAGCTGACCGAAGCATTCCTGACCGAAGCATTCCTGACCGCATTCCTGACCGCAATCCTGACTGAAGCATTCCTGACCCCAATCCTGACCGAAGCATTTCTGACCGCAATCCTGACCGAAGCATTCCTGACCGAAGCTGACCGAAGCTGACCGAAGCATTCCTGACCGCAATCCTGACCGAAGCATTCCTGACCGAAGCATTCCTGACCGAAGCATCCCTGACCGAAGCATTCCTGACCGAAGCATCCCTGACCGAAGCATTCCGGACCGAAGCATTCCTGACCGAAGCATTCCTGACCGAAGCAATCCTGACCGAAGCATTCCTGACTGCAATCCTGACCGAAGCATTCCTGACCGAAATCCTGGCCACATTCCTGATCGAGATCCTGACCGAAGCATCCCTGACCGCAATCCTGACCAAAGCATTCCTGACCGCAATCCTGACCGTAGCATTCCTGACCGCAATCCTGACCGAAGCATTCCTGACCGAAGCATTCCTGACCGAAGCATCCCTGACCGAAGCATCCCTGACCGCAATCCTGACCGAAGCATTCCTGACCGCAATCCTGACCGAAGCGATCCTGACCGAAGCATTCCTGACCGAAATCCTGACCGCAATTCTGACCGAAGCGATCCTGACCGAAGCAATTCTGACCGACATCCTGACCGCAATTCTGACCGAAGAAATCCTGACCGAAGCATTCCTGACCGAAGCATTCCTGACCGCAATCCTGACCGAAATCCTGGCCACATTCCTGATCGAGATCCTGACTGAAGCATCCCTGACCGCAATCCTGACCAAAGCATTCCTGACCGCAATCCTGACCGAAGCATTTCTGACCGCAATCCTGACCGAAGCATTCCTGACCGAAGCTGACCGAAGCTGACCGAAGCATTCCTGACCGCAATCCTGACCGCAGCATTTCTGACCGAAGCATTCCTGACCGAAGCATCCCTGACGTAAGCATTCCTGACCGAAGCTGACCGAAGCGTTCCTGACCGAAGCTGACCGAAGCGTTCCTGACCGAAATCCTGACCGAAGCATTTCTGACCGCAATCCTGACCGAAGCATTCCTGACCGAAGCTGACCGAAGCTGACCGAAGCATTCCTGACCGCAATCCTGACCGAAGCATTCCTGACCGAAGCATTCCTGACCGAAGCATCCCTGACCGAAGCATTCCTGACCGGAGCATCCCTGACCGAAGCATTCCGGACCGAAGCATTCCTGACCGAAGCATTCCTGACCGAAGCAATCCTGACCGAAGCATTCCTGACCGCAATCCTGACCGAAGCATTCCTGACGGAAATCCTGGCCACATTCCTGATCGAGATCCTGACCGAAGCATTCCTGACCGCAATCCTGACCAAAGCATTCCTGACCGCAATCCTGACCGTAGCATTCCTGACCGCAATCCTGACCGAAGCATTCCTGACCGAAGCATTCCTGACCGAAGCATCCCTGACCGAAGCATCCCTGACCGAAGCATTCCCGACCGAAGCTGACCGAAGCTGACCGAAGCATTCCTGACCGCAATCCTGACCGCAGCATTTCTGACCGAAGCATTCCTGACCGATCATCCCTGACCGAAGCATTCCTGACCGAAGCTGACCGAAGCGTTCCTGACCGAAGCTGACCGAAGCGTTCCTGACCGAAGCTGACCGAAGCATTCCTGACCGAAGCATTCCTGACCGCATTCCTGACCGCAATCCTGACTGAAGCATTCCTGACCCCAATCCTGACCGAAGCATTTCTGACCGCAATCCTGACCGAAGCATTCCTGACCGAAGCTGACCGAAGCTGACCGGAGCATTCCTGACCGCAATCCTGACCGCAGCATTTCTGACCGAAGCATTCCTGACCGAAGCATCCCTGACTGAAGCATTTCTGACCGAAGCTGACCGAAGCGTTCCTGACCGAAGCTGACCGAAGCGTTCCTGACCGAAGCTGACCGAAGCATTCCTGACCGAAGCATTCCTGACCGCATTCCTGACCGCAATCCTGACTGAAGCATTCCTGACCCCAATCCTGACCGAAGCATTTCTGACCGCAATCCTGACCGAAGCATTCCTGACCGAAGCTGACCGAAGCTGACCGAAGCATTCCTGACCGCAATCCTGACCGAAGCATTCCTGACCGAAGCATTCCTGACCGAAGCATCCCTGACCGAAGCATTCCTGACCGAAGCATCCCTGACCGAAGCATTCCGGACCGAAGCATTCCTGACCGAAGCATTCCTGACCGAAGCAATCCTGACCGAAGCATTCCTGACCGCAATCCTGACCGAAGCATTCCTGACCGAAATCCTGGCCACATTCCTGATCGAGATCCTGACCGAAGCATCCCTGACCGCAATCCTGACCAAAGCATTCCTGACCGCAATCCTGACCGTAGCATTCCTGACCGCAATCCTGACCGAAGCATTCCTGACCGAAGCATTCCTGACCGAAGCATCCCTGACCGAAGCATCCCTGACCGAAGCATCCCTGACCGAAGCATCCCTGACCGCAATCCTGACCGAAGCATTCCTGACCGCAATCCTGACCGAAGCGATCCTGACCGAAGCATTCCTGACCGAAATCCTGACCGCAATTCTGACCGAAGCGATCCTGACCGAAGCAATTCTGACCGACATCCTGACCGCAATTCTGACCGAAGCAATCCTGACCGAAGCATTCCTGACCGAAGCATTCCTGACCGCAATCCTGACCGCAATCCTGACCGAAGCATTTCTGACCGCAATCCTGACCGAAGCATTCCTGACCGAAGCTGACCGAAGCTGACCGAAGCATTCCTGACCGCAATCCTGACCGCAGCATTTCTGACCGAAGCATTCCTGACCGAAGCATCCCTGACCGAAGCATTTCTGACCGAAGCTGACCGAAGCGTTCCTGACCGAAGCTGACCGAAGCGTTCCTGACCGAAGCTGACCGAAGCATTCCTGACCGAAGCATTCCTGACCGCATTCCTGACCGCAATCCTGACTGAAGAATTCCTGACCCCAATCCTGACCGAAGCATTTCTGACCGCAATCCTGACCGAAGCATTCCTGACCGAAGCATTCCTGACCGAAGCATCCCTGACCGAAGCATTCCTGACCGAAGCATCCCTGACCGAAGCATTCCGGACCGAAGCATTCCTGACCGAAGCATTCCTGACCGAAGCAATCCTGACCGAAGCATTCCTGACCGATATCCTGACCGAAGCATTCCTGACGGAAATCCTGGCCACATTCCTGATCGAGATCCTGACCGAAGCATTCCTGACCGCAATCCTGACCAAAGCATTCCTGACCGCAATCCTGACCGTAGCATTCCTGACCGCAATCCTGACCGAAGCATTCCTGACCGAAGCATTCCTGACCGAAGCATCCCTGACCGAAGCATCCCTGACCGAAGCATTCCTGACCGAAGCTGACCGAAGCTGACCGAAGCATTCCTGACCGCAATCCTGACCGCAGCATTTCTGACCGAAGCATTCCTGACCGAAGCATCCCTGACCGAAGCATTCCTGACCGAAGCTGACCGAAGCGTTCCTGACCGAAGCTGACCGAAGCGTTCCTGACCGAAGCTGACCGAAGCATTCCTGACCGCATTCCTGACCGCAATCCTGACTGAAGCATTCCTGACCCCAATCCTGACCGAAGCATTTCTGACCGCAATCCTGACCGAAGCATTCCTGACCGAAGCTGACCGAAGCTGACCGAAGCATTCCTGACCGCAATCCTGACCACAGCATTTCTGACCGAAGCATTCCTGACCGAAGCATCCCTGACCGAAGCATTTCTGACCGAAGCTGACCGAAGCGTTCCTGACCGAAGCTGACCGAAGCGTTCCTGACCGAAGCTGACCGAAGCATTCCTGACCGAAGCATTCCTGACCGCATTCCTGACCGCAATCCTGACTGAAGCATTCCTGACCCCAATCCTGACCGAAGCATTTCTGACCGCAATCCTGACCGAAGCATTCCTGACCGAAGCTGACCGAAGCTGACCGAAGCATTCCTGACCGCAATCCTGACCGAAGCATTCCTGACCGAAGCATTCCTGACCGAAGCATCCCTGACCGAAGCATTCCTGACCGAAGCATCCCTGACCGAAGCATTCCGGACCGAAGCATTCCTGACCGAAGCATTCCTGACCGAAGCAATCCTGACCGAAGCATTCCTGACTGCAATCCTGACCGAAGCATTCCTGACCGAAATCCTGGCCACATTCCTGATCGAGATCCTGACCGAAGCATCCCTGACCGCAATCCTGACCAAAGCATTCCTGACCGCAATCCTGACCGTAGCATTCCTGACCGCAATCCTGACCGAAGCATTCCTGACCGAAGCATTCCTGACCGAAGCATCCCTGACCGAAGCATCCCTGACCGCAATCCTGACCGAAGCATTCCTGACCGCAATCCTGACCGAAGCGATCCTGACCGAAGCATTCCTGACCGAAATCCTGACTGCAATTCTGACCGAAGCGATCCTGACCGAAGCAATTCTGACCGACATCCTGACCGCAATTCTGACCGAAGAAATCCTGACCGAAGCATTCCTGACCGCAATCCTGACCGAAATCCTGGCCACATTCCTGATCGAGATCCTGACTGAAGCATCCCTGACCGCAATCCTGACCAAAGCATTCCTGACCGCAATCCTGACCGAAGCATTTCTGACCGCAATCCTGACCGAAGCATTCTTGACCGAAGCTGACCGAAGCTGACCGAAGCATTCCTGACCGCAATCCTGACCGCAGCATTTCTGACCGAAGCATTCCTGACCGAAGCATCCCTGACGTAAGCATTCCTGACCGAAGCTGACCGAAGCGTTCCTGACCGAAGCTGACCGAAGCGTTCCTGACCGAAATCCTGACCGAAGCATTTCTGACCGCAATCCTGACCGAAGCATTCCTGACCGAAGCTGACCGAAGCTGACCGAAGCATTCCTGACCGCAATCCTGACCGAAGCATTCCTGACCGAAGCATTCCTGACCGAAGCATCCCTGACCGAAGCATTCCTGACCGAAGCATCCCTGACCGAAGCATTCCGGACCGAAGCATTCCTGACCGAAGCATTCCTGACCGAAGCAATCCTGACCGAAGCATTCCTGACCGCAATCCTGACCGAAGCATTCCTGACGGAAATCCTGGCCACATTCCTGATCGAGATCCTGACCGAAGCATTCCTGACCGCAATCCTGATCAAAGCATTCCTGACCGCAATCCTGACCGTAGCATTCCTGACCGCAATCCTGACCGAAGCATTCCTGACCGAAGCATTCCTGACCGAAGCATCCCTGACCGAAGCATCCCTGACCGAAGCATTCCCGACCGAAGCTGACCGAAGCTGACCGAAGCATTCCTGACCGCAATCCTGACCGCAGCATTTCTGACCGAAGCATTCCTGACCGAAGCATCCCTGACCGAAGCATTCCTGACCGAAGCTGACCGAAGCGTTCCTGACCGAAGCTGACCGAAGCGTTCCTGACCGAAGCTGACCGAAGCATTCCTGACCGAAGCATTCCTGACCGCATTCCTGACCGCAATCCTGACTGAAGCATTCCTGACCCCAATCCTGACCGAAGCATTTCTGACCGCAATCCTGACCGAAGCATTCCTGACCGAAGCTGACCGAAGCTGACCGGAGCATTCCTGACCGCAATCCTGACCGCAGCATTTCTGACCGAAGCATTCCTGACCGAAGCATCCCTGACTGAAGCATTTCTGACCGAAGCTGACCGAAGCGTTCCTGACCGAAGCTGACCGAAGCGTTCCTGACCGAAGCTGACCGAAGCATTCCTGACCGAAGCATTCCTGACCGCATTCCTGACCGCAATCCTGACTGAAGCATTCCTGACCCCAATCCTGACCGAAGCATTTCTGACCGCAATCCTGACCAAAGCATTCCTGACCGCAATCCTGACCGTAGCATTCCTGACCGCAATCCTGACCGAAGCATTCCTGACCGAAGCATTCCTGACCGAAGCATCCCTGACCGAAGCATCCCTGACCGAAGCATTCCCGACCGAAGCTGACCGAAGCTGACCGAAGCATTCCTGACCGCAATCCTGACCGCAGCATTTCTGACCGAAGCATTCCTGACCGAAGCATCCCTGACCGAAGCATTCCTGACCGAAGCTGACCGAAGCGTTCCTGACCGAAGCTGACCGAAGCGTTCCTGACCGAAGCTGACCGAAGCATTCCTGACCGAAGCATTCCTGACCGCATTCCTGACCGCAATCCTGACTGAAGCATTCCTGACCCCAATCCTGACCGAAGCATTTCTGACCGCAATCCTGACCGAAGCATTCCTGACCGAAGCTGACCGAAGCTGACCGGAGCATTCCTGACCGCAATCCTGACCGCAGCATTTCTGACCGAAGCATTCCTGACCGAAGCATCCCTGACTGAAGCATTTCTGACCGAAGCTGACCGAAGCGTTCCTGACCGAAGCTGACCGAAGCGTTCCTGACCGAAGCTGACCGAAGCATTCCTGACCGAAGCATTCCTGACCGCATTCCTGACCGCAATCCTGACTGAAGCATTCCTGACCCCAATCCTGACCGAAGCATTTCTGACCGCAATCCTGACCGAAGCATTCCTGACCGAAGCTGACCGAAGCTGACCGAAGCATTCCTGACCGCAATCCTGACCGAAGCATTCCTGACCGAAGCATTCCTGACCGAAGCATCCCTGACCGAAGCATTCCTGACCGAAGCATCCCTGACCGAAGCATTCCGGACCGAAGCATTCCTGACCGAAGCATTCCTGACCGAAGCAATCCTGACCGAAGCATTCCTGACCGCAATCCTGACCGAAGCATTCCTGACCGAAATCCTGGCCACATTCCTGATCGAGATCCTGACCGAAGCATCCCTGACCGCAATCCTGACCAAAGCATTCCTGACCGCAATCCTGACCGTAGCATTCCTGACCGCAATCCTGACCGAAGCATTCCTGACCGAAGCATTCCTGACCGAAGCATCCCTGACCGAAGCATCCCTGACCGAAGCATCCCTGACCGAAGCATCCCTGACCGCAATCCTGACCGAAGCATTCCTGACCGCAATCCTGACCGAAGCGATCCTGACCGAAGCATTCCTGACCGAAATCCTGACCGCAATTCTGACCGAAGCGATCCTGACCGAAGCAATTCTGACCGACATCCTGACCGCAATTCTGACCGAAGCAATCCTGACCGAAGCATTCCTGACCGAAGCATTCCTGACCGCAATCCTGACCGCAATCCTGACCGAAGCATTTCTGACCGCAATCCTGACCGAAGCATTCCTGACCGAAGCTGACCGAAGCTGACCGAAGCATTCCTGACCGCAATCCTGACCGCAGCATTTCTGACCGAAGCATTCCTGACCGAAGCATCCCTGACCGAAGCATTTCTGACCGAAGCTGACCGAAGCGTTCCTGACCGAAGCTGACCGAAGCGTTCCTGACCGAAGCTGACCGAAGCATTCCTGACCGAAGCATTCCTGACCGCATTCCTGACCGCAATCCTGACTGAAGAATTCCTGACCCCAATCCTGACCGAAGCATTTCTGACCGCAATCCTGACCGAAGCATTCCTGACCGAAGCATTCCTGACCGAAGCATCCCTGACCGAAGCATTCCTGACCGAAGCATCCCTGACCGAAGCATTCCGGACCGAAGCATTCCTGACCGAAGCATTCCTGACCGAAGCAATCCTGACCGAAGCATTCCTGACCGCAATCCTGACCGAAGCATTCCTGACGGAAATCCTGGCCACATTCCTGATCGAGATCCTGACCGAAGCATTCCTGACCGCAATCCTGACCAAAGCATTCCTGACCGCAATCCTGACCGTAGCATTCCTGACCGCAATCCTGACCGAAGCATTCCTGACCGAAGCATTCCTGACCGAAGCATCCCTGACCGAAGCATCCCTGACCGAAGCATTCCTGACCGAAGCTGACCGAAGCTGACCGAAGCATTCCTGACCGCAATCCTGACCGCAGCATTTCTGACCGAAGCATTCCTGACCGAAGCATCCCTGACCGAAGCATTCCTGACCGAAGCTGACCGAAGCGTTCCTGACCGAAGCTGACCGAAGCGTTCCTGACCGAAGCTGACCGAAGCATTCCTGACCAAAGCATTCCTGACCGCATTCCTGACCGCAATCCTGACTGAAGCATTCCTGACCCCAATCCTGACCGAAGCATTTCTGACCGCAATCCTGACCGAAGCATTCCTGACCGAAGCTGACCGAAGCTGACCGAAGCATTCCTGACCGCAATCCTGACCACAGCATTTCTGACCGAAGCATTCCTGACCGAAGCATCCCTGACCGAAGCATTCCTGACCGAAGCTGACCGAAGCGTTCCTGACCGAAGCTGACCGAAGCGTTCCTGACCGAAGCTGACCGAAGCATTCCTGACCGAAGCATTCCTGACCGCATTCCTGACCGCAATCCTGACTGAAGCATTCCTGACCCCAATCCTGACCGAAGCATTTCTGACCGCAATCCTGACCGAAGCATTCCTGACCGAAGCTGACCGAAGCTGACCGAAGCATTCCTGACCGCAATCCTGACCGAAGCATTCCTGACCGAAGCATTCCTGACCGAAGCATCCCTGACCGAAGCATTCCTGACCGAAGCATCCCTGACCGAAGCATTCCGGACCGAAGCATTCCTGACCGAAGCATTCCTGACCGAAGCAATCCTGACCGAAGCATTCCTGACTGCAATCCTGACCGAAGCATTCCTGACCGAAATCCTGGCCACATTCCTGATCGAGATCCTGACCGAAGCATCCCTGACCGCAATCCTGACCAAAGCATTCCTGACCGCAATCCTGACCGTAGCATTCCTGACCGCAATCCTGACCGAAGCATTCCTGACCGAAGCATTCCTGACCGAAGCATCCCTGACCGAAGCATCCCTGACCGCAATCCTGACCGAAGCATTCCTGACCGCAATCCTGACCGAAGCGATCCTGACCGAAGCATTCCTGACCGAAATCCTGACCGCAATTCTGACCGAAGCGATCCTGACCGAAGCAATTCTGACCGACATCCTGACCGCAATTCTGACCGAAGAAATCCTGACCGAAGCATTCCTGACCGAAGCATTCCTGACCGCAATCCTGACCGAAATCCTGGCCACATTCCTGATCGAGATCCTGACTGAAGCATCCCTGACCGCAATCCTGACCAAAGCATTCCTGACCGCAATCCTGACCGAAGCATTTCTGACCGCAATCCTGACCGAAGCATTCCTGACCGAAGCTGACCGAAGCTGACCGAAGCATTCCTGACCGCAATCCTGACCGCAGCATTTCTGACCGAAGCATTCCTGACCGAAGCATCCCTGACGTAAGCATTCCTGACCGAAGCTGACCGAAGCGTTCCTGACCGAAGCTGACCGAAGCGTTCCTGACCGAAGCTGACCGAAGCATTCCTGACCGAAGCATTCCTGACCGCATTCCTGACCGCAATCCTGACTGAAGCATTCCTGACCCCAATCCTGACCGAAGCATTTCTGACCGCAATCCTGACCGAAGCATTCCTGACCGAAGCTGACCGAAGCTGACCGGAGCATTCCTGACCGCAATCCTGACCGCAGCATTTCTGACCGAAGCATTCCTGACCGAAGCATCCCTGACTGAAGCATTTCTGACCGAAGCTGACCGAAGCGTTCCTGACCGAAGCTGACCGAAGCGTTCCTGACCGAAGCTGACCGAAGCATTCCTGACCGAAGCATTCCTGACCGCATTCCTGACCGCAATCCTGACTGAAGCATTCCTGACCCCAATCCTGACCGAAGCATTTCTGACCGCAATCCTGACCGAAGCATTCCTGACCGAAGCTGACCGAAGCTGACCGAAGCATTCCTGACCGCAATCCTGACCGAAGCATTCCTGACCGCAATCCCGACCGAAGCATTCCTGACCGCAATCCCGACCGAAGCATTCCTGACCGAAGCATTCCTGACCGAAGCATTCCTGACCGAAGCATTCCTGACCGAAGCATTCCTGACCGAAGCATTCCTGACCGAAATCCTGACCGAAGCATTCCTGACCGAAGCATTCCTGACCGAAATCCTGACCGAAGCATTCCTGACCAAAATCCTGACCGAAGCATTCCTGACCGCAATCCTGACCAAAATCCTGGCCACATTCCTGACCGAGATCCTGACCGAAGCATCCCTGACCGCAATCCTGACCGAAGCATTCCTGACCGAAATCCTGACCGAAGCATTTCTGACCGCAATCCTGACCGAAGCATTCCTGACCGAAGCTGACCGAAGCTGACCGAAGCATTCCTGACCGCAATCCTGACCGAAGCATTCCTGACCGAAGCATTCCTGACCGAAGCATCCCTGACCGAAGCATTCCTGACCGAAGCATCCCTGACCGAAGCATTCCGGACCGAAGCATTCCTGACCGAAGCATTCCTGACCGAAGCAATCCTGACCGAAGCATTTCTGACCGCAATCCTGACCGAAGCATTCCTGACGGAAATCCTGGCCACATTCCTGATCGAGATCCTGACCGAAGCATTCCTGACCGCAATCCTGACCAAAGCATTCCTGACCGCAATCCTGACCGTAGCATTCCTGACCGCAATCCTGACCGAAGCATTCCTGACCGAAGCATTCCTGACCGAAGCATCCCTGACCGAAGCATCCCTGACCGAAGCATTCCTGACCGAAGCTGACCGAAGCTGACCGAAGCATTCCTGACCGCAATCCTGACCGCAGCATTTCTGACCGAAGCATTCCTGACCGAAGCATCCCTGACCGAAGCATTCCTGACCGAAGCTGACCGAAGCGTTCCTGACCGAAGCTGACCGAAGCGTTCCTGACCGAAGCTGACCGAAGCATTCCTGACCGAAGCATTCCTGACCGCATTCCTGACCGCAATCCTGACTGAAGCATTCCTGACCCCAATCCTGACCGAAGCATTTCTGACCGCAATCCTGACCGAAGCATTCCTGACCGAAGCTGACCGAAGCTGACCGAAGCATTCCTGACCGCAATCCTGACCGCAGCATTTCTGACCGAAGCATTCCTGACCGAAGCATCCCTGACCGAAGCATTCCTGACCGAAGCTGACCGAAGCGTTCCTGACCGAAGCTGACCGAAGCGTTCCTGACCGAAGCTGACCGAAGCATTCCTGACCGAAGCATTCCTGACCGCATTCCTGACCGCAATCCTGACTGAAGCATTCCTGACCCCAATCCTGACCGAAGCATTTCTGACCGCAATCCTGACCGAAGCATTCCTGACCGAAGCTGACCGAAGCTGACCGAAGCATTCCTGACCGCAATCCTGACCGAAGCATTCCTGACCGAAGCATTCCTGACCGAAGCATCCCTGACCGAAGCATTCCTGACCGAAGCATCCCTGACCGAAGCATTCCGGACCGAAGCATTCCTGACCGAAGCATTCCTGACCGAAGCAATCCTGACCGAAGCATTCCTGACCGCAATCCTGACCGAAGCATTCCTGACCGAAATCCTGGCCACATTCCTGATCGAGATCCTGACCGAAGCATCCCTGACCGCAATCCTGACCAAAGCATTCCTGACCGCAATCCTGACCGTAGCATTCCTGACCGCAATCCTGACCGAAGCATTCCTGACCGAAGCATCCCTGACCGAAGCATCCCTGACCGAAGCATCCCTGACCGAAGCATCCCTGACCGCAATCCTGACCGAAGCATTCCTGACCGCAATCCTGACCGAAGCGATCCTGACCGAAGCATTCCTGACCGAAATCCTGACCGCAATTCTGACCGAAGCGATCCTGACCGAAGCAATTCTGACCGACATCCTGACCGCAATTCTGACCGAAGCAATCCTGACCGAAGCATTCCTGACCGAAGCATTCCTGACCGCAATCCTGACCGCAATCCTGACCGAAGCATTTCTGACCGCAATCCTGACCGAAGCATTCCTGACCGAAGCTGACCGAAGCTGACCGAAGCATTCCTGACCGCAATCCTGACCGCAGCATTTCTGACCGAAGCATTCCTGACCGAAGCATCCCTGACCGAAGCATTTCTGACCGAAGCTGACCGAAGCGTTCCTGACCGAAGCTGACCGAAGCGTTCCTGACCGAAGCTGACCGAAGCATTCCTGACCGAAGCATTCCTGACCGCATTCCTGACCGCAATCCTGACTGAAGCATTCCTGACCCCAATCCTGACCGAAGCATTTCTGACCGCAATCCTGACCGAAGCATTCCTGACCGAAGCTGACCGAAGCTGACCGAAGCATTCCTGACCGCAATCCTGACCGCAGCATTTCTGACCGAAGCATTCCTGACCGAAGCATCCCTGACCGAAGCATTCCTGACCGAAGCTGACCGAAGCGTTGCTGACCGAAGCTGACCGAAGCGTTCCTGACCGAAGCTGACCGAAGCATTCCTGACCGAAGCATTCCTGACCGCATTCCTGACCGCAATCCTGACTGAAGCATTCCTGACCCCAATCCTGACCGAAACATTCCTGACCGCAATCCTGACCGAAGCATTCCTGACCGAAGCTGACCGAAGCATTCCTGACCGAAATCGTGACCGAAATCCTCACCGCATTCCTGACCGAAATCCTCACCGCATTCCTGACCGAAATCCTGACCGCAATCCTGACCGAAATCCTGACCGCAATCCTGACCGAAATCCTGACCGCAATCCTGATCGCTATCCTGACCGCAATCGGTTAGGTTAGAAGAGAATTTTTCGAGATCGTTCTACTTAGGTTAGGTTAGATTAGGAATTGCGATTTCCTCACCTAATTGTGTCAGGAACAGGTCATTTCGAAATTCCTGACCTAATAGGGTTGGGAATCGCGAGATCCTGACCTGATTGGGTTAGAAATCATGAAATCCTGACCTAAATGGGTTAGGAATCGCGAAATCCTGAGCTGATTGGGTTGGGAATTTCGAAATCCTGACCTATTTGAGTTAAGAATCGCGAAATCCTGACCTAATTAGGTCAGGAATTCCGAAATCCGGACCTAATTGGGTCAGGAATTGCGAAATCCTGACCTAATTGACACTATTTGGCCCGTTGCGACATCAGCTGCTTGTGGCGGCATCCGGCAGCTTGCGGCAGCCTGCGGCAGCTGCCGCGGCTGCTTGTCAGGGCTCGCGGAATCTGCTGCGGCAGCTGCCACGGCCCGTTGCGACATCAGCCGCTTGTGGCAGCCTGCGGCAGCTGCCGCGGCAGCTTGGCAGGGCTCGCAAAATCTGCCGCGGCAGCTTGTCAGGGCTCGCGGAATCTGCTGCAGCAGCTGCCGTGGCCCGTTGCGACATCAGCCGCTTGTGGCAACCTCTGGCAGCTTGACAGGGCTCGCGGAATCTGCTGCGGCAGCTGCCACGGCCCGTTGCGACATCAGCCGCTTGTGGCCGCCTCCGGCAGCTTGCGGCAGCTGCCGCGGCGGCTTGGAAGCGTTCGCGGAATCTGCTGCGGCAGCTGCCATGGCCCGTTGCGACATCAGCCGCTTGTGGCAACCTCTGGCAGCTTGCTGCAGCTTGCCAGGGCTCGCGGAATCTGCTGCGGCAACCGCAACGGCCCGTTGCGACATCAGCCGCTTGTAGCAACCGCTGGCAGCTTGCTGCAGCTTGCCAGGGCTCACGGAATCTGCTGCGGCAACCGCAACGGCCCGTTGCGACATCAGCCGCTTGTGGCAGCCTCTGGCAGCTTGCAACATCAGCAGCTTGTGGCCGCCTTTGGCAGCTTGCGGCCGCTGCTGCGGCAACTCGATTCAGCTGTTGCGGCAGCTTGCAGCATTAAATAGGATATAGAGTCTTATTAAGTAGTCGATCATTTCCTGGACCAACGGTTCGAGAGATAGAGTCGTCGGTATCTGATCCCGCAAATATTTTCAGAGATCCAAAATCGCAAATATTTTCGAAATCAAATTCTGAAAAAATTCAGAGTTGTAGAGGACATTGAAAGAGATGGAGATTCATCCGGTGTCTTTTTTCCTGGACCAACGGTTCGGGAGTGAAAGTCGTCCGAATCTGATCCCGCGAATATTATGCAAGTTCGGAAATCGCAATTTTCCGCGAGATAAAATTCTGAAAAAATTCAAGGTTGTAGAGGACGTTAAAAGAGATGAAAATTCATTCGATGATTTTTTTCCAGGACCAATGGTTCGGGAGATAAAGTCGTCCGAATCTGATTCCCCGAATATTATCCAGGATTCAAAATCGCAATTTTTCGCGAGATAAGATTCTGAAAAAATTCAGGGTTGTAGAG
The DNA here is from genome assembly GCA_963924015.1 of Macrophya annulata. NCBI lineage: Eukaryota > Metazoa > Arthropoda > Insecta > Hymenoptera > Tenthredinidae > Macrophya > Macrophya annulata. The sequence continues at coordinate 18,092 of OZ001262.1, forward strand.
GACGTTAAAAGAGATGAAAATTCATTGGGTCATTTTTTTCCAGGACCAATGGTTCGGGAGATAAAGTCGTCCGAATCTGATTCCCCGAATATTATCGGGGATTCAAAATCGCAATTTTTCACGAGATAAAATTCTGAAACAATTCAGGGTTGTAGAGGACGTTAAAAGAGATGAAAATTCATTGGGTCATTTTTTTCCAGGACCAATGGTTCGGGAGATAAAGTCGTCCGAATCTGATTCCCCGAATATTATCGAGGATTCAAAATCGCAATTTTTCGCGAGATAAAATTCTGAAAAAATTCAGGGTTGTAGAGGACGTTAATAGAGATAAAAATTCATCGGGTAATTTTTCTCCAGGACCAATGGTTCGGGAGATAAAGTCGTCCGAATCTGATTCCCCGAATATTATCGAGGATTCAAAATCGCAATTTTTCGCGAGATAAAATTCTGAAAAAATTCGCGGTTGTAGAGGACGTTAAAAGAGATGAAAATTCATTGGGTCATTTTTTTCCAGGACCAATGGTTCGGGAGATAGGGTCGTCCGAATCTGATTCCCCGAATATTATCGAGGATTCAAAATCGCAATTTTTCGCGACATAAAATTCTGAAAAAATTCAGGGTTGTCGAGGACGTTAAAAGAGATGAAAATTCATCGGGTCATTTTTCTCCAGGACCAATGGTTCGGGAGATAAAGTCGTCCGAATCTGATTCCCCGAATATTATCGAGGATTCAAAATCGCAATTTTTCGCGAGATAAAATTCTGAAAAAATTCAGGGTTGTAGAGGACGTTAAAAGAGATGAAAATTCATCGGGTCATTTTTCTCCAGGACCAATGGTTCGGGAGATAAAGTCGTCCGAATCTGATTCCCCGAATATTATCGAGGATTCAAAATCGCAATTTTTCGCGAGATAAAATTCTGAAAAAATTCAGGGTTGTAGAGGACGTTAAAAGAGATGAAAATTCATCGGGTCATTTTCCTCCAGGACCAATGGTTCAGGAGATAAAGTCGTCCGAATCTGATTCCCCGAATATTATCGAGGATTCAAAATCGCAATTTTTCGCGAGATGAAATTCTGAAAAAATTCAGGGTTGTAGAGGACGTTAAAAGAGATGAAAATTCATCGGGTCATTTTTCTCCAGGACCAATGGTTCGGGAGATAAAGTCGTCCGAATCTGATTCCCCGAATATTATCCAGGATTCAAAATCGCAATTTTTCGCGAGATAAAATTCTGAAAAAATTCAGGGTTGTAGAGGACGTTAAAAGAGATGAAAATTCATCGGGTCATTTTTCTCCAGGACCAATGGTTCGGGAGATAAAGTCGTCCGAATCTGATTCCCCGAATATTATGGAAGTTCGGAAATCGCAATTTTTCGCGAGATAAAATTCTGAAAAAATTCAGGGTTGTAGAGGACGTTAGAAGAGATGAAAATTCATCGGGTCATTTTTTTCCAGGACCAATGGTTCGGGAGATAAAGTCGTCCAAATCTGATTCCCCGAATATTATCGGGGATTCAAAATCGCAATTTTTCGCAAGATAAAATTCTGAAAAAATTCAGGGTTGTAGAGGACGTTAAAAGAGATGAAAATTCAAAGAGTCATTTCTTTCCAGGACCAATGGTTCGGGAGATAAAGTCGTCCGAATCTGATTCCCCGAATATTATCGAGGATTCAAAATCGCAATTTTTCGCGACATAAAATTCTGAAAAAATTCAGGGTTGTCGAGGACGTTAAAAGAGATGAAAATTCATCGGGTCATTTTTCTCCAGGACCAATGGTTCGGGAGATAAAGTCGTCCGAATCTGATTCCCCGAATATTATCGAGGATTCAAAATCGCAATTTTTCGCGAGATAAAATTCTGAAAAAATTCAGGGTTGTAGAGGACGTTAAAAGAGATGAAAATTCATCGGGTCATTTTTCTCCAGGACCAATGGTTCGGGAGATAAAGTCGTCCGAATCTGATTCCCCGAATATTATCGAGGATTCAAAATCGCAATTTTTCGCGAGATAAAATTCTGAAAAAATTCAGGGTTGTAGAGGACGTTAAAAGAGATGAAAATTCATCGGGTCATTTTCCTCCAGGACCAATGGTTCAGGAGATAAAGTCGTCCGAATCTGATTCCCCGAATATTATCGAGGATTCAAAATCGCAATTTTTCGCGAGATGAAATTCTGAAAAAATTCAGGGTTGTAGAGGACGTTAAAAGAGATGAAAATTCATCGGGTCATTTTTCTCCAGGACCAATGGTTCGGGAGATAAAGTCGTCCGAATCTGATTCCCCGAATATTATCCAGGATTCAAAATCGCAATTTTTCGCGAGATAAAATTCTGAAAAAATTCAGGGTTGTAGAGGACGTTAAAAGAGATGAAAATTCATCGGGTCATTTTTCTCCAGGACCAATGGTTCGGGAGATAAAGTCGTCCGAATCTGATTCCCCGAATATTATGGAAGTTCGGAAATCGCAATTTTTCGCGAGATAAAATTCTGAAAAAATTCAGGGTTGTAGAGGACGTTAAAAGAGATGAAAATTCAATTGGTCATTTTTTTCCAGGACCAATGGTTCGGGAGATAAAGTCGTCCGAATCTGATTCCCCGAATATTATCGAGGATTCAAAATCGCGATTTTTCGCGAGATAGAATTCTGAAAAAATTCAGGGTTGTAGAGGACGTTCGGAGAGATAAAAATTCATTGGGTCATTTTTTTCCAGGACCAATGGTTCGGGAGATAAAGTCGTCCGAATCTGATTCCCCGAATATTATCGAGGATTCAAAATCGCAATTTTTCGCGAGATAAAATTCTGAAAAAATTCAGGGTTGTAGAGGACGTTAAAAGAGATGAAAATTCATCGGGTCATTTTTTTCCAGGACCAATGGTTCGGGAGATAAAGTCGTCCGAATCTGATTCCCCGAATATTATCGGGGATTCAAAATCGCAATTTTTCGCAAGATAAAATTCTGAAAAAATTCAGGGTTGTAGAGGACGTTGAAAGAGATGAAAATTCAAAGAGTCATTTCTTTCCAGGACCAATGGTTCGGGAGATAAAGTCGTCCGAATCTGATTCCCCGAATATTATGGTGAAATCAAAATCGGAATTTTTCGCGAGATAAAATTCTGAAAAAATTCAGGGTTGTAGAGGACGTTAAAAGAGATGAAAATTCATCGGGTCATTTTTCTCCAGGACCAATGGTTCGGGAGATAAAGTCGTCCGAATCTGATCCGGCGAATATTATGCAAGTTCGGAAACCGCAATTTTTCGGAAGATAAAATTCTGAAAAAATTCAGGGTTGTAGAGGACGTTAAAAGAGATGTAAATTCATCGGGTCATTTTTTCCCAGGACCAATGGTTCGGGAGATAAAGTCGTCCGAATCTGATTCCCCGAATATTATCGAAGATGCAAAATCGCAATTTTTCGCGAGGTAAAATTCTGAAAAAATTCAGGGTTGTAGAGGACGTTAAAAGAGATGAAAATTCATTGGGTCATTTTTTTCCAGGACCAATGGTTCGGGAGATAAAGTCGTCCGAATCTGATTCCCCGAATATTATGGTGAAATCAAAATCGGAATTTTTCGCGAGATAAAATTCTGAAAAAATTCAGGGTTGTAGAGGACGTTGGAAGAGATGAAAATTCATCGGGTCATTTTTTTCCAGGACCAATGGTTTGGGAGATAAAGTCGTCCGAATCTGATTCCCCGAATATTATGAAAGTTCGGAAATCGCAATTTTTCGCGAGATAAAATTCTGAAAAAATTCAGGGTTGTAGAGGACGTTAGAAGAGATGGAAATTCATCGGGTCATTTTTTTCCAGGACCAATGGTTCGGGAGATAAAGTCGTCCGAATCTGATTCCCCGAATATTATCGGGGATTCAAAATCGCAATTTTTCGCAAGATAAAATTCTGAGAAAATTCAGGGTTGTAGAGGACGTTAAAAGAGATGAAAATTCAACGGGTCATTTTTTTCCAGGACCAATGGTTCGGGAGATAAAGTCGTCCGAATCTGATTCCCCGAATATTATGGTGAAATCAAAATCGGAATTTTTCGCGAGATAAAATTCTAAAAAAATTCAGAGTTGTAGAGGACGTTAAAAGAGATGAAAATTTATTGGGTCATTTTTTCCCAGGACCAATGGTTCGGGAGATGAAGTCGTCGGAATCTGATCCCGCGAATATTATCGGGGATTCCAAATCGCAATTTTTCGCGAGATAAAATTCTGAAAAAATTCAGGGTTGTAGAGGACGTTGGAAGAGATGAAAATTCATCGGGTCATTTTTTTCCAGGACCAATGGTTCGGGAGATAAAGTCGTCCGAATCTGATTCCCCGAATATTACGGAAGTTCGGAAATCGCAATTTTTCGCGAGATGAAATTCTGAAAAAATTCAGAGTTGTAGAGGACGTTGAAAAAGATGAAAATTCATTGGGTCATTTTTTTCCAGGACCAATGGTTCGGGAGATAAGGTCGTCCGAATCTGATTCCCCGAATATTATGGTGAAATCAAAATCGGAATTTTTCGCGAGATAAAATTCTTAAAAAATTCAGGGTTGTAGAGGACGTTGGAAGAGATGAAAATTCATCGGGTCATTTTTTTCCAGGACCAATGGTTCGGGAGATAAAGTCGTCCGAATCTGATTCCCCGAATATTATCGGGGATTCAAAATCGCAATTTTTCGCAAGATAAAATTCTGCAAAAATTCAGGGTTGTAGAGGACGTTAAAAGAGATGAAAATTCAATGGGTCATTTTTCCAGGACCAATGGTTCGGGAGATAAAGTCGTCCGAATCTGATCCCGCGAATATTATGGAAGTTCGGAAATCGGAATTTTTCGCGAGATAAAATTCTTAAAAAATTCAGGGTTGTAGAGGACGTTGGAAGAGATGAAAATTCATCGGGTCATTTTTTTCCAGGCCCAATGGTTCGGGAGATAAGGTCGTCCGAATCTGATTCCCCGAATATTATGGTGAAATCAAAATCGGAATTTTTCGCGAGATAAAATTCTTAAAAAATTCAGGGTTGTAGAGGACGTTGAAAGAGATGAAAATTTAATGGGTAATTTTTTTCCAGGACCAATGGTTCGGGAGATAAAGTCGTCCGAATTTGATTCCCCGAATATTATGGTGGAATCAAAATCCCAATTTTTCGCGAGATAAGATTCTGAAAAAATTCAGGGTTGTAGAGGTCGTTCGAAGAGATGAAAATTCATTGGGTCATTTTTTTCCAGGACCAATGGTTCGGGAGATAAAGTCGTCGGAATCTGATCCCGCGAATATTATCGGGGATTCCAAATCGCAATTTTCCGCGAGATAAAATTCTGAAAAAATTCAGGGTTGTAGAGGTCGTTCGAAGAGATGAAAATTCATTGGGTCATTTTTTTCCAGGACCAATAGTTCGGGAGATAAGGTCGTCCGAATTTGATTCCCCGAATATTATCGAGGATTCAAAATCGCAATTTTTCGCGACATAAAATTCTGCGAAAATTCAGGGTTGTAGAGGACGTTAAAAGAGATGGAAATTCATTGTGTCATTTTTTTCCAGGACCAATGGTTCGGGAGATAAAGTCGTCCGAATCTGATTCCCCGAATATTATCGAGGATTCAAAATTGCGATTTTTCGCGAGATAAAATTCTGAAAAAATTCAGGGTTGTAGAGGACGTTAAAAGAGATGAAAATTCATGGGGTCATTTTTTTCCAGGACCAATGGTTCGGGAGACAAAGTCGTCCGAATCTGATTCCCCGAATATTATCGAGGATGCAAAATCGCAATTTTTCGCGAGATAAAATTCTGAAAAAATTCAGGGTTGTAGAGGACGTTGAAAGAGATGAAAATTCGAAGAGTCATTTCTTTCCAGGACCAATGGTTCGGGAGATAAAGTCGTCCGAATCTGATTCCCCGAATATTATCGAGGATGCAAAATCGCAATTTTTCGCGAGATAAAATTCTGAAAAAATTCAGGGTTGTAGAGGACGTTGAAAGAGATAAAAATTCATCGAGTTATTTCTTTCCAGGACCAATGGTTCGGGAGATAAAGTCGTCGGAATCTGATCCCGCGAATATTATCGGGGATTCCAAATCTCAATTTTTCGCGAGATAAAATTCTGCGAAAATTCAGAGTTGTAGAGGACGTTAAAAGAGATGAAAATTCAGTGGGTCATTTTTTCCGAGGACCAATGGTTCGGGAGATAACGTCGTCCGAATCTGATTCCCCGAATATTATCGAGGATTCAAAATCGCAATTTTTCGCGAGATAAGTTCTGAAAAAATTCAGGGTTGTAGAGGACGTTAAAAAAGATGAAAATTCATCGGGTCATTTTTTTCCAGGACCAATGGTTCGGGAGATAAAGTCGTCCGAATCTGATTCCCCGAATATTATCGAGGATTCAAAATCGCAATTTTTCGCGAGATAAAATTCTGCGAAAATTCAGGGTTGTAGAGGACGTTAAAAGAGATGGAAATTCAATGTGTCATTTTTTTCCAGGACCAATGGTTCGGGAGATAAAGTCGTCCGAATCTGATTCCCCGAATATTATGGAAGTTCGGAAATCGCAATTTTTCGCGAGATAAAATTCCGAAAAAATTCAGGGTTGTAGAGGACGTTAGAAGAGATGGAAATTCATCGGGTCATTTTTTTCCAGGACCAATGGTTCGGGAGATAAAGTCGTCCGAATCTGATTCCCCGAATATTATGGAAGTTCGGAAATCGCAATTTTTCGCGAGATAAAATTCTGAAAAAATTCAGGGTTGTAGAGGACCTTAGAAGAGATGAAAATTCATCGGGTCATTTTTTTTAGGACCAATGGTTCGGGAGATAAAGTCGTCCGAATCTGATTCCCCGAATATTATGGTGAAATCAAAATCGGAATTTTTCGCGAGATAAAATTCTGAAAAAATTCAGGGTTGTAGAGGACGTTAAAAGAGATGAAAATTCATCGGGTCATTTTTCTCCAGGACCAATGGTTCGGGAGATAAAGTCGTCCGAATCTGATCCGGCGAATATTATGCAAGTTCGGAAACCGCAATTTTTCGGAAGATAAAATTCTGAAAAAATTCAGGGTTGTAGAGGACGTTAAAAGAGATGTAAATTCATCGGGTCATTTTTTCCCAGGACCAATGGTTCGGGAGATAAAGTCGTCCGAATCTGATTCCCCGAATATTATCGAAGATGCAAAATCGCAATTTTTCGCGAGGTAAAATTCTGAAAAAATTCAGGGTTGTAGAGGACGTTAAAAGAGATGAAAATTCATTGGGTCATTTTTTTCCAGGACCAATGGTTCGGGAGATAAAGTCGTCCGAATCTGATTCCCCGAATATTATGGTGAAATCAAAATCGGAATTTTTCGCGAGATAAAATTCTGAAAAAATTCAGGGTTGTAGAGGACGTTAAAAGAGATGAAAATTCATCGGGTCATTTTTCTCCAGGACCAATGGTTCGGGAGATAAAGTCGTCCGAATCTGATTCCGCGAATATTATGGTGAAATCAAAATCGGAATTTTTCGCGAGATAAAATTCTGAAAAAATTCAGGGTTGTAGAGGACGTTAAAAGAGATGAAAATTTATTGGGTCATTTTTTCCCAGGACCAATGGTTCGGGAGATGGTCGTCGGAATCTGATCCCGCGAATATTATCGGGGATTCCAAATCGCAATTTTTCGCGAGATAAAATTCTGAAAAAATTCAGGGTTGTAGAGGACGTTGGAAGAGATGAAAATTCATCGGGTCATTTTTTTCCAGGACCAATGGTTTGGGAGATAAAGTCGTCCGAATCTGATTCCCCGAATATTATGAAAGTTCGGAAATCGCAATTTTTCGCGAGATAAAATTCTGAAAAAATTCAGGGTTGTAGAGGACGTTAGAAGAGATGGAAATTCATCGGGTCATTTTTTTCCAGGACCAATGGTTCGGGAGATAAAGTCGTCCGAATCTGATTCCCCGAATATTATCGGGGATTCAAAATCGCAATTTTTCGCAAGATAAAATTCTGAGAAAATTCAGGGTTGTAGAGGACGTTAAAAGAGATGAAAATTCAACGGGTCATTTTTTTCCAGGACCAATGGTTCGGGAGATAAAGTCGTCCGAATCTGATTCCCCGAATATTATGGTGAAATCAAAATCGGAATTTTTCGCGAGATAAAATTCTAAAAAAATTCAGAGTTGTAGAGGACGTTAAAAGAGATGAAAATTTATTGGGTCATTTTTTCCCAGGACCAATGGTTCGGGAGATGAAGTCGTCGGAATCTGATCCCGCGAATATTATCGGGGATTCCAAATCGCAATTTTTCGCGAGATAAAATTCTGAAAAAATTCAGGGTTGTAGAGGACGTTGGAAGAGATGAAAATTCATCGGGTCATTTTTTTCCAGGACCAATGGTTCGGGAGATAAAGTCGTCCGAATCTGATTCCCCGAATATTACGGAAGTTCGGAAATCGCAATTTTTCGCGAGATGAAATTCTGAAAAAATTCAGAGTTGTAGAGGACGTTGAAAAAGATGAAAATTCATTGGGTCATTTTTTTCCAGGACCAATGGTTCGGGAGATAAGGTCGTCCGAATCTGATTCCCCGAATATTATGGTGAAATCAAAATCGGAATTTTTCGCGAGATAAAATTCTTAAAAAATTCAGGGTTGTAGAGGACGTTGGAAGAGATGAAAATTCATCGGGTCATTTTTTTCCAGGACCAATGGTTCGGGAGATAAAGTCGTCCGAATCTGATTCCCCGAATATTATCGGGGATTCAAAATCGCAATTTTTCGCAAGATAAAATTCTGCAAAAATTCAGGGTTGTAGAGGACGTTAAAAGAGATGAAAATTCAATGGGTCATTTTTCCAGGACCAATGGTTCGGGAGATAAAGTCGTCCGAATCTGATCCCGCGAATATTATGGAAGTTCGGAAATCGGAATTTTTCGCGAGATAAAATTCTTAAAAAATTCAGGGTTGTAGAGGACGTTGGAAGAGATGAAAATTCATCGGGTCATTTTTTTCCAGGACCAATGGTTCGGGAGATAAGGTCGTCCGAATCTGATTCCCCGAATATTATGGTGAAATCAAAATCGGAATTTTTCGCGAGATAAAATTCTTAAAAAATTCAGGGTTGTAGAGGACGTTGAAAGAGATGAAAATTTAATGGGTCATTTTTTTCCAGGACCAATGGTTCGGGAGATAAAGTCGTCCGAATCTGATTCCCCGAATAATATCAAGGATACAAAATCGCAATTTTTTGCGAGATAAAATTCTGAAAAAATTCAGGGTTGTAGAGGACGTTAAAAGAGATAAAAATTCATCGAGTCATTTCTTGCCAGGACCAATGGTTCGGGAGATAAAGTCGTCGGAATCTGATCCCGCGAATATTATCGGGGATTCCAAATCTCAATTTTTCGCGAGATAAAATTCTGAAAAAATTCAGGGTTGTAGAGGACGTTAAAAGAGATAAAAATTCAATGGGTCATTTTTTTCCAGGACCAATGGTTCGGGAGATAAAGTCGTCCGAATTTGATTCCCCGAATATTATGGTGGAATCAAAATCCCAATTTTTCGCGAGATAAGATTCTGAAAAAATTCAGGGTTGTAGAGGTCGTTCGAAGAGATGAAAATTCATTGGGTCATTTTTTTCCAGGACCAATGGTTCGGGAGATAAAGTCGTCGGAATCTGATCCCGCGAATATTATCGGGGATTCCAAATCGCAATTTTCCGCCAGATAAAATTCTGAAAAAATTCAGGGTTGTAGAGGTCGTTCGAAGAGATGAAAATTCATTGGGTCATTTTTTTCCAGGACCAATAGTTCGGGAGATAAGGTCGTCCGAATTTGATTCCCCGAATATTATCGAGGATTCAAAATCGCAATTTTTCGCGACATAAAATTCTGCGAAAATTCAGGGTTGTAGAGGACGTTAAAAGAGATGGAAATTCATTGTGTCATTTTTTTCCAGGACCAATGGTTCGGGAGATAAAGTCGTCCGAATCTGATTCCCCGAATATTATCGAGGATTCAAAATTGCGATTTTTCGCGAGATAAAATTCTGAAAAAATTCAGGGTTGTAGAGGACGTTAAAAGAGATGAAAATTCATGGGGTCATTTTTTTCCAGGACCAATGGTTCGGGAGACAAAGTCGTCCGAATCTGATTCCCCGAATATTATCGAGGATGCAAAATCGCAATTTTTCGCGAGATAAAATTCTGAAAAAATTCAGGGTTGTAGAGGACGTTGAAAGAGATGAAAATTCGAAGAGTCATTTCTTTCCAGGACCAATGGTTCGGGAGATAAAGTCGTCCGAATCTGATTCCCCGAATATTATCGAGGATGCAAAATCGCAATTTTTCGCGAGATAAAATTCTGAAAAAATTCAGGGTTGTAGAGGACGTTGAAAGAGATAAAAATTCATCGAGTTATTTCTTTCCAGGACCAATGGTTCGGGAGATAAAGTCGTCGGAATCTGATCCCGCGAATATTATCGGGGATTCCAAATCTCAATTTTTCGCGAGATAAAATTCTGCGAAAATTCAGAGTTGTAGAGGACGTTAAAAGAGATGAAAATTCAGTGGGTCATTTTTTCCGAGGACCAATGGTTCGGGAGATAACGTCGTCCGAATCTGATTCCCCGAATATTATCGAGGATTCAAAATCGCAATTTTTCGCGAGATAAGTTCTGAAAAAATTCAGGGTTGTAGAGGACGTTAAAAAAGATGAAAATTCATCGGGTCATTTTTTTCCAGGACCAATGGTTCGGGAGATAAAGTCGTCCGAATCTGATTCCCCGAATATTATCGAGGATTCAAAATCGCAATTTTTCGCGAGATAAAATTCTGCGAAAATTCAGGGTTGTAGAGGACGTTAAAAGAGATGGAAATTCAATGTGTCATTTTTTTCCAGGACCAATGGTTCGGGAGATAAAGTCGTCCGAATCTGATTCCCCGAATATTATGGAAGTTCGGAAATCGCAATTTTTCGCGAGATAAAATTCCGAAAAAATTCAGGGTTGTAGAGGACGTTAGAAGAGATGGAAATTCATCGGGTCATTTTTTTCCAGGACCAATGGTTCGGGAGATAAAGTCGTCCGAATCTGATTCCCCGAATATTATGGAAGTTCGGAAATCGCAATTTTTCGCGAGATAAAATTCTGAAAAAATTCAGGGTTGTAGAGGACCTTAGAAGAGATGAAAATTCATCGGGTCATTTTTTTTAGGACCAATGGTTCGGGAGATAAAGTCGTCCGAATCTGATTCCCCGAATATTATCGGGGATTCAAAATCGCAATTTTTCGCAAGATAAAATTCTGAGAAAATTCAGGGTTGTAGAGGACGTTAAAAGAGATGAAAATTCATCGGGTCATTTTTTTCCAGGACCAATGGTTCGGGAGATAAAGTCGTCCGAATCTGATTCCCCGAATATTATGGTGAAATCAAAATCGGAATTTTTCGCGAGATAAAATTCTGAAAAAATTCAGAGTTGTAGAGGACGTTGAAAGAGATGAAAATTTATTGGGTCATTTTTTCCCAGGACCGATGGTTCGGGAGATGAAGTCGTCGGAATCTGATCCCGCGAATATTATCGGGGATTCCAAATCGCAATTTTTCGCGAGATAAAATTCTGAAAAAATTCAGGGTTGTAGAGGACGTTGGAAGAGATGAAAATTCATCGGGTCATTTTTTTCCAGGACCAATGGTTCGGGAGATAAAGTCGTCCGAATCTGATTCCCCGAATATTACGGAAGTTCGGAAATCGCAATTTTTCGCGAGATGAAATTCTGAAAAAATTCAGAGTTGTAGAGGACGTTGAAAAAGATGAAAATTCATTGGGTCATTTTTTTCCTGGACCAATGGTTCGGGAGATAAGGTCGTCCGAATCTGATTCCCCGAATATTATGGTGAAATCAAAATCGGAATTTTTCGCGAGATAAAATTCTTAAAAAATTCAGGGTTGTAGAGGACGTTGGAAGAGATGAAAATTCATCGGGTCATTTTTTTCCAGGACCAATGGTTCGGGAGATAAAGTCGTCCGAATCTGATTCCCCGAATATTATCGGGGATTCAAAATCGCAATTTTTCGCAAGATAAAATTCTGCAAAAATTCAGGGTTGTAGAGGACGTTAAAAGAGATGAAAATTCAATGGGTCATTTTTTTCCAGGACCAATGGTTCGGGAGATAAAGTCGTCCGAATCTGATCCCGCGAATATTATGGAAGTTCGGAAATCGGAATTTTTCGCGAGATAAAATTCTTAAAAAATTCAGGGTTGTAGAGGACGTTGGAAGAGATGAAAATTCATCGGGTCATTTTTTTCCAGGACCAATGGTTCGGGAGATAAGGTCGTCCGAATCTGATTCCCCGAATATTATGGTGAAATCAAAATCGGAATTTTTCGCGAGATAAAATTCTTAAAAAATTCAGGGTTGTAGAGGACGTTGAAAGAGATGAAAATTTAATGGGTCATTTTTTTCCAGGACCAATGGTTCGGGAGATAAAGTCGTCCGAATCTGATTCCCCGAATATTATCGAGGATGCAGAATCGCAATTTTTCGCGAGATAAAATTCTGAAAAAATTCAGGGTTGTAGAGGACGTTAAAAGAGATGAAAATTCATTGGGTCATCTTTTCCAGGACCGATGGTTCGGGCGATAAAGTCGTCCGAATCTGATTCCCTGAATATTATCGAGGATGCAGAATCGCAATTTTTCGCGAGATAAAATTCTGAAAAAATTCAGGGTTGTAGAGGACGTTAAAAGAGATAAAAATTCATGGGGTCATTTCTTTCCAGGACCAATGGTTCGGGAGATAAAGTCGTCCGAATCTGATTCCCCGAATATTATCGAAGATGCAAAATCGCAATTTTTCGCGAGATAAAATTCTGAAAAAATTCAGGGTTGTAGAGGACGTTAAAAGAGATAAAAATTCATCGAGTCATTTCTTGCCAGGACCAATGGTTCGGGAGATAAAGTCGTCGGAATCTGATCCCGCGAATATTATCGGGGATTGCAAATCTCAATTTTTCGCGAGATAAAATTCTGAAAAAATTCAGGGTTGTAGAGGACGTTAAAAGAGATAAAAATTCATTGGGTCATTTTTTTCCAGGACCAATGGTTCGGGAGATAAAGTCGTCCGAATTTGATTCCCCGAATATTATGGTGGAATCAAAATCCCAATTTTTCGCGAGATAAGATTCTGAAAAAATTCAGGGTTGTAGAGGTCGTTCGAAGAGATGAAAATTCATTGGGTCATTTTTTTCCAGGACCAATGGTTCGGGAGATAAAGTCGTCGGAATCAGATCCCGCGAATATTATCGGGGATTCCAAATCGCAATTTTCCGCGAGATAAAATTCTGAAAAAATTCAGGGTTGTAGAGGTCGTTCGAAGAGATGGAAATTCATTGGGTCATTTTTTTCCAGGACCAATAGTTCGGGAGATAAGGTCGTCCGAATTTGATTCCCCGAATATTATCGAGGATTCAAAATCGCAATTTTTCGCGACATAAAATTCTGCGAAAATTCAGGGTTGTAGAGGACGTTAAAAGAGATGGAAATTCATTGTGTCATTTTTTTCCAGGACCAATGGTTCGGGAGATAAAGTCGTCCGAATCTGATTCCCCGAATATTATCGAGGATTCAAAATCGCGATTTTTCGCGAGATAAAATTCTGAAAAAATTCAGGGTTGTAGAGGACGTTGAAAGAGATAAAAATTCATCGAGTCATTTCTTTCCAGGACCAATGGTTCGGGAGATAAAGTCGTCCGAATCTGATTCCCCGAATATTATGGTGAAATCAAAATTGGAATTTTTCGCGAGATAAAATTCTTGAAAAATTCAGGGTTGTAGAGGACGTTGAAAGAGATGAAATTTCATCGGGTCTTTTTTTTCCAGGACCAATGGTTCGGGAGATAAAGTCGTCCGAATCTGATTCCCCGAATATTATGGTGAAATCAGAATCGGAATTTTTCGCGAGATAAAATTCTGAAAAAATTCAGGGTTGTAGAGGACGTTAAAAGAGATGGAAATTCATTGGGTCATTTTTTCCCAGGACCAATGGTTCCGGAGATGAAGTCTGAACGCATAATCACAGAAACTCGTGGCGCCATCTGCAGGCTCGCGCTGGTACCCCGTTGACTAGGTACCAACGAGGCCCCATGCAAAAGTCTTTCCCGCTATCAAAGTTGTAGCGAATATGACGGAATTTCGGAAATCGCAATTTTTCGCGAGATGAAATTCTGAAAAAATTCAGGGTTGTAGAGGACGCTGAAAGAGATGAAAATTCATCGGGTCATTTTTTTCCAGGACCAATGGTTCGGGAGATAAAGTCGTCCGAATCTGATTCCCCGAATATTATGGTGAAATCAAAATCGGAATTTTTCGCGAGATGAAATTCTGAAAAAATTCAGGGTTGTAGAGGACGTTGAAAGAGATGAAAATTCATTGGGTCATTTTTTTCCAGGACCAATGGTTCGGGAGATAAAGTCGTCCGAATCTGATCCCGCGAATATTACGGAAGTTCGGAAATCGCAATTTTTCGCGAGATGAAATTCTGAAAAAATTCAGGGTTGTAGAGGACGTTGAAAGAGATGAAAATTCATCGGGTCATTTTTTTCCAGGACCAATGGTTCGGGAGATAAAGTCGTCCGAATCTGATTCCCCGAATATTATGGAAGTTCGGAAATCGCAATTTTTCGCGAGATAAAATTCTGAAAAAATTCAGGGTTGTAGAGGACGTTAGAAGAGATGAACATTCATCGGGTCATTTTTTTCCAGGACCAATGGTTCGGGAGATAAAGTCGTCCGAATCTGATTCCCCGAATATTATCGGGGATTCAAAATCGCAATTTTTCGCAAGATGAAATTCTGAAAAAATTCAGGGTTGTAGAGGACGTTAAAAGAGATGAAAATTCATCGGGTCATTTTTTTCCAGGACCAATGGTTCGGGAGATAAAGTCGTCCGAATCTGATTCCCCGAATATTATGGTGAAATCAAAATCGGAATTTTTCGCGAGATAAGTTCTGAAAAAATTCAGGGTTGTAGAGGACGTTAAAAAAGATGAAAATTCATCGGGTCATTTTTTTCCAGGACCAATGGTTCGGGAGATAAAGTCGTCCGAATCTGATTCCCCGAATATTATGGAAGTTCGGAAATCGCAATTTTTCGCGAGATAAGTTCTGAAAAAATTCAGGGTTGTAGAGGACGTTAAAAAAGATGAAAATTCATCGGGTCATTTTTTTCCAGGACCAATGGTTCGGGAGATAAAGTCGTCCGAATCTGATTCCCCGAATATTATCGAGGATTCAAAATCGCAATTTTTCGCGAGATAAAATTCTGCGAAAATTCAGGGTTGTAGAGGACGTTAAAAGAGATGAAAATTCATCGGGTCATTTTTTTCCAGGACCAATGGTTCGGGAGATAAAGTCGTCCGAATCTGATTCCCCGAATATTATCGGGGATTCAAAATCGCAATTTTTCGCAAGATAAAATTCTGAAAAAATTCAGGGTTGTAGAGGACGTTAAAAGAGATGAAAATTTATTGGGTCATTTTTTCCCAGGACCAATGGTTCGGGAGATGAAGTCGTCGGAATCTGATCCCGCGAATATTATCGGGGATTCCAAATCGCAATTTTTCGCGAGATAAAATTCTGAAAAAAATTCAGGGTTGTAGAGGACGTTGGAAGAGATGAAAATTCATCGGGTCATTTTTTTCCAGGACCAATGGTTCGGGAGATAAAGTCGTCCGAATCTGATCCCGCGAATATTATGGAAGTTCGGAAATCGCAATTTTTCGCGAGATAAAATTCTTAAAAAATTCAGGGTTGTAGAGGACGTTGGAAGAGATGAAAATTCATCGGGTCATTTTTTCCCAGGACCAATGGTTCGGGAGATAAAGTCGTCCGAATCTGATTCCCCGAATATTATCGGGGATTCAAAATCGCAATTTTTTGCGAGATAAAATTCTGAAAAAATTCAGGGTTGTAGAGGACGTTGGAAGAGATGAAAATTCATCGGGTCATTTTTTTCCAGGACCAATGGTTCGGGAGATAAAGTCGTCCGAATCTGATTCCCCGAATATTATGGAATTTCGGAAATCGCAATTTTTCGCGAGATAAGTTCTGAAAAAATTCAGGGTTGTAGAGGACGTTAAAAAAGATGAAAATTCATCGGGTCATTTTTTTCCAGGACCAATGGTTCGGGAGATAAAGTCGTCCGAATCTGATTCCCCGAATATTATCGAGGATTCAAAATCGCAATTTTTCGCGAGATAAAATTCTGCGAAAATTCAGGGTTGTAGAGGACGTTAAAAGAGATGGAAATTCAATGTGTCATTTTTTTCCAGGACCAATGGTTCGGGAGATAAAGTCGTCCGAATCTGATTCCCCGAATATTATGGAAGTTCGGAAATCGCAATTTTTCGCCAGATAAAATTCCGAAAAAATTCAGGGTTGTAGAGGACGTTGAAAGAGATGAAAATTCATTAGGTCATTTTTTTCCAGGACCAATGGTTCGGGAGATAAAGTCGTCCGAATCTGATTCCCCGAATATTATGGTGAAATCAAAATCGGAATTTTTCGCGAGATAAAATTCTGAAAAAATTCAGGGTTGTAGAGGACGTTAGAAGAGATGAAAATTCATCGGGTCATTTTTTTCCAGGACCAATGGTTCGGGAAATAAAGTCGTCCGAATCTGATTCCCCGAATATTATGGTAGTTCGGAAATCGCAATTTTTCGCGAGATAAGTTCTGAATAAATTCAGGGTTGTAGAGGACGTTAAAAGAGATGGAAATTCAATGTGTCATTTTTTTCCAGGACCAATGGTTCGGGAGATAAAGTCGTCCGAATCTGATTCCCCGAGTATTATGGTGAAATCAAAATCGGAATTTTTCGCGAGATAAAATTCTTAGAAAATTCAGGGTTGTAGAGGACGTTGAAAGAGATGAAAATTCATTGGGTCATTTTTTTCCAGGACCAATGGTTCGGGAGATAAAGTCGTCCGAATCTGATTCCCCGAATATTATCGAAGATGCAAAATCGCAATTTTTTGCGAGATAAAATTCTGAAAAAATTCAGGGTTGTAGAGGACGTTGGAAGAAATGAAAATTCATTGGGTCATTTTTTTCCAGGACCAATGGTTCGGGAGATAAAGTCGTCCGAATCTGATTCCCCGAATATTATGGAAGTTCGGAAATCGCAATTTTTCGCGAGATAAGTTCTGAAAAAATTCAGGGTTGTAGAGGACGTTAAAAAAGATGAAAATTCATCGGGTCATTTTTTTCCAGGACCAATGGTTCGGGAGATAAAGTCGTCCGAATCTGATTCCCCGAATATTATCGAGGATTCAAAATCGCAATTTTTCGCGAGATAAAATTCTGCGAAAATTCAGGGTTGTAGAGGACGTTAAAAGAGATGGAAATTCAATGTGTCATTTTTTTCCAGGACCAATGGTTCGGGAGATAAAGTCGTCCGAATCTGATTCCCCGAATATTATCGAGGATTCAAAATCGCGATTTTTCGCGAGATAAAATTCTGAAAAAATTCAGGGTTGTAGAGGACGTTGAAAGAGATGAAAATTCATTAGGTCATTTTTTTCCAGGACCAATGGTTCGGGAGATAAAGTCGTCCGAATCTGATTCCCCGAATATTATGGTGAAATCAAAATCGGAATTTTTCGCGAGATAAAATTCTGAAAAAATTCAGGGTTGTAGAGGACGTTAGAAGAGATGAAAATTCATCGGGTCATTTTTTTCCAGGACCAATGGTTCGGGAGATAAAGTCGTCCGAATCTGATTCCCCGAATATTATGGAAGTTCGGAAATCGCAATTTTTCGCGAGATAAAATTCTGAAAAAATTCAGGGTTGTAGAGGACGTTAGAAGAGATGAAAATTCATCGGGTCATTTTTTTCCAGGACCAATGGTTCGGGAGATAAAGTCGTCCGAATCTGATTCCCCGAATATTATCGGGGATTCAAAATCGCAATTTTTCGCAAGATAAAATTCTGAAAAAATTCAGGGTTGTAGAGGACGTTGAAAGAGATGAAAATTCAAAAAGTCATTTCTTTCCAGGACCAATGGTTCGGGAGATAAAGTCGTCCGAATCTGATTCCCCGAATATTATGGTGAAATCAAAATCGGAATTTTTCGCGAGATAAAATTCTGAAAAAATTCAGGGTTGTAGAGGACGTTAAAAGAGATGAAAATTTATTGGGTCATTTTTTCCCAGGACCAATGGTTCGGGAGATGAAGTCGTCGGAATCTGATCCCGCGAATATTATCGGGGATTCCAAATCGCAATTTTTCGCGAGATAAAATTCTGAAAAAATTCAGGGTTGTAGAGGACGTTAAAAGAGATGAAAATTCATCGGGTCATTTTTTTCCAGGACCAATGGTTCGGGAGATAAAGTCGTCCGAATCTGATTCCCCGAATATTATCGGGGATTCAAAATCGCAATTTTTCGCAAGATAAAATTCTGAAAAAATTCAGGGTTGTAGAGGACGTTAAAAGAGATGAAAATTTATTGGGTCATTTTTTCCCAGGACCAATGGTTCGGGAGATGAAGTCGTCGGAATCTGATCCCGCGAATATTATCGGGGATTCCAAATCGCAATTTTTCGCGAGATAAAATTCTGAAAAAAATTCAGGGTTGTAGAGGACGTTGGAAGAGATGAAAATTCATCGGGTCATTTTTTTCCAGGACCAATGGTTCGGGAGATAAAGTCGTCCGAATCTGATTCCCCGAATATTATCGAGGATTCAAAATCGCAATTTTTCGCGAGATAAAATTCTTAAAAAATTCAGGGTTGTAGAGGACGTTGGAAGAGATGAAAATTCATCGGGTCATTTTTTCCCAGGACCAATGGTTCGGGAGATAAAGTCGTCCGAATCTGATTCCCCGAATATTATCGGGGATTCAAAATCGCAATTTTTTGCGAGATAAAATTCTGAAAAAATTCAGGGTTGTAGAGGACGTTGGAAGAGATGAAAATTCATCGGGTCATTTTTTTCCAGGACCAATGGTTCGGGAGATAAAGTCGTCCGAATCTGATTCCCCGAATATTATGGAAGTTCGGAAATCGCAATTTTTCGCGAGATAAGTTCTGAAAAAATTCAGGGTTGTAGAGGACGTTAAAAAAGATGAAAATTCATCGGGTCATTTTTTTCCAGGACCAATGGTTCGGGAGATAAAGTCGTCCGAATCTGATTCCCCGAATATTATCGAGGATTCAAAATCGCAATTTTTCGCGAGATAAAATTCTGCGAAAATTCAGGGTTGTAGAGGACGTTAAAAGAGATGGAAATTCAATGTGTCATTTTTTTCCAGGACCAATGGTTCGGGAGATAAAGTCGTCCGAATCTGATTCCCCGAATATTATGGAAGTTCGGAAATCGCAATTTTTCGCGAGATAAAATTCCGAAAAAATTCAGGGTTGTAGAGGACGTTGAAAGAGATGAAAATTCATTAGGTCATTTTTTTCCAGGACCAATGGTTCGGGAGATAAAGTCGTCCGAATCTGATTCCCCGAATATTATGGTGAAATCAAAATCGGAATTTTTCGCGAGATAAAATTCTGAAAAAATTCAGGGTTGTAGAGGACGTTAGAAGAGATGAAAATTCATCGGGTCATTTTTTTCCAGGACCAATGGTTCGGGAAATAAAGTCGTCCGAATCTGATTCCCCGAATATTATGGTAGTTCGGAAATCGCAATTTTTCGCGAGATAAGTTCTGAATAAATTCAGGGTTGTAGAGGACGTTAAAAGAGATGGAAATTCAATGTGTCATTTTTTTCCAGGACCAATGGTTCGGGAGATAAAGTCGTCCGAATCTGATTCCCCGAATATTATGGTGAAATCAAAATCGGAATTTTTCGCGAGATAAAATTCTTAGAAAATTCAGGGTTGTAGAGGACGTTGAAAGAGATGAAAATTCATTGGGTCATTTTTTTCCAGGACCAATGGTTCGGGAGATAAAGTCGTCCGAATCTGATTCCCCGAATATTATCGAGGATTCAAAATCGCAATTTTTCGCGAGATAAAATTCTGCGAAAATTCAGGGTTGTAGAGGACGTTAAAAGAGATGGAAATTCAATGTGTCATTTTTTTCCAGGACCAATGGTTCGGGAGATAAAGTCGTCCGAATCTGATTCCCCGAATATTATCGAGGATTCAAAATCGCGATTTTTCGCGAGATAAAATTCTGAAAAAATTCAGGGTTGTAGAGGACGTTGAAAGAGATGAAAATTCATTAGGTCATTTTTTTCCAGGACCAATGGTTCGGGAGATAAAGTCGTCCGAATCTGATTCCCCGAATATTATGGTGAAATCAAAATCGGAATTTTTCGCGAGATAAAATTCTGAAAAAATTCAGGGTTGTAGAGGACGTTAGAAGAGATGAAAATTCATCGGGTCATTTTTTTCCAGGACCAATGGTTCGGGAGATAAAGTCGTCCGAATCTGATTCCCCGAATATTATGGAAGTTCGGAAATCGCAATTTTTCGCGAGATAAAATTCTGAAAAAATTCAGGGTTGTAGAGGACGTTAGAAGAGATGAAAATTCATCGGGTCATTTTTTTCCAGGACCAATGGTTCGGGAGATAAAGTCGTCCGAATCTGATTCCCCGAATATTATCGGGGATTCAAAATCGCAATTTTTCGCAAGATAAAATTCTGAAAAAATTCAGGGTTGTAGAGGACGTTGAAAGAGATGAAAATTCAAAAAGTCATTTCTTTCCAGGACCAATGGTTCGGGAGATAAAGTCGTCCGAATCTGATTCCCCGAATATTATGGTGAAATCAAAATCGGAATTTTTCGCGAGATAAAATTCTGAAAAAATTCAGGGTTGTAGAGGACGTTAAAAGAGATGAAAATTTATTGGGTCATTTTTTCCCAGGACCAATGGTTCGGGAGATGAAGTCGTCGGAATCTGATCCCGCGAATATTATCGGGGATTCCAAATCGCAATTTTTCGCGAGATAAAATTCTGAAAAAATTCAGGGTTGTAGAGGACGTTAAAAGAGATGAAAATTCATCGGGTCATTTTTTTCCAGGACCAATGGTTCGGGAGATAAAGTCGTCCGAATCTGATTCCCCGAATATTATCGGGGATTCAAAATCGCAATTTTTCGCAAGATAAAATTCTGAAAAAATTCAGGGTTGTAGAGGACGTTAAAAGAGATGAAAATTTATTGGGTCATTTTTTCCCAGGACCAATGGTTCGGGAGATGAAGTCGTCGGAATCTGATCCCGCGAATATTATCGGGGATTCCAAATCGCAATTTTTCGCGAGATAAAATTCTGAAAAAAATTCAGGGTTGTAGAGGACGTTGGAAGAGATGAAAATTCATCGGGTCATTTTTTTCCAGGACCAATGGTTCGGGAGATAAAGTCGTCCGAATCTGATTCCCCGAATATTATCGAGGATTCAAAATCGCAATTTTTCGCGAGATAAAATTCTTAAAAAATTCAGGGTTGTAGAGGACGTTGGAAGAGATGAAAATTCATCGGGTCATTTTTTCCCAGGACCAATGGTTCGGGAGATAAAGTCGTCCGAATCTGATTCCCCGAATATTATCGGGGATTCAAAATCGCAATTTTTTGCGAGATAAAATTCTGAAAAAATTCAGGGTTGTAGAGGACGTTGGAAGAGATGAAAATTCATCGGGTCATTTTTTTCCAGGACCAATGGTTCGGGAGATAAAGTCGTCCGAATCTGATTCCCCGAATATTATGGAAGTTCGGAAATCGCAATTTTTCGCGAGATAAGTTCTGAAAAAATTCAGGGTTGTAGAGGACGTTAAAAAAGATGAAAATTCATCGGGTCATTTTTTTCCAGGACCAATGGTTCGGGAGATAAAGTCGTCCGAATCTGATTCCCCGAATATTATCGAGGATTCAAAATCGCAATTTTTCGCGAGATAAAATTCTGCGAAAATTCAGGGTTGTAGAGGACGTTAAAAGAGATGGAAATTCAATGTGTCATTTTTTTCCAGGACCAATGGTTCGGGAGATAAAGTCGTCCGAATCTGATTCCCCGAATATTATGGAAGTTCGGAAATCGCAATTTTTCGCGAGATAAAATTCCGAAAAAATTCAGGGTTGTAGAGGACGTTGAAAGAGATGAAAATTCATTAGGTCATTTTTTTCCAGGACCAATGGTTCGGGAGATAAAGTCGTCCGAATCTGATTCCCCGAATATTATGGTGAAATCAAAATCGGAATTTTTCGCGAGATAAAATTCTGAAAAAATTCAGGGTTGTAGAGGACGTTAGAAGAGATGAAAATTCATCGGGTCATTTTTTTCCAGGACCAATGGTTCGGGAAATAAAGTCGTCCGAATCTGATTCCCCGAATATTATGGTAGTTCGGAAATCGCAATTTTTCGCGAGATAAGTTCTGAATAAATTCAGGGTTGTAGAGGACGTTAAAAGAGATGGAAATTCAATGTGTCATTTTTTTCCAGGACCAATGGTTCGGGAGATAAAGTCGTCCGAATCTGATTCCCCGAATATTATGGTGAAATCAAAATCGGAATTTTTCGCGAGATAAAATTCTTAGAAAATTCAGGGTTGTAGAGGACGTTGAAAGAGATGAAAATTCATTGGGTCATTTTTTTCCAGGACCAATGGTTCGGGAGATAAAGTCGTCCGAATCTGATTCCCCGAATATTATCGAAGATGCAAAATCGCAATTTTTTGCGAGATAAAATTCTGAAAAAATTCAGGGTTGTAGAGGACGTTGGAAGAAATGAAAATTCATTGGGTCATTTTTTTCCAGGACCAATGGTTCGGGAGATAAAGTCGTCCGAATCTGATTCCCCGAATATTATGGAAGTTCGGAAATCGCAATTTTTCGCGAGATAAGTTCTGAAAAAATTCAGGGTTGTAGAGGACGTTAAAAAAGATGAAAATTCATCGGGTCATTTTTTTCCAGGACCAATGGTTCGGGAGATAAAGTCGTCCGAATCTGATTCCCCGAATATTATCGAGGATTCAAAATCGCAATTTTTCGCGAGATAAAATTCTGCGAAAATTCAGGGTTGTAGAGGACGTTAAAAGAGATGAAAATTCAATGTGTCATTTTTTTCCAGGACCAATGGTTCGGGAGATAAAGTCGTCCGAATCTGATTCCCCGAATATTATCGAGGATTCAAAATCGCGATTTTTCGCGAGATAAAATTCTGAAAAAATTCAGGGTTGTAGAGGACGTTGAAAGAGATGAAAATTCATTAGGTCATTTTTTTCCAGGACCAATGGTTCGGGAGATAAAGTCGTCCGAATCTGATTCCCCGAATATTATGGTGAAATCAAAATCGGAATTTTTCGCGAGATAAAATTCTGAAAAAATTCAGGGTTGTAGAGGACGTTAGAAGAGATGAAAATTCATCGGGTCATTTTTTTCCAGGACCAATGGTTCGGGAGATAAAGTCGTCCGAATCTGATTCCCCGAATATTATGGAAGTTCGGAAATCGCAATTTTTCGCGAGATAAGTTCTGAAAAAATTCAGGGTTGTAGAGGACGTTAAAAAAGATGAAAATTCATCGGGTCATTTTTTTCCAGGACCAATGGTTCGGGAGATAAAGTCGTCCGAATCTGATTCCCCGAATATTATCGAGGATTCAAAATCGCAATTTTTCGCGAGATAAAATTCTGCGAAAATTCAGGGTTGTAGAGGACGTTAAAAGAGATGGAAATTCAATGTGTCATTTTTTTCCAGGACCAATGGTTCGGGAGATAAAGTCGTCCGAATCTGATTCCCCGAATATTATGGAAGTTCGGAAATCGCAATTTTTCGCGAGATAAAATTCCGAAAAAATTCAGGGTTGTAGAGGACGTTGAAAGAGATGAAAATTCATTAGGTCATTTTTTTCCAGGACCAATGGTTCGGGAGATAAAGTCGTCCGAATCTGATTCCCCGAATATTATGGTGAAATCAAAATCGGAATTTTTCGCGAGATAAAATTCTGAAAAAATTCAGGGTTGTAGAGGACGTTAGAAGAGATGAAAATTCATCGGGTCATTTTTTTCCAGGACCAATGGTTCGGGAAATAAAGTCGTCCGAATCTGATTCCCCGAATATTATGGTAGTTCGGAAATCGCAATTTTTCGCGAGATAAGTTCTGAATAAATTCAGGGTTGTAGAGGACGTTAAAAGAGATGGAAATTCAATGTGTCATTTTTTTCCAGGACCAATGGTTCGGGAGATAAAGTCGTCCGAATCTGATTCCCCGAATATTATGGTGAAATCAAAATCGGAATTTTTCGCGAGATAAAATTCTTAGAAAATTCAGGGTTGTAGAGGACGTTGAAAGAGATGAAAATTCATTGGGTCATTTTTTTCCAGGACCAATGGTTCGGGAGATAAAGTCGTCCGAATCTGATTCCCCGAATATTATCGAAGATGCAAAATCGCAATTTTTTGCGAGATAAAATTCTGAAAAAATTCAGGGTTGTAGAGGACGTTGGAAGAAATGAAAATTCATTGGGTCATTTTTTTCCAGGACCAATGGTTCGGGAGATAAAGTCGTCCGAATCTGATTCCCCGAATATTATGGAAGTTCGGAAATCGCAATTTTTCGCGAGATAAGTTCTGAAAAAATTCAGGGTTGTAGAGGACGTTAAAAAAGATGAAAATTCATCGGGTCATTTTTTTCCAGGACCAATGGTTCGGGAGATAAAGTCGTCCGAATCTGATTCCCCGAATATTATCGAGGATTCAAAATCGCAATTTTTCGCGAGATAAAATTCTGCGAAAATTCAGGGTTGTAGAGGACGTTAAAAGAGATGGAAATTCAATGTGTCATTTTTTTCCAGGACCAATGGTTCGGGAGATAAAGTCGTCCGAATCTGATTCCCCGAATATTATCGAGGATTCAAAATCGCGATTTTTCGCGAGATAAAATTCTGAAAAAATTCAGGGTTGTAGAGGACGTTGAAAGAGATGAAAATTCATTAGGTCATTTTTTTCCAGGACCAATGGTTCGGGAGATAAAGTCGTCCGAATCTGATTCCCCGAATATTATGGTGAAATCAAAATCGGAATTTTTCGCGAGATAAAATTCTGAAAAAATTCAGGGTTGTAGAGGACGTTAGAAGAGATGAAAATTCATCGGGTCATTTTTTTCCAGGACCAATGGTTCGGGAGATAAAGTCGTCCGAATCTGATTCCCCGAATATTATGGAAGTTCGGAAATCGCAATTTTTCGCGAGATAAAATTCTGAAAAAATTCAGGGTTGTAGAGGACGTTAGAAGAGATGAAAATTCATCGGGTCATTTTTTTCCAGGACCAATGGTTCGGGAGATAAAGTCGTCCGAATCTGATTCCCCGAATATTATCGGGGATTCAAAATCGCAATTTTTCGCAAGATAAAATTCTGAAAAAATTCAGGGTTGTAGAGGACGTTGAAAGAGATGAAAATTCAAAAAGTCATTTCTTTCCAGGACCAATGGTTCGGGAGATAAAGTCGTCCGAATCTGATTCCCCGAATATTATGGTGAAATCAAAATCGGAATTTTTCGCGAGATAAAATTCTGAAAAAATTCAGGGTTGTAGAGGACGTTAAAAGAGATGAAAATTTATCGGGTCATTTTTTCCCAGGACCAATGGTTCGGGAGATGAAGTCGTCGGAATCTGATCCCGCGAATATTATCGGGGATTCCAAATCGCAATTTTTCGCGAGATAAAATTCTGAAAAAATTCAGGGTTGTAGAGGACGTTAAAAGAGATGAAAATTCATCGGGTCATTTTTTTCCAGGACCAATGGTTCGGGAGATAAAGTCGTCCGAATCTGATTCCCCGAATATTATCGGGGATTCAAAATCGCAATTTTTCGCAAGATAAAATTCTGAAAAAATTCAGGGTTGTAGAGGACGTTAAAAGAGATGAAAATTTATTGGGTCATTTTTTCCCAGGACCAATGGTTCGGGAGATGAAGTCGTCGGAATCTGATCCCGCGAATATTATCGGGGATTCCAAATCGCAATTTTTCGCGAGATAAAATTCTGAAAAAAATTCAGGGTTGTAGAGGACGTTGGAAGAGATGAAAATTCATCGGGTCATTTTTTTCCAGGACCAATGGTTCGGGAGATAAAGTCGTCCGAATCTGATCCCGCGAATATTATGGAAGTTCGGAAATCGCAATTTTTCGCGAGATAAAATTCTTAAAAAATTCAGGGTTGTAGAGGACGTTGGAAGAGATGAAAATTCATCGGGTCATTTTTTCCCAGGACCAATGGTTCGGGAGATAAAGTCGTCCGAATCTGATTCCCCGAATATTATCGGGGATTCAAAATCGCAATTTTTTGCGAGATAAAATTCTGAAAAAATTCAGGGTTGTAGAGGACGTTGGAAGAGATGAAAATTCATCGGGTCATTTTTTTCCAGGACCAATGGTTCGGGAGATAAAGTCGTCCGAATCTGATTCCCCGAATATTATGGAAGTTCGGAAATCGCAATTTTTCGCGAGATAAGTTCTGAAAAAATTCAGGGTTGTAGAGGACGTTAAAAAAGATGAAAATTCATCGGGTCATTTTTTTCCAGGACCAATGGTTCGGGAGATAAAGTCGTCCGAATCTGATTCCCCGAATATTATCGAGGATTCAAAATCGCAATTTTTCGCGAGATAAAATTCTGCGAAAATTCAGGGTTGTAGAGGACGTTAAAAGAGATGGAAATTCAATGTGTCATTTTTTTCCAGGACCAATGGTTCGGGAGATAAAGTCGTCCGAATCTGATTCCCCGAATATTATGGAAGTTCGGAAATCGCAATTTTTCGCGAGATAAAATTCCGAAAAAATTCAGGGTTGTAGAGGACGTTGAAAGAGATGAAAATTCA
Source organism: Macrophya annulata (assembly GCA_963924015.1). Lineage (NCBI taxonomy): Eukaryota > Metazoa > Arthropoda > Insecta > Hymenoptera > Tenthredinidae > Macrophya > Macrophya annulata. The sequence goes on from OZ001262.1 coordinate 44,882, forward strand.
TTAGGTCATTTTTTTCCAGGACCAATGGTTCGGGAGATAAAGTCGTCCGAATCTGATTCCCCGAATATTATGGTGAAATCAAAATCGGAATTTTTCGCGAGATAAAATTCTGAAAAAATTCAGGGTTGTAGAGGACGTTAGAAGAGATGAAAATTCATCGGGTCATTTTTTTCCAGGACCAATGGTTCGGGAAATAAAGTCGTCCGAATCTGATTCCCCGAATATTATGGTAGTTCGGAAATCGCAATTTTTCGCGAGATAAGTTCTGAATAAATTCAGGGTTGTAGAGGACGTTAAAAGAGATGGAAATTCAATGTGTCATTTTTTTCCAGGACCAATGGTTCGGGAGATAAAGTCGTCCGAATCTGATTCCCCGAATATTATGGTGAAATCAAAATCGGAATTTTTCGCGAGATAAAATTCTTAGAAAATTCAGGGTTGTAGAGGACGTTGAAAGAGATGAAAATTCATTGGGTCATTTTTTTCCAGGACCAATGGTTCGGGAGATAAAGTCGTCCGAATCTGATTCCCCGAATATTATCGAAGATGCAAAATCGCAATTTTTTGCGAGATAAAATTCTGAAAAAATTCAGGGTTGTAGAGGACGTTGGAAGAAATGAAAATTCATCGGGTCATTTTTTTCCAGGACCAATGGTTCGGGAGATAAAGTCGTCCGAATCTGATTCCCCGAATATTATGGAAGTTCGGAAATCGCAATTTTTCGCGAGATAAGTTCTGAAAAAATTCAGGGTTGTAGAGGACGTTAAAAAAGATGAAAATTCATCGGGTCATTTTTTTCCAGGACCAATGGTTCGGGAGATAAAGTCGTCCGAATCTGATTCCCCGAATATTATCGAGGATTCAAAATCGCAATTTTTCGCGAGATAAAATTCTGCGAAAATTCAGGGTTGTAGAGGACGTTAAAAGAGATGGAAATTCAATGTGTCATTTTTTTCCAGGACCAATGGTTCGGGAGATAAAGTCGTCCGAATCTGATTCCCCGAATATTATCGAGGATTCAAAATCGCGATTTTTCGCGAGATAAAATTCTGAAAAAATTCAGGGTTGTAGAGGACGTTGAAAGAGATGAAAATTCATTAGGTCATTTTTTTCCAGGACCAATGGTTCGGGAGATAAAGTCGTCCGAATCTGATTCCCCGAATATTATGGTGAAATCAAAATCGGAATTTTTCGCGAGATAAAATTCTGAAAAAATTCAGGGTTGTAGAGGACGTTAGAAGAGATGAAAATTCATCGGGTCATTTTTTTCCAGGACCAATGGTTCGGGAGATAAAGTCGTCCGAATCTGATTCCCCGAATATTATGGAAGTTCGGAAATCGCAATTTTTCGCGAGATAAAATTCTGAAAAAATTCAGGGTTGTAGAGGACGTTAGAAGAGATGAAAATTCATCGGGTCATTTTTTTCCAGGACCAATGGTTCGGGAGATAAAGTCGTCCGAATCTGATTCCCCGAATATTATCGGGGATTCAAAATCGCAATTTTTCGCAAGATAAAATTCTGAAAAAATTCAGGGTTGTAGAGGACGTTGAAAGAGATGAAAATTCAAAAAGTCATTTCTTTCCAGGACCAATGGTTCGGGAGATAAAGTCGTCCGAATCTGATTCCCCGAATATTATGGTGAAATCAAAATCGGAATTTTTCGCGAGATAAAATTCTGAAAAAATTCAGGGTTGTAGAGGACGTTAAAAGAGATGAAAATTTATTGGGTCATTTTTTCCCAGGACCAATGGTTCGGGAGATGAAGTCGTCGGAATCTGATCCCGCGAATATTATCGGGGATTCCAAATCGCAATTTTTCGCGAGATAAAATTCTGAAAAAATTCAGGGTTGTAGAGGACGTTGGAAGAGATGAAAATTCAAGGGGTCATTTTTTTCCAGGACCAATGGTTCGGGAGATAAAGTCGTCCGAATCTGATCCCGCGAATATTACGGAAGTTCGGAAATCGCAATTTTTCGCGAGATGAAATTCTGAAAAAATTCAGGGTTGTAGAGGACGTTGAAAGAGATGAAAATTCATCGGGTCATTTTTTTCCAGGACCAATGGTTCGGGAGATAAAGTCGTCCGAATCTGATTCCCCGAATATTATGGAAGTTCGGAAATCGCAATTTTTCGCGAGATAAAATTCTGAAAAAATTCAGGGTTGTAGAGGACGTTAGAAGAGATGAACATTCATCGGGTCATTTTTTTCCAGGACCAATGGTTCGGGAGATAAAGTCGTCCGAATCTGATTCCCCGAATATTATCGGGGATTCAAAATCGCAATTTTTCGCAAGATGAAATTCTGAAAAAATTCAGGGTTGTAGAGGACGTTAAAAGAGATGAAAATTCATCGGGTCATTTTTTTCCAGGACCAATGGTTCGGGAGATAAAGTCGTCCGAATCTGATTCCCCGAATATTATGGTGAAATCAAAATCGGAATTTTTCGCGAGATAAAATTCTGAAAAAATTCAGGGTTGTAGAGGACGTTAGAAGAGATGAAAATTTTTTGGGTCATTTTTTCCCAGGACCAATGGTTCGGGAGATGAAGTCGTCGGAATCTGATCCCGCGAATATTATCGGGGATTCCAAATCGCAATTTTTCGCGAGATAAAATTCTGAAAAAATTCAGGGTTGTAGAGGACGTTGGAAGAGATGAAAATTCATCGGGTCATTTTTTTCCAGGACCAATGGTTTGGGAGATAAAGTCGTCCGAATCTGATTCCCCGAATATTATGGAAGTTCGGAAATCGCAATTTTTCGCGAGATAAAATTCTGAAAAAATTCAGGGTTGTAGAGGACGTTAGAAGAGATGGAAATTCATCGGGTCATTTTTTTCCAGGACCAATGGTTCGGGAGATAAAGTCGTCCGAATCTGATTCCCCGAATATTATGGAAGTTCGGAAATCGCAATTTTTCGCGAGATAAAATTCTGAAAAAATTCAGGGTTGTAGAGGACCTTAGAAGAGATGAAAATTCATTGGGTCATTTTTTTCCAGGACCAATGGTTCGGGAGATAAAGTCGTCCGAATCTGATTCCCCGAATATTATCGGGGATTCAAAATCGCAATTTTTCGCAAGATAAAATTCTGAGAAAATTCAGGGTTGTAGAGGACGTTAAAAGAGATGAAAATTCATCGGGTCATTTTTTTCCAGGACCAATGGTTCGGGAGATAAAGTCGTCCGAATCTGATTCCCCGAATATTATGGTGAAATCAAAATCGGAATTTTTCGCGAGATAAAATTCTGAAAAAATTCAGGGTTGTAGAGGACGTTAAAAGAGATGAAAATTTATTGGGTCATTTTTTCCCAGGACCAATGGTTCGGGAGATGAAGTCGTCGGAATCTGATCCCGCGAATATTATCGGGGATTCCAAATCGCAATTTTTCGCGAGATAAAATTCTGAAAAAATTCAGGGTTGTAGAGGACGTTGGAAGAGATGAAAATTCATCGGGTCATTTTTTTCCAGGACCAATGGTTCGGGAGATAAAGTCGTCCGAATCTGATTCCCCGAATATTATGGAAGTTCGGAAATCGCAATTTTTCGCGAGATAAGTTCTGAAAAAATTCAGGGTTGTAGAGGACGTCAAAAAAGATGAAAATTCATCGGGTCATTTTTTTCCAGGACCAATGGTTCGGGAGATAAAGTCGTCCGAATCTGATTCCCCGAATATTATCGAGGATTCAAAATCGCGATTTTTCGCGAGATAAAATTCTGAAAAAATTCAGGGTTGTAGAGGACGTTGAAAGAGATGAAAATTCAATGTGTCATTTTTTTTCAGGACCAATGGTTCGGGAGATAAAGTCGTCCGAATCTGATTCCCCGAATATTATCGAGGATTCAAAATCGCGATTTTTCGCGAGATAAAATTCTGAAAAAATTCAGGGTTGTAGAGGACGTTGAAAGAGATGAAAATTCATTGGGTCATTTTTTTCCAGGACCAATGGTTCGGGAGATAAAGTCGTCCGAATCTGATTCCCCGAATATTATGGTGAAATCAAAATCGGAATTTTTCGCGAGATAAAATTCTTAGAAAATTCAGGGTTGTAGAGGACGTTGAAAGAGATGAAAATTCATTGGGTCATTTTTTTCCAGGACCAATGGTTCGGGAGATAAAGTCGTCCGAATCTGATCCCGCGAATATTATGGAAGTTCGGAAATCGCAATTTTTCGCGAGATGAAATTCTGAAAAAATTCAGGGTTGTAGAGGACGTTAAAAGAGATGGAAATTTATCGGGTCATTTTTTCCCAGGACCAATGGTTCCGGAGATGAAGTCTGAACGCATAATCACAGAAACTCGTGGCGCCATCTGCAGGCTCGCGCTGGTACCCCGTTGACTAGGTACCAACGAGGCCCCATGCAAAAGTCTTTCCCGCTATCAAAGTTGTAGCGAATATGACGGAATTTCGGAAATCGCAATTTTTCGCGAGATGAAATTCTGAAAAAATTCAGGGTTGTAGAGGACGCTGAAAGAGATGAAAATTCATCGGGTCATTTTTTTCCAGGACCAATGGTTCGGGAGATAAAGTCGTCCGAATCTGATTCCCCGAATATTATGGTGAAATCAAAATCGGAATTTTTCGCGAGATGAAATTCTGAAAAAATTCAGGGTTGTAGAGGACGTTGAAAGAGATAAAAATTCATTGGGTCATTTTTTTCCAGGACCAATGGTTCGGGAGATAATGTCGTCCGAATCGGATCCCGCGAATATTACGGAAGTTCGGAAATCGCAATTTTTCGCGAGATGAAATTCTGAAAAAATTCAGGGTTGTAGAGGACGTTAAAAGAGATGAAAATTCATCGGGTCATTTTTTTCCAGGACCAATGGTTCGGGAGATAAAGTCGTCCGAATCTGATTCCCCGAATATTATGGAAGTTCGGAAATCGCAATTTTTCGCGAGATAAAATTCTGAAAAAATTCAGGGTTGTAGAGGACGTTAGAAGAGATGAAAATTCATCGGGTCATTTTTTTCCAGGACCAATGGTTCGGGAGATAAAGTCGTCCGAATCTGATTCCCCGAATATTATCGGGGATTCAAAATCGCAATTTTTCGCAAGATAAAATTCTGAAAAAATTCAGGGTTGTAGAGGACGTTAAAAGAGATGAAAATTCATCGGGTCATTTTTTTCCAGGACCAATGGTTCGGGAGATAAAGTCGTCCGAATCTGATTCCCCGAATATTATGGTGAAATCAAAATCGGAATTTTTCGCGAGATAAAATTCTGAAAAAATTCAGAGTTGTAGAGGACGTTAAAAGAGATGAAAATTTATTGGGTCATTTTTTCCCAGGACCAATGGTTCGGGAGATGAAGTCGTCGGAATCTGATCCCGCGAATATTATCGGGGATTCCAAATCGCAATTTTTCGCGAGATAAAATTCTGAAAAAATTCAGGGTTGTAGAGGACGTTGGAAGAGATGAAAATTCATCGGGTCATTTTTTTCCAGGACCAATGGTTCGGGAGATAAAGTCGTCCGAATCTGATTCCCCGAATATTACGGAAGTTCGGAAATCGCAATTTTTCGCGAGATGAAATTCTGAAAAAATTCAGAGTTGTAGAGGACGTTGAAAAAGATGAAAATTCATTGGGTCATTTTTTTCCAGGACCAATGGTTCGGGAGATAAGGTCGTCCGAATCTGATTCCCCGAATATTATGGTGAAATCAAAATCGGAATTTTTCGCGAGATAAAATTCTTAAAAAATTCAGGGTTGTAGAGGACGTTGGAAGAGATGAAAATTCATCGGGTCATTTTTTTCCAGGACCAATGGTTCGGGAGATAAGGTCGTCCGAATCTGATTCCCCGAATATTATGGTGAAATCAAAATCGGAATTTTTCGCGAGATAAAATTCTTAAAAAATTCAGGGTTGTAGAGGACGTTGAAAGAGATGAAAATTTAATGGGTCATTTTTTTCCAGGACCAATGGTTCGGGAGATAAAGTCGTCCGAATCTGATCCCGCGAATATTATGGAAGTTCGGAAATCGGAATTTTTCGCGAGATAAAATTCTTAAAAAATTCAGGGTTGTAGAGGACGTTGGAAGAGATGAAAATTCATCGGGTCATTTTTTTCCAGGACCAATGGTTCGGGAGATAAGGTCGTCCGAATCTGATTCCCCGAATATTATGGTGAAATCAAAATCGAAATTTTTCGCGAGATAAAATTCTTAGAAAATTCAGGGTTGTAGAGGACGTTGAAAGAGATGAAAATTCATCGGGTCATTTTTTTCCAGGACCAATGGTTCGGGAGATAAAGTCGTCCGAATCTGATTCCCCGAATATTATCGAGGATTCAAAATCGCAATTTTTCGCGAGATAAAATTCTGCGAAAATTCAGGGTTGTAGAGGACGTTAAAAGAGATGGAAATTCAATGTGTCATTTTTTTCCAGGACCAATGGTTCGGGAGATAAAGTCGTCCGAATCTGATTCCCCGAATATTATCGAGGATTCAAAATCGCGATTTTTCGCGAGATAAAATTCTGAAAAAATTCAGGGTTGTAGAGGACGTTGAAAGAGATGAAAATTCATTAGGTCATTTTTTTCCAGGACCAATGGTTCGGGAGATAAAGTCGTCCGAATCTGATTCCCCGAATATTATGGTGAAATCAAAATCGGAATTTTTCGCGAGATAAAATTCTGAAAAAATTCAGGGTTGTAGAGGACGTTAGAAGAGATGAAAATTCATCGGGTCATTTTTTTCCAGGACCAATGGTTCGGGAGATAAAGTCGTCCGAATCTGATTCCCCGAATATTATCGGGGATTCAAAATCGCAATTTTTCGCAAGATAAAATTCTGAAAAAATCCAGGGTTGTAGAGGACGTTAAAAGAGATGAAAATTAATCGGGTCATTTTTTTCCAGGACCAATGGTTCGGGAGATAAAGTCGTCCGAATCTGATTCCCCGAATATTATGGTGAAATCAAAATCGGAATTTTTCGCGAGATAAAATTCTGAAAAAATTCAGGGCTGTAGAGGACGTTAAAAGAGATGAAAATTTATTGGGTCATTTTTTCCCAGGACCAATGGTTCGGGAGATGAAGTCGTCGGAATCTGATCCCGCGAATATTATCGGGGATTCCAAATCGCAATTTTTCGCGAGATAAAATTCTGAAAAAATTCAGGGTTGTAGAGGACGTTGGAAGAGATGAAAATTCATCGGGTCATTTTTTTCCAGGACCAATGGTTTGGGAGATAAAGTCGTCCGAATCTGATTCCCCGAATATTATGGAAGTTCGGAAATCGCAATTTTTCGCGAGATAAAATTCTGAAAAAATTCTGGGTTGTAGAGGACGTTAGAAGAGATGGAAATTCAACGGGTCATTTTTTTCCAGGACCAATGGTTCGGGAGATAAAGTCGTCCGAATCTGATTCCCCGAATATTATGGAAGTTCGGAAATCGCAATTTTTCGCGAGATAAAATTCTGAAAAAATTCAGGGTTGTAGAGGACCTTAGAAGAGATGAAAATTCATCGGGTCATTTTTTTCCAGGACCAATAATTCGGGAGATAAAGTCGTCCGAATCTGATTCCCCGAATATTATCGAGGATTCAAAATCGCAATTTTTCGCGAGATAAAATTCTGCGAAAATTCAGGGTTGTAGAGGACGTTAAAAGAGATGGAAATTCAATGTGTCATTTTTTTCCAGGACCAATGGTTCGGGAGATAAAGTCGTCCGAATCTGATTCCCCGAATATTATCGAGGATTCAAAATCGCGATTTTTCGCGAGATAAAATTCTGAAAAAATTCAGGGTTGTAGAGGACGTTGAAAGAGATGAAAATTCATTGGGTCATTTTTTTCCAGGACCAATGGTTCGGGAGATAAAGTCGTCCGAATCTGATTCCCCGAATATTATGGTGAAATCAAAATCGGAATTTTTCGCGAGATAAAATTCTTAAAAAATTCAGGGTTGTAGAGGACGTTGGAAGAGATGAAAATTCATCGGGTCATTTTTTTCCAGGACCAATGGTTCGGGAGATAAAGTCGTCCGAATCTGATCCCGCGAATATTATGGAAGTTCGGAAATCGCAATTTTTCGCGAGATAAAATTCTTAAAAAATTCAGGGTTGTAGAGGACGTTAAAAGAGATGAAAATTCATCGGGTCATTTTTTTCCAGGACCAATGGTTCGGGAGATAAAGTCGTCCGAATCTGATTCCCCGAATATTATCGGGGATTCAAAATCGCAATTTTTCGCAAGATGAAATTCTGAAAAAATTCAGGGTTGTAGAGGACGTTAAAAGAGATGAAAATTCATCGGGTCATTTTTTTCCAGGACCAATGGTTCGGGAGATAAAGTCGTCCGAATCTGATTCCCCGAATATTATGGTGAAATCAAAATCGGAATCTTTCGCGAGATAAAATTCTGAAAAAATTCAGGGTTGTAGAGGACGTTAAAAGAGATGAAAATTTATTGGGTCATTTTTTCCCAGGACCAATGGTTCGGGAGATGAAGTCGTCGGAATCTGATCCCGCGAATATTATCGGGGATTCCAAATCGCAATTTTTCGCGAGATAAAATTCTGAAAAAATTCAGGGTTGTAGAGGACGTTGGAAGAGATGAAAATTCATCGGGTCATTTTTTTCCAGGACCAATGGTTTGGGAGATAAAGTCGTCCGAATCTGATTCCCCGAATATTATGCAAGTTCGGAAACCGCAATTTTTCGCGAGATAAAATTCTGAAAATATTCAGGGTTGTAGAGGACGTTAAAAGAGATGAAAATTCATTGGGTCATTTTTTTCCAGGACCAATGGTTCGGGAGATGAAGTCGTCCGAATCTGATTCCCCGAATATTATCGAGGATTCAAAATCGCAATTTTTCGCGAGATAAAATTCTGAAAAAATTCAGGGTTGTAGAGGACGTTAAAAGAGATGAAAATTCATCGGGTCATTTTTTTCCAGGACCAATGGTTCGGGAGATGAAATCTGAACGCATAATCACAGAAACTCGTGGCGCCATCTGCAGGTTTGCGCTGGTACCCCGTTGACTAGGTACCAACGAGGCCCCATGCAAAAGTCTTTCCCGCTATCAAAGTTATTTTTCGGTTTGCTTATGAAGCCTGCCTTCCGTTGTGTCGATCAGAAACCACTATACATCGATTTGTTACGATTGTTGTAACTCGCTGGTTACCGTCTGGATCATGAACTGACTGTAACACTATACTGTCTACAACAATACATAACAATTCTTTGGCTTTTTTGCAAGATCGTTGGTGAGACTCGCCAGTGGCGCGCAACTGGTCTGTCGGATCCAATGTATCTTTTTATAAGAATCGATCGATTTTTATTTGATTTTCACAAACATAATACAGTAGACTCCCGTTAAGTGTTCCCCCGTTAAGTACTCGCTTTCGTGAAATTTCTACGTTTTCGGCATATTTCACAGAATCGACAGATCCCCCACTCTCGCGCCGTCTTTTTATGGGTGATGTGGTTTCAGCCGCCTATTCTTTTGTTAGTTCGATTATACTGTGTAGTATTTCCGAGAACTAGTAAGCGTAGTGGAGGCTCCATTTAAGTGCGCATTTCTCCGAATTTAGGCTGTCTACAGCCCCGAGCATGAGCACTTAACGGGAGTCTACTGTATTCAACTTACAAGGTATGAGCCCGATCTCTCCATAACTTGTATACATATATTCGAGAGCTTTGCCTCAGACTCTTTGTTTTATACATATATATTCCATTTACTTTAAATATCCAATTCTGTCTCGTATACTTTAAATGCTGTATTACATCACTTATATTATAATTTATCAATATAAGTTACACACTTGCTTATAAGTAGATTTATACGCATAAAAAGCTTATAACAGAATAATTTAAACATAACTTGCTTGCATAATTCACGCATTCCTTTTATTTGATAAATATTTATTTATATTATTATTTGTTCCGTATTTACCTGAATTAAATCATCCCTCTCCCATACATCTAAAATATAAGCCCGTAAGCGCCTTGAGAAAATAGAGGCTCCGCGTCAATAAATAAATTTATTCATACAATGCTCAGGTTAAATATAATAAGTAATAATTATTAATAATAAATAAAAGTAATTATTGAGCAACGTTACGACGTTACAACCTACATCTTTATTTTTTGATGACCCAATTAGGAACAGTGTACCAGTATCGCGAACATTTTTGCGTTCACCAAATTGAGTATTTTTTTTTTTTCTTATCAACTTTTGAATCGATCTAACTATCCTAAAATGTAAGTATGGATTATATTTTGATATTTGTATTCGAAAATAGTTATAAAAGTACATATTATTTTGGTATATCGTTATAAAAAACGTATTTTCGTATGGATGCGGTGAATGTCTGAAAGAAGAACAAACTTTTTACGATTATTACAAGCGTCACGATTCTTATTTGAAGATCGCCGTCCCTTTTCGGGTCAGTCTACCCCTGTCAAGTGCAGTAAAAATCATGTGGACCTGTCAGGGGTTGATTACTCTTAATTGGTAAATCTAACTTTCGAGAAGAATGAGAAAAACGATACAGGTATTTTCCTTGTAGAGTATTCCTAGATTTCATTCTGTAAATTGACCGAACGGACGAGTATACGAGGACTCGTCAATAAACCGAACAATTACTGAAAAAAACTTGAATAAAAAATATTACCTTGCGGTACGTGTTCCCGTTGAAAGAGCTAGAAGGCCATAGGGGGATAGAAATGGTGAATCGGCCCCGGAAAGATATTTTTATCATGCTTTGAGGATATGTAGGTCTTGATGAGATACCAAGATCCTGAAAGTTGCAGATCTCTATCTCAATTGGTTTTCGAGAAAACGAATAAAAATTAATGGATAGAAAATTTGTTGCTTCGCAGGATATTATTTCCTGGTTCCACTTATTTCCTGGACCAATGGTTCGGGAGATAAAGTCGTCCGAATCTGATCCGGCGAATATTACGGAAAATCGGAAATCGCAATTTTTCGCGAGATAAAATTCTGAAAAAATTCAGGGTTGTAGAGGACGTTAAAAGGGATGAAAATTCATCGGGTCATTTTTTTCCAGGACCAATGGTTCGGGAGATAAAGTCGTCCGAATCTGAACCCGCGAATATTACGGAAGTTCGGAAATCGGAATTTTTCGCGAGATAAAATTCTGAAAAAATTCAGGGTTGTAGAGGACGTTAAAAGAGATGAAAATTCATGGGGTCATTTTTTTCCAGGACCAATGGTTCGGGAGATAAGGTCGTCCGAATCTGATTCCCCGAATATTATGGTGAAATCAAAACAGCAATTTTTCGCGAGATAAAATTCTGAAAAAATTCAGGGTTGTAGAGGACGTTAAATGAGATGAAAATTCATTAGGGCATTTTTTTCCAGGACCAATGGTTCGGGAGATAAAGTCGTCCGAATCTGATCCCGCGAATATTACGGAAGTTCGGAAATCGGAATTTTTCGCAAGATAAAATTCTGAAAAAATTCAGGGTTGTAGAGGACGTTAAAAGAGATGAAAATTCATGGGGTCATTTTTTTCCAGGACCAATGGTTCGGGAGATAAGGTCGTCCGAATCTGATTCCCCGAATATTATGGTGAAATCAAAACAGCAATTTTTCGCGAGATAAAATTCTGAAAAAATTCAGGGTTGTAGAGGACGTTAAATGAGATGAAAATTCATTAGGTCATTTTTTTCCAGGACCAATGGTTCGGGAGATAAAGTCGTCCGAATCTGATCCCGCGAATATTACGGAAGTTCGGAAATCGGAATTTTTCGCAAGATAAAATTCTGAAAAAATTCAGGGTTGTAGAGGACGTTGGAAGAGATGAAAATTCATCGGGTCATTTTTTTCCAGGACCAATGGTTCGGGAGATAAAGTCGTCCGAATCTGATTCCCCGAATATTATCGCGGATTCAAAATCGCAATTTTTCGCGAGATAAAATTCTGAAAAAATTCAGGGTTATAGAGGACGTTAAAAGAGATGAAAATTCATTGGGTCATTTTTTTCCAGGACCAATGGTTCTGGAGATAAAGTCGTCGGAATCTGATCCCGCGAATATTATCGGGGATTCCAAATCGCGATTTTTCGCGAGATAAAATTCTGAAAAAATTCAGGGTTGTAGAGGACGTTGGAAGAGATGAAAATTCATTGGGTCATTTTTTTCCAGGACCAATGGTTCGGGAGATAAAGTCGTCCGAATATGATCCCGCGAATATTATGCAAGTTCGGAAACCGCAATTTTTCGCGAGATAAAATTCTGAAAAAATTCAGGGTTGTAGAGGACGTTAAAAGAGATGAAAATTCATTGGGTCATTTTTTTCCAGGACCAATGGTTCGGGAGATAAAGTCGTCCGAATCTGATCCCGCGAATATTATGCAAGTTCGGAAATCGCAATTTTTCGCGGGATAAAATTCTGAAAAAATTCAGAGTTGTAGAGGACGTTAAAAGAGATGAAAATTCATCGGGTCATTTTTCTCCAGGACCAATGGTTCGGGAGATAAAGTCGTCCGAATCTGATTCCCTGAATATTATGGTGAAATCAAAATCGAAATTTTTCGCGAGATAAAATTCTGAAAAAATTCAGGGTTGTAGAGGACGTTAAAAGAGATGAAAATTCATCGGGTCATTTTTTTCCAGGACCAATGGTTCGGGAGATAAAGTCGTCCGAATCTGATTCCCCGAATATTATGGTGAAATCAAAATCGGAATTTTTCGCGAGATAAAATTCTGAAAAAATTCAGGGTTGTAGAGGACGTTGGAAGAGATGAAAATTCATCGGGTCATTTTTTTCCAGGACCAATGGTTCGGGAGATAAAGTCGTCCGAATCTGAGTCCCCGAATATTATGGTGAAATCAAAATAGGAATTTTTCGCGAGATAAAATTCTGAAAAAATTCAGGGTTGTAGACGACGTTAAAAGAGATGAAAATTCATTGGGTCATTTTTTTCCAGGACCAATGGTTCGGGAGATAAAGTCGTCCGAATATGATCCCGCGAATATTATGCAAGTTCGGAAACCGCAATTTTTCGCGAGATAAAATTCTGAAAAAATTCAGGGTTGTAGAGGACGTTAAAAGAGATGAAAATTCATTGGGTCATTTTTTTCCAGGACCAATGGTTCGGGAGATAAAGTCGTCCGAATCTGATCCCGCGAATATTATGCAAGTTCGGAAATCGCAATTTTTCGTGGGATAAAATTCTGAAAAAATTCAGAGTTGTAGAGGACGTTAAAAGAGATGAAAATTCATCGGGTCATTTTTCTCCAGGACCAATGGTTCGGGAGATAAAGTCGTCCGAATCTGATTCCCAGAATATTATGGTGAAATCAAAATCGGAATTTTTCGCGAGATAAAATTCTGAAAAAATTCAGGGTTGTAGAGGACGTTAAAAGAGATGAAAATTCGTCGGGTCATTTTTTTCCAGGACCAATGGTTCGGGAGATAAAGTCGTCCGAATCTGATTCCCCGAATATTATGGTGAAATCAAAATCGGAATTTTTCGCGAGATAAAATTCTGAAAAAATTCAGGGTTGTAGACGACGTTCAAAGAGATGAAAATTCATTGGGTCATTTTTTTCCAGGACCAATGGTTCGGGAGATAAAGTCGTCCGAATCTGATCCCGCGAATATTATGCAAGTTCGGAAACCGCAATTTTTCGCGAGATAAAATTCTGAAAAAATTCAGGGTTGTAGAGGACGTTAAAAGAGATGAAAATTCATTGGGTCATTTTTTTCCAGGACCAATGGTTCGGGAGATAAAGTCGTCCGAATCTGATTCCCCGAATATTATGGTGAAATCAAAATCGGAATTTTTCGCGAGATAAAATTCTGAAAAAATTCAGGGTTGTAGAGGACGTTAAAAGAGATGAAAATTCATCGGGTCATTTTTTTCCAGGACGAATGGTTCTGGAGATAAAGTCGTCGGAATCTGATCCCGCGAATATTATCGGGGATTCCAAATCGCAATTTTTCGCGAGATAAAATTCTGAAAAAATTCAGGGTTGTAGAGGACGTTGGAAGAGATGAAAATTCATCGGGTCATTTTTTTCCAGGACCAATGGTTCGGGAGATAAAGTCGTCGGAATCTGATCCCGCGAATATTATCGGGGATTCCAAATCGCGATTTTTCGCGAGATAAAATTCTGAAAAAATTCAGGGTTGTAGAGGACGTTGGAAGAGATGAAAATTCATCGGGTCATTTTTTTCCAGGACCAATGGTTCGGGAGATAAAGTCGTCCGAATATGATCCCGCGAATATTATGCAAGTTCGGAAACCGCAATTTTTCGCGAGATAAAATTCTGAAAAAATTCAGGGTTGTAGAGGACGTTAAAAGAGATGAAAATTCATTGGGTCATTTTTTTCCAGGACCAATGGTTCGGGAGATAAAGTCGTCCGAATCTGATCCCGCGAATATTATGCAAGTTCGGAAATCGCAATTTTTCGCGGGATAAAATTCTGAAAAAATTCAGAGTTGTAGAGGACGTTAAAAGAGATGAAAATTCATCGGGTCATTTTTCTCCAGGACCAATGGTTCGGGAGATAAAGTCGTCCGAATCTGATTCCCCGAATATTATGGTGAAATCAAAATCGGAATTTTTCGCGAGATAAAATTCTGAAAAAATTCAGGGTTGTAGAGGACGTTAAAAGAGATGAAAATTCATCGGGTCATTTTTTTCCAGGACCAATGGTTCGGGAGATAAAGTCGTCCGAATCTGATTCCCCGAATATTATGGTGAAATCAAAATCGGAATTTTTCGCGAGATAAAATTCTGAAAAAATTCAGGGTTGTAGACGACGTTCAAAGAGATGAAAATTCATTGGGTCATTTTTTTCCAGGACCAATGGTTCGGGAGATAAAGTCGTCCGAATCTGATCCCGCGAATATTATGCAAGTTCGGAAACCGCAATTTTTCGCGAGATAAAATTCTGAAAATATTCAGGGTTGTAGAGGACGTTAAAAGAGATGAAAATTCATTGGGTCATTTGTTTCCAGGACCAATGGTTCGGGAGATGAAGTCGTCCGAATCTGATTCCCCGAATATTATCGAGGATTCAAAATCGCAATTTTTCGCGAGATAAAATTCTGAAAAAATTCAGGGTTGTAGAGGACGTTAAAAGAGATGAAAATTCATTGGGTCATTTTTTTCCAGGACCAATGGTTCGGGAGATGAAATCTGAACGCATAATCACAGAAACTCGTGGCGCCATCTGCAGGTTTGCGCTGGTACCCCGTTGACTAGGTACCAACGAGGCCCCATGCAAAAGTCTTTCCCGCTATCAAAGTTATTTTTCGGTTTGCTTATGAAGCCTGCCTTCCGTTGTGTCGATCAGAAACCGCTATACATCGATTTGTTACGATTGTTGTAACTCGCTGGTTACCGTCTGGATCATGAACTGACTGTAACACTATACTGTCTACAACAATACATAACAATTCTTTGGCTTTTTTGCAAGATCGTTGGTGAGACTCGCCAGTGGCGCGCAACTGGTCTGTCGGATCCAATGTATCTTTTTATAAGAATCGATCGATTTTTATTTGATTTTCACAAACATAATACAGTAGACTCCCGTTAAGTGTTCCCCCGTTAAGTACTCGCTTTCGTGAAATTTCTACGTTTTCGGCATATTTCACAGAATCGACAGATCCCCCACTCTCGCGCCGTCTTTTTATGGGTGATGTGGTTTCAGCCGCCTATTCTTTTGTTAGTTCGATTATACTGTGTAGTATTTCCGAGAACTAGTAAGCGTAGTGGAGGCTCCATTTAAGTGCGCATTTCTCCGAATTTAGGCTGTCTACAGCCCCGAGCATGAGCACTTAACGGGAGTCTACTGTATTCAACTTACAAGGTATGAGCCCGATCTCTCCATAACTTGTATACATATATTCGAGAGCTTTGCCTCAGACTCTTTGTTTTATACATATATATTCCATTTACTTTAAATATCCAATTCTGTCTCGTATACTTTAAATGCTGTATTACATCACTTATATTATAATTTATCAATATAAGTTACACACTTGCTTATAAGTAGATTTATACGCATAAAAAGCTTATAACAGAATAATTTAAACATAACTTGCTTGCATAATTCACGCATTCCTTTTATTTGATAAATATTTATTTATATTATTATTTGTTCCGTATTTACCTGAATTAAATCATCCCTCTCCCATACATCTAAAATATAAGCCCGTAAGCGCCTTGAGAAAATAGAGGCTCCGCGTCAATAAATAAATTTATTCATACAATGCTCAGGTTAAATATAATAAGTAATAATTATTAATAATAAATAAAAGTAATTATTGAGCAACGTTACGACGTTACAACCTACATCTTTATTTTTTGATGACCCAATTAGGAACAGTGTACCAGTATCGCGAACATTTTTGCGTTCACCAAATTGAGTATTTTTTTTTTTTCTTATCAACTTTTGAATCGATCTAACTATCCTAAAATGTAAGTATGGATTATATTTTGATATTTGTATTCGAAAATAGTTATAAAAGTACATATTATTTTGGTATATCGTTATAAAAAACGTATTTTCGTATGGATGCGGTGAATGTCTGAAAGAAGAACAAACTTTTTACGATTATTACAAGCGTCACGATTCTTATTTGAAGATCGCCGTCCCTTTTCGGGTCAGTCTACCCCTGTCAAGTGCAGTAAAAATCATGTGGACCTGTCAGGGGTTGATTACTCTTAATTGGTAAATCTAACTTTCGAGAAGAATGAGAAAAACGATACAGGTATTTTCCTTGTAGAGTATTCCTAGATTTCATTCTGTAAATTGACCGAACGGACGAGTATACGAGGACTCGTCAATAAACCGAACAATTACTGAAAAAAACTTGAATAAAAAATATTACCTTGCGGTACGTGTTCCCGTTGAAAGAGCTAGAAGGCCATAGGGGGATAGAAATGGTGAATCGGCCCCGGAAAGATATTTTTATCATGCTTTGAGGATATGTAGGTCTTGATGAGATACCAAGATCCTGAAAGTTGCAGATCTCTATCTCAATTGGTTTTCGAGAAAACGAATAAAAATTAATGGATAGAAAATTTGTTGCTTCGCAGGATATTATTTCCTGGTTCCACTTATTTCCTGGACCAATGGTTCGGGAGATAAAGTCGTCCGAATCTGATCCGGCGAATATTACGGAAAATCGGAAATCGCAATTTTTCGCGAGATAAAATTCTGAAAAAATTCAGGGTTGTAGAGGACGTTAAAAGGGATGAAAATTCATCGGGTCATTTTTTTCCAGGACCAATGGTTCGGGAGATAAAGTCGTCCGAATCTGAACCCGCGAATATTACGGAAGTTCGGAAATCGGAATTTTTCGCGAGATAAAATTCTGAAAAAATTCAGGGTTGTAGAGGACGTTAAAAGAGATGAAAATTCATGGGGTCATTTTTTTCCAGGACCAATGGTTCGGGAGATAAGGTCGTCCGAATCTGATTCCCCGAATATTATGGTGAAATCAAAACAGCAATTTTTCGCGAGATAAAATTCTGAAAAAATTCAGGGTTGTAGAGGACGTTAAATGAGATGAAAATTCATTAGGGCATTTTTTTCCAGGACCAATGGTTCGGGAGATAAAGTCGTCCGAATCTGATCCCGCGAATATTACGGAAGTTCGGAAATCGGAATTTTTCGCAAGATAAAATTCTGAAAAAATTCAGGGTTGTAGAGGACGTTAAAAGAGATGAAAATTCATGGGGTCATTTTTTTCCAGGACCAATGGTTCGGGAGATAAGGTCGTCCGAATCTGATTCCCCGAATATTATGGTGAAATCAAAACAGCAATTTTTCGCGAGATAAAATTCTGAAAAAATTCAGGGTTGTAGACGACGTTAAAAGAGATGAAAATTCATTGGGTCATTTTTTTCCAGGACCAATGGTTCGGGAGATAAAGTCGTCCGAATATGATCCCGCGAATATTATGCAAGTTCGGAAACCGCAATTTTTCGCGAGATAAAATTCTGAAAAAATTCAGGGTTGTAGAGGACGTTAAAAGAGATGAAAATTCATTGGGTCATTTTTTTCCAGGACCAATGGTTCGGGAGATAAAGTCGTCCGAATCTGATCCCGCGAATATTATGCAAGTTCGGAAATCGCAATTTTTCGCGGGATAAAATTCTGAAAAAATTCAGAGTTGTAGAGGACGTTAAAAGAGATGAAAATTCATCGGGTCATTTTTCTCCAGGACCAATGGTTCGGGAGATAAAGTCGTCCGAATCTGATTCCCCGAATATTATGGTGAAATCAAAATCGGAATTTTTCGCGAGATAAAATTCTGAAAAAATTCAGGGTTGTAGAGGACGTTAAAAGAGATGAAAATTCATCGGGTCATTTTTTTCCAGGACCAATGGTTCGGGAGATAAAGTCGTCCGAATCTGATTCCCCGAATATTATGGTGAAATCAAAATCGGAATTTTTCGCGAGATAAAATTCTGAAAAAATTCAGGGTTGTAGACGACGTTCAAAGAGATGAAAATTCATTGGGTCATTTTTTTCCAGGACCAATGGTTCGGGAGATAAAGTCGTCCGAATCTGATCCCGCGAATATTATGCAAGTTCGGAAACCGCAATTTTTCGCGAGATAAAATTCTGAAAATATTCAGGGTTGTAGAGGACGTTAAAAGAGATGAAAATTCATTGGGTCATTTTTTTCCAGGACCAATGGTTCGGGAGATGAAGTCGTCCGAATCTGATTCCCCGAATATTATCGAGGATTCAAAATCGCAATTTTTCGCGAGATAAAATTCTGAAAAAATTCAGGGTTGTAGAGGACGTTAAAAGAGATGAAAATTCATTGGGTCATTTTTTCCCAGGATCAATGGTTCGGGAGATAAAGTCGTCCGAATCTGATCCCGCGAATATTATGCAAGTTCGGAAATCTTTATTTTTCGCGGGATAAAATTCTGAAAAAATTCAGAGTTGTAGAGGACGTTAAAAGAGATGAAAATTCAATGGGTCATTTTTTTCCAGGACCAATGGTTCGGGAGATAAAGTCGTCCGAATCTGATTCCCCGAATATTATCGAGGATTCAAAATCGCAATTTTTCGCGAGATAAAATTCTGAAAAAATTCGGGGTTGTAGAAGACGTTGGAAGAGATGAAAATTCATTGGGTCATTTTTTTCCAGGACCAATGATTCGGGAGAAAAAGTCGTCCGAATCTGATTCCGCGAATATTATGGGGGATTCAAAATCGAAATTTTTCGCGAGATAAAATTCTGAAAAAATTCAGAGTTGTAGAGGACATTGAAAGAGATGAAAATTCATTGGGTCATTTTTTTCCAGGACCAATGGTTCGGGAGATAAAATCGTCCGAATCTGATCCGGCGAATATTATGGAAGTTCGGAAATGGCAATTTTTCGCGAGATAAAATTCTGAAAAAATTCAGGGTTGTAGAGGACGTTGAAAGAGATGAAAATTCATTCGGTCATTTTTTTCCAGGACCAATGGTTCGGGAGATAAAGTCGTCCGAATCTGATCCCGCGAATATTATGCAAGTTCGGAAATCGCAATTTTTCGCGAGATAAAATTCTGAAAAAAATCAGGCTTGTAGAGGACGTTGAAAGAGATGAAAATTCATCGGGTCATTCTTTTCCAGGACCAATGGTTCGGGAGATAAAGTCGTCCGAATCTGATCCCGCGAATATTATCGGGGATGCAAAATCGATATTTTTCGCGGGCTAAAATTCTGAAAAAATTCAGAGTTGTAGAGGACGTTAAAAGCGATGAAAATTCATTGGGTAATTTCTTTCCAGGACCAATGGTTCGGGAGATAAAGTCGTCCGAATCTGGTCCGCGAATATCATTAAAGTTCGGAAATCGCAATTTTTCGCGAGATAAAATTCTGAAAAAATTCAGGGTTGTAGAGGACATTAAAAGAGATAGAGATTCATTGGGTCATTTTTTTTCTAGACCAATGGTTTGGGAGATAAACTCGTTGGAATCTGATCCCGCGAATATTATCAAAGATGCAAATTCGATAGTTTTTGCGAGCTAAAATTCTGAAATAATTCATAGTTCTAGAGGACATTAGAAGAGATATGAAGTCACTGTATCATTTTGGCCCTGGACAAATGGTTCGGGAGATAAGGTCGTTGGCATCTGATCCCACAAATATTATCAAGGATGCAATATCGATATTTTTTGCGAGATAAAATTCAGAAAAAATTCAGACTTGTAGATGACATTAATACAGATAGAAATTTATTGGGCCATTTGTTTCCTGGACGAATGGTTCGGGAGTCAAAGTCGTTGGAATCTGACCCCTAGAATATCATCAGAGATCCAAAATCGATATTTTTCGCGAGATAAGATTCTAGAAAAATCAGAGACCACATAAAAGAGTTGCAAACGATACATGAGTCGGAAAATGAATAGAGGCTAATTTACTAAAACCTGTACCTCAATTTTTCATTATTCAACCCAACTAAGAGTAGACAGGGCAATAATTTTCTCCACATCATATCAAAATTTATCATGTGATACAGAAATAAATTTTGTCAATAAAGAAATGATTAAAAACCATAAATTCAATTTATTAGTTTTGAATATATTTTCAAATCGAATTAATAAGTAACTTTAGCAATGACCAAAGCAAAAGAATGAACTGACGAGGAAAAAGGAGTATGGGTGCGCTGTAGCTGCAGCAGACATCCAAGAAAAAGAAATCTGAGCTCTCTGAAGAAAGGATATCATGCGGCACAGCTCTCCGATTACTTCATTTTTGACAACTGCTTGAAGCAGCTTCTAAGAATTATGATTATACTAGTTTATACCTATAAAAAATATATATTACAACCAATTTTATTACACAAATAAAATTGTGTGCAAAGAAACCCTGCCTATAAGTGATTTGAGCCCGCGAATCGCTCAAGAATACGCGTTGCGCGTGTACCAGTTGGGTGGTGGATGTTAAAAAAAAAAATTACAATTTCACTGATGTGTTGGAAAAATTACAGGTTGCCTAGTGTTCGACGAGTTTCTTGCCGGTAGGCCACGCCTACCGTTCACAATCCAATCAGATTCCATTTCCGTCAATCTACAGGGATGCCATTACTGTCCGGCTATGCAAAGCCTTTTTTTCTCGTAGCCTTTCTCCTACAAGATCGAATGGAATTAGCAGTTTTAACAATATTTAACAATAAATGAAGGAATAGATATAATCGACAACGAAGTATTGACATTTTATTATTTATTTGAATTCTTTCATAGCAGGTGTTATGGTCGTTAAGGCTTCTTCCATGTCCTTCTTTTCCTTATCAGTTCTAAGACTGGACCACATCTTTTCCAATTCTTTTCGCTGGTACTTCTGAAATACATACTTCTTTTCAAACATGAAATACAATATAAGACTATGCCTGCATACCCATGTGCGTTTAACGAACACATTGATTTGCGAAATAATACTTGCTTGAATGAACTGGAAACAATGCTTCATCGTAGCCCCAACATATATAATCTTCATAGATGCAATTCGACCACCAATTTCGGTAACTGCAGGAACTGAATTTATTATAAACCTATGCGGTCCGTGCCGAACCTTGATCAATGCAATCCTCGTGCGATTGTTGAAATATTTGGCTGTTAAAAAGAGATAACAATCTCTATTGCAATATGTTTACACGTAAAGAAGCAATGGAAGAATGGAGATAATGCTTTAGCTTGTTATATTATTTATTACCATTGAAGCCAGCCTTAACAGCAGAAAGTCCAAAATCCCCGTACATAACCTCAACTTTTTGTTGCACCGCATGGTGTAGAGCTGTTGATTTTAATATCAACGGTTTATCGGATTTATCGGCTGGATTTATTTGCACAGTCACATATCTAGGGATGAACAATTGTTATGCTACAAATATGACAGCGAGATCATAGAATGATTTGTTATCATACAGACACGAGCGTATTTTCGTTTTGAGCGAAATTTCCCAATAAATAAGACCGGATTCTGAATACAGATACTTCATTTATCTATTGACATGCCTTTAATGATAATTACAACGCAATGAAAGTCGATTTTTACCTGTTTTTAAACCTAACCATTTTTATAAGTTCGGAAAATATCCCTGTATGACACTGTATCGTATTTTATCGGTATTTCCCACAATTATAAATAATCAGGTCTCCTCGTTATCCTCATTTACCATTATTTACATAAAATAGAAAGTATAAATCTACGAGCTACCCTTTTTGTTTGTTTATTTACACCATATTTACACTCATGGATCAGGTTATTTACCAGCACACGCAAGGTTATGCTAGACTAGGTTAGGTCAAACAGCTGTCTCCAGCCTTCGGTAGCAACGGATTCAAATTTAAAAAACAATCTAGGTCAAATGACATTTGCCACGTTGATGGGTGATGAAAAAAACAAACAATTTCTCCCCAAAATAGATATACAGATTCTTGGCTCGCAAATTGAAGCCAATCCACAGTGATTGACTAAAGAATGAATATTTTTTTATTTTTCAATTCTTAATCAACGAATAACTGTACAGCAGTCATGTAATCTAGTCCGTGATCTATACATACGATTGTGTAATGTATTCATGCATGATCACCTCGTAAATCATCCGTCAATAAACTCCACTCACAATTACACACACTCGTATATCTATATCGACACTTATAATAGTAATAAATAATCTTATCTATCAGAGTCATCCAGCATTAATCATTGATTAGAGAAAACTTTCAATGGACATTAGCAAATAGCTTAGTTGATGTGACGTGTTTATGTATATGTGGATCACAAGATTTTGCAGACCAATTGTCACGCCTGATATTTATATAGTATGTTTGCGTCACTACAATAAGTGTTGTAAAATCAATTCTACTTGTCCAATTAATTTTCGAATTTACTTAGCATCAGTCGTCAAAGCTCTTCGATGGACTCAAATTACTTTATCGGTATAGACGTAGGGACGGGAAGTGCTCGAGCAGCAGTTGTTTCATCAAAGGGAAAGGTGGTCAATGTGTCGACTTGTTCTATCAAGACATTCAATCCACAAATCAATTTCTACGAACAATCTTCCGACGATATTTGGCTTGCTGTTTCCAAAGTTGTGAAGGTAGCTAGTACTTCTGGCTAGTTATATCTAGCTAAGAGATAAATACATTACTTCTTCTACTCTGAGGAAGGAATTTATCGATTTCTCTTTCACTTGATATCAATCTCTGATTGGAAATTAAACTTTTGGTGCTTAGAGCAAACTGTAACTAAATTTGCAGACCTTACCATACTATGATTACATCAGATAAACTTTCTGCGATCTTTTGTTAATTCGATACACTGTCACTATATTTTTAAGACTGTTGTCAAAGATGTGCCTGAGGATAGAATTAGAGGAATTGGTTTTGACGCCACCTGCTCGTTAGTTGCCCTCGATGAACAAGGAGAGCCTGTGACAGTGAGCCCGACTGGTAAAGAGAATTAAATATACTTTCAATGATATGCAAGGAATTATAAGAGGTGGGAAGCAGGATTTTATAAAGACTGTCATTTTAATCAGGCAATGATGAACAGAATATTATTCTCTGGATGGATCACCGAGCAGAGGAAGAAGCCAATTTTATAAACACAACGGAGGATGAAATGCTCCGATATGTTGGTGGAAAAATATCCCTCGAAATGGAAACACCCAAGATGCTTTGGTTGAAAAAAAATCTGCCAAATTCATGGTCTCGGGCTAAACTCCTCTTCGATTTACCCGATTTCTTGACTTGGAGAGCTACCGGTTCTCAATCTAGGTATACTTCATAGTTGTAACAAAACTGGAGAGGATAGAATAGAATAGAAAAAATATCATGATTTTTCTTCCTCGTAGATCTCTCTGCTCCTTAGTATGCAAATGGAATTATAAAGCAGGACCGGATGGAAAAAATGGTTGGAACTTTAAGTTTTTCAATAAAATAGGACTTTCTGACCTCAGTGAGAACAACTGGGGTAAGATCGGTAGCCGAGTAGAAGCTCCCGGGAATCCAGTGGGCTCAGGATTATCAGCGAAAGCTGCATTTGAGCTAGGCCTCCGTCCAGGAATTCCAGTCGGAACTTCAATCATCGACGCTCATGCGGGAGGACTTGGTATGATTGGATGCAGCGTGCCTGGTGTATCGAACAATTTTCTCACACGATTAGGTGTGTTCTGCAATAGCTCTTCCTCAAAATCCTCACAATAGTAGAATCTGGTCTTTCATTGTGATTTTTAATGCTTCTCAGGGCTGATCTGCGGTACTTCAACCTGCCACATGGCAGTCAGCAACAAAGAGATGATGGTCGAAGGCGTTTGGGGTCCATACTATAGCGCAATGGTTCCAGACCTGTGGTTGAGCGAAGGGGGTCAGAGTGCTACTGGGAAACTATTGGATCATATAATTGATTCTCATCCCGCAACTGCGTCTATTGTTGAGCATCTGACTGGGGGACTGTGAGAGACTTTTATAGAATCACATTATTCACCTTTTTATTTTGTCGTCCTCAATATTCTCTGTATAACAAATTGATTTTCTTTTTATAGGCACATCCAGCAGTATCTGTCAGAACTCTTGCAGTCAATGGCGAAGAAGAATGCTCTGCTTGATGTAGGTTTTTTGACCAAGGATATTCACGTTTGGCCAGACTTTCATGGAAATCGTTCGCCGCTGGCTGATCCCAGGCTCCGCGGAATGGGGAGTTAATTTAATTTGCTTTTATCCTCTGCATCATTGTGATTCACAATTTCCATGAATCTATTTTCAGCAACTATGCATAAATTTTTTCATTCACAGATCTCAGGCTTATCTTTGTCCTCTGAAGAAAAGGATCTTGCTGTTCTCTACTTGGCGACTGTACAGGCTTTGGCGGTAATAAAATAACTAAGTCTAAATCGAATAGGAATCTTTGGCAACGAGTCATAATAATTATAATAATAATTAAAATAATACTTAATTCTTTGCAGTATGGAACGAAGCACATAATTGAAGCTCTCATGTCCTCTGGCCACAAGATAGAAACAGTTTTAGTCTGCGGAGGCCTAAGTCAAAATCCTTTATTCGTTCAGACACAGGCTGATGTTGTTGGACTACCGGTATTAATTCCTCTTGAAAGAGAATCAGTTTTGGTCGGGGCTGCTATACTTGGATCTTGTGCAGCAGGAGCTTTCCGATCTGTACAAGATGCCATTCGGGCTATGGGAGGCTCGGCTAATCTCACATCTCCTAATGCCTTGTCCGAAAAGTAAATTATCTCTCATCAATCGAATTGTAAAGTGTGCGAGCAAGTGGATAAAGTATTCTGTTATTTTTTCCAGATATCATCAGCGAAAGTATGAAGTATTCAAGAAAATGGTTGATGATCAAAAAAGCTACGCGAGTGTAATGAGAGAAGTAATTAATTGAACGACTTGAGGAAAAAAGGAAGAGAAAAGCTTCGTGACAATTCCAAATTTAATTTGTAAGGACTGGTCCTTCATTTGTTATAATCTAAGGGACGCTTTTATTGTCGAACGATAAAGCGAATGGAAAATGGTATACAATATGGGTATAATTAGATATTACGTCTTATTGTAAATGTTTAAAACTTTTATTTCAATAAAAATGTATTTATAAAATATGTGTACGAACGTGACCATCAATACAAGTAAATATCTCTTATTAACAGAGACAACTGGCCATATATGTATATATTTCACAAGAATCTCGAATGGAAGATCAATATAGAACAATAAATGATATAGCTTAGATATACAAACAATAATAATAGGATATAATATACAATTAATTAATATACATACAGCACACGTATGTATATACATAAATAAAATAATAATAAGACCTTATTCGTCAAACAGCGTTTTAAAATATTGCTAAGTCATTGTCAAAGTCGATTCATCTGTGATCGATCGCTTTGTTATATAACAATTAATAATCTTTTATCATCGATAAGAAACTCTTTTTCATTTATGCGATAATCTCAGCGATTCGTAACTCTGCCTCAAGTTTTTCTGCTAAGTTAATTTGTGTCTAGGTATATTGCTAAAGAGTAAAGATGACTAAAACTACGCGCCAAAATTGAGTAAAATAAAATACCCAGTTAACATGATCGAATCAATAATATACTTAATATCCAAGAAAATAATATCAATACGCAAGATATAAATGAAAAATCATTTTAACACGATTTCTCTACTTATAAACGTGCAATTGTTAATTCAAATCAACTTAATAATATCCAACGCAAGGGATCAAGCATTTTACCAAGAGTTAGGTTTGATCAAGTGAATTTTAAAACCGTAATAAATTCTTTGCACCGCAAGGTATTAGTAATTTTATAAAGCGCCTCACTGATATCTTTATCTCAATAACTATCATCATTGCAGTATTAAAAGAGTTGGACTGTTAGACTTACTTATTAGTCTAAAATCAAAGTTATTAACAATTGAACTGCATAGATGAATATTTTGAGATATTATTGCTACAACGATATTCACCTTCCATAGAACATTGAACAGCAATAAGCTGCTCTTTGTTCTCCCAACTTGACACAGACCTCTATTGCCGAATACAGTCTGCGAGGTGTTGGAAAAAACCGTTTTTACAGGCTTGCGTACAATCTTGTGCATAAAATAGAATCTTAATCAATTGAATCGGCGCCTGATATAAGAATTATACATGTACAGGCAAGAGTAACGGATAAACGGAACCGTCTGGTATTTTCATCTCTTAATGGTTCGAATCTTTTTAACGAAACGTTTCATTGGATCGTTAATATGATTCCTTTCTAACAATTTGCTATGGGACAATTATTTTCGATAACTGTTAATCGATTGTCTTTATAATTATGATTATTATTATTATGATTATAATCATCATAAAAGGCACTTGCGTTAAAGTCTTAAATTGTGCGAATAGATATACATATTTGTATAAAAAGATATTAGGAAGACTTACATTTCTTAATATTTTTTGTAAAACGTTACAACTTTCAATAGTAAAATACTTTGTAAAAATCTTTCATAAAATATATAATTTTAACACTAGTCAATTTACTCGTTATAGGATTTATACATAATTATGTGACTACCGAACAGCAAAAAAATTTATCATAGTATATAATCGGCGAACACAATTCACAATTTTGAATTTTGAATTCTAAATTCTCTCTCATCTGCTAAGAAATATTTTCTCCAATTTTTTTTGAGCTCTGCCAATGCTGCGCCTCCCTAATACTGTTCGGCATTAATCAAGTCTTTAAACATCAACAAAGACGCATAGGCGCTAATAAATTCTCGGCCTGATTCACCACGACGTAATAAAATACCAAAGCTAGATCGAAGTTATCGGCCGGTAAATAAAATCAGATATTTTGTAATTATTAATAAACTAAATGAAACGATAACATTCGGCAATGTGATGAAGCATATACTGAAAAGCGGTAGACGAAGTCGTGCCAAACCTTTGCCTCCACAAATGTGTAGACAGAATATGCTGCCCCATTGATTGTGTGGCTTCCTGGACATCCTCGCAAACTTCAACGCCAGTTTGCCATATAGTTTCTGGAAAAGTAATGTATACAATTGTCTTTAACATGATAAGATTTATGGAAAAACTTGAAATTTAGCAAAGAGAATGGCGAACCAAATTAATACATACCGAGATTGTTCAAAAGATTGTTTGTTCCTGGTGGATCAAACTTTTGAAGATTCTCTACGCTTATGACTTTGAACTGTTTGAGTTCCTGGAGTGATTCATAGCTGCAACATCGAGCTCTACTATTAGCCACAATAAAACTCCCCGGTGCTGCGTGTTGGACAATTTCTTTCAGGGCTTCCTCAACCATGCCACATTTACCAATTGTTGAACTAGGAAGCTGAACAGAGATGGGCAGTCAATTGTTAAATACCAATAATAGTCAAAGATAAAAAAATGATTACAACAGAAACGAACTTATTTTTAAACACATTTCAACCAAGCTTCAGATCTTTATCAAAATGACTACCTCAGGAACAGCTTTAATCATATGCAACCACATTCTGGGTGGAATGGCGCTGGCTTCCGCGATGCAAAGTATAGTCTGTGAATTGTTGTTTCGTTTTTTATGAATCGTAGTATCGATTGCATTCTCTGCGCCCATATATCCCCCAGGAAATTCGTCGACAACAAGAACCCTGTCTGGCCCTCCTAAGCTCCATTCTTCCGGATGTCTGGCAACATAAGCACTCGCGACTTCGGCGCATCTCTCATAGACACGTTTAACGACGTGTATCTTTAGGTCTGGAACATTGAAACAGAAACACTCGTTAATAATTCGTACTATGAATAGAAATGAAGATGTAAAACAAAGAAGACAAAACTAACTAAGGTAATTCGCGGCTACACCATCAGGGATAACTTGACACCATCCAAGTATAGTCTGAAGGCATAATTTTAGATCGCATTTTATCGCAAAAAAGAAGGATCCGTCTCGGATGGAAAGTTTTTTAGTACATTCAGGACAACCCCAGTTATATTTGTCTATTATTCTGGCCGGATTCCATATCATAATACGACTCTTGCAGTTGGGGTCAGGACAATTGGACACTGTCCTCATCAAACTCATCTCTTTCAGCCAACTGCATAGTTCCCCTTCGTGGCCTTGTTGCAACATCGGCCTCACTACTAGGTCAAAGTAACCCCCATGGTCACCGAATCTTTCGACATTGTTCACGTCGTGGCTGCTTTTAAACAAAATCAATGTATGTAATATAAAATTTTGTATTCAGGAGATAATATCGATGAATTGAACGAGCCAAGAGTTTCTGCTTTTGGAATTCTAACACTAGTGTGTTCAATCCAATGGACAGTAACTTTGTATGGAAATGTTTTTAATAGCGTAATAGTTGTGTGTATTGATTTTTCTTTCAGACAGGAAATAGCAGTCAGTAATTACTAGCTAGGTGGATAAGTGTGTGTAATGGGTTAATATGATAGGAGAGAAGAAACATAGGGGTGAATAATATTTATGTGGATTTTAATATCATAGTGGAAGGTTCTTGATATTTCAGCATGTAGATTGAGGTGTTGAGTGATTAAATACGTATTGGCAAATGCAGTAAGACCTTAAGTCAGTTGATTTGATTCATATTTAGATAAATATTGACATAATATGTATTCAAGTATGTACACAACTTACTTTCGGCATTTTAATTTCATATCGGACATTTTCGATCTCTATCAATTCATAAGTGATGTTTATATAATCCGTACATTCACTGCTTGAGAAAATAATAATAAATAACTAAATAACTTATGAAAATTAAAAGAATATTGTCTTATCTTATAAATTAAGGAGAAAACAACAACAAAAGCAGACGGAAAAAAAAAGAACAACAACAACAACGTAACAAGTTGACAAATGTAGTTTACTTCAATGTATGGTGCGCCATCTGGATCTTATAAGTCGAACCATTTACACGACGTCAAAGTCAATAGTTCCCCATATCGCCGCTTTCTTCAACGCCTACTGTCGCCTACTATGCGCACGTGAAGTGTCTCAAGTTTTAGGTTAGATTGAAATTAATTCATTGACGAGAAATAGAGCGACACTAAGATGGGAATTGATAAACCGGATAGGCACCGATCCGGAGCTTTTAAACAGTCAAACAAATTACACAAGACTGGTCGACATCGTAGTAAAGGAAGTATCGACAACGAGGTCAAAGGTAGGTCAGATATTTTTAGGTTATGGCTACACACGCTGACCGCCCTGGGCCGGGGGGGGGGGGAGGGTTCAACATTTACTTTGTCTTACTCGCCGGGAGGGAGGGGGGGGGACAAAAATCATCATATGTATTAAATGGATGGCGCCCAATCATAGACAAATTTATTGATACAAGAATTTTGTTGCTTCTTATTATCGTAATTCTAACTCAATATTCGATCAACATAGGAAAAGTCGCTGCCAAGAATTTGTCTAAAAGAGCGCGAAGGGAACTGCGTAAAGAAGAACGCAGGCATCAGTCACAGCAAATTCGTCAAAATAAACGTGATGAAGCTTTAGCAAAGAAACGTAATCTTGGAGGTTCTCTAAACCCCCCTTTACTCGTGGTGATCATTCCGCTAAATGCCGATTTTGATACAAGTCCAATTCTCTCTTTGGTATCGAGCGCAGACGAGGATGCAGTCATTGGTCGGAGCCAGTGCGGTGTTACGCATGTTAGGTAAGTCAAAGAACGATTATAAGCAAGTACAAACCCACTGTGTAAAATAATTTCTTCATTATCAAGGTATTATTCAATTTACAGCCTTCCGAGGTTCAAGCAAAGATTTTCTTTTCTTGTTCCACCGGTCGGAAATACAGTGGCAAATTTGGATGCAGCCAAAGTTGCGGATACGATATTATTCGTTGTTTCTGTAACCGGACAGTCTGAAACTGATTCAACCAGCAGAGGGATAGATGTTTGGGGAGAGGAAATCCTTGTAGCATCTCTAGCGCAAGGTTTACCTACTAGTATAGTCGCGGTAACGAATTTGGAGAGTCTGAATCCGAAGGTGATTGTATTTGCCTTTTCTTACCTTTGAAAAGGAAGGGAATTATACTTAATAAAATTCTTATAAAATTTCTCTATAACAGAAACGACAAGATGTTAAACAACAGATGCAAAAATTGATTTCCAAATGGCTTCCCGATGAGAAAATTGTTCCCTTGGATAAAACGGCGGATGCTTTGAACATTCTCAGGCGTATGGGTTCTCAAAAACAGAGAAATGTATCTTACAGAGACAAAAGACCACATCTACTCGCAGAACACGTTGCTTTCAGAGCCGGAAACGAGGAAGTATGTATTACTTTCAATCGAAAATGAAAGATGGACAATTTTATACGTGATAAGAAACTAGAATTGAGATTCCACTGATGTTGTACAGGAACCACATAATTGCGGTACCTTGGAAGTCACAGGCTACTTGCGTGGTGTACCATTGTCGGTAAATGGCCTGATACACATACCTGGATTTGGGGAATTCCAGATGTCGCAGATTGATGCTCCAGAAGATCCGTACCCGTTAGATAAAGGCAGAACTAGGACTTTAGCTGGAGTAAATGAAGTGGATATGGAGGGAGCTCCAGTTAATAGAGTTTTACAATGTGCGGACCCAAGTAAACAGGTCCAAAAAATACTCCTTTGCCTATTTATTAATTGAACACATATTTAGAGAACGTAATCCTTTATGAAGTTCACTGGCATCAGAGTGTATAAAACTTGTTTTCGATTATGTACAGGTACCTTTGCAAGCGGAAAACGTACCAGATCCTATGGATGCAGAGCAGACTTGGCCAACAGAAGAAGAATTGGCAGAAGCTGAAGCAGAACAACAGAGGAAAAAGATCGTTAAGCGAGTCCCAAAAGGCACTTCTGTTTATCAAGCTGCTTGGATACCAGACATTGATGGTGGTGCGTTGCTATCTGAAAAGCTAGAGAATGCTTGATCATATCTCACAAAAAAATTGAATTCCATTTAATGACTATTAAAAATGTTTTAGAGAAAGTTGATGACGAGTCTAACTCCGAATCTGAAGAAGATGAGGATGTAGCTATGAATGAGGTAGGTTCAATGTCTGAGAAGAGCGACGAGGCGGAACAAGATAACGAAGATTACGAAACAATCACAGTTTCTGAAGCTGCGCCTGACGAGCATCAGTATGACCAAGAAATAGACATGCAAGAAGAGCGGCAAGCTATTATAAAGATCAAAGGTGATTGATTATTAATGAATTGGAAATGAAAGATTGACAAACGGTATTCGCAAAAGTATACTGATCTATAATTTATACTTTCTGTTTCCAGAAGCAAAACAGGACGCCCAATTTCCCGATGAAAGAGATACGCCCCAAGACGTACCTGCAAAAGACTATTTCCAAAAGTATCGAGGGCTCGAGTCATTCAGAACAAGCCTTTGGGATCCGAAGGAAAATTTACCCGCTGATTATGCCAGAATATTTCAGTTTGAAAATTTCGACCGTACTCGAAAACGTGTAGCAAAAGAAAGCGGGGATAGGACTGGAGTAATGGTGAGACTAAAGTCTCTCGCGCCTTATTCACAATATCAAATATAAATAAATAACACAATTATATTTCGGAATTGAAATTTTAAATCTTAGAATTCTTACAGCCAGGATGGTACGTTACTATTCACATTGGTAGGGTCAGTGCCGAGCTTTATAAGGCCTACATTACAACAGAACAACCCTTAATCATTTTTGGATTATTACCGCACGAGCAAAAGATGTCCGTAATTAACGTGGTCCTAAAACGTACGACGAATAACACTGAGGCAATTAAATCTAAGGAAAAATTAATCTTTCAATGTGGTTTCCGACGGTTTGTTGCTTCCCCGATTTTCAGTCAGCATACTAACGGAAATAAACATAAGGCAAGGCTTATTTTCTCTTTTGAAACAAACAAATAAATAAATAAATGAATGAATAAGTAAAAGTTTTATTCTGTTCTAGTACGAGCGATACTTTCAGCCTGATGGTACGGTAGTAGCCAGTATGTACGCGCCTATTACATTCTCTCCCTGCCCTGTTATGTGTTATCTTGAGAAGAGAGACGGCAGCATGGTAATGAGCCAGATTTAATCATAGTTAGGATTATATTTTTGGGGTTTGATTGAGAAATATATTGTGTTTTTAATGCTGTCATTGAATGTTACAGGAATTGATAGCCACGGGTAACGTACTATCAGCAAATCCGGATCGGATAGTCGTAAAAAGAGTTGTTCTCAGTGGATATCCTTACAAAGTTCACAAGCGATCCGCCGTCGTAAGATTCATGTTTTTCAATCGAGATGATATCAATTGGTTTAAACCTGTGAGACTACACACAAAACATGGGCGTAGAGGTCATATCAGAGAACCTTTAGGTAATTTATAGTTTCTCGGGTGTTTGGATGTATCCTTTTCTTGCTAAAAACTATGCGACGTTGATAATTTTTATTTTTTTCCACTTTCAGGAACTCACGGACACATGAAATGCGTTTTTGACGGACAACTTAAATCGCAGGATACTATTCTGATGAATCTTTACAAAAGGGTGTTTCCTAAATGGACTTACGATCCTTGCCTAATCACAGCAACTCCTAAAGTTGTTAACGACATAAAGATGGAGTAATATAAAGTTTTTGGTATTAAATTGGATGATGAAAAAGAGATAAATGTGAAATGCAATAATTTATGTTTGCAAATTGCAACTCCCTAGCCGTTTTTTATTGTATCATTATACCTAAAAAAAAAAATGTGGTTTTATACATTCAGTACAAAATACAAAATATTCTAAATAAGAATAAAGCTAATTCACGATATGGAATCAGTAGTATTTTTTTTTTTTTTTTGTTTTCTTTTTCCATTGGAAATTAGGAGTCAATTTTTATACGTGTATGGAGGAGTTTTTTTTAGCAGTTTGCAATCCGGTAAATAAAAACATCTTTCGTTATTTATACTCAAACCATTCATTCGATCATAATAATTAATAAATATCTGTACAAAATGCATTCTAACATTCTGAGACACCCCGAATGGTGTACATGGTGTGATGGACATTGAAAAAATGACCCGTGTACGGTTCACAAACGGGGAACTTGCGAAACGAAAAGAGACGAAAACTAATAAACAAACAAAATAACAAATTAGATATACACAGCAGTATCCAAGAAGTTTGGTCAATACTGCAAACTCAGCTTCCAATCAACATTTTGTACTTTTATGGCATCGGTAGCCACAATATTCAATTATTCGTCTCCCTGTTACAATCATCATTCATTATTAAAATATACAATTGTTTAAATGTTCAGTAGACCCATGAGTAACATTTATAATTAAATTCATTAGGTCAGTGAGATATTAGTAGGTCACCAATGTTGGACTGTTAAACGTTTTTCTTAGAAAATAAAAAATAAAATATGGGCTCTGTTTGTGGATTGGAATTTGCCTTAGTGATACTGAAAGATCATTCTGAGTTGAAAATACTAATTGCGGGTTCTATGCCGGGTTATTGAAATAAATCAGACTATGAATACCGTCTTTCATCGAAAGAATAAAAAGAAATTTGAAAAAAAAAATAATAATAAAAAAAAATAAATAAAATGAAATGAAATGCGTGATTCATCCTTCAATAAAATGCCGTTTAGAATGTTGAAAATTCTCATTAAATCAATATGAAGGTAAATTTCTTCACGTCGAAAGGTAAAGTCGGTGATAATCATTAGCTCCAAATGCACAATTACACTTAGGACATTTACGTTGACGAGTTTCATAACGAGTACGCAAACAATCCCAACAAAAAACGTGAAAACACTTTGTTAGAACCGCATCTTTGCGCTTGACTTTGCACGACGGACAAGTCAGAGTCTCTTTATATTCTCGTAGTTCTTCAGCCATCACCTCGTCAAGGGTTTCAGCCAATTCTATCTTCTTCATTCGCTCTACTTTTCTTCGCAACTGCGCAATTTCCTCCTGAAAAAAATTAAAAAAAAACATTGATTTTCGTTCAACTATATTAATAAAAAAAATATTAGAACAATCCTCCAGGAATAATTGAAAACGATAATAAATTCATTTTGTATTTTCAAACACTTACTTGAAAAAAAAAAAAATTGTATACCTGTAATCTCTTCGTTTTATAAGCTTCTGCCTCTAATGAGCTAGTTTTTTCTGCCACAACTTGCTGCGCCTCCTTCATTTGGGAATGATATTTTTCTGTAACATTTCATTTCAAAATTAGAGATTATAAGTTAAATCTTACTGCCAGCTAGCATAAACACAATGACAATCTAAAGCAATCCTTTGAATGTTCGTAACTCGCCTTTAGCATCTTTAAAATTAAATAGCTTCGGCTTACCGAGATGAAGTTTTAAGTCAGCTGCAGATTGAGCACTTTCTATAGCCTTTCGTTTGTGCATTTCCATTGCCTGCTGCCTAAGAGCTAATTCCTTCTCTACCGTTGCAAGAGAGTTTTGCAACAATCGTTCTTTCTCCTCTAATTTTCTGACGACAACATTAGCAGCCTCGACTTGCGTGGTCAAAGTGATAACCTGTTCCTTAAGAACGTCCTTCTCCTCTCTAGCGAGCTTATGAAGCTGATTGCTTTTTATCCGCTCCGTCATAAGCTTAAAATTGGCGTCATCTTTCTCCCGCAGTTGCTGTATAAGCCTTGAATTTTGTTCTTGCATGTCCTCAAAGGCTTGACCGGTGACCTCCATCTCGTTGAGAAGGGCCTCCTCCTCCTGCAGCCAGACGCAATTCTGTTCAGCGTTACACCTCCGTCCCAGCGCATACCCGGCACCAAACAACATCACTACTTAACATGCATAGCCATTATCTGCGTTATAGAGATACTCTTGAGTTGCTTTATTCCGATGATAATACGGCCGTCGACACTCTTGATGTCTAACTGCGTAAGATGAGTTCAAAGGAGTGAGGTCGAAGGCCGTAATCATAGAGCACAGTTTCATTGAATAATAAACAAAGACTTTTAATTTTTGCTCTTATAAATGAGTGAACAAAGGTTTCTTGAATGATAGTCAATTATTTATTCATCACGCGACTTGTTAGATCATGTTAGCTGGCAACGCTTCGTTACTGATTTTAGTAAAGATGCAGATTAGTGGCAATGCATGCAAAAAAAGACTACATTAAATGCATGGAAGTGTGATCTACCTGTTTCTGTGAAGCTACCTGTCTTTGCAAAGTATACGTCTGCTCCTCAAGTTTCTTTATTTTTATTTGCGCGTCTTCGTCAGCTAATTTTTTACGCTCTTCTCGCTTACTTTCCTGTTAATTATTCACCTGTTATTGAAACTCTAAAATCGTAATCAACACAAGATCATCAATATCTTAACAGAATATGATACCTGTATCTTCTTTATCTGTTGACGTAGCTCTTCAACTTCTGCCCTAGTCTTGCGTTCAGCAGCCATAAGCTGTACTTTATCACGTTGTTCCTTGCCAACACCCTTGTACATGTCTAACAACAGCTTCATCTCCTTCATTTCATTAACAGCTTTTCTGTTTGACAAATATCATTCAAAGTTTAGAAATTCCGAACTAATAAACTTGAAACACAAGGTAATTGAATACGCACTTCAGCTGAGCTTTCAGATCTCTAACCAGCTCTGACTCGGCTATTTTCGTCTCCTTCGCTCGGTGCGCAGGATCTCTATGCTCCGTCTTCACAGTTTCTTTCTTCATGTCCTTTTCCCTTTTAATATCCTTCTCTTTCTTGAGAGTTGGAGAAGCCAATGTCAAAGAATCAGGCGTCCCTTTACTACCATCTCCCTCCCCAGCATCAACAGCTTCGACCTCTTCATCAGCTCCAGTTTCTCTCTTTATGGCCACGCCACTCTCTTCTTTAATCTAGGGAAAAAAATTGCACAACGTTTAATGTCTTATCCAAATCATATTTCTTATTCAAGCGTCTTCACAAATACTTGTTGATTAATCACCTGGTTAGATCCTGGTAAAGAACTGGACGTATCTTCTTCCTTCCCACTGCAGTCGGAGCTGCTACCTTCTTTGTTTTCCAGCGCAGTTTGTTGGCCTAATCTGGTCGTTATTTCCTCTACTTCTTTCTTCAACTGCATAGATCGTTGCAATAAACAAATCATATCAATCCTCAAGATTCCATTCAATTGTCACAACAAAACAGGACTAATCATTACCCTAGGTATTTCTGCAGAAGCTTCCTTGTATTTTCTCTTATATCGATGCACCTCGCCTTTCAGCTGCTGATTATGGTTCTGCAAAGAAGTTATCAGGTGTCTCATCTCTCTGTTTATTGGTCCCGTCTGTTCATTGGCAGCTAAATTCTGCTCAAATTCAATACGAAGCATTTCGTACTCCTTGCGCAGCTGGGCAAGCACATCTTCCAGCTGAATGCACTCCCCGCGCAGTTTCTTCTGAGCCATAAGCTCTTCACTCTGTAGTCAAAGGTCGTTCATTTAGATACCTATTAATTTTATACGGAAAAAGAAGCAATTAAATCTTGTAGATAAATTGGAGCGCATCATCACCTCCATCATCTCAATGTGACGAAGATGCGCATTTTTGCTAGACTGAAGTTGTTGCCTGGCGTCATCCAGCTGCGTTTTTAGTTGCATGGACTCGTTGTAGAGTACAGAGAATTGGGACTGGAGGCACTTGTATTCAGTTGTTTCGACTATTACGGATTCCGGTAGCTGGCGAATCTGCAACAAACGGAATAATTGTTACAATATTATAGTTTGGTTTGTTGAAACTTCTAAAATTCATGTTTTAATATTGCTTACATCCATTTTTAGCTTCTCAACTTCTTTGAGCGCATCTCTATGCTGCTGGTGTAACTTGTCCAATTCTTGGAGCCTGTTGTTTGCCAATTCACGAGTTTCTTCTAATTCCCTTTGCAGATCCTCGACCTAAATTCCGCATAAGACTGTTACTTGGACATATTTGATTGTTTATCATCACCTGGTGTATAGTTCGCAGTTCACAGTTGAACAACAGAGGGATAAAATTAATTTGAAAACTCGAATGAATCAAATGATTTGAATAATCCCTAAAGATATTTATACAGTACCTTGGTCTGAGAGACGCTTGAAGCAACGAGAGTGCTCGGTTTGTTAGATCCCTTCTCATCAGAGCCATGAATTTGCTGAAAAGCTTTTAACTTTTCAATAGCTTCTCCAAGATGATGTTCTAACTTGTCGTTTCGAGATCGTACTTTGTTTAGTTCGTACTGCAGATCATCAACTTGATTCCGTAGCTCAGCAGCCAGTGTATCTTTCCCCGTTATAGTGTCTTGCAGCTCAGACATCTGTCCAAAGCAAAATAAGGCTTAGAATTTAGATGCGTTTTTAAAGATCAGGTCAATTTTCTTCTATTTGCAGAGACAACAACTTGGCCAATACCTTTAGAGAAATAGTATGATATTTTTCATGAAGCTGTATGTTAATGGCTTGTAAATTTCTATTCTCTGCTTGGATTTCCGCGTTTGCTTTTTTGACCACGTCGTCAATGTTTGGTGCCTCTTCTGCAAAGACGAACAGAGATGAGAACTTTGTGTACATGAGTGATGAGAAGCGAGATAAAATCGAGATACAAATCGAGTAAATTGATTTAAATAATTTGAACAACATATTACCTCCATCAAACTCGCCTTTCAGAGCTAACGTGATTTTCTCATTTCTCTGAGAAAGCCGATCAAACGCTTGAACAACTTTGGAAACAGCTCTCTTGGATACTTGGACACGATTGGCTAATTTGTCGTCCAGTTCTTCCTTGTCCCAAGAAGACAACTGCATTAGGAAAGAAGTCGTCGCCTCGCTTTCGTCTACAAAAAGAATACAATATGATACATGGAATATATGTTTCTTTCCTTACTTGAATTATTGAACAGGTATTAATATCTGTAATATACATTTTCATAGGTTTATGTGGCAAAGCTTTCTGCTTTAGAACATCTTTTCTTCTCCCAAGACCCTGAATATTTTTGTCAAAACCCTGATTCTAAGTCTGGTGATGGAAAGTCAATTTTGGGAATCAAAAGCCTCGATTTCAAAAGTATAAAGCAACTGAGACAAATTAAAAGGACGCATAATTTGAAGAAAAATATTGAATCGGTTTGTTAAGCCCTGATAAACAAGTTCAACTGCATACTCTTGTTCTCAGACTCATCAGCAGTCTCAGCATCGAATCTTTGAAGTAAAACTCTTATATCTTCGTTGAGTTGGTTCCAATATCTATTGACAACATTAAGAACAGCGTCATCCTGAGTCTGTCTTTTTTCAAGTTGTTCAATCCTCTGACGGAGTTCAGTTTCCATTCTATGCCGTTGTTCCAGCCTCTGAAAGCCCGTTAATTAAACCAATGAAATCCCGGACCAAACAAGACATTTTACGAATGAAAATTTTTAGAATTGTGGCCTTGAAATTTTGACATCATTATACTGAATATTTGAAATTAAAGCAGCCAGTCGCGAGCCCTAAGTTCCCTGCAGATGAATACTTCGGGCTTTTGACTTGGACCTAAAACGATGTAAAATGATTGACAGAATTACACCTGGGCAAGTTTCTTGTTTTGAAATTGTAGGACCTTCATGTCCATTTCTTCGAGGGTGGAAATTGGCCCAATTAATATCGGTTCAAACTGAACTTTTTTAATGGGAGGCTGAGAGCCGGAGTCTCCGCTATCCGCTGGCCGCTTTGACATGTTTGATGTTGTTTTTCTGTAAAAAGTAACAGGGGGATAGATGAATTTTATGTATAAGTTGTAGTGACGTTCTGTAGTGCCAAGTTTATTATTGATTGGATCCTTGAGTATGAAGCCTTTAGATTACCTTGTTAACTTTCAGTAATATTTACGGTTTTTTGAGTTACCAGCTCAATTATCTTTACCCCACATTCGTTATTATTTCTACTACTTTTACCGTTCGATATTCCTAATGGTAAGCGTTCACGTTTGACCTGGTTTAACCTGGTTTAACCTCGTCAAACGGAAAAATGTCCGTGAAACTTTTCACATTTTTTAGATTTGGTCATTTTGGAGTAGACGAAGTTTTTAGAGAAATTTAGACTCGGGCATCCAGAGAATGTTCATCTATCTAGACAGAATACTACACATCCACATGCTGCGTTCAACAGTAGTTTAATGTGATCATCCGCTCCGCTAGGTGGCTACAGCGGTGAAAAATTGACGCGTTTCTTGGACAAGAATTCAAACATCGCAGCGATGAGGAGTAACGATCCGTTCCCTGGGAAACGGGAGGTCGTTTTCCGGTAATAGATCAAACGAAATGTCAATTCATTAGAAGTTTGGGTAAAGCACTGGTGCCTCGTTTAATGGCTATATTTAAAGTTTGCCGAAGATCTCAAATTCTGAAATGGCGATGTCGGCAAAGTTGAAAATGCGAGTAGATCAAGAAATGACCATCGTGCCTCCGCCTCCGCAACGATTTACTCTAGATGAATGGTATCTCAATAATCGGTATAGATACCGATGCTCCGAAGCGCAACAACAGTTGGCTGATCGACTACTCGCGGAATCTGATCGCGTTCGCGAACTTACTGCTGAACATGCTAAAGCCAATAAAAAAGAAGTCGATCATCGCTTGAAGGAAAAGCTCAAAGACATAGAATTCAGGAAGGAGGAACTTTTACGTATCAGAAAAGAAGTCCTTCTCGAGTCCGATGCTCTTGTTGTGTACAAAGAGCGTTTGATGGACGCTATTTCTTCTGTGAAAAGAAGTGCTTTAGTCATTTGTCAGAAATGCCTGATAGCTCGGTTGGTTCAATGATCAAAAAAAAGAGCAGTAAATTGAATGTAGATATAAATTATGGAGATAGTAGTTTTTGTACCAAGGTCGTAAATTTCAACTTCAAGGTCGAGCGCGGTATATAATAGATCGCGAGATCCATGCGTAAGGCCCAAAAGTTTTACGGCCGTGGTGCAAACATTATTATTTTATATGGTCCGGAAAGTTAAACTTTACCGCCGGAAAATGCGACCGTGATGGTGTACTTCACGGCTACTGTATAAAAAAACTAAATTTTGCTATGTTTTCTCAGGGAACATCGCCTCGGTATTGATCTCGTGCGCGACGATGTGGAGCGAGAGTTGCGGAAAGAGTGCGAGGTCATCAAAGGTGCTGAAAACCTTCTGGTCAAAACCCTTGAGC
The DNA here is from genome assembly GCA_963924015.1 of Macrophya annulata. Classification (NCBI taxonomy): domain Eukaryota; kingdom Metazoa; phylum Arthropoda; class Insecta; order Hymenoptera; family Tenthredinidae; genus Macrophya; species Macrophya annulata. The sequence continues at coordinate 85,518 of OZ001262.1, forward strand.
AAACGCATGAACAAATTCGCAGACTCAAGGCCACAATGTATTATATGGATCACGATCTTGAGGACAAGGAGAACAATCTTCGCATAGATCGCCATAATCTTACCTTAAAAGAAACGAGCTTGAATTTGAGCCTCTATCACGGAAACGCTAGACTGGATCCGTCGTACGAGTTATATTAAATACATGGATTTTATTTTATATGGTTCTGTAACTTTTACTGCGTGTTTTGAAGCATGAAATATTTCAGGAGTATTACACTAAGCGAATGGGAAATGCAAACACACAACAACATCATAGCTGCTTCAAAGGAAATAAATAGCGCTAGGCCCTTGCGCTGTTACATCGATACTATACTCAAACAAATTATAGACGATCTCAAAGCACAAAAAGAGGCTACAGATGAAGCATTCAGAAAGCGTATCGAAGAGACTAAAGAAGCTAAGATGAAGCTGGAACTTCAACATTCTGAGGTTTCTTTTTCACGGGGATTATTGTTACACGGCCGTTCTAAATATTTTTAAGGGGTCTGGCCACCCAGGCAGAAATTTCGTTTACTTTTGATTACATATTTACAATTAGGTATTGCCTCTGCTGTTTGGTCTTGATAATTTAATGTATAGAAACTTCGAGAGCCAGATAATTGTAATAAATAATTTCATCGTCAGATAATGCGTCAAGCTAACGAAATGACGCGCAACTTAACACGATTGGAAAAAAGTATTGCCGAAAAGGAAGGGTACATGGCATTGGCTCATACCAGACTCGGAAATCGGTGCCAAAGACCTGGCCTAGAATTGAATCGGGATATGGTGGAGACGTGTCTTGTTCAGGAGGTGTACGATTTGCGAGGACATCTATCAGTGTTACAACAAATCTTCAACGAGGTGATTATGTTATGTATAATTATATATAATAATGTAAAGGTCATAATTCGGAAAGTTATTTTTGAAAAAAAAAAATATAATGAAAATACGTTTTTGTACCTCTTGTTGTAGGCAACAACTAAGCCAAGTTTCAGAATTTTTGATAAACTATCACGTAAGATAACAATTTTTATACAATCGATGCACAAAAATACATGTATTTTTGCATTAACATTATTACATATGTATATTGTATATAATCTTGGAATGTTGTGTGAATTAACATTCCGAATATTTCAATGGTTGTTTAATATTAATACAGGCTCAAGCTTCGCTTCGTTATTTACTAAGGACGCAGATCCAGCTCGAGGAAGATATTAATATAAAGACTAATACGTTGAAGATTGATGAAGTTGAATGTATGACGCTACGCCAAAGCATGGATTATCATGCTTATTAAAAATCCACGATGCTTCATCATCAATCTGATCATGTTTGATACCTGCTTATTAAATATTGAATCAAAGTATGTAGATTTTTTATAAAATCATTACACTATAGTCAATTTTTATTAAACAAGAATACATGATGTTGCACAGCTTGTCTGTCTCTCTGCTGAATGTTTATGTTTTTGTGCCTGAACATTATATTTACTGTGTAAAACTATTCGTATAACAAATTAAAATGCAATACGTATACAAAATTGTAATGAAAATGTAAACTCTCCATTTCCTTGTCTTGTCTTGTTTAAATTTTCAAAAAACTCCCGCGGCCGATGCGGACATGGAGACGTCACATATCTATCTATTTCATTGAAAATAAAGTTATAAAACTGGACAAGTGCCTACACCTACCTACCTATGTATACATACATACCATCCCGAAATTTCCGCATAACGATAGTCTGCCCCTTCCCTCAAGTTCATGGTTCCAATTTATTACTAATCGACTCTGTCGTCTCACAGTAGGTTAATCATATTTCGATTGCGAAAACCTTGAGTGATGCATTCGGATGAACGGCTGACGTTTCATCAAGTGGTCTCCTAACAGCTGCAGTGATATAAATTTCTTAGTTTAAATAAAACTCGTTGATTGTTATTAACGCGTAGATAATAATCGACCGAAGGTCGTATTTTGAAAAAATATTTCACAATGGTATCCGAAGCTTTGATAACTCTTTTGCCGGACGAGGTAATCGAATACATGCTCGAGGATGAAGATGTCAAGATGATGGACGTAGTTAGTTTGGCCTTGACTTGCAGGCACCTGTACGTTGTCATTACGGGAAGTAACAAACTATGGAGAGAGAAATTCTTCCAAAGGTAGATACAAGCACACACCTATGCAAGTCACACAACCACACGCACATACAAAGATACGTCAAAGACAACGCCGTCATCTTCCTATACCCTCGATACCGAAATCACTCTCGATTTATCTTAACATGAAAGTCATCGTTCATTTCTTTAATTTTTGAGAATACACCTACATATATGTATATGAATGTGTATGTATGTATGTATGTATACTCGCGTCACAATTGCGTAGTTAATTTCTTTATCTAAAAGCAAACCACAGCTAACCAGGGCTTGCGGGGGTTGCCTGCAATCGACAACTGTAGTACCAAACATCATATTCCAACGATGACTTTTAAATTATGATTTATCTTTGCCAAAAAAAATTATCCAATTAAATACCAGCTTCTTTTTTTTTTTCTTTTGTCTGTATCCGAACTCTTGACCAGTCAGATTCAGTCTTTAAACAAGCTTCAAACAATATGCTTATAAAAATTTTTTTACGTTTTTTCCTCAATTTATCAGATGGCCAGACCTAAAAGAAACTTATGAAATAAACGAGAAGGTTAGAATAAGGGTCTCCAATTGGTTGGACGAAGTAAAAAAGTCTCTGTCTTACCGAAAAAGACTACGACATCAATTGTCACAAATGTCTGCCAAGTATTACAAAAAACAGGAACTTTCTAACTCTGATTTAACTGAATTTGACCAGTCAACTAGTCCCAAAGATGGTGGTCATCCATTAGCTTGCCATTTCCAGATCGACGAACTTATAACTCTGATAAATTGCCCCGCAAAGTAAGTTTTCTGGTCTCAGTTTCTATTTTTGAATTTATTTTTCGTTGATTCTGTGTATTTCAGCTTAAACTCTTTGCGTTCAATCTCTCTCATTATCTCTTTCAGAAGAAGTAATTTGACCCACAAATATTACGCTTACAAAGTGATAAGATACCTGCGACAAAACTGTTTGAAAGAAGAATGGCAGGCGTATCTTAATCTCCCAGTAAAAGACCAGATTCTAGAACGAGGAGCTGTTTTAGTAGCTCAATGGAGTCAGCCGGAGTTGAGAATCCCTTATTCATACGTAGCATCGAAGCTGGATGAGATTGCAGAACAAGTCAAAGAGTATTTGAGAGAGCAGAACCCTTCTCATCCGATATTTTCGACAACAGAGGAAGAATTTGAACTTTGGAAACAGGCTAACATTTACGATAATCAATGGAGGAGTTCTGATACTAGACAAGTCATCACTGCACTTTGCGAAGTCATGTTTAATCGACTCTGTTTTCATGGAAATAGCGAGATGTACTATTCCGCAGAAAATTCTTTCATCAATCGGGTTAGATGCAATTAGTTTTTGCACAATTGTCGGTTTTGTACTATGGGCATTTGGTAATAAGACACAAATATCATTGTTTCCAGGTGCTGGAAAAGAGACACGGTATTCCCATCACTCTTGCCATTGTCTTTGAGAGCGTGGCACGAAGGCTCGGTGTAAGATGTGAGCCGGTCAGCTTTCCTGCTCACTTTTTGTTACGTTGGAAAGAAAAATAGTAAGAAATCTGTTGGAATTTTACTCTGGTTGTTCATATTCGTTGTGTAGTGATCCCGGAAGTCTTGAAGGTTCTGAAAGTCTCCTAAAATTCATGAATTTTTTTAATTTATAGAGATATCCTGGAATTTTATTAACCTTCTGACTATATCTTGACGTTTTCTCTTGCATAATTGTAAAAGAGTTCTAATATAGTTGAAGCGGTGTTTCCAACTGTTTTAAAATGGTCAGTTACGCAGGATACTCTGTTTCTCTTTGATGACTCTTAGTTTATCGATTCAGATAAATCATTGGGAAAACTGGCCCAGAAAAATAAATATTCAGGAACCTTACTGGATATCCTGTTCGTTTATATTTGCTGATATTATTATGATCTCCCTTTATCCTTGCCAGTAATTTGCCAGAATCCGAAGATGGAGAAAGTTTCTACATAGACGTTTTCAATGGTGGTCAGCTCCTGACGAAAAGCAGCTGCCCTAGAATCAGCGGTGTTTCACGATGCCCCATTCAACGATATAATGTTCAGAATGCTGCAACAGCTATAGAGGTAAAATGAGCTTGCAATTTCTTAGAACGGAATTCAATCAACAGCTGCACAAGATTATGAATAATAAGAAATATTTGTATCGCGTTTATATCGATAAGAAAAACGATAGACATGAAATTCGTTTGATGAAATAAATCCATCCCACTAATCACAGAACTGAGAAATGAAGCTGAAATCAAAACTCAGCATTATTTTCCGTTTATCTTTCCAGGTGATCGGACGTATGGCAAACAACTTAGAAGTAGCAGGGCGACAGCGAACTCAACTGAATAACAGAGCAGCCCGTCTTCGTTCTGCTTTAGAACTGTTGCACCTAGTCCAGCCATACGATACGAGCGCCATATTACATCTCGCCCGTTTTTACATGCTTCATCAAATGGATCTGGCCGGATTAGTCGATACCCTTAATAAGATACAGGGGGTAAATAAATCCCATTAATTACCTTAATAAAACATCTCCGCGCATTTCCTAATCAGATAAGACATTACAGGACTTGGAGAGTAGCTCAAGAGGACAAGCCAATCATATTCTACAAATGTTACAAGACTACGAACGACACATGAAAGACGTTTCAGAGGTAAGGAACCATTTTAATATGTGTACAGTAGAATCCCATTAATTTGTAATGTCAAGGGCCAACCTGACCAATATCACGAATTATCGGGGATTTTTTAAAGGGACCGACTGGTTACTTCGAATTACTAGAATTTTCACTATATCGGGATTACGAAAAACCGGGATTCTACTGTATTATTTCATGTCTGTAGTCATAATGCTGAAATATTTGGTCGATTAATAGTTGAAAACCTGTCCGCAGGAAGATACGATGCCAAAACGAAGAAGACCAGAAGTAAAGTACGCCGTGGGGCTTATAATGAAGCATAGAGCCTATGATTACTTGTGTGTAATAACTGGATGGGATCCGCATTGTGCTGCTTCCACAGTATGGATGGCTGAAATGGGAGTCGAAGAGCTTTCTGGTGGATCTAATCAGCCTTTTTACAATGTCTTTGCAGAGGATGGCTCCTCTCGTTATGCTGCCCAAGGTATTTACGAATACAATTCGTGAAAGCTGTAAAAGAATTTTTTATCGCCTTATTTATTTACCTGACGCCTAAATACTTGTCTTTGTAGATAATGTAATTGCAAAATATTTATCTCTCTCTCTCTCTCTCTCTCTCTCTCTCTCTCTCTCTCTCTCTTTAATTAATTAAAGAGATTAAATTAATTAAGAGATTAAATTAATTCTTTAATTATACCTGTGGCCTTAGGGAGCACTAGCTCCATGGTCAATTAAATAAACCGCTCTACTCTACTCTCTCTCTCTCTCTCTCTCTCTCTCTCTCTCTCTCTCTCTCTCTCTCTCTCTCTCTCTCTCTCTCTCTCTCTCTCTCTCTCTCTCTCTCTCTCTCTCTCTCTCTCTCTCTCTCTCTCTCTCTCTCTCTCTCTCTCTCTCTCTCTCTCTCTCTCTCTCTTTCTTTGTGAGTTTTACCCGTATAGGTGAGTTAATTTTCTCGTTGTAATTAAATTTCGCGGAAAACGTTTTATCCAATACTTATTCTATTTTGCAAATCTAGAAAATTTGATGCTTGCTTGTCCTCCACAATCGGTAAATCATTACGAGATCGGGAGATACTTCTGTAAGTTTAATGGAACACATTACATCCCTAATGAAGAGAAATCTAAAGAATATCCAGACGATGCAGAGATACGTGATAGGCTACTGGAACCAAATTATCTCTAACAAGTATGTCCTCTCTGTTTTTAACTAACATGAAATTCATAGTTTCAGAAACCTTCCTAATCAGTTTTATCAAGTAAATTACCAAATATCATCAATCTATATTATTGGTTTGGATCTTTGCAGGTATGTTGGCGTAAATCATCCGAATATAAAAATATTTCTGTATAATTTTGTGCCAATTTCTATATATTGGCAGCTAGCTTTAACTTAACGATAACAATGATTAGACTGTATAGCTTATTTTTGACCATCAAGTGTTGCAGGGTGGTGTAATAATTGAATGGAATGTGATTATTAAGTATCTACTTATAAAAATTAGTTTCAAATGAAATTTTACCGTACGAACATTTTTAATACATGAATAATATAGATAAACTAAAATCATAATGTATTAGTTTGAAATTGAGATGTTGAAGAAAATAGACGTGTATATGTAGTTATATTTATTCAATGTGTAAACAATTTTTTTCTAACTCAGTAATTTCCAACTCTCATTGTTCTTATTATTTTTTTGTTTTTCTCTGGTTCAAGCTGAAAGTTTAATATTCTCTAAACATACTCATAGTATACGCATTCCACAAGTATTATAGGCATGTAAATAAATTCAACCAATGTATACCAACGTGGGGTTTTATTATTTATTATTCGTGCACAATAATCATAATAATTAGATACGGCGATTCCTTATATTTTATTTTCCGATTTCAACCTACAGTGCAACACCAACTGAGACGCGAAAACCGTATAATAATTATCGACATTTGATTCGCTCATTTAATGATTAATAATTTTCATTTTAATATATCAATATGTAAGTGTAACTATATATAGGTACATACAAGGCATCACAGTCAAAATTACATAAAAAATATAGCGAAATACATGAACAATAAACGCAGTGAGTTTGGAACGAGTGTTACAGTAATTATTATAAAAACATTTTTGCGCCACTGGGTAAAGGTTTTCAGTTTCACGCTTATGCAGTTATTTTATATTAATTTACATCCATTGAGCAAGACTTTTATTGTTTCTAATTGGTTATTGATTTATCATTGTAAAGATGTGAATGTACTGACTGAATTGAAATAATTGCGCGCCCATTGTTTATTTAAGGAAAGATACCGACATACGGTAGCTATTTTTGAAGTCTACAATTTCTTGATACGTTCTGTTCATAATTAAATAGGACTCGAATTTGCTCCTATAATGCTTAAATCAATTTTTGTAGTCATCGTAACCCCGATGAGGAAGGGACAGAAATAGACACGAGCATACTCCACAATATAGAATCTAAACGAAAAGCTTCAAATAATTCCGAATTATATGATCTTCTTTCGCCTGACGACGAATAATTGTTAATTGCTCGTCGAAGTTTTGTTTAATATGTTATGATTTGGGCCTGACGATGTTTCTGTATTCCTTTTCTGACCTGAAACCGAATCACAAATTGGCAAATTTCTCTGTATCTTTCTTACTCTACTACAGTGTCCAAGGATCTCCTACAACTGTTGAATATTTCAATTCTTTCAATTCGATCAGCTTACCATGTTTATGTTGATATAAAGGCGGGACCCAACTGTAATTATTGCAATTTGAAATCGAATCTGACAATAAATTATTGCTCGACGAAGACGTCGAGGGCCCCTCATACCCCAATGAAAGTGGAGATGGTACAGAATTGTTTGTGCAGTTGCTGTTCTTGCATTCGCCGGCTAAATTATTTCTGAAAATATAATAATTGGTTTAATTTGTGATTATGAAGCAGCTTAATTACTGCAATCACTTGAACAATCCGAAACCCAATAGTGCAGATTTGTATATAAAACATACAAAATCACCTTAGTTTGGCAAGACAGACAGCAGTATCCTTTTGCGATAATGGCGATAACTGGATTGTTTCCAATAACTTTTCGAACTCTGATATCTTAGCCTTATCCTGATCAATAGCACTCGTGCTAGTTGATGAAGGCGATGATTGTCTGCGAGACGAGACGTTTCTGGATAGAATTTTATTGCTGCCCAAAGCCACTGGAGCATAGAAATGAAATGATTTCAGAAATGATAAGTAGTGTTATATTCAGAAACAAGAAACCATGTAAGTTCAAATGTATGTACATGATGCAAATTTGAATTAAGATTAAGTTGATTAAGTTTAGTGATAAGAAAAAGAACACGCTGTTTATCCACACCAACTTACGATTAGGCACTGTCAGGTCCGACGGTCTGCTTGCTTCAGTATCAATGCTTCTACTTCCTGTGAAGCAATTAGGTAAATCTTTTTCGCAATCTACAGAGTTAGATCGTGTTGTTGGTTCAGATCTTGTTGTTTGGTTTCCTGCAGCGTTTGCCCTGTTGATATCTTGCTGGCACGGATTTTCGGCTGAAGTTACTTCACTTCTTTGATTGCAGATCGGTTGAGATTGGCACAAATGAGATATAGAAGAAGAGTGCTGTCTGTCTGGGAAATCTTGGCTACTAAACAGCGTGTCTACTTCTGAATGCTTGTGTTTATGATTCACGTTTGTTTGGGGCAAAGTTCCTGCGACCCGATGAGTCGGGCTTGATCCAAAGTGCTGCAACGTCGACATAGCGTTTCTAGAATCGGAATTTTCATCTGGGCGACGCTTTAGAACTAGAGACGAAGACCAGAGGGTTGGATCACTCCAGGCAGAGTTTCTGTCTTGCATTTCGAACAAGTGAAGAAGCATTATCTCGTCCTCGAGGCCATCGCTTCTCCGCAGTCTTGTGGAAATAAGAATTTGATTAGTCATTGAGTAGCATAACTTGGAAAAGAACAAGGCTTGCAATACATACCTGCAAGCTTCACCGGAATTTTCACCTGCCCCTTGCGGATTGACTCTTTGTTTTCTGGGCAACCATGCTATCAAAGACTCTGCAGCTTCGACGTCGTTCTCTCCTGTAATCAAATCCTGAACTTTTAAAGTCTATTCAATTCAAGATTAACAAGCTAATTGAATAAGAGAATGAGTATTTCTTTTCATTTTAAATCTATAAAAGAGTTGATACGGGTATACATAACTGACTTTCTAAATATGTATCTTCTCATCTATTCGGTGGCCGTTATTCAAGTTTATAAAAAAAAATTCCCTCTGAATGCATAAGAGTACCTCTTGACTAGATTATCTAATTTGGACAACTTGTAACGAGTGCAAGTAATACCTACATCTGCAGAACATTTAATATTCAAACGGGATGTTTTTCAATATCATCATACAATCGATTTGAGTATCTCTTATAGAATCTTTTCGTAAATATAAATTTATCTCATGTGTATACAGTCAAAGAATTGAATCCACAACAAATGGGACGAGTCTCTTCTTCTCCTAGCTCTCTAAAGGTTTTTAGTAAAGAGCGTAGGATTGTTGGAAGTAAGATCTTCCTTGACACACTCTCCTTCCTGCTTTTCATTAGTTGGCTTCTCATTTTCAGCATCTTTATCTAACTCATGGTCACGTTCGTTCCATCTACGCAGCTGCCTATCCTCCATAGAGGATCCTTTATTTGAGCTACCACCTAAGTCGTTGATCAAGATATATTTCAGTAAAACTATAATGAAAAGAGAACTACACACTCGCTTCTTAATTTCCTTTTGGTACAGATCCACGAGTAGAACTAGACTTGGCTGATGTCACACATATACAACTGATTTATTCAAAATGTAAAAAATATCCACATTCTACTCACCCGACATAGTTTCGTCGTCTACGTCATTTTCGTCGTTTGAATTATCATCCAAGATTCCCAAGTTAGTATCATTGTGATCACAATCATCCAAGTATATATCATGTTCGCTGATGTCCTGAGAACAAAGAAAACAACGTAACAGAACAAACAAGGATGAGAAGAACCTAAACTGTTGATAAAAATTGGGATGAAGGACTGTTAGATGATTAGAAGAACTTGGTGTTACATGAAGTGAAAAGGATGTATCCAACTAATGACATTCCGTAGAGAAATCGTATCAATCAACAATTTTTCAAAGGCTTTAATTGAAAAACCGTTACTGAATCTAACGACGTTCACACTCTGTTCAATGGCTAATAAACATTGTGATTTATTCTTACGCCGCTGTCACTGCTGCTGCTGCTAGATGATAGTGCGGAAGGCTGCTGATTGAGCATGGTAGGAGAGGAGTGGGACGGGGCTGGTGAATGGCTCACCAGGGCCTGACAATCTCCCGCTGATCCGTCGTTCCTGTTATGTCCGTTATTAGTCGGAGTTCCAGTAGCTGCATTCAAACTGCTAGCTCTCTGCTGCTTAATACTTGACTTAGAAGAAATTGAGGATAATGTAGAAGCCGAACCGAGAGGACGGATGCTAGTCAGATCTCCCAGCTCACAGAGTGGTAACAACTGCTGTGTGTTGCTCGCTACAGTCCCAGTTCCAGTCCCAGTACCAATACCGGCGCCATTTCCGCCCGATATCAAATTCTGTATTGACCTAATAGAAAAATTCGTCCAACCGTTGGCTTGGATACTCTGAACAATTCATTGAGATTAAAATAACAATTTCAAGCGAATCACGACTGGTAAGGTGAGAAATCAGGCACAGAATGTGCTTTTTTTTGCACTTGGAGTCTCAAAAAGTTGTTATAGACTTTCTTAATGAGAAATAACTAGAAACCTCGTGGGCGTGATGTTGACCGGTGGATATGGATCGAGCATTCGCAACTGAACGCAGTTTGGGCTAAGTAGAGGATCTCCGGCACCTGAAGATTGTTGTTGGGCCGATGGACCGCATATTACAGCTCCGCTACCTACCCTTGTGGCTGTTACAGCGTTGCGTGATATTTCTATGGCCAGTCGCTGGAGAAAATTGAATATAGTATGTAAGGGAGAGTGTAAGAAGCTATACTGAGTGAATTGGTTTGTTCAAGTGGATCGACTGTTGAGAAGAATTTTAGTCTCTGTAAATATACATATCTTTGTATTTACGGCTGTGAAAATATGTGTACCTCTTTTAGCTCGTTTATTTGAGTCGCATATTGATTCTGAACTGTGACCAGTTGACTGATGTACCATTGCTGATCCCTGCAGCGTTGGAAAAATGTTGGCGGTCTGACTTGGAACCTGAATTTACGTAACATTAGAGAATCAGAAGTGTTCAACAGAAATTTGTTGATCTTTGTGATGATTCGATGAAGAATTAAATCAAAACAATTATGAACAATTATGATCAATTGCTTTACGCCCGTTACTGAAAGTAACTAATTTCGTGCTCTGTGAATCTGAAACGAAAAATTATCCCACCTCAATATCAGAGTATCTAATTCAGTGTTTAGGTATCCCTCGGTAGCAAGTAAGTCGAGTCTAAAGAATCTATTGTAGCCCCAACATTCTCCAATTTCAAAATCAGAAGCAAATTCCCGTACAATATTTTTACTCGTATCTCTAGAGCCCTGGTGTATCATTTCTACCCTATATTCGTACCTGGAAATAAAAAGAGCGAAACAAATAAGAAAAGAGGGTCAAAATGACCGATTCTAGTTACCCATTTTCCTTAAAATAAAATAACTCACTTGGACGTCTCGGGTAATCCAGCACTAAGCTCTAAAAATACAGACAGATAGTTCCCTCGCACTACTCCATTACCGTCGGGATAAACCTTCAGCCTCCAGCACAAACCGTTGACATGCAATGGCGCAGAGTACACCGGATCTGCTTTAAGCTGTAATTGAGTAAACTGCTGCATAGCGAATGTAGCACTATCATATCCTGGAACTATTTCGCTGGAATGAGATAAAAAACTGTATTAAAATCACAAAGATGCTACATTTTTCCGATATGTATTGTTTCATATTGAAATCGGAATTTTTATTTTTGCGATCAGTCATAACTTTCCCAAATATTAACGGGTTTAAATGTTTTGGAAATTTAGAAAAATGCCAAAAGGCCAGTACCAAAGGCCAAGGCCATACAATTATTGTCAGTTCAATGAAATCTTCAATTTTCATTGAAATCCATCAATATTTGAGAAAGTTATGACTGATCAAAAAAATAAAAACTCCAATTCCGACATGAAAAGACTTAAAACTTACGAAAAGAAATAATAAATTTGTTATCGTGTGGTGCTTGAAATAATATTTTAAATCATGGAATCAGTATGAATTTTTTCAGATTTTTAAAAATGGCATTTTCATAACTTTCCGATTAAATTAGTTTTCCGAATTAGTTTTCCGTTTATTTTTTCTTAATTTTACTAGTGTTGAAAAAAAAACTGAAAAAAAACTCCGAGACCCATTTGGACCGGTAAGAACATCCTGCGAAAAAATGATCAAAATCGAAGGGGGTGTGGGACATGGGCTGCTGATTTGATGTGGAATACCCCATATACAAAGTTGAACACGTTTTCTAAAATCAAGAAAAGACCAAGCTGTTTTTATACCTATGAAAATCTGCAGGGACAGGCGCGGTGACGAAGCTGGCCATTGGCTTTTTTCTAACTTGATGTATCATGCGGGAGAGCTCAGCACTTTTCACTATAAGTTCAGAGCGAGTGCATGAATGTAACTGGTGTTCGACCTCCTGCAGAAGCGCCTCTAGCTGTTCTGTTTCTTGAGTCAAAGAATTTTTCTGGCCCATCAGTGTCAATAGTTTGGCTTTCAGTTGGGAATCTAGTCGAGCGATCATCAGCTCTACTGCATTTCTTATTTCTCGGACTCTTTCATCCTTCGCTGCCCTCACAGACTCCACGTTTCGTTCCTGTGAGACGATAGAATGTAACAAGAATTAAGAATCTGTATGAAATTTGAACTGTTGAGCTTTTGGTCGTAGAACAGTCTCACCACTTCTTGAACAAGACTAACAAGTTCCATCAGCCGTCGCTTAAGCTGACCAACTTCATCCTTAATCTGAGTAACATGCTGCTCGTAAACTTCCTCCAAAGGTTTAAAAGTGTGTCCTGAATGAGTTCCTCCCCACAAAGCACATTGGTGACAAATACAGCGTCGGCACGTCCAACAATAGACTGATAATTTTTCATGATGAGTTGTGCACCTTTAAAGGGAGGAAAGTTTTTCATGAATGAATTTTCAAGGCTTTGCAGATTTTTGGATCAATCGAGGTGCAAATCAGCTCTAAATTCAAAATAAAAATGGAACAAGGCATCCCTAGACCATGTATACCTGATGTTACTAAGAAGCTGAAGGAATAACCATTTAGCGGGCCTTTCAGCCTCAAAAAAATCGCAATACTGGTACATGTGTTAAAAGTGAAAAATTAAATGGAACAAAAATACAAACAGACATCACGAAGCGCCATGAAAAAACAAACTGCATTGTCCTCTCATCGCCTTCTCTTTTAGAAACAAGCTAAATAATTCTTATGATAGATTACCTGAAAATGCAATAACAATAACATGAATAATGGTTATTACCTATCCCTCGAAGAGTCTTCGTGTCTTGAATTTGACACACCAACAGCTTGTAGAGTGTCGAGTTGCTGAGTGACCTCTTCGACCCATCGACAATTAACCAGTTCATGCAGATGCAGAGAAGCTCTACAATGTGGGCACTGAGAACGCTGCTCAGTTAGCCAACGTCTTATGCATACGTAACAACAAAGTTTACTACAGTGTGGACATAGATGAGCGTCTCTGAGCTTTTCCATGCAAATAAAGCATCTGAAGACTTCTGCAAGAGTCTGTAAATAAGTAAGGGGAATATTGAACATATCTTTTTTTTTGTTATTTGTTTGTTTTTCTCACAAAGAATAAAAGTTTGGTGTTGTTTAGGGAAATATCAGCGTCATAAGTCTTTATATGGACAAGTGTTACCAGCTTACAGAACCGGGCAGCTGCGAACAGAGCTGTTCCATTCTAGTTCCTGTATAAAATCTTGGAAAATAATTTAGGGTAACGTAAAACTAGTGATAAAGAAGACGAAGATTATAGTGAAATTGAAAACTTAATAATTTCTGTCAATATTTTGTCGAGATTCAATTGTTTCTTTTTTTTTTGTTTTTTGCAACAATTGATTTATATCGTCTATACTAACCTCAACGCTGTGGTCGTCGGTGTTTTTAGCCGCCACAGAAGAGTCTCTGCTTGCCATTTTCACTATTAATTATGTGTATAAATTTTTGTATGAATAAATAAATGAGGAATAAATAAGATTTAAAATAATATATTATTAGGTATGGTATAATGATGATAATGACGATGATGGGGTGATTGACATTTCAATGAATCGAAATTCGTTGATGCTGATTCTCTATGATGTTCACTTAGGGACCATCGTTTATTCGGAGTGTGTAATTTGATAAGCAGTTTTATAATACGGGGATATGTGTTAATAGTAGCTTGCCAAATTTCGATGGAATAATAAATATCGGCATTTTTTACTTTTCAAAGTTAGAGAAGAAAAAAAAATTATCAGGGAATAGAGAAGTTTTGTCCAAATCTGATGTGTATGTGACGTCACACGTCAGTATCACATATACATATGGGCCAGTATTCAGCAGTCGTCTCTGGCTGGTTTTCACGGCAGTAAATTACTGCGGCAGCGAAATACTGCCGCAGCGTAGCGTAGCGCTGCGGCAGTATTGCTGCCGTGAAAATCCAGCCTCTCACTAAACTTTTAGCCATAAGATAAGACACAGAGATAAAGACGCCTCTAAAGTCGATTTTAACTCTGTGTTAAGCTGAATTGGCGAAAAGTGACCTTTAGTTACAGGCGACTGCTAAATATGGGCCGATGAGTATACACGTCCAGTCGGACGTTACATGTGAATTAGTAATGATGAATTCTGATTGGTCGAATGTAGGCCTAAGGCGGATGTCGACGAAGATAGAAAGATATATGTATCCACACACAAAAGTGATGTATAAAAAACTCTAAAAAGATTATTATTATTGATCCTAGGGCTTATATCCTTACGGAACGTAGCCAAAATATTAAAAAGCGAATGAGAAATAACTTGTTCTTGATCACTGAGTAGATTTATGCAGATAGGAAACCGTTGCATAGAAATAAGAGCTATCTAACTATCTACG
Source organism: Macrophya annulata (assembly GCA_963924015.1). NCBI lineage: Eukaryota > Metazoa > Arthropoda > Insecta > Hymenoptera > Tenthredinidae > Macrophya > Macrophya annulata. The sequence continues at coordinate 100,532 of OZ001262.1, forward strand.
ATCGTGGAAGACCCTCCTGTTTTATCATCAGTCGTCGAATTTGGAAATTCGACCAATCGAAAATCATCAATATCTATAGGTATGTATATTTACAACACCAAGGCCCTTTAATATAGACCTATTTGATTGAAAATGACCATAACCTAAAAACTTCGGGTTAATGTTTACAAGAACAAGGAAACTGAATAAAAAATGCCGACATATCGCTTTTCTGTTACTTTATTTTCTACTTTTATTTGTACAGTACATTTTAGCAATCAATGAATCATACTGCAACCCGCAGATAAAAATCCATCGAAAACCAGAACGCTAGTCTGTTGAAAAAAGACTCTCATGCAGAAGCGTTTTGTAGATATACGTATACATACACACGGACTCAAGCACCTACTTAAAATCGCTACAGCTTTACAGGAAGCAAATATGTATATTCGTGGCGTACAAATTTATGCAAAGAATAATCGTGAGAAAACAATAATGATTTCGATAGATCCGTGGACCAAATGATCCAACATCAGCGATGTATGCTGTGTCAGGTTGGCGCAGTCCATAGTTTGGCATAGGAGCGGGGTTGCGGGAGCGGAGGGAGGGAATGTTCTTGGGACTCGAATAATGTATTTGGTTAGGAAGCATTAGGAAGTAAGGTGTACTAAAGAAGTTCCGAAGGCTAAACAAACATGCGATCTGCTGGCTGAATATTTTTACTGCGCTGCCTCATGAATGACGGACCCCTCGCTACTTATTATCCTGATAGACGAGGTGCCCGTGAACGGCATAAATTGTATTCCACAATTAACGCCTCGCTCGTACCCAGTAGGCACCTAAGCCAACTGGCGAAAAGATACGAACCGCGATTCGTTAGCTATTAAAATAATCCCGCGATCCCTGTGTCCGCCCGTCAAGTAGTAACATACCTACATACATAACAGTCGTCAAATCGTCAGTCAGTCAAGTATCGTCGGTTGTCTTGGTCTGGCGTTGGTCCCGAGATCCTGCGGTGTGCTAACAGTTTAAAAACTAAGCCCATACTAATTAGTGTTAAATTGAGACAATAATTCTCGGCTTATCTATACGTTCGAAGCATTTCAATCCCCGAGGCCGGGTCGTTCGACGTCAGGGTGACTGAACGAAGATGCAGACAAAAGGTGGCATCACTGGACTTTCAGACGTGTTGGAAGCGCGGACGGAGCCGCATTCATTGATATTGACGCCATTTTACTAACCTTTTCAGCGCGGTCGGATAATTCAAGTGCTATAACGACAATATAAAATCGCGTGTGATACAGCGTCTATCGCTTCCCGATCGTTCTGTTATTCGTATATTAAAAGACACCCGCTTTCATCGACTGGGATACGGTACTCTGACAAGAACCAACGACACCAAGGTACGGCTTCGAGACCCCTATCGCATAATGCCTTTCAGCTCAGGTTCAGGCCTATAAAAATCAACGATTATCACTTCAATACTTTATCGTCCTTTTTCTCGTTTCACGCGATTATTTCCCCCGTGATAATATCACTCATTATCAATCGACACGTTTTGCTTGCCCAGGTAAAATCCCCTTGCTGTAAAACCTGCCTTCAAGTCTCCTCCAGGCATTCACTTGGATTATTATTATTACCACAATTAACACGTTGAATTTGCTCGTTTTATTCTCCGAAAAACCTAGACCCAACCTCTGAAATTTTTACCATTTTTTAATCTAAGATTGCTACCCGTGATACGTTGAGTTGTTCAATTATTTACAGTTTATTTGTTGTCTATCATCGGCTACTGATAAAGAATTAATAGCTTCCGATACTCGCAAGTAATGTTCACTGTAACATTGTCTTTCGCGAACTAACGCAACATCATACTGTCGAACCATTCGTCTATAATAAAGTCGATCGGTTCTTTAACAACAAAGATAAACATCAATGCTGAGTATTAGAACTCTGTCAACCAAATCTTATTCCATTTATTCGCATGCTGGTCAATTCTTCTATGTAACATATAGTCAGAATTAATAAACTTGATTTCATTTCAGAGCTTAAGTACCGTCACTTTTTAAACTATGATAAAATTTTCTGTAAACATTGCAACAGAGATTTGATTAAAATGTTTTTCTACTTGGGAATTTCTAATCATTGAACTTAGATGCATTCATGTTATTGATTTGCTGCATTATTTTGGTTAGAAATTCATACGATCATTTGTTATTTTACAGCCTATTTTAAGAGAAGTCTATTGCGGAATCGTTTAGTTGATCAGCTGGTGGAGAATATAGGCAGAGTCATCTTCTGATTCATCTTCCGGAATTCGAACGAATGTGATCATCAGGTGAGGTGCAATCGACCGTTTGTGACCATTGATTTCCTTAGTATTATTCAATTAAAATATTTCTAGTTGTATAAAATAAATTCTTGAAAGCCTTGTTGTTGGTCAGAACTTGAATCTCCTTTGAAGCAAAAGTATTCTTACAATGAAACTGTGTATGTTATCTAGAGGTAAAGTATTTTTATTCAGTTTTTAAAAGCTCTTCAATTAATTAAATTAGATCATTATTGGCTGACTAATTAACGAGGCTAATTCCAAATGTTAATTATAGGTGACGCTGCGATAGCAGTCGAGTTTATTATGGAAGATGGAGACGGGGAGGGTGAGGTTATGGATACAATGTCTAGCGGAGCTAACGAACAATACAAAGAAGCTGAATACGAGGAATCAAACAGTGAAGTGATAGATTCAAACTCATTTTCAGACATTCAGCTCGACGATAATAGATTAGACAATTGTAGCTTGTCAGAATCTGAGGAGACGAAGAGCAGGAGCTTTGGTTCAGCTTCTAAAATAATATACAAAGGTTTTAAACAGCGAATTCTTGCCCAAACACAGGAGAGCAAACCAACGATACCAACACGGAATGAGTCACAGGATGCCCAATTTTACAGTAAAAACTTGACTCTGAGAAGCGTGAAAGATAAAAAGTCAGAAATAACAAAGAGAGGAAAAATTACAGAGTACGCCCAATACTTGGGACTTCAGCCGGCAGCAAAGTACAAGTGTTTGAAGTGCCACTCGGCAACCACTTTCTGTACAATGTCTATGTTGAAGCAACATCAACGGAGCTGTATAACCTCTGCTATGACTCCTATGCAAGGGGTTTTGGGAAGCCCGGAGTCCTCCATGCCAATGTCAACTAACTTCAGGATAACTCGAAAAGTCTACCTCTGTTCAGCTTGCGGGACATACTTTGAAAACTGGAATTTATTCCTGCACATGAGGGAGGTTCACAAACGTCACATATGCCTTTTTTGTCTCGGAATGTTCGGACAAGCTGAAAGGTTATCCTACCACTTGTCCAGCAAGCACAGTGTGCCTGAAACTGAGTTTCAATCCGTCGAGGATTTCTACAATACGTTTAAGGGCTCGTGCTACTTAATATGCTGCAATTGCGAGAAGGTTTTTTCCGAGACGGACGACTTCTACAACCACTTTTGCTCCACACCGCAAAAACAAGCAGCTGCCAAAATCTGTTCTGTTTGTAGACAGACCGACTCTCACACTTCCTCTTGCACTTTGGCTTTAGAAAACAGACTCTCGACGGCTAACGCGACTTCTCAGCCATCGAATAGCACCTTGCCTGTCAAGGCTCACCCCCATGCTGCTGTTGGTAGTGGAAAAGGGATTTCTAAAAAAGTGATAAAAAATAATAGGTTAAAGTCGAGCGATTCTCTGAAAACTGCAACTTCTTTGCGACATAAATCATCGAAGGGTCAAAGCGCTGAAGAAAGAATGCAGCCGGATGTAAAAGATGAAGATATCATAGAAACTAATCGCCGAACTAGTGAGAGCTCTGAGGCAGAGTTGATAATAGACTCTTCCAGAGATACGGTCGCCGAAACTATCATGGAGGTTTCGAGATATGTCGAGGGATCTAATACGAACGATATTGCAGGTGAAAGCGACCCAAGCAAGGAAAAAACGCGGGGTAGCGAATCACCCCGAGATTCTTGTAAACAGGGCTATGATAGCGTGACGGAAACTATTATGGAAGTATCGAGATTTCACGAGGATTCCTTACAACTTTCAGAAGATAATAGCAAGCACGTAATTGATGGGGTTTCTAGGATGAGAGAATCGCGGAAGAACTCCGACGAGATTGACGCACCGGACGTAGGGTCATTGAGCGTTAACGTGGAGCTTGATGATCGATTGAATGTTGCAAGTCTTGCTGGAAATGAGTCAGACCATGAAACAACGAAAGAAGGTGAAACGTCATCTGCTAGAGATTCTCAGAACTCATATATACCCCAGACACCTGGTAGTCCAGTTCTGAGTCCTACAGCTCGTTCTTTATTTAGTCCCCAACACGAAGTACAAACTTTAGACGTTAATTTAAGAGATAGTCAAGCACAAGAATCTGTGGCAAAAGGAGAACCAGAAGAGACAGTAGAAGAAGAGGAAGAAGAACTTGACGAGTCAACTGAAAAAGAGGAGCTCGGTGAGCCCAGCGAGTCTCAAACTTCCGTGTCATTCAACGCAGTTGCTGCCACCGACAGAAGTTTGGTTATTAAAATCTGCACAAACAGAGTTTCAAAGTTCTCTGTTGCGACCACAAACGCGACTGTTGATACCGGTGAAAATCATAATACGAGCCGAGAATCTGAGGAGAATAACAATGGCGAGGGCTCTACATCAGAAGAAAAGGCTTCTAACTTCTCAGAGAGGGAAAGAGACGACGCTGGTGATTATCGACTAAACGCTGGGGAGAGCGACAGCGACAGTGATAAGCTGGCCGTGATCGATGCCACCGCGGAAGAAACTGGAAAAAGAGCTGAAAAACCGGAGAAAGAGAACGATTCGGGAAGCGATAAGTCGGGAAATGCAAACAGGGAGAAAACTGACTTTGAAACAGATGGAATTGTACTAGCTGGTGAAGAAGTTGCGAGCATAGATCTCAATGTCGAAGGTACAATGGAGAGCCTTGAAATTGAGGCGCTTTTAAAGCACTGCATAGACGCGGCAAGCCCGACTTGCGTTTACTGTAATCACGCTCGCCAAATAGCAGTGAATGGAAAACAGCTGGGTCTCCACATGCTCGCTGAACATAGGTTCCTGCCTCAACATCCAGCAATAATAATCCAGAGAGAGCAGTTCATATCAAGGATAAAGAAGGCTGTGGATGAAGTCGAAACATATTTCTTCAATTTAGACAGCTATGATACGACAAGAGGAACTTACAATATACCCAAGAGCAGAACCTATGAGTGCTTTCATTGTCGCTTTCATTCCTCTGTACACAAGGAACTGTATCTACACAATAGGAAAATGCACCAAAAGACCATATTAATATGTATTATGTGTAAGTCGACTTTCTACAGCTATAGCGAATTGTTGTGCCATTTATGCCCGGGAGCTTATTCGCCGAATATAAATGTTAAATATCGCTGCTGCCTCTGCCCGACTAATAATCTACCTTCGGCGTTCAGACTGATGGTACACCTGAGGAAACGACATCACGCATGCGATGTTTGTTTAGAATCAACCGGAAATCAGCAAAGACTTTCCAACCATGTGTGGAAACATAAGCTTCATCATTTGTGCTACAGATGTGGTATCGCTTACAGGAACAAACCGGACATAACAAAGCATCTATTTTGGAAACATGGGACTGAAAGCGTTCTCTGTAAAAAGTGTTTGCAAAAAAAATGGCCTCATGTATATCACTTTTGCATACCACCGACAGCTTTCGTATGCGAGGAATGCGGCTCCAGTTTTTCACGTGCTGTTGCCTTGAAGGTACACAAACGGCTACATTCAGGAGACTCACCTCATGGTTGTGAAACTTGCTCCGCGCAATTTATATCCAAGAAATTAGTCTTGAGGCATCAGGAAACTCATAAGGAACAAATTGACGCGTGTGTAGAGATTGTCGACAAGCCCAATCAACAGTTGGTTACCGACAAAGATGGGCCTGAGCATGACAAGTTCGTAACGAGCAACGAAGATATCACACATTCGATAGAAGGAGTTAAAGACAGCAAGGAAAGTGTCAAGAAAGTTGTCGACGTTTACGATTTGCCACCTTTAAATTTGTCCTCAGACAGTGACTCGGAAAGCGAAGCTGAAAAGATCGAATCTGCTAAGGAAACGAACCAGGGAATTTCTGCCCAAGGTAAACTGGATCAAGAACATAAATCTGAGTACGGCAAGGCCACGGAACTTGTCGATCTACCACCCGCCGAGCCCAACGGAACTTTGGTTGAGATTGATCCAAGCGAAGATGAGAAGAAGGAAGTAGTTCAGATAATTGACGGGATTTGGAACAATTTCAAATCATATAAGGCTAGCCTCGAGATGAAAGAGCCTTCTAACAACACATCGAAAGATGGCGAAATCGATATAGAAATTTTAAGAAATATTATACTCTCTGATCATGATTACTGCGTCGTCGCATCTGAAAAAGATAAGACGGATTCCCCGTCCGGGAAGGGTGGGACTTCAAAGACAGAGGATAGTGGAACGCTTGGTGCAGAACATGACTACATTGGTAAACCACTGAAAAGTCTAGAAGCGCAATTAACAGAGGTACAAAATGCAGGCTGCGAAAACGAGAGCAGTAAGAAAAAGCCTAAAACACCACGAAAGAAGAAACAAAGCGGGAGCACATCGTCGAGTGATTCATCCAGTGATAGCGACTCCAGCAATTGCTCGTGCGGTACCAATTGCAGCTGTAGTAGCTCATCGTCCGGCAGCTCTTCAAGCTCTTCTAGTAGCTCTGATTCGGACAGTTCCGCGTCTGAGGGATCACCTCGCAAGCAATCGAGCCGCAAGGATCGAAAGAAGGTCAAGGATTCGGCAAAGCGAAATAAGTCTGATTCCGTTGAAATTGATGTCAAAACAGCTCCTCCGCAAATTGAAAATGGAACGATCCCCGCCGAAGTGCCGGTTGCGGTTAATCCTCCCGAAACTTTGCTCAGAGAGTCTGATCTCGACACTGATGAGACGGAAACGGACGAAGATTTTTACGACGAACATCCTCAGCAACTTGCCAACAAGCTATTGGCTGAAAAACGCAATCAACTAATGCTTCTCGCTGCTGTTGCACCTGCGTCTACCGATACACCCACTGCAGCACCTCTTAATAACGGAGTTATCGATGCAGAGGAACGGGTCAAGAATCATATACCCGTACCGGTTATTGCTCCTCCTGATCACACACCGCAGCCAAAGAAGAAGGTGAAGACAAAGAAGCGTAAAAAAAGTGATAAAGAGAAGCAGAGAACCAGTACGCCCACCGTTGAATCTATAAAATTAAACATTCCCAAATCTTTTTACCAAACTAAACCGGGATTTGCGCTTTCGTCGCCAGCCTTTATCACGGTAATACCGAGCAGATCTTCCACTCCAAACCTGTCAACTCCCGCGGCTGAAGTATCTTCGGTAAAGGAATCTCAGACTGCAAACTCGAGCACAGTTCACACAGTCGGTAGCGGTTCAGAAACTGATAATAAACGTTCTTCGAAGAGAAAACGAGTCCCGAAACGTTTTTACGGCGACTCTAGCGACGAGGAAAGCGAGAAACAACCAGTATTAAAATGGAGAAAGGTTGAACCTCCGACTTTTGTACAAAATCAAACCGTCGCCAATCCACGTCCTCCACGAGCCACGCTTACTGGAAATTCAATTTCTTACGGCACGGTTACAAAGCAGGTTGAAGCTCCTGCAGCAGAAGTCTCTGACAGTGAATCAGAAGCCCAGGCAGAGAGTAGCAGTGATTCAAGCGAATCTGACGCCGAAACTCAACAACAACAGCAGCAGCCACAGCCGCAGCAACAAATACAAATACAAATACAACAACAACCGCAACCACAGCCGCCACCACCTCACCATCCACCGCAGCAACATGCTTACGATACCGAGAACAATGCGCCAGTTTTAGAAAGAACAGATAACTTGTATTGTTATTGCCAGTGTCCTTACGATGAGGTCTCAGAAATGATAGCTTGCGACGGTGACGACTGTCGCATTGAATGGTTCCACTTTGAATGCGTAGGAATAATGGTACCGCCTAAAGGCAAGTGGTATTGTCCTGATTGTCGCAAGAAGCATGGGGTTCTTAACAGTAACGAAGATTATTTTGACTGATTATATCGACAATACCGACTTGAATAATTTAAAATTATGTATTGTATTTGAATGAAAGAGTACTATCGGGCCTTAAAATTGGGACGCTTGGGTTTCAAAATCCGATAGCTCGTCGTGGAAAAAATCTCAAAACATCGTGACATACAGTTTCTGAAACTGTAGAGTCTGCCGCGTCGAGGTAATAATTACAAAATTGTGTTTAATAATTCCGAATCAGGGATATAGCTATATATAATATGTATGTATGTATGTATGTATGTATGTATGTATGTGTGTATGTATGTATGTATGTATGTATGTATGTATGTATGTATGTACGTACGTACGAACGTGTGTATCTCTCTCTCTCTCTCTCTCTCTCTCTCTCTCTCTCTCTCTCTCTCTCTCTCTCTCTCTCTCTCTCTCTCTCTCTCTCTCTCTCTCAACAAAGAGTTATCGGAATTCAAGCCCAGCGTCACGATTTTATGGCCCCGACCTCTGACAAGTTATCAAATGCAGGGGTGGGAAGGGAGCCTTGTTGCTTTATCGTTCATTACCAAGTCAACTTGATATGCTTTTAGCTATATCTAGTATTTTTCTTCTTATTATCCTTCTTTTCTGTATCTTGATAATATGATAATACAATGGTTCCATGTTGATATTTTTCTTAAACCAGCAAACTGTTTGTATATAATTGTAAATATGCCCTAGAGTTTATAACAATGAAATAAGGTTTTTGTGTAAATTTGTTTGTACTTCTTTTAATGACATCAGTGTAAATTACTTTAGGTAGATCGTAGGTATTATATCTTAGAGATTAGTTCGCATATATTGATTATAACAAGGTCTGATAAGGCGCAGATTTAAAAATGAAAGATCGAGAATTATTAGGGAGCAGGATTTAGGACCGTTACTATCGAAATTATGAACACTGATATGGGCTGCTGGCACTGCTGGCAGTGCTACGCCTCTATTCATATTATATCTATTTTCATTCTATGTATACTTTCAATTGGTGTTATTTTCCGAGATACTTCCATCGCTCCGAGCGACGTGAGTTTAAAAATGACAATTCTCTCTGTCTGTAATGCTAGACGATTGAAAATGATCTATTACTGAAAAAAATTTCATATCTTCCTCCGTAACTAGCATAATCTTATTTATTTCATCTGTAATTTGCCACTTAAAAAATTATTCGAAAAGTATAATTATTAATTACAAATCATAGTCAATGATGCTATAATTGTTATCGAGGATGCAGGAGGTATACTGTGCGAGAAACGGGAAGGTTAGGGTCAAACTAATAAATTTTATGATTTCTGTATGAAAATCGGCTTAAGAATTTACGATTGCTTTGAACTATCGTATATCGCACCGAGAATAGTAACTTACCTGTAAGTAGTCTGATGCGGAAAAGTTGAACATTCTATAGCCAAGGCTATAAATGATATTGTGGAGGAACGAAGAATGAGCGGCGGTAAACCTGTGTTAAAAAGTTTTATATTTCACTTTTCATATTCATTATTATCAGTTTGTCGTTATTAGTTACGGTATGGTTATTCGACGGCCCTACAACCTTATTTATCATACCGATTATCATTTAAGCAAATTATGTTGTACTTCATCTATTGTTACATTATAGTATATTCATGCCAGTACGTTACTGGTAAATTATAACATGTATTTTACGTTACTCACGAACTCTTTTTTGATGCAAGCAAGCACACAAGCAAGCAAACAAAAATATGTAAATAAATGAATAAACATTTCTGCGCATATTGTGAAATGAACATGTAGTCTTAGGCAGGTAATCTTTGCTTTGCTCCGCTCTAGAATTTGTATCAGTTTCAAGTTTATTCTATGGGGAGTTTTAACCAAGTATTTTTAATCGGTTCAAACAACAGGTCGGTGTGAGAGTTGAGGGCAGATCGTTGGACGTGGTGTTGCTTGCTTAACTATCGTGCAATACATACTTGATTTTATTCAATTTAGTCGAGATCATGCAGAGTATGATGATGGAATGCCGATGCACGGCTCAAACGGCCTGCCCTAACTCAGGCTTCATTTGCGATATTATTCAAAGCTGCATTCTCAAATTCGGTATGCAGCTATAAACTTAAAGCAGGATAAGATTAGCACGAGGATTTCAATTCTACCGTGTCAAGAAATGACATAAATATTAGTACAATCTTAATGAAGAATAAAGGTGTGTTGATAAAGTGAAATCAATTTTTTATTTTTATTTTTTTTGATAAGTGATAAGTAAGATGATTCAAAATTTAATCCGACTAACAATAGACATAAAGTTTAGATAAATTATTTTTAAAGTTCAACGAATCAAACGTCTGATCTGTAATCTAAAATTTGGACAATGAATTTTAACGAATGAACTTGTTTGTGAACATTCCGAAAATTTTTCGATTGTGTAATTAATACTAGAATATTCAAACTGTGTACGAATTGAATCGGTATTTAATAAATAATTAGTTGAAACAGTTGTACAGCGGTCCTATATTAGTAAGTAGTAGACGATCTCGTATTATGAAAATAGGGAATGAATATTATAAATTCAAGTTATCAAACGATAAGACTCCAAGATCGTGGGATCAGAACACTGTGCCAAGAAGATGTGGTATAAAAATTTTTGGGCACAATTGATAGAGTGTGAAATGATGTTTTTCAATCGTTGTTACATTGTAGTCAAATTTTCTCTCCAAAAATTCAATCAATGTATCTGCGAAGTATCCGGGTCTTGGGAAGAGGTATATATGTCCTCCACAGGTTCGATCCCCAAGACGCCCACGGCAAAATCTTTGTAAGATATATCCTGTACCATAAAACAATATATACTATCATAAGCAAGAGGGTTTCTATTCAATTTCTACCCGCTCCAAGATACATTTTTTTCCTTGGTAACGGCAAGACCTTCAGATCTCTATTTCGCTAAAGTCTTAATTTCTCAATTCAACATCGTCACAGCCAGGTTAGAAAGGAAATTTGGCTGTTCGGTAATCGGAATTTACAGTAAATTACCTCTGGCAAAAAGGAGAAACTCATATCTGCATCATCTTTTGCCGTTTCTTCTTCAGCCGGAACCAGTAGACTGAGGGCATCATGCGCTTGTTTGACACTCATACGATCTCCTACAAGTTACGTTTAATTTTCAATTGTACAAATTTTAGTCCATCTATATATTATACGCAGTATTCAAGTAGCGCTGATCACCCTGATTAATTAGTATTTCTAAAAGCTCCTCTCGATCTATCTTTGGATTATTCTCTGTCTCAGGTTTGCTAAACACTGCAAAGGCTTTCTTCACTTGCCGCATAGAGATACCGAACACAGGACGGTGGTTCAGATACAATTTAACAAACTCTTCAAAGGTGATTTCTTCAACCAGTTGTCCAGTCTTTGCATAGTTCTTAGAAGTTACTTCTGCCAAAAGCTCTTCCATCTTGACCGTGGTTCGAAAAATGAATTGATATTGTTAACAGAACAAGAGATCCTGAGAAGACCACAAAGCTTTCATTGAATACGTAGACTCACTTCACAGGCGCTAGGATAATATCCGACAGCTCGCATCAGGTTTGGCAACTGTTTAATAGACACTTTGTCTGACACAATTCGATTAGCCGTTGTATTCTCTCCTTGATGTAAGATTTGAGCGTAGTAAAATAGATCTTGCATTTCATTTAAAAGCCAGCCATGTTGACCTCCGTCAATAAGACAATAAAAAGGGGAGAGACTGTTACCACCTAGTTTTGCCATAACATCGACCGCTCTGAAATATCAGCCCAGTTTATTTCTTCATATGAACTCAATTTTGGAGTCTAGATTACCGTGGATTAATCTTCCACATCAGAACGCAGGGGTCGTTGTGGCCAAGGGTGAAAAGATATTGTCCACAGCGGCTGATGCTCATTCGGGTGATCTGGAGGAATACCATTTTTCTTGAGGGGGTACATGTTTGACAATTTCAAAAGTCGTTTTTTTTTTTGTTTATTACATGTTATTATGGCGCTACGTGTTATCAACATTTTGAGGTCTGAAGCATTGAAAAAATTTTGAAAATTGTGGAACATACGTCAGCTGAAAGCCGTAACAATAATTATCTACAAGTATGATGATATTCTTTAAGGGGCCACTAAAGACGCTCATCGCCTTGAAAACGCGGGGAGCCGAAACTCCTACATCACTCGACTGTTCGGAATGATATTGTGAGAATCAGTGTATCATTTTTGCAGAAAGTGGAGCAATTTTTTGCTTTTTGAAAATTTTAGGATTTTTTGAAATTTCAATTTATTTTTTTTCCGGGAAGCTGCAATTACTGTATTTATTGATATTTTTTCAATTTATTATTCTTTCGTGCGTCTTGAATGTAAACAGTATGTGTCAAAAAACCGCATCCCTTACTGAATTATTTTACTCGTAATCTTACCCGAACAAACACGATCGTTTTCGAGGTTTTAAAAGTATTAGGCACCTCCTGAAAAATTAACAATATGTCCTATAATTCAGCAAGATTTACCATTTGTGGATGGCCTACGATCCCCACAATCGTGTAGGGATTTCCATCGAAGGGGAGAAGCTGGAGACCAATTTGAGTGTCCGTAGAAAACACCATGTAAGCCTGGTTGTGCATGTTTCTTATCGGTAGAAACTGGGTTCGCAGATATAAGGAATATGAAATACTTATATTACACAGTTGGGCTGATCGATCAAACAAATCTTATTGGGAGTATGCTAATTGAAAATTATTACTGTTATCCTGTTTACCGGAGCCCCGAATGTTGGACCGAGATACGTTCCTTGAATCAGCTTAGTGCAGTCATTCAATAATTTAAATTTGTACTAGAACCGAAAAACTTGTTATTTCAGCTTGTTTAGGAATTAATCCAATCACCACAAACCTCTGTGTTTGAAAACACGAAGAATCTCTCTACTTCGAACTTCGGGTACCAAGCCATGCAAAGTGGAACTGCCGAACGTTCGACACGAACTATCTTTAAGATCCTCAAGCCTGGCTCTGGGTATGGTCCACTATATATTTCAATAACGGAAGCTCTGAGACTAGTCAATTACACTCGCACAGTTTACGAGAGAAAATCAGAGATACAAATCACCTATTTTCCAAGTCATACTCGATAAAATTACGGTCCTCGGAGAGAGAAAACAGACGCGGTACTGATCCATCGCTGGATGGTGGTCCAAAGAGAATTTCTCTGATCTGTAAGGAGTGTGAATGATATTTGCCGAGAAAGTGCCAGGCTTCGGGTGTACCACTAGTTGCATTCGGTTCCGTATAATAATTATAGACCCCAATAGCCGTACCATTATCCTAGGTCAAGATTTATATCACGTGCATTATCAGTCATACCTATAAACTATGCAATATATGAACAGCCGGTGTTGCATACTCTGTATGCCATGTAGTCCGATTTTTCTGAAAATACAATGTCAAGAATTGACCTAGAGGAGTGTTTGAAGGGAATTTCGTCCTCTAAATCCAAGGTATCAGGGTGTAGGATCCACAAAGCACCGCTCTGCATTCCGCAAACCAGTTCTCGCCCTAACAGTAGTTGAGGAAGATCAGTCAATATCGCCGAGAAGATCTCTAAAGAAGTATAGGGCGAGTTCCATACCAAACAAGAAATTCGTTGTCCATACCGCTTTCCATTTTTTTTTTTTTTTTCTCTTTGTTTTTCTTTTTCTTTTTTTCTTTTAATTTGATGAATTTGAAAGTTTAGTTGAAAGAAAAATTCCTCTCAATCATCAAAATTCCATCTGACACAGGTCACGAGAGATCGCGCATCAAGAAATTGTATTGCCTTTTTTTGATACCACTGCATGTATGTACATACTTCAAACATTGAATTATACTATGGATCCGGAAAGTAAGCTAGCGCAAAAGTTTTATTATTTCATGTACTTTCCAATGGTAATGCGTCACGAAATATACCTATAATGAATTTTTCATTTTTCTCATCAAATTAAAAAAAAAACAAAAAAAATAGAGAGAGGGGTGTGGATAACGAATTTCCCGTTTGGTATGAAACTCTCTATTCGTGTCTTCTCAGAAAAGATAATTTTTTCACCATTAGGGGAGAATTTTAAAGCTGTAACTCCCTCCAACGTTTCGTGACTTTGTGGGCATGTTATGTAACCAGTTATAGTGCCGGTGGTATCGCGAGCGAATAACTCTTCGAAGATTGGTAACACCGGGGCTTGTTTTGACACCAAGAGATGATGGTTATTATACTCGTAGAGACAAATGCGACATGCCATATTTCCCGTGACCAGAAGATCCCTAAGACCGATTTCATAAACGATGTCTAAACCTTTGCCAGCGACTTATTTATGCCAAGATGTTGAATCAAAATAATTGATAGTTGTTGGATCATTAAGATAACTGTGAAATTAAACCTGTCGGGATGTGTATCGACAGCTGTAACTGCTGCCTCCGACTGATGTAGGATATAATGGCATTTGAGAGAAGAAACTTCTATTCTAGCCATTCTAGATATGCCTGTAACTGGAGGAATACAAACGTTTGTGATTAGATCTTCCTTAAAAGCGTGCCTATATTGGGTATACATTATAGGGTGATCCTTAATACCCATGTGAAGAAATTTTAATCGCGACGCCCCTTCATTTACTTCGAAATAGATAAAAAACAAAGTGGCCAAAATTTCAGGGCTCCATCTCAATAAGAAGACGGTAACTACGAACTGTTTTCCCTTCAAATAACATAGGGTTTTATAACAAGTGCCATTACTTTACATGCAGATCGCACAGTTTTTAGATTTTTTTTTTGCTGTTGCGAGGCTTGGAAAAAAAATTAAGAGAAATTAAGTGCAAAACCCTGATGTTATTCGAGGGGAGAACAGTTCCTAGTTACCAGCACGTCTTCTTATTCAGATGGAGCCCTAAAATTTTGGCCACTTTTTTATTTTTTATTATTTATTTCGAACTAAATGAAAAGGCGTCACGATTAAAATTGCTTCACATGGGTATTAAGGACCACCCGAGTATACATACAATTAATGTAATAAGAATAGAAGCATTTCTACGTATTTACAAACAATGAAGTCATCGATAGTGAATGCGGCTCGCTGCAGCGTGTAGTCGAAGGGTATTCCGTCAGGGTCTCTCTTTATCTTGCTATCGTCAATGGCAACTTGATCCTCATCTGGTTCGACTTGGGGTGCCAAGTTCAAGGATATTGTGATATTTGAAGCAAGATTTGCGAATTTTTTACGTTTCTCCATCAAGTACTTTGACTGAGTAAGTACTGTTGATTCTACAGGCCCTTGGCTCTGATTGTCTGAGCCCTTGCCATATGCTTCTGTACCTAATTCACTGTTGTCTTCAGAATCTTCAATATTCTCCAGGATACTAATCGAGGAAGCCACTATAAAAAATCATTCTATAGTCGCCGTAGATAGCCGACTATGAAAGAAATTTTCGTCGTTTTCGTAATAATTTTTTTAATTATGAATATACTCTTTCTCTTTCCGCAAAAGATTACTAACATTAATCATTCTGACTTGCCAAGCATTATTACACAATCAACATTTATAGCAGTTCTAATTTCACCTAATGTTTCACTAAGCACTTGAGCAGGTGATTTTCGATGTGATTTGAGATGAAAAGAGATCGTAGTAATTGCATCCAGACCAAATTTCTGACACCAGAACATTAGCCTTAGCTGATTATCGTAAAATTTGATGTGCCCCAGGACGTTGCCAATGACCACCATACTAAATAGACGAATTATTTAGCTAGAGACTCGAAATGTCAATAAATAATTGTATTATGTATTTATATTGGTATCTTATTCGAAGATCAAGCCAACGAATAGGTAAATCTACTTTTCGTAATCGCAGGTGATAGCTGTAATTCCGCACGACTGAAGACGTAAGGATTTCACGTGTTTCTTGGCATTGCTAACCCTCTGTTTAACGCTGACAATGAAACATTCTCTGTAGAGAATATCGCTCCAAACCAGCAAAAATCCTATAAAATGTCGTCGTTACTACAAAAAAAAAAAAAACAGTTCACCAAGCTCTTATACTGAATAAATTAATTTTTTTCTTCTGGAGAAAGCAAATTTTTCATCTATGTATCCGCTCAATTCCTGACCTGTGCTAGTTCCAGTCAAGGCTTGATGAGTCTTGGTAACGTACGAGGAAACGTTCAAGACACCAAAGCGCTCAACATCGCCATTAATTTTCGCATGATACCAGTTCAAGGTTTCATTTTCCTGTAGCAGAAGAAATTCTTTCCTTTGCTAACGTAATATTGAAGGAAAAACATACTTTCATGATTTTAATCTGGAATTATGCTGACCCATGTTACAAAAACAACGTTATTTTCCAAGCCGAGCAGAAACTGATGAGGAAAATCTGAGTTGAAGACAATTTCCTTTACTCTGTCGTTTCCCAAGCCAGTTAGAACGGTAGTCGCTGTTGCAGAATCATATTTTCAATATGAATTATGTATTCGTGTGATTATTATGGATTATGTCGTTCGTTTTTATCATGACTTGGAGATAATGTTTAACAATGCGCGAGAATCTCACCATCGGGTTCATCACGTCCATAAGACCACAACCAGAAGTTCAGCTTCATCTCAACCTCATTGCTAATGGTTGCAACATATTTAGCATTTGGGCTAAGTTTAGCTGCCAGTAATTCTTCCGTACCGTGAGCATTGAATAGTGTACAAATAGGCATTCTAAACAGAACGTAACATTTGTTCTAACGGGATTTAATTTTATTGTAAACCAAGATCAATGCAGCTGTTTGCCTATACTTTTAGAAAATAGCGAACCTCGTTTCAGTGTCCCAAATAATAACAACGCTATCCTTTCCTGTATCAGCAGTAAGTAACCATTTCCCTTCGGTATCCGTGGATATCATCGATACATGATGTTGCTGAAATTATTGATTGTATTATGAGTGTTTTGAGTTATCAGCTCTATTTGTATAATTAGATTTATCTAACGTGTCCCTGGAGAAGATGCATATCCCTTGATGTGTAATCGTACAAAGCTGTTGCATGGGAACAGGCATAAGCAACTAGAGTTCGGTCTTGGGAAGTCAAATTGACGATAGGAACTTGTGGATTGATGCCGTAGGACCACCTGAGCTTCTGCCAATGATTATCCGAAAGATACAAAGGGAATCTCATAATTGTATAGAGTATGAGTTGGCAATTATCGAGATCAAATTAGTTAATTTTGTCATTTTTCGGAAACTCACAAACGGCGTGAGTTTTGGATTCTCAAAACACGAGCTACGCCGAGGAGACCAGGAGATTTTAGAGCCGTTTTTATCCTCTACAGAGGACCCAGACGAATCCCAGGATTTTGAAAAAACTGAGGACGAATCCTCGGCTTCGTTGACCATTCTTCGAAAATATTGTACAATTTATGTACAGAATTCTGTGTAAAGCGGAATCAACAAATACTATTGAAAACCGAGAGATGACTAATTCTCAAATGACCATAAATAATGGGACTTCCCTTGGTGAATAACTCAATCAGCTTGAAGAGTCATGCAATTTATTCATCTGAAGTATGTAAAAGTTTCAGATTTTTCTTACTCAATTGTTTAGTAAATTTTTAACCACGATTAAAATGACAATTCAACTCAGGGTATAACTGTAGAATATTCAACATAATATTATCAACTTGACTATAATATGTATAATATAGTATAATATACACATGTACAGTTTATAATATATATAAAAGATAGTTTATCACCTACAGGCCTATAGGTCAGAGGCCTTCGAGTTGTGAGCATGGTCAGGGGAAACATACGACTGGAGCATAACGCGTATACTTCAATATTTGTTCTGTTAACTGGTTGTGAGCATTTGTGGTCTATACGGATTCTCATAATTGATCTAGTCATTGTATTTCATTTATATGAATGTTAACCATTCGTCATTCAATGTGGTTGTGCTGTGATTCGGTCTTGCGTACAACGAGTGAAATAATCATGAACAGAGAGGAATAACACTTCTACTTTCACCCTGCTCCTCATTTTATATAGCTATGTAACTCGTCAACACGTCTTTAGTCATCTTTATCAATCTGTTGAGAGTGGTTCATTATTAATAATAGTACTCAAAGCGTTTTGAAGCCGTATAAAATCGTTAAGAGGAAGCTTAAAGCTTGGCAAACTTGCAATACGGCGAATATTAATTGATTGAAAATTGAGAGGGCTAATAGTACTGTGAGAGAAGAGAAAAGTAGTTCGCTGGTCAATAGAAAAGAGATTTTAATGCAAAAGCCACAATGTTGAAAGCTGATGAATTCTGCATTAGATTCAGTGGAAGAATTGCATTGTTCTGCTCCGCTAAAGTGTTTATTCTCCTAGTTTCGATCTTCCAAATTGATGCGGCGCCAATTTCTACCCCGACATCTTACGTCGTGGTTCCACCAATCTATGCGGTATATCCAAATTGATTCTACTATGTGACTTTTAGCTCAGTAATATTGAAATAAATAATAATACAGCTTTGCCTTAATGTTTCAAGAAATTTATATGTACCATAATTACATGTAATGGATACATATCTAGTTTGTTATTCTCCTTCTGTTTTGCTACCAATAGACGGTTCATCTTTTTTTACTAATGAAAAAGAATTTGATGCAACTCATTATCCTTAATCGTGATGCCAAAAAATATTACTCCAAATCATTTGACAGGCTCTAATTATCCCAAATCTAACGTAACATTACAATTTCTACCAAACAGCTAACATTTATGAAAAAGTTTGGCTACATGGACCCAGGAATATCTGGTGTCGAGGCACAATACAGCCAAGAGTCGATGTCAGATACCATTAAAACCATTCAAAAGTACGGTGATATACCTCAAACAGGAGTCTTTGACAATGCTACACTTCTGGTAATTTAATACAGCGCAGTTATTTCTTTTCGACATATTCTCTCCATTATTTGAATGCATAACTCCGGATCTAACTCCCTGATAATCAAAGAATTTGCTTTAAAGTTAATGCAATCAGCTCGTTGCGGTATTCCCGACATAGACCGAAATCACAACACCAGAAAGAAGCGCTACGTGATCGGTGCCAGAGGATGGAACAAACGCGATCTCACGTATTAGTAAGATATTCCCTTTCCCTCGTAAGAAATGACCATTCATGTTTTTCAACGAATTCACAGATATAATGAATTAAGTAGGCGACATAAAAACCACAGTTAACATTCAACCGGTTTCGTAATTACAGTATAGCTAACTGGAGTCCGAAGTTAGGGGAAGAGGCTGTAGTCGACGAAATGGCGAGAAGTTTTGGAGCGTGGAGTGGATACTCGCGTTTAAATTTCAAACAAATCAACGACCCGAGCGCAGACATAATTATAGCATTTGGAAGAGGTGAACATGGCGATGGGTACGTCAATATAAAAATTTCAATTTCTACATGACTTTGCACATTAATCACCACATCTGCATCTTCATTATCTTTGAAACAAAATTTAGAGCACATTTCTTTTTCTAAGATACGCCTTTGACGGCCTTGGAAATGTCCTGGCACATGCCTTCTTTCCCTATGAGAAAGAAGCCTATGGTGGCGATCTTCATTTCGATGATGACGAGGAGTGGATTACGAGAGCAGACACATCTCGGGAAGGAACGGACTTCTATAGTGTCGCCGTTCACGAAATTGGCCACAGTTTGGGCCTCGCTCATTCGCCAGTGTCCTCCTCTATTATGTTCCCCTACTACAAGGGGGCAACCCCAGACGTTCAACTTGATTATGACGATATCCTCGGATTGTACCAGCTATACAGTGAGAAAATTCGATGATTCGTAGAACGAGAAACAATTTGGAAAGACTTAAGATTATAAATATTTAATTTTCAGTACATTAATGAGATAACGTAACTTCAAATTTACCATATAGTAACACGACAATTGGAGGGTGACGATGTACCAAGTAGAGACCCAAGTGTTTCGAGTACGGAACGTAGTACATCGCCCAGAGAAAATGAGATTCCAGAAATCACAGGGGAAACCTCAACGCTTCAACCTACTGTAGAGACAACAACGAGACAGAGTTATGAAGTAACTTACGTAGGAGATTATGAAACAGTCGACGATCATCAACGCCATCAAACAGAAGGTTTTACAGTCGAACCGATGTCTACAATCTCGACAATTCCTGATATTTGTGCAGGTCATTATGACGCCATATCAGTCTTCAGGACAGAACTCTTTGTCTTCAAAGGAGAGGTGAGCAATCTCCAAAATGTTTGGAGCCTGTGAAATACAATTTTATTAACGTAATCAACGATTTTTAGTACGTTTGGCGGCTGAGTAAGCGAGGGACAATTCAGAATGGTTATCCAGTTAAATTGCGTCAGCTATTCTGGCAGCTGCCTGAACATGTAAAGAAAATCGATGCTGCTTACCAAAGAGAGGCGGACGCCAGCATTATACTCTTCAGTGGCAAGTAGTTGATATTTCTTACTTCTAAAATCTTTCTCGAAAGATTTTTCACCTTTAATTATATAAACAACGTTTTTACTTTACAGGAAAACAATACTGGGTCTACAACGGATACTCCTTCGTCGAAGGCAGTCCCAGACCTTTAACAGATTATGGAATTGACCAAGGTGTGGATAAAATAGATGCTGTGCAAGTTTGGGGGAAAAATCAAAAAGTCTATCTGTACAGGTAAGTAAGAGAGCTCAACAGGGTTTAAAATTTTGTATTGAAAGTCAACTAATAATTTTATCATACTTAAATAATTAGGGGGGAAAAGTTTTGGAGATTCAATGAGACCTCCCATACACTAGATCCCGGATATCCCCATAATATGCGAAGGTGGCGCGGAGTTCCGACTCACATTGACACAGCAATGACATGGATCGACGGTAAGAATCAATGAGATCATTATTTGGAGATTTCAATCAACTCGTTATGTGACAAACGTCTTTTTTCTTCGCATAGGAAAAACTTACTTCTTCAAGGACACATTGTTCTGGAAATTTGATAACTTTCTCATAAAAACGGACGACCGTTATCCCCTTCCAGCTGCACAATACTGGTTTGGCTGTCCAGAAAAGTTGGACACAGTTTGGTGGTAGATAAAAAGACTTTGGGTAAAATTTTAACATAGATGCACCGCCAAAGTCTTGTTGATAATATTTGTGAATTTACAAGACAAGTAACTACTAATAAAAGAAGAAAAGACTGAGGAGTGCCTGTAACGAGCCAGGTGCTGATTTAAAAACTAATGATACATTATAGTTGAATGAAGAAGCTGTATGACGTATAGGATTTAAAGTATAATGTTGTTTATTATTCTCTGTGCTATATGTCGTGTTTATAAAAAGATTTCCATTTTTTTTTATATCAATTTTATACCTGGACCCAAGATTATAATAATGAAGTAAAGTAGAAATAAGAGAATCAGTGGCAATGGTTAATTATTCAAAAATTTGCTAAGAAAAACTTATCGTATACCCTGATTTGTAATTGTACTAGAAATAATTTTAAAGAATGACTAAAGTTCGCTGGAAAGAAAAAATTTATATATACCTATATGTATGTAATATAAATCGTTCGATAATATCAAGTCGGCTACGCTCTCAACATTGCGTAACTTAATTATCCTTCTCTGTTTAATAAAGTACATCTCGCCTGTCGTGTTTAAACTTGATAGAAAAATATCCTTATATTATAAATCACTGTGTTACAACTGTTATATAACAGTGCCGAGTATGAGTTGAAATATAATAGCGCTTTTGAGTAATACGTTTTATAAACTAATGCCTAAACATCAAGCAATTAAAATAAGCATGAAACATGATAATATATCTAATAACTGTACTCGTTTCCCTTTGTCGCTACAACTTCCGAGTTACGATTGTAAATATCAAGTGATGCTGAGCCCAAAACGAGCGTTATAAACAGCGATGAAATTATCTCAGCGAGCTTAGTTCAATTTAACTGCAGCAACTCTGCGGCGTTGGGTCCATTCCCGAACGTTTGGTTATGCTTATCCTTGTGAACTCTTCTGCCGTTGTCGGATGAATTCCAACTGTAGATTTCAGTATTCGGAAAGTCAAGTTGCACCTTTAAATTGAACAAATAAAAATATTATTCTAAGCCTCATTATTTCCAATATCCTTTATACTCCCAGACAATATTTTCTAATATAAACATTCGATAAATAATTAGAATTTGACTTACTTAATAGCGGCAGCAAAGCCCTGGATAACTTCACCAGCGTTTGGTCCAACAAAGTGCATTCCAATCACTTGTTGGTCGTCGTTTCTACGCGTGATCACCTTTACGTAACAATGAGTAACGTTCTTTTGCGGTACAAAGAATTCCGTAGGCTTGTAATATGCGTGGTAAACCTCGACATTGTCTTCTCCATGAACGGCGATTGCTTGCTCTTCGCTTAGGCCAACGCAGCCATATTCCAGAGGGCTGAAAACGGTTGTTGCTACATTTTCATAGTCCATTTTTTCAGTAGCACCACCAAACAATCTTCTAGCGAGCAGTCTCCCAGCATGGATCGCGACCGGGGTGAGTTCCGGCTTTTTCTGTTGACAAAATGAAATAAATTACCAATGTTGGTCAGGTTTGTTGGACGTGTTTGAAAAAAATGTGTGAAATTAGCGGAATAATAAGTAGTTTTTTGAGAATAAAAATTAATCCTCACATGAAGCACATCACCAACAGCATAAATGTTAGGAATGTTGGTCTGCTCGTTGATAGCGTCAATTTTTCTAGATTCAGGAACAAGTTTGAGTCCGACGTTTTCGGGTTTAAGTTCTTGAGTTAGAGCTTGACGTCCGATAGCGAAAAGAACCGTGTCGTAGGCATCTTGGTGCAGAGCTCCCTCCTAAAGTGTGTTAATATTTGATAAACAATTTATTGAGAATTATAATTAGGCTCAAATTTAAAGTAGTGTGATTTGACAAATTACTGTATATTAGACTGTGCCAAAAAGATCGACTATTTTTTTTTCTTAAAAATTTTCCTTGAAAACATTATTGCTACTGATGAAAAAAAAATCCTCTCAGAATATGAGCTCTTAATATTAATAGTTAGAGATGCATCATCCCGATCTGCTATTTCTCATTCAAATAACATGGGAAATCTTTTATTTGCTTCTCCATAGATTCAACTCGATGACCAATAACTTTTGAACGAGTTGGTTAATCATATGACGACTGCGAATTTTTTTTGTAGAGCATCCAATTCTCTACAAGGATATTTCTCGGTCATTTCTGTATATTAACCCGTTGGCGAGTTATAAAATACATAAGAAGCAAACAAAAATTTTCCCATGTTATTTAAGTGGGAAATAGAAAATCGCGATGATGCACCTCTAAATATTAATATTAAGAGCTCATATTTTGAGAGAATCTTTTAATTTTTCATCACTAGGAACAATGTTTTCGACATAACTTTTGAAAACAAAAATTATTCGATTTTTTTGACACTGTCTATTGTAGATACAATGAATACAAGGCAAAACTTACATGGTCTACCCAATGGACAAGCAGACGTCCGTCATCTTGCTTCTCAACAGCCTTGGGTTTTGCTTGGTGAATGAAATGCACGCCACGCTGTTCCATTTCTTCCGCAATGATGTTTGCCATCTGTTGGTCGAATCCTCTCAGAACAATAGAACGAACCATGATTGTTGCATCATAACCAAGGCCATTCAAAAATCCTGCACACTCCAATCCAATATCTAATAGCCTAGTGCTAAGGAATTGAATTGCATAAGCAATTTTCTAATTCTAAGGATAGCTACACAGAGTCTTTTCTATAACAAATCTACCTATGACTCTTCTAATCTAAAACTTTCAGTTACAATATTGTCCATTTATTCATCTTCTTATTCAAGAAGGATGAAAATCTGATCAAAGATTTAAGATCTGCAATATCTTAGGAGTAAATTTGCATATTTTGAGAAAACTCTTCCAGGGGTTTTGTTTCCCGAGATATCAGCTGGTTTTAATTGTTTTGAAAGGATACATCCAGCACCAACAATCAAAGTCTTGCCTGGCGCTCGACCAAGACTGAATATATCATCACTGGTTATTCCATATTCTAATGCTCCGGGAATATCGGGGTATCTTGGTCTGCCACCAACAGCTATCAAGATATTCTTGGTGTTAAGAAGCTTCTCATCTCCATTCTTTCCAATTCCAACAACGGTGTTTGCATCCTTAAAGTAACCTAGAGCATTGATATACTCAACTTTCCTGAAAAAGAAAAATTATGGCTATGAGCATTTGGATTTCATCAGTAAGTATCATAGACATCGATTGCAAAAATCGGCACAAAAATCTAGCCAAATCACTGAAACTACTCGTACAATTGATACTGGAATCTCAAACAAACTTCCATTCATCAATAACTTCATATTCATTTTATACTAACTTGTTTCGTAGCTCAACACGAGTTACCCAATTGACAGACTTGACATGGCTTTGCACAGCGTTTGTCAAAGCGGCCCAGTCATTTTGGATAGTTTTTGGATCTGGCAGCTGCCATCCGTAGGCAACAGCTTCCTAAAAAAATTGAGAAAGGGTATGAAAACTATTGAAAAACGAATGTGAACTGTTCCAAACACTTCAGACAGTATACGAAATCGAAGATATTAAATTTTTTCTTTTGAAAGATAAAAGAAAAAACAAAAACACTCACATGAACCGCTTCGCCAAGCAAAGCTGCCTGGTGCATCAACTTCTTCGGAATGCATCCAACATTGACGCAAGTACCGCCAAGACCCCATTTCGTACCCTGAGGTGAAGGAGTAACAAAATCAAGTACCGCAACCTTGGCGCCAAGTTCAACGGCCTCTTTAGCAGCAGCCAAGCCACCTGATCCACCGCCAATAACGACTAAATCGTACCACGAGGATTGATCAGCTAATAAATAGACAGATAAAAAATAGGTAATTGTAGGAAAAACAGTAATAATTATAGTGAGGTGAAAAAATCGGATCTACTAATTGACTGATGCTAACTCACAGCAGAAACAAGCTGTCGATTTTTTGTCGATCATTAAATAATTCATCCGTGATTTTGGTAAGGTAAATAATTTAGAGCGCGTGGTGCGAAGTGAGAGTAATCTAAATGAGAAAGTTAACGTTGCCATGATCACGGCGATCACACGGCATAAGCAATAGCAGCAAAAAGTGACGCGATCTAATTGGCAATGATGACCGGCGATATATTTATGTATGTATGTATGTATGCGGTGTTGTAAGTCAAAAGTTGATGATGACGTCACGTAACGATAGGAGAACGCGAAATATTGTTTCGCCCGTGCAGCGTTCGTCGTCCGTCAGTCTGTCTTTAGTTAGTGCCACTTTCAAACGGTGGCCCTGAAATATCGATACCTTAAACCAGCTGCCTCACTTTTATTTCCCCTCTTTTATTACGCTGTCAATAATTGAATTTACTGATCGTAAGACGTTGCGAGATTCTCACCGGATTGAGTGCACGAAAAAAAAGCTACCGCGTTATGAAATCTATATTGATCACAGGCTGCAACCGAGGACTGGGTTTCGGATTGGTTAAACACTTGGTGAAGTTGCCGAGACCACCGGAGAATATATTCGCTACGTGTCGGACGGTTAACAAAGCTGCGGTAAATCACTTCAGATTCATTTTGATATTTACGTAATCTCTTAACACAATCCACGCATGCACGCCCCATTGACGTTTGAGAAACTTTACAAAGACTTACCGATGGGAGCCATTCTCACTATTTATTTATTTATTTATCAAAAATTATAATACCAATTGAGATATTTTTTTCGCGGTTAAATAATGCCGCGTTTTTTATCAAAAATATCCGCTTTTGAAAGATACCGCGAACACTCGACGTGTGACGAATGACGAGTTTAGTGACGATATTACTGTATTCCAGCACCGACGAATACGAACTAACGTTTTCTTTATGGAGAGCTAGAACGTCGCCATCTATTGTTATACGCGGACAACTTCCGCCCCCACCCCTCCCCACCATTTGTTAATCGACATAATTGTGACGACTTGCGGACTTGCAAAACGTGATGATGACGAAATCGATTGCAACCTCTGATGATTGACAAAATATTTTATTTTCGCGGTAGAAATGACGAAGTTTTAGCCACAAATCTTTGGCTGTTTTCTGTTTGATAAATAAAACGGCTTATAATAGTCGTTCGTATTTCATTCGAATATAGTATGTATATCAAGACAAAAATCGGTATAAAAATTGTTGCGTCGTGTTGCGTATGTAACATAAATGCTTTTGATTAGTATCGCATCGAATATCGGATATCGACTCGGGAATTAATTTGAATCGTTAGAGTATCGATAAGCTACGGCCGAGCTTAATTTTTTGGCGGATTTAGCACATGCGTTAAGAACCTGGCGACGTTTTATAATTAGTATTTATGATTCAAATAATTGCTTATCCGGTTTTTTTATTCCAACAATAAGATGGCAACTCGAGGCGATGCGCTATTCACTTGAGCATAATACTCCGTACCTATGCTTTTAAAAAATGCCTAGTCATCCGTAGGTATATGTATGTACCTATACATACAATACCGAAAATCATTTTCATTCTTCTTTCTTATGCATTCATTATTAACGTATGTACATACGTCTGATGCTTTTTAACTTAATTGAATAAATGTATAGAAATGTAGAACCTATAAAGGTATTGTGTATTATACCGTCCTCATTTTGCTGGGAAATAGGTATATTTATATCGATGATGAGTACCGCAGCATATTATAACTGTTATAGATGTCTGTATGTATGTACATACATATAGGTATACATACATATAGATATATGTATGTATGTATGTACGTACAATACACTTCATTATTCCCACGCACCAATGCGCGGGTAATCATAATCTCATATGATATCTGTAACGTATAACATACATGCAATAGTTACAATACATGGACGCTATAGTTGAAAGAAGTATTTTCCGCGTCTAGTAATCATTATCCTCGTTTTCATATTTTTCCCGTATCACAGTAATAAATTGCGCTAAAAGCTCGCTCTGTTTTCAGGAATTACAAAGCCTCACGGAAAAATGGAAAAACGTTCACATCCTGGGGTTGGGTAAGTAGACCACAGCTTGATATAATTATTATGAAATAATTGTATCTTGATTAAAAAATTGAACAATTATAATATTTCCATCAATGTGCGATATGAAACTAGCATCAATTACAAAGCATGTCTTATATTGTTAGCAATATATCATCCACCATAAATATTACAAGTCATTACGAGTGCGTGACTGCCGATATCCTATTGTATATCAAGATAATATCACATGATACGAGAATTTCGTATATGTATATTACATTGCCTCTAATTAGAACCCGAAAGTATTTTGGTGTTACGATCAATATTTATCGTTTTATAATAAGCGTGCAGGCCACACACCTATATATCTGCCATTATATCTAGACCAATTGCCTCCCCATTTTATCTCGCTCTTGTTCATCGGATATTGAAAACGCGATATCAGTCCTCGCGTAGACATGTAGGTAACGTACAGACGCACGTCATGTGTCGGCATGGAAATGGAAATAAAAAATTTCGAACAAACCTACACATACTATGTACTCGATCGATTAAGGGGAGTGTATGCCGACGACTTTACCAAAAATGTAAAATCAATCGCACTGTGAGCAAAAGCATAAATTGATTTTAAAAAAGTCTTACGCAAATCTCTTCAAACTATATTCACAAAGGAGGCAGGATAGTCCAAACTAAATAACTTGAAATCTGTGACGCAAGGAGCTTTTCGAATCCTCGATATTAGAAATATAATGAAATTTCTCCTATAGCATCACAGATTAGTCTTTCAATTCAAAGTTTTATGGCTTGTTGGTAGATGTAATTTGAGGAGATTCACGGAGCCTCTTTGAATTCAAAAGCATACGTACGAATTATTTTGCCATATTTGTAAAATCATCATTGGTCTTATGGTAAATTTACGCGCCTGCTGCCTAGGCAGGCGAACATACACTGAATACCTGCTGCACCTACACCTGATATGTAAATCCTTATATGCCAGATCGCAGATCTACAATTTACTTGTAAAGCTACAGTATATTTAGAGATGTTGAAATATTTCGCGTTATTATTTGGGATGAAAGGTTATGAAAATACATAAGTATGTAGGTATAATACATACGTATATTTGTGTAGGTATCTATGGAAACCGAGATAATTAGCAGAAAAAAAACGCGTCGTGTTATGGTACGCATATCGCTGGCAATTACTACCGTGCGATATACTGCAGTACAGTGGCAGCAACAGGTTAGATGATATTCGTAACATTCTTTTTGTTTTTTTTTTTTTTGTTTTCGCGAAACGACGCTGAGAATAGAAGAAATATGATATTTGAACAATTCCAATTACTACATAATAAAGTAATAACTATGTCTGATGCAATTTCCTCATCTCCTACCTTCTTCTTGAGTAGTTGTGGCTGATTTTTCAGTCACCAATTTACCAATTGGAATCACTTCTGTTGGTACTGGCAGTGCCGGCGCCGGTATACTTTCGGCGGGTTTTGTATGATCCTTTTTATCATGGGTCTCATCCTCGCCCGAGTCATCGTCAAGAGTATCAGGTTTCTTCAGGCAAAATCCCCAAGATTTTTTCTTTCCTCGTTCACTCATTCTCGACCTCAAATTATTTTTGCGGTTGTCGTTCTTATAGTTATAATTACAGCTTAGCTATGTAGATACCTATACCACGAAGAACGTTGCTCGCGACGAATGGAAAGGCTTTTGACAATTAAACGATATCAAAACTTGCCGTGCGAATATCTGGGCTTATCGCGATGACGCTCTACCAAACTCGTTATGATTAGAGGTAGACTGCACATGCTCATAATATTTGAGAAAATTATTTCGAAAATTCTGTTTGGCTGTTATTTTTTTTCGAAATATATATACAGAGTGCAGTGTCTCATCTAAGGTCCGAAATGAGCGTGGCTTAGCTGTGCTAGAATGTAGTTTTTCGGATAATTGAAATTCGACTGCGGGCTAAAAAATCAAACGTAACTTTCACACTGTGCACAACTTAGTGCTGTGAATCCAGCTTTGAAGGGATCCCACGTTTTATTTTCCCAAAAAAAAATGTTTTTGTAGCAACCGAGGCTGATCCTTTGATAAGACTCACCCTGTATAGTTATACATAATTCATGCTCGGACGGACCCAAGGGAATATTTTGTGCTTTACATAGCGGGAGACCCTGACCCGGATGTCGGCAAATCGATCGCGACCGATCTCAAGGAGAAACAAAACATTTATCCCAGAATCAAGGGAGTTCTGTTCACAATATGAACAGCTTCGTTATAACTAGAATTTCAAATGCGAGCGTTTAGCCGGAGGAATTCAATCAGCTATAATTTTTCGTCCTATATTAGTTATCAGAGCGCGCAATAAGTCTATAATCAACAGATTGTAGACAAAATCGCTCTCCATACTTTTCACTATCTATCTCCCTATGACAATCTCGAAAAGTTATCGCAGTGATTAGCTGCGGTCTCTTTCCGACAGCAATTGATCCTCTCGCGAGACATCTATAATTTACCATCACGTTATAAAAAGAATAGTGCCTATGATGAATCAGAATTGTATCAAAGATGATTTAGAACAATAAAATTCTAGCTAACTGATCATTCACCAATATGTGTACTATACGAACGCCTTTGAAAATTCTAATATTTAATTTTAAAACTGAATCGCGTTTCACTGGACATAGAAGAGGAAGAATTTTTCTAGAATTACAAGAAGATTAATTCTTGTTCTTTATTTTGCCTTGTTTCATGCAGACGTCAAGGACACGAAAAGCTACCGTCAAGTTGTGGACGCCGTTGCGGAAAAGGTTGGAGATAATGGTTTAAACGTGTTAGTGAACAACGCTGGAGTCGCGGGGAAATTTACTCGTCTCGGACTTGTCAAAGAAGCACAATTGACCGAGTCTTTTCTAGTCAATACTGTGGCTCCAATTTTATTGACAAAGGTATATTATATTATAGCTTTTGATTACAGAAAAAACTAGATTCCAAAATTTCTGTACATGAGTTTTCTCAAGTTTTACAGCTTTTATGTATAGTTGTTAACTAATTGCAGACAACCATATATAGAGCTATATTTTATTACAATGATAATAACTTGATCACTATATTATGTATGTAGTTATAGATATTCTTATCTTATTTCTAGACAAAATCAGACTGACAAGTTCTTTCCTGAGTTGTTAAATCTATCATCAATCAGTAATTTCCGATCTAATCAATTAATTGCAAATTAACATTCTGGAAAGAGAGAGCAAAGCTTGAAGCATTTCAAATTTCATACAATGACTAGTCTTCAGAGTTCTCTTGCCATCTTGCACACCGAAAATGCCTTCTCGTCAAACTGTCATATCATTCTCAGCGGTGCAATAATGAAAAGCTGAGAAATTACTCAAAGAATTATTTGTTATTAATTTCAGGCATTTTTACCGCTCCTAAAGCAAGCAGCTTCAAATCATGGGAAGCAAGGGAAGCAAGGGATGAGCATAGAACGTGCGGCGGTAATAAACATGACTTCAATCCTTGGTAGCATTGGTGAAAACAACCAGGGTGGATATTATCCGTATCGTTGCAGCAAGGTAATTAATTGTGGATATTTTCGTTGTGAACACGTTATGGAGACTGTGAAAAAACGATCGTTTGCCTCAACAAACATCCTTGTCTTATTTCAGTCCGCGTTAAACGCAGCGACCAAATCAATGAGCGTTGATTTTCAATCAGACGGAATCCTTGTGATCTGTCTTCATCCGGGTTGGGTGAAAACTGATATGGGCGGTAAATTAGCACCCATGGAGATCGACACAAGCATAGAAGCGATTTTATCCACTCTGCAAAAGCTTAATGAAACACACAGTGGATCTTTCATGCAATACGATGGCACAACTCTACCGTGGTAATTAATACGGCAGTTTTACCTCAATGCTGAACAAGAGATATGATTATCGTTACACCCAACCTTGTCATTTGAATATTATTACGAAAAACGTGGATGGAGGGGACTAATTTTAAGACATTGGTTATTTCGAAAACGAGACGGTGATATACAACTGCTAATGATAAATGACGTAACTGTAATATCGATTGTAAATAACTATTGAATATAATTTTTATTAGCCTCTTGATTTTTTTGTACTTCATTTAACGCAAGATATATGTGTGATTGGTTCAATATATTGTTCGGTTATTGATAACAATTTTTAGAGGCATTCCAAATATCAGGTATAAATTGAAAATTACTCCCACGTAGTTTGGGGAAAGAACTTGAACTTGATCTCGTTTTTCAGAAGAAAACTTTTTCAGTTTGTTAATTACAATGTATTAGATGGTCGATTGACAAACGCTGTACAACTGTAATATAAAATTATACTAAACAGTTTCTCTGATCGTATTTTAATACTTGATTAATAATATTATTTATCCATAGTGTTTTGCGCGCGATTAACGACGGACAAACTCCCTTCACATTCTCAGAATGTTCGTAATGTACAAATCGATGAAAATTTATAGTATAGTATTTCACTCATTCCATAATTGTATTCTTTTTGAATAAACCTTAATCAGTCTTCAACCTCTTGGGCGCCGGTTCGCTGTTCTGTGAATTTGAATCTTCTGAGAAACCGAGATGCGCAGAAAAATCCGTCAGCCCTTGAGAATCACTGACTGTTGAAAAACCTACCTTGGCAGAAATTCAAACTTGTTAATAAAGGAATTCAACCACTGTTTGGATCAAATACAGCATGAGAGGCAATCAATTCAAGAAAAAAATGGGGATAATCTCTGTACTCATTCAAGGCTTTAGCATTATTTAAGGGAATAAAGGAGATAAAGTTGAAATCTGATTTGAATAATCAAATGTGAAACAATACTCACAAGTATTCGAGTCTTCAGCGAGGCCAAAGTTCGAGTTTGACGAATCCATGCCGCCTTTTCTGGCCAAACTGTTCTCTTTGTCGCCGACTACCTTTCCCTTCTTTTTCTGTATTAATCAGAATAAAAATGAGATACAAAGTGAAAATGACCAAGAATTAATTATTTAACTGTACGTAATACTAGGATAAAAAGTTCAAATAAATAAAAACTTGCTGATAGAAGAATACCTGTTCAAGAGTCGATATCGGCACCCATTTATAGATTTTCATTGTCGTTTCGCCGATGGTCACCCATTTTTTTTCCCTGAAAAAATGTGTTAAATTCGGTTCGAAGGTTTGAACGCGTATGAGAGACTTTTTAAATCATTGTTTATTTACCAGTGTCGAACTTTGTCTACGACTTGCATCACGCGTTTAATATCATCTTTGGCACGACTTCTAGTCTCTGCTCTGACGGATCGTGACATCATTATATTTTGTCTAGACCCCAGCCGAAAATCTTGTTCTCATATATTTATCTTTATTAATATTATATTCACTCGATCATCTTCACACAGAATTAAAATCAAACGTTATAAACATGTCAAAATTCGTAGCGCGTCTGTGCCATTCGGTACGTTCAATACATAATTGAACAATCGTTTCGAATATATTTTGAGAAAATAAAAATAATTAAAAATATTCCAAACGTCTAATTGAAACACTTTACGATTAACAGATTGAAAAATTGCGCGACAGGATCGCCATCAAACCCGTACAAAATACGAACAGAATTTATCAGGTTTTTAGGTTACGATTCATCGGTCGCCGTCACAGAGGCCATTAAAAAAAAAACAACGGTTGTAGTTGCGGAGAATTCAGACACTCGCTCTGCCATCTTGAATGGCGGATATTCTCTGGTCAATTATCTCATAACCTAAAACTACTGAAACAGAATATTTATATCTCAGATTATATAGTATAGGGGTATTGATAATGACAACGGAATCGCCGATAACTGATAAAAAAATACTGGAAGATCAATGGATGGTACGAAACGAAAGAGTTGTTGTCGAGTACTCGGTGTTTAACTAAAACGAATAACATCAATTCATTAATAATCTACCTATTCTCCTCGCAAAGTTCATTTGTTTCGACCGTATTTAACGATTGTTGACGGTGAAGATGGATGCATTGTTCACCCTGATTAATTTACACAATTTAATATTGTTATTTTAGATCAGACCCTGTTTCATTTACGACGAAGAATACAGCGAGTGTACGAGTCTAAAGGGTAGATTTCATCAGTATTTTATTCACGGAGAAAATATTGAGTGTGACGCATGGAAAAACGACTACAATAACTGTAGGCTGTGGCACGATGTCGGAGATGAAACCGCATTTGTAAATATTAAATCAAGCCGAGGAGTTTTCTCAACTCTATAAATTCATCCATGTTTGTGATTTGGCAAGGAAATTCTTGTACCGCTTGAGTCAGAGAGTCTATTGCTTGCTTAGAAATTTCCTCATAATTAATAGTGTTCATTTGGTTCTAGAAAAAAATCATAGCCAGCGAACAAAAGCGTAGATTGGAAAGATTAAGGCCACATTACGCCAATACTGTCTGGAAGAAGCGAGCAGCACCACCTGAGGATTGGAACAAACCTCTACCTGAATGGATGGCGAAGGAACATGCTGCTTCCTTTCTTGGAATTAAGGCAGCTGAATTACACACAGGAGAAGAACCGGTAGTCAAAAAACAGCTATGCACAATATCTTAGCACTTGGTGTAAAAATTTGTTGTGAATAAAATTTAGTTCTATTTATAGTTTGCAGTTTATAGATTTTTTGAAGACGCTCCCGCATCGAGTAAATTAAATATCGAAGAAAAATGATAATAGATAAACGTCGATCATAATTTTCTTCATAGTTGAAATTCATAAGTCGCGCCAAGCGATCGAGCTTAGTTCACGAAACTGTCGCAGAACCGCTTAGCGGCGTACATGGTATTTTTAGTCAAAGTTAGTACATTTGTCAGCCGTGTGTATTGAAGTGAGCAGAAATATTCGCGTTCTAAAATAAGCAGCGCACTTCGTACCGTTCTAGGTAAATTCGTGAGGAGGCGAGTTTTGCAAAAAGAAAGACAAGTGAACGACGCGTGACAAGAGAAGAGTGTTTTGAATTTTTGATCCTCCCTTTTAATAAGTTGATGATTATCGTTAGTGTGTATCCCTGTTTAGTTTCCAAGCAACGAATTGAGTGCATGTTGAATGAATGACGTAATCAAAGTACAAATATCGCATATCAACGAATATTTTTCTTAAATACGGCAGACAACGAACGAACATTGAAACGTATATTTAAAGTAGCAGTTACTAAAAAGAGAGGTTGGAGGTAAACAATCGTGTGACGCCGTCGGGAATTTAATCGTCCGCGGAATTTGAAACAGTGTCAATTCGCTTGACTTGTTTGTGCCGTGTATCTATTCTTTACTTTACCAGCTGTATATGTATACTTGATAAACAAAAGAATATATCCAAAAAATGGCTACAGACTGCGGAGACGGTGATTACCTCGGTGCATACCGCCGGTTTTTCGAAGATTTCGTTGCCCAAATAGATCCCGATGATCAGCTGCCAGTTAAAGTAAGCACATACGATCTCACGGAGGCTGAAATCAGCGGTGAAATAATTGACTGGACCCTACAATACCTTAATCAAAGGTAAGTTCATCTCTGCATGACAATAGATGCGTGAAAAGACAGAAAAACGTTCGTCGAAATTCTTTCGTATTTTGCAATTGTTCTCGACAACAAACAAATCTAACCTCCCCCGGCCCCCCCGGAACCCTCCTTCCAATCAAGTTTTATATCTATTCAGAACCAGATAATGATGTTTACAAAGCGCGGCGAATTGTTTTGCCAACTGTAGAATGTAGGTGCAGAAAGAGACATACTCCAAAACGATTTTTCGATCTTTTATTTTACTATACAGAGTGTGGGTGGGGCTAATTTGATGTATGTACACCGTTCGCGGCGCGTTTGACACATATTTTCTATTGTTGGATGGCGTCTTTGACCGCGCCCCATAATATATTTTATTATCCATGGGTTGATCCTTGAATGGAGTCGCATATTTGTTGGTATTTAAAAAGTATATTTTTACCGCCGTCGCTGCAGTTTAATCAGTATACAAACGAACGGCGCCACTTCGCAACCCACTCATTGCCAATTCAAATAATTGAGGCTAGGTATAGTAATCACTATGCGTGGCTTGGTATTGACGTATGTCTGTACATGGTACGTTACTCGCGGTACGCATCAAACGGCTATATCCGTTCGTAATGTAACGACGACAACGTTGTCATAGCAACCCTGATAAATGGACGTATACATATTGTGTATTCACATACGTAAAAACGTCGGCCTTTTAATCATATAACAAACATTGAAAGTATTGTATCTTTATATTAATTGTATAACACATCCTCGCCAATTACGTCGTAGCGATTTGTTCTATACAATACCGTCATACCTCACATTTATAACACAGATCGTGTATACATATATATATATATATATATATATATATATATATATATATATATATATATATATATATATATATATATATATATATATATATATATATATATATATATATATATATATATATATATATATATATATATATATATATATATATATATATATATATATATATATATATATATATATATATATATATATATATATATATATATATATATATATATATATATATATATATATATATATATATATATATATATATATATATATATATATATATATATATATATATATATATATATATATATATATATATATATATATATATATATATATATATATATATATATATATATATATATATATATATATATATATATATATATATATATATATATATATATATATAAACTCGTTAATTAAAACAAACATCATCGTATAAACTTTATATTATGCTTTGCCGGTTATACGACGCTGGGTAGTAGGTATACCCATCTAAAATGTCATGCACATACGTATACCTATATGTATATGTAGTATAGACGCACGTAACATAAGCACTATACCGTATAGTGTATACTACAATACTACACCACCTACCTACATGCACCCACCTACTATATCACGCGGCTGCACGACAGGTGGTGTCTATACGCCTACTGGTACAGGTGTTTCCCAGTGAATCATTCGCTGTTACAATAGTTTCGTCAGCATAATATGAGAGCCTAATTTAAATACAGGAATGATTTGGAAAAATTATGATTTATAAAGGGTATATATAGCAATATACATATGTCTCATGTGAGATATTATGCATACCACAATATCCTGGGAATAATATCATATGAGATATAACTTAAATTATATCAGCAATGTGTAATTGTAGTATCTTCATTTTTATGTTTACTTATTCACCGAGTAACGTATTTATTTGTCGATCACATAAAAATAGGTATAATAATCAGGCAGGTAGTTAGCATTAGACATTTTGCGCGTTTAACTATAATCCCGCAGTGGGAAGTTTGCTTCACCAGCTGACCCATCACGGCAGTTTACTTCGCAACCGTACGTTTGAAGAACCTCTTAGCTACTTGGCCGCTTTCCTCGTGTGTCATCGTCTGAAATAAATAATTGTTTTATATACATATAAGTATTATTAAGTATTACGTGAGCTACCGGTCACTTCATTCCTTCATGATTAACCTAGGAGGTTAAAATTATTCGTTTATTAAACGCACTAAGTTCTAGGTATACCCGGAGATTTGAAATATGATTTCGACAAGAATAAACTAAAAAAGTATAGCATATTTCATAAACGTTATTGCACATATACATATAATATATAATCTAGGTCGGAAGCTGCGTATGATTCATCGCGTCGTCAACCTCATTTCTAGATTCCCTGATCGTCTGACTCTGGCTGCAGAAGATCTGACTCACTTAACTCATATTATGTATATGTATACTTATGTCGGAATTATTTTCCTTTTTTTTTTTCGTTCAATTTCCTTTCATCATAAAAAACGAGCGTATAAAAAGAATTTCAACACTTTCGAGTAAGTAAGACGAGACTTTATGGTCCCTTGCTATTGATCCGAGACTTTATACCTACATACTATGTATACATAATACAGCGTAGAACCAGAGGATATTACTTCGCTGAAATGTCTTCAGCAGTAGCGTGATATGCGTCGACTTTATCGTATACAGACAACTTTTTGCGTATTTCTGCAGACAGCTTTGTAATATAAAATCAGGTTTAATTAATGTCATGTAAGCAACATATTATATAGAGCTGCAGTTGAATCGCAGTCGATAAATATTTGTCATGAGCTTTACGTGACGGAGGTCTTGATATATCTATTGATTATTTTGTTCTTTACAGTATTATGAGAAAATAGGTTCTTAGGGAGGTTGGCTAGTCAAAAATCAATACTTTTTGTTAAATTTATCAGGGGATAGTCAAGACATTGGGTATTTGTATGATTATTATATTTGTGATCTGAGAATGTTCCTAAAAATTCAATTAAAAGATAATACCAAAATTATGAACAAACGGTAAGATATCGATTTTTCATTTCAAATCGCTTTCAAATAGTGAAAAATCTAGTACATTGGTTCGATTTCACTCTTCGATGGTTTTTTATGCATACAGAAAAGTATTCTCCACAATACCACTGGATCACTGTTTTCCATCGCATTGGTGACGTTGAATTTCAATTTTACAAGTTTGGACCCCGGTCGATTCCGATCGACAAATAACGATATAGAATTGCCTATTGACAAACAAAAATAAAAATAGTTTGTTACAGTGAATTTGTGGAAAATACTTGTCTAGTCAAAATAAGCCATCGAAAAGTGAAATCGAACCAATCTACTAGATTTTTCATTATTTGAAAGCGATTTAAAATGAAAAATCGATATCTTACCGTTTGTTCATAATTATGGCATTTTTTTTTTTCTAATTAAATTTTTAGGGACATCCTAAGTTCACAAATATAATAATCATACGAATACCCATTGTCCTGACTATCCTCTGATAAATTCAACAAAAAATATTGATTTTTGACTAGCCAACCTCCTTAACATTGTACAGCCCTATAATTTATAATGAAAATATGAAGAAATGAACATTTTTTTTACCAGAATAGCACCTTCAGGGGAAAAATCGTATGTACGAGTTATCTTCGAACCGTTTGGAGTTATCGAATTCGTAATCAGACTGTTTCCCTCCAAAGTAGTCACGTTCTGAAATCGTGAATATAACAAAAAAACATATATTATCCATATATATGACAGTGAAAACCGATAGTGACGTGATTTTTTTTTTGCAGAAAGTGAAAGAGAGAGAGAGAGAGAGAGAGAGAGAGAGAGAGAGAGAGAGAGAGAGAGAGAGAGAGAGAGAGAGAGAGAGAGAGAGAGAGAGAGAGAGAGAGAGAATTTTCTCTCGCTTTCGTCGAACTAGCTTCCAGCTGAGGTAAACTCCCTAAGCGGGTGAAGGAGGAAATATGACCTTGAGCCGGTCACCGGATGGCATCGATTCCTCCCATTCCGCTCCGAGAGTAAAGTTCTGCTCGCTTGTGCGCATCATAGTCACGTTTCGAATCGTCCATTTGTTTTCGTTTTTTTCAATTTCCATACGCGGACTAGTTGCAGCCATCATTCTTCTACCTATGTAGGGAACACCTGAAACAGTTTGCGTACAAATCCCTTTAATGCTATTCTAAAATGTACAAACAGGAAGAAACGAAATCACCATCATCTACCGCAGAAATGACAAATAATTGTTGCTTTCTCCTGTTATTTGGATTTTTACGATATAATAAATTGTGTTTTGTAAAGTCTACAGGTATTTTTCACTGTCATCACACGAGTGCCGGCATGACGACTGCTAACAGTATCAATTTTTTATAGACCACGTTATATCTGTCCAGATTAGGTATCGTCGATTGGTTCATAATGAGATATAAAATAAATGATTATACCTATATGTGTTCTACCTGTAGTAAAAATATCTGCATATGTATAACTACAATGATAATTATTGTATGATGTTCACTTTATGAAAAAGTCGTTCAGTTGAAATTGTTATTTACTATTTAACAAGCGATCGAATCTCAACTTGTATCACGATACATGAGTCACACTGCCACTGCAGCCATGTACGAAGTGGGCGTAATAACCTAGCTGCAATTATACCCATTGATTTCATGGCGTTACTATGCAGTATCTATGGCCAGTTTTTATAGTTGCCGGGTTTTAGTTACCGATATATATCTACATGTAATATATATGGGTCCATTTTCTCTATTATCCGCTTCGTTATTTTCTATCAATCGATTAATATTAATTACAAGTGGGTTAATCTTCTCGAATTAATTGATACAACTCCATATACAATATACCCATAATAATTAACTACGTCGAACGTGCCATTACGGCCGAATTTAGTAGACTTTGCAGCTCTTTATTATTATACGACGTATAGCAATGCAAGCGTTCTATTTTTAAATTAAAGGGGCGCTTCACAGTATATTATAACGCGTATTGTAGTACATACACGATAGAAAACGACTAAGAATTATTACACAGGGATTCTTGAGAACCCAAGAGAAGATGACGGCGCGTTAACGACAATTATCAACTTTCAAGGTCAATTGTTGTATATATAGTTTAAATAAAACATCAGTATAATTATTGCACAAGATGGGTAAATGCTATCCCACAGCCATAGAAATTCGAAAATTATGATTTACGATGTATAAAAAAAAAATTAATAAATACAAAGAACAAATAAAAGAAACCCAAAAAGTGTACCTACCAATAGCTTTGAAATATTCGTCGGTATTCTCGCTACGCTCATGGGCGTAAACTCCAGGTATTTCCGCCATCGGAATATATCGTGCAGCTGAACGTTTGTAAAAATGAAAAGTTCGCAGTTGGATTTCGAGTGTTAACGTTTTTTTTTTTTTTTTCAATGATTATTTCGGACCGCAAGTCATCAACAGGTTGACGTCGTTATGCGCACTGCGATTCGAAACTTTTCCACATTACGCCACCGCTATCAGAGATTGTACTCAGTCGGCAATCTCCTGATCTTCATACCTAATCTGTCTTCAAAACCATCATGACGTTGACGGTTTGTTCAGCGCCTAGGTTTCCCCTTCCTCTTATCGTCCTCTTACTCTTCCGAATCTATAGGATGAACATGTTGTACCCCATAACTATATACCTATATTGACAAGAAACATAATTTTCATCGCTAATCATTAGTCTTACTAGAATTCAACTCTTCCAGCCTCGTATTTCTACTGTATAGTTACAAAAATCCGCTAATAAGACTTACATAACATCTAAGATATCATAGCTTTGAGTAGCATTATCGCTCCAAAGTACGAAAACTAATTGACGAACGATAACCGAACTTATTTTTCTTTGCCATTTAAAAAGTTTCCGTGAATGAGATCATGGAAACAGAATTTGACACGATTATCGCGAAATTTTTTAACTATTCACCTAATTTTATCTAATAAATGAAGATCTAATTATTTTCTTATTAGTTCCAGCCATTGTCCGCCGGGTCTACAATCATATCTGGTTCATCTAGTGATGGAAGAAGTGAAGCTGCTGTGCAGCAAACAACCAGAGGCCTGCGGCTGTCGATTTCAGGAAGCCAGTAATTAATTAACCTTATATTGCAAATAATGTGAAAAAAATCGAAGACTTGCATACTCTAGGCCTAAAGTTATTCCACTTGATCATTGGCTCATTTCCATTTCTATTTCTCTGTCCTTTTTAAAGTAGATGCACTAACATGAATCACTATAATATTATTATATCACTAATTGTTCATTACTTATTATCTATTTACTCTTTTCAGCATTCGCACCGCTCAAATTAATGCACACTGTGACGAACAAGGTAAACGAGATATGTTTACGATATTTGGACAACAGTAGGCTGGCCTTACTGCCGCCTCCTCCTTCGGCTCCAATTCCACTTGTTTCAAGATATGCTATAAAGAATAGTCGGCGGAAAATGGAGGATCGACATGTGGTCATACATGACCTGCACACAATATTCAGTATTCAGGTAAACATCAATTTCACTTGTTGAAACGAAGTATTTAAATATGAATCCAGCATAGACATGCAAATACAGTTTGTTGAAGTTTTGTTACAATTAATTTATTTATTTTCAGGATGATTCTGCGGGAAATTATTACGCAGTCTTTGACGGACACGCCGGACAAGACGCTGCGGTGTATTGCGCAGCTCATCTTCATCAGTATTTAGCAGAGAGTATTCATTATCCTACAGATCCCGAACGTGCCTTGCGGGACGCTTTCCTCACAACAGACGCACATTTTATTGAAAAGTCTAATAAACAGGTGCGGTAAATAATGCAAATTAATTTTTTACTTCAATTGAACCAACAGGAGACTGATGGGCCAGTCTCGCAACTATACATTTATAAACACTTAATATATCTTCTAGTAGAATCTAAATCTCAACTACTCAGATGTATAAGTAATTAGTTTTACATCTTCAAGAGAGTACACAATATTTGAAATATATTTCTGAAGGGGCCAGTATCTCCCAATTCAATTGACGTATTTTCTAGTTGTTTCAATTATAATGAGGTAAAAGCAAAGATTCTTGTGCCATAACCACTAATACCTATTTTGTGAATAACTAGAGACCCAGAGAATGTGTATACAAAGTATACATTGATCTTAGTCCATAGGAAATTGCTTTTACTTGATCAGAGACCAATGGCTCAAAAATTCTGGCTTGTTTTTCGTTGTAGAATTATTCTCAGACTATCTAACTAAGATTCCAATTTTTTTTTCACAGAATCTCAATAGTGGTACAACAGCAGTATGCGCCCTACTGCTAAACAAAAAGCTCTACATTGCATGGGTGGGAGATTCTCAAGCAGTGCTTGCTAAACGAGGGCAGATCACTCAGCTTGTAAATCCGCACAAACCTGACAGAGATGTGAGTTAATCATCGAGTTGAAATACGGCTGACAAGTTTAATGTGAAAAGAAAAAGGAAAAAAAAAAAAAATAAGAGTGAAACAAAAGTGATTCTCACCTATGGAATAACTTGAATCAATCACTTAATTAAAATTGAATTTACAATTTCCAATTCAAAGTTTTCTCCTCACAACATGGTCGTAAAGAACAACTTGTTCATAATTATCGCATTTAAAATTTACGCGCGTTGTACTAGTCCCGGGTGAGCTTTGAGCCGGATTAATGAACACAATACATCTATCTTGTAGATTTTTGAACACAAGTCCTTCCTTGGGATCTATTAACGGTTGGAAGTTAGGCGTTTCGTTACAAACTGTTCTACCCATCCTCCAATGATAAAATGCAAGGTCCGAGGCCAGTGGCCATAGCTTTATTTTTCCCTGAAAAAACGGGGTCCAGTCCTCCTCGTTCAATCTATGCCTGTAGTCGATGTAACCTGACACCTCGAACCCAGATTTAGTGAAATAACGTAGAAATATTATTGTCGTTAATGTCCCAAGCCTATTTGCTCGCTCTCTAAGAGCCAGTTCTTTCTGAAGACTAGTCGTTGATGTTGTTAATTCCGAATAGAGTTCGTAAGGGCCTCGAATGGGATGCAACAAATTCTGTACTGCTTCGAGACGCCTGTAAAAATCTTCCATTGTCAAAGTCTCACCTATTCGTCTATAGCCCAATTCGGCTATGGATCGAGAAACTGTTGTGCTTCTTAGATAGCATAGATCGACGGTTGTAACTAAGGAGTCTAAATACTCTTCGTAGGTGTGGAACTGGAGCAGTCTTCTATCTCCGTCAATTTGTGTACCCTTTTGAGTCATTGTTTGATAATAAAATGAATCATTAATTATGCTGCATTATTTTACTGAGGAATTATCGCATCAAGTCCTGAATTATTGAAGTATGGATCTGTTATTACATCCCAGAATCAATTTCTATGCATTTTTCGAGCCAACTGTCACTGAGGAGCAATGCTAACTGGACCTGATTCCTTCATGGGGTGAAAATAACAAAAGAAAACAAAAACAAAACCAAGTATGAATCGTCAGCGATTTTCTATTCAGATTTTAAATCTGATGAAGTTTGTTTTCTTTTTTCCTTCTTCTTTGTTTACTTGCAAAGCGATTGTTTCTGTTGTCCTAACAATGTTCCACATCATCATCGTTTTAAAAAGATTCAGGATTGTTTGTTAATTAGCTAAAGTTATGTCTATCTTCTTTACAGGACGAAAGAGAACGTGTTAATGACATGGGAGGAGCGGTTATTCATTGGGGAATTTGGCGAGTAAATGGCCAACTCGCAGTTTCGAGAGCAATAGGTGAGTATTATGCTTATTAAGAGTATTAATCGTCGTCATTTGATCGATTTGGTGAGAGTAAACCAATACATTTCGAACGAACTGAGCCAGTGAAAAAGAAGCAACTTCTAAACGTTTTTGAGCGCGATTCTTTTCGCCGCGTATCTAATCCGCTTATACAAACTCGAAAATGATCTAATCTTCTAATAATCAAGATTCACCGCTAGAAGAAACGTGGTATGGTTACACAATTTATATGTATAAAGGTGCCGGAAATGGGATTAAGTTTCGTGACCGGAACTGATTGCGAGACGGAATACAGCTGTCCGATTTGTTGTATTGCTATTTGCAAATTCGTTTTACCCAACAACTTAGCGTCAGGTATTCTATTACGAGAAAAGAAATGTAAGAGAGAAGTGAAGAGGAAAAAAAGGCCAAATAATAAAAAAAATAAAAAACAATGCCGAGATTTATTACAATTTATTCAAGAAACTTTGAAAAGCTGCTTAGCTATAACTTCATTTTTTGTTTCTTACACTCATAATACGGGCCCTCGTCAAATTGCAGAGGTCAATGAACCCTTCCCGAGTGTAATCAGCGAAAAGTATACTATATATATGTATATAGAGGGTGTCCCATTTGAAATTACCAATTAGAATATTTCTGAAACTAGGGCTGTTGTTGAAAAATGTTTCAGATGAAAATTGTTGGGTTCTAAGGGGGACGGATATTGGTGATATTGGCATTTTTGTAAATTGAGGCGCCAAAGGAGTATGAAGGTCAACTTCGTTCTTTTAAATAGGAACCTATATTTTTTATCACGTATTTTATTCTACTTGAAAAATCAAACAACTTTTGTGTATTATACAACTAGAGATTTTTTAACGTTTGAGAACGATTCACCTCCAAACCATCAAGTTTGTAGAAAAATTACAAGAGATAAAATGTGCGTAATTTTCTACAAAGAATTTCGAAAATAATTGCATAATGTATTCCCATAACTTTTTAATGCAGTTACAATAATAGATCTTCTGAAATAATGTTCCTAGAGATTCTTTTCATGACATTGAAAGGATTTCTAGTTGCTCAGTTGAATATCATGAAAAATTGGTGTTTCACAAAAAAATGTTTCACACAGAAGTCGTTCAATTTTTTGAGTAGATTTAAATTACGTGATAAAAAATTCAGGTTTCTATTCAGAAATACGAAGTTGACCTTCATACCCCCTTGGCGCCTCAACTTACAAAAAAGCCAATATCACCAGTATCTCTCCCCCTCAAAACCCAAGAATTTTTAT
The DNA here is from genome assembly GCA_963924015.1 of Macrophya annulata. Taxonomy (NCBI): domain Eukaryota; kingdom Metazoa; phylum Arthropoda; class Insecta; order Hymenoptera; family Tenthredinidae; genus Macrophya; species Macrophya annulata. Next base: position 145,292 of record OZ001262.1, read on the forward strand.
CTGAAACATTTTTCAACAGCAGCCCTAGTTTCACAGATATTCTAATGGGTAATTTCAAATGGGACACCTTGTATAGGTATACGTATACAACTACGTTGCGTCATAGCTGTTCTTCCAAGTTTTATTAGCTATACACAGAGAGATAGATTTAATCTGAATCCCCGTCGTTTTTCCAACCGAATTTATTTTTCTTAACTCCTTTTTGTTTCTCTATACATATTATACCCACGGAATCTTCTCCGCATAATACATATATACCCAAAGATAAATGATATGTATTATTAAACCTCCCGCGATGTCGTGTTTCGGTGAGAAAGTTCCGCGCTTATTCTCACACCTCGCGTACGACTCTATAGTAAAATGAGGTATATAACTAATAACAATCGTGTATACTTATACCTGTCTACATTTAGCGTATAAACCAACATGATAATACTTGGTTTGTCCCGGAATCTCAAGCCTGAAAGAACCTTTTTTACAACTCGACGTTTCGTACGTCAGCAAAACGGTCAGGGATTATGAACACGAGCATCCGCCTCGCAACTACACTTTACACCACGTTTCCCTAAGATTTTAGATTCAGAAAACGAAATGATATTCATATTGCGATATACTTTCATGTTATAAATGGGAAAGTGAAATGAAGATTAAATAAAAAAAACAAAGACCATATTACTCAATTCCTGCATACTTCTTTTTCTTCATCGATTCGGCGGCTCCGATAACATCGTCGATCAGCAAATATATACCTACACCTTATGCCATTTAAGGTATCTTTGGGTCAATCGACACCATGTACGGGTTCGTGAAAATTCCGAACGCGTGTTTATATGGTATCCGCTACTGGTTCTACCCGGTTGACACAATCGTACGTGCAGCGACGCGACGCCACCGTACCCACTTTTTTCTCAATTGTGCACAGGGGGTTCTCCGTAGGCATATAATAGGCGTGTCTACACGTACGGAATAATTAACCGCCGATTAAACCATTCGGAACATATATGCTACTCATACCTACATACCAACAGTTTTGACTTCTCTAAATATTTCAATTTCGATATACCCACAATTGGCATTCCTTTTGCTTCTTCACGCTTTTCAATCTTATAGCCGGTCGGAAAATTTCTGCACCTACCATAATATCAAACGCACATTGTTCTTCTTCCGTCACATTTGACAGTTGGTTCACGTATACCTACCTATACACGACAATTCTGGGTTCCTCTTTCTGTTCCGTAATAACTCGCGGGACTGCAACTCCGACTCGACGTTGACACTCCTTATTCTTCTCATATAATAATTTGATTCGTACGTACGCCTTTGTACTTAGTAGCATAGCTCGTTCAGTACTCGAGTCTCGGACTCTCCCGTTCGCTGACACTGTAACGGCTCAGCGACCAAAAGTCATTTCCTGTCGTCACTCAAGTCTCGAGTACTCTACCTTGAGGACCTTCTCAACTATTTTCTATCGCATTATCATTAAAATTTCAAATATGAAAGAAAACTTTCTACGAGAATTATATGGTGAAAATTATATAAATTACAAAATAAAAAAGATAAAAATAAACTCTATAAACTAAACTCCTGAATAGTTTATATATTCTTGCGATATATTGCTGCAGGTATCCTCTTCCCTCTCCTCTTCCTTCTCCTGCTTCTCCTCCTCCTCCTTCGCGCTCCGTCTTGGCGTCTTGAACGGTACGCTGACCATATCTAAAGAAATACGGAAAATAAAAAAATAAAAATTTATAGGGACGGAAGACCGGAAGTGACCGCCGGCACCTTGCGCGCTCGTCATTATTTAAATTAGCTTATACGCGTTCATTAATTAGATAATTAAATTCAATTATAACTAATTGTAAGTAGAATACTGATGCGATATATCGCGTGATACTTATATTATATATACAGCTATAACGTATAGGTATATGTAGGTATTTATTCTATATGTATATAATACGCGATATTATACTACATGTTCTTCCTATATCTGACACGCCAAATCCTAACTAGTTAGAAAAGTCACTAAACTTTTACGTAACCTTGAACTAAGTAACACGCCTGTAAGCTATTCGCTTCCAGATATAATCATAATACACATCTAACTATATTCTATACAACATATATATACCTATGTATATTATTTATATATATATATATATATATATATATATTTATTTATTACCAGGTTAAATAAACTGAACGAAGAATTATCTAACTTACTTTTAAACGATAAACAGGGCCGGGATTTAAATATAGCCATGGCTTCTGTGCATGCCGCGTGATAATAAACTGCCCCGATTTCCCCAGAGGTCATCGTTAATTAAAAACCGTGTTTAATTACTCAATTAATTAATCGATTAGTTGATTTGAACCAACGAATATTTCTTTTACTAAAATAAATTATCAGCGGTATATACTCCACACCTACTGCGACGTGTGGATAAGTAATTTTGTGTATGGGTATCACAGTATTTCCATATAAAATGAAGTTTTTTATTTCTTTCTTTTTTTTTCAAATTTTTTTCCATACCGTTTTTTGTCTTCTGATTTCAGGCGACGTACAGTACAAACCTTACGTAACGGGCGACCCGGATATAAGATGCATTCCCTTGGATGGAACGGAGGACTTTTTAATCGTTGCTTGCGACGGTCTATGGGACTTTGTGAGCGAGGCAATGGCTACTACGCTGGTTTATCAACAACTGCGAGAAGATCCTCGTGAGTATTTTATACTGAGTACCTATTATGAAAAGTGCAGTGCAATGTTTACTATATTCTCGTTTTCATATTTTAAAATAAAAATACGTCGGAATAACGGGCCTTATTGTTCTATACCTATATAATACCTACAATCTTTGTCCAACTATACGTAATAATATATGGTATATCATAGACGCAGCGATGGTCGTCAAAACGCCTGCCACGTAGTCGTTTTTGCCCATTATATCCGCAAACCGCAAAATCAGTTTTTCCCCCAATTCGTTGAATATAGGAGACATTAAATTCAGACTCAAGACGCTTACGGATAGGAGAGCTAGAATGCAGCCACCTTTATAAACCGATCGGTGGTTTTTTTTGTTTTCTTTCAATTTTTTTATTTCGCCAATTTACAATTAAACTGAATATCTATATAGTATGACGTATGCATACAAATACGAGTGATGCACCAGTGTGCGTATACAGTTAAGCGCCGATAAATTACATTCAAAGATGTCTGCAGGAATTCATTCATATATACCATACATTCGTCTCCGGTACCACGCGATCTGGTCTTCTTGTATAGGTAGGTATAGGTATATACGTACCTTCTCACGTTCTTACTTACCACCGAGCGCTATTTCCAAGCCGCACGAGAAGCAGAGCATGACTTTTACGCCGGTATATTGTAGGATATATGTATATAGGTATACGTATATACGCGCTCGGAAAGGACTTGAAATTTTCTGTACCTATACATATATGCGTAGTGTTATTATAACTTTATTAACGTATGTGTGTAATACCTACTTGTACTACATCTCACGGTGAGGATTTTTGTTTTTAAATCTTGGATTTTCAATGCATCTGGAGAAACGCGGATAGGATGAAATCCCCTCCATTTTAGATTTGTCACCCCTGATTCGAATTCAAATTCTACATACGTATGTACGTGCGTACCTACATACATACGAATATGTACGACATATTCTCGTATTGATTTTTGCACACCCTGATGGCATGTGATGTGTGTCGAGCTCAACTAGATCGGAAATCCTAGAAATAATTGTGCATATACCTACCTATAGGTATGTAACAGAATTTACTGATTCAATTTCGATACTGGTATACGACTTAAATACAGGAGTACTCGTATGATATTGGCCATCTCTGTAGTTATTCTTTTCATTGAAATCTATATAATCGATGGAAAAAATTCACGAGAGTAGGTGGTGCGCATGCGCATACGGCGATGCACGCGGCTGGGCTAGACTGCGATAGTTATACACACATAGTACATGTCAATTAAGCAATTCCGTCGACCCTACGAACCGCGTTCTTGAACTGAATAGCACGCGACTATATATGTATACCACTGCAGCAATACAGCATATCAGCAGGGGTAAATTTGGGACGCGCACGCTTCGTAACAAAACGCCACACAATGAGATCACCTACGTGTGAACAGAAGCACCTTTTCTCTCCTGTATAGCCCTCGCTCCTCGTGCTCCACAGTGTCATTACGTTGAATCGGTTTGCTAGGTCTCAAACTCTCGAGTATGTCAGTCTAGACTCGAGATACTTATTTCGTAAAATATGCATGATTTATGCAGATTATAGGTACTACAACCTGTCATAACTAGACTACAAATAAAATACATGACTATTAATGTTATAGCGTAGAAGATCGGGGAGAGATAGGGAAGCTGCGTTAGAAAACGTATAGATATATGTATGTTTTCAACGGTTCTGGAGCTTTTCATATATCGGCTATACGTAGACGTATATACCTTAGAAAAATAACATAATTCAATTGAGGACGCAGAATCTGGAAAAAAAAAATTATTTATTCGCTTATGAAATAAATTTGTCGAAGAAACGCAACAACTATACATATTAGTGCATTTGTCACGAATAAGGCGTGTGTACATATGGGTAACATGTACGTATATTGACATTCAAATGAATAACCATAATAATGGTTATCGAGGACTAGATATGTACCTTCTTTGGCACGGCCCTGACGGTCGGGAAACTTGAGCGATTCGGTTGAATTACAATAGTAATTACCGTTATAAAAATACACGCTTCTTTATCCTAGCCTAGATGTTTAGTCTAGATTAATAATCTAGAAATTGCAGGTCTTCTGTAAGTAAGTATATACAGGTATGTTACAAGTGTTTTTTTTTTTTATATAAATATGAAAATACTTGCGGCGAGTGTAAAATACATATTTCATTTTCAAAATACGTATTTTCACTAGCTCAATTATAACCCAAATTTCGAATTTATTTTTTGAACGATGAAAGTTTTTCCTGCAAAGTACGTCGCGTATATACTATTATATATATGCATACATATGCCTATATTGTATCGCTATTATACTGATACATATTCTACCCTCGCGAAGCGAACTCTATACATGTATTCTACTCTTTTCAAACCACGGTCACGACGAACGTCACGGATCGCCTGTACCAAAACAAACCAAAGCGAGTATACCATCTACCTATACACACAGAAGCCGTAGGAAAAAGACAAGTAAAGCAAAGCTTATTGTGCTCTCCGGCGCAACGACGTCCGGCTCTCCGTTCCGTTCATCGTCAGCGAGAATCCCTCGAAACTACCACAGACTGCTGGTGGTGCAGACACGAAGTATGTACCGTCAGCTAACGCGCCCGCTGCATTCACTTGGCATCTCTTGGCCGAGCCGGGCGTTGGAATATTATCCCTCGCTGCTGTAGTTACGGTCAATTTCTACCTACCTACATACATACATACATACATACTTTTGTCCTTTACTCGTAACATACATTTGACCCTCGTACGTTGGTTACTCAATACCTGTAATAACCAGTTGAACGGTATCTGTAAGCCTCCGCATCGTCAGAGGTTTACAATACAATTAAATTATAAATTATTATAACACGTATGTACATACATATACGTGTATACGTACATACATACCCATACCTACCTACAGTTTGTGCAGTCTTCGGAATACCCGTGCGTCGTTTGTCGTTCTTTGTTTGATATAGTACCCGGCGCGGCGCTGCGGCTAACGGTCTTCATAATATTCGGTGCTGCGAGTGAAGTGGTTTTATCCAAATATATACATCTTTACTCTCATACAAATAATAATTAGTGATATCGCGGTAAGGATCGGCCGCTGCTCTAGCTCTCATCGTCTGTACCTATATACATATATATATATATATATATATATATATATATATATATATATATATATATATATATATTACCGTTCAGTGACTGCAGTACGTGTCTTAATCCTTCTCGCTTGGTCGATGTTCTCAAATTTTTGGTAAGTCGTGAAGAGATATAATTATACGATATCTAATTATTTTTATTCATTAACAAAAATAATGTAAAATGCGATTATTTATAAATTGCATGAAATGAATTTCATGATATACATATCTGCTATATTATACATATATAGGTATATGAAATCATCGAGTCAGAATAGGTACACACGAAAAAAAATTTCCTCAACTATAAATTGCGTTTCGTTAATGCGAAAAACATCCTTAGATGTATCATATCATAGTGTCAAGGACTCTACGTAAATATAACGTTATAGGTATACTATATAGGTATGTAAGCTTACTCGCCAATCGCAGCAAGCAGATTGATTAAGTTTGAAAGAGATTGATTTGAATTTCGTTATACATAAACGACGCAATTTTTTTTCTTGCGGTATGTGTATACCTATACACACACCACACACATATATATCTGTGTGTGTGTGTGTACATGTATGTATAGAGCTATAATTATATCTGTTCAACGCTGCGGTTTTGCTGCTGCTGCGGCACGCGGGGAAAAATTTACATCGCACAGCTAAGGAAAGCTCTTCCAGCGGATGCGATTAGATATTTCTTATTATATTTTTCTCGCTCGATACCGGCGCTGTATGTATAAAGTTATTGAAAAAATAAATTCCTTAGGCTGCTGGACGGTTTTCTTTTCTCTTTTTTGCTCCCGTTTTTTTTTTTTTTTTTTTTTTTTTTTTTTGAGACATGGAGAGAAATTGTTCAGAGTTTCCTGCCTAGCAATCATCGTCAGACGAAAGTGTGCCATCCCTCCTTCTCTGTTTCCGGGCCACTGCGAAGGGCAGTGGGCGCGTGGAGTAAAATTGAAATATTTGGTAATTTTCGAACCATGCACACGCGTTCTAATCAGAAGACGAATAACTTATCTTCTTATAACTTGATATTTCCATATAAAATATAGTATTGTACATACATATACATACATACGTACATACATACATACATATAAATTGGCAACATTTGTTCAACGTCAATTAAGGGAACATTATCGCCGTACGCGAAGCATTACTTGGAACGATACTGCGCGAGTTTTTCAAACGTAGCAAAGTAGAGACGAGGTCCCGCTTCAGTGACCACGTCTTATGGTTCGGTTCCGCGAAATCCTTTGTTTAATGCTCTCGCGGTATTGCGATATTTCGTTTCGCGATGAGGCTGCGCCCGTAGCTTGTTGCCAAGGGATATATATATATATATATATATATATATATATATATATATATATATATATATATATATATATATATATATATATATATATATATATATATATATATATCTTTATATAAATATATATAAGTATGTACATCTACATTGCTGGCATCGATCTCGTCTCATCTCTTCTTACTTTTCCTTTATTTATTTTACATTTCATTTCATTTCTTTTCTTTCGCGGTGTGGAAAGACAGAAAGAAAGAAGACAAAAAAAGAACGAAATAAATAAAAATGAACACTCGCGCGATCAAGCGTAAATATCTATACCGTGAGCGTCAGGTGAACCGGGTCAGTGAAACGACGATGGCGCTAGCTTTCTTGAAATTTATAAGGGGAACTAACTCACATCCCGAAAATACCCCTAGGCCTTTCGAAGCGTAGATGCGGACCGCCATTAAATATGTTAGACAGCTATCGAAATGTTTTTCGAGGTTATGTTTCACAGGTTACAAAGATTGGCAGTAGAATTTTTAGAATTTCCAGACACGTGTTTACAATAACTAACGATTAACCAAAACGCTGTAGTTCGCTGATCTATTGTCTTGATCTAAAACATTCATAACGTATTTTTACTATTTCGTGTACAACTCTACAATACTTTATAACCCTGAAAACACTTCTGATATCTGTCAACCAAATACAATGGCCGCCTCCACGGACCATGGAGTAAACATATGAAATCGCAACTGAACTAGGGATATTCTTGGTGTATTGGCTGTCCCTTTAAATTTCAAGAAAACTAGCGCCATCGTCGTTTCACTGACCCGGTTCACCAGACGCTCACGGTATATCTTCTCTTTTACATGCATTCACGATGCATTATACTTTATACACGCTTACTCTTCTCGTTTTCTTCACGTATAATATTCTGACCTACAGCTCCTGCAACAGCAGCAGCAGCAGCGGTAACGAAAAGCACTACGTCGCGATGCTCTGCGCCGGCCGGCCGGCCGGCCGGCAACGGCCGTGAGAGAGCGTGAACGTTATAGAATATAGGTATACTTAGGATCTTTATTTGAGAGTCACTGCTACAGTTTTCACGATTATCTGTTTGCTCGCGCGGGCCTTTAGCTCGGGGGCGAAACTCGCGAATAGTGATTCATCGCAGTAACGACGTTGCGTTCATACTTATCTCGCTCCGTGTGCTTATAACTCCGTCGCTGTAATACTCATTTATTCTATCTAGTTTATAAACACTTACACACACACACACACACACACACACACACACACACACACACATACATATATATATATATATATATATATATATATATATATATATATATATATATATATATATATATATATATATATATTTTCTTTTTTTTACTTCATTCATACTTACAATTCATTTGCAACGTGACGTGGTAGCTGGAGCAGCAGCACGTACACAGCTCTTATAGGTATGTATAGGTATAGGTATATGTATATACATATACATATACATATATATATATATATATATATATATATATATATATATATATATATATATATATATATATATATATATATATATATATATATATATATATATATATATATATATATATATATATATATATATATATATGTATATGTATATGTATATGCATATGCATATGTGGCCGGGCGTCTCGTTAGCTCAATAATTAATGGGCGTGTGTGTTAGTGTTTACTTCGCTAAACAAACCGAGTCCGCCTGGATACCGATGTAAAGTACAAGTGTATAGGTATATATAAGATACTGAAATCTTTGCATTTAAAAACTATAACAAAATTTTGCATTTTCGTGGACAAGTATACATGCGTAGTAGGTATACGTATGCGTACGTATACTACAAGCTGCAGCTGCTGATATTATGAGTAAAATTTGATACATATGCATATACCTATATTTATACCATACATCGCTCGATTATACACATACGCGTCCACAATACAGTTTTAAAATCGATACGATCTAACAGTGACCCAAAAAGCTGTTTATCAGTCGAAATGATAAATTTTCTTTTTTTCTTTCATTTTTTTTATTTGAGATATTTTCTTGCTGATCCTGCGAAACGTCCGGATTGAGAAAAGAATTGGTAGAAGAAAAAAAAAAATTAGATTACTTAGACGCTAAGAATATGCGATGTGATATATATTCAATAGGTGTTATGTGATTTGGCTAACGCTTCCTTGCTGTTGCACTGTTTTTTTTTTTTTGTTTTGCTATTTGAAAACTTTTTATACACACTCGAGTTGAGCGTGTGACGCTATGCCACCACGGGGCTAATTATAGCCCCTTGACTACAGGATCGCACGTGAGTCATACTCTCCGTATGCCGCATTCCTCGTGCCATTTATCCAGCAAATTTCATTTTTTCTATTTCACACATACCCACACATATGCACACGCACGTATATATATATATATATATTATACGTTTCGCTTAGATCGTTCTATTGTAACGTCATTAAAGTCATATTATAACGGGAAAAAAAGAATTTTCTTTTGTCTATGCGTGTATACATATATGTATACATATATAGGTATAGTTTCCTTTTTGCAATATATAATATAAAATTTTCTTTTAAAGCGGTTGCCCCATCATTCTCCAATTTTTAAATATACCATGTATTTAAATACATATGTATACACCTATATGTATGTACATAAATACGTATCTCTATGTATAACCACCGTGTGCAAATATTTTTATAATAATCTACACTTGTATACGTTAGTTATTAGTAGGTATGTATGTACATACATCGTCCACCTGTATATTTCCTATATTAAATTCTCTTCGCGTATACCACAACGCGATGGGGCTATACGAATCGAATAATTTATCCACGCATCCATAACTTCGCAGCTCCTCGAACGTTCACCTGACAATTTATTTTTATTATTCTTTACAGCGAGCTGTTATTAATATCGTTATTATTATTATTATTATTATTATTATTATTATTATTATTATTATTATTATTATTGTCTTCGTCGTCGTCGTTTCGTCGTCATAGTGAATATTTTCATCGGCCGACGTACGCGTATGAAAAAAAAATCAAAAAATCTACCCCGTGGAAAATAATTTCAAGCATTTCTAGGTGGTATATTGGTATAAGTAGCATACTCCAACGATCAACGTAGATTTAACACCCTGCAGTTGATAGTAGATACATATAGGATCGTATGAGGACTTGGATGATATATTATAGGTATTGTATGCGAATTACCGCTATAAACGATAAGTATTAATTGTTGGTTTCCTTCGAGGCGCCGATGTACCTAATCGTATGTACATACATACATACCTATATACCTGCTTATGTGCGCCATGTGATTTGCCTCGCGAATATTAATGTAAATGAATTATAAACTTCGAATTCTGCTGCAGTGCTTAACGTATATCGCGTATATGGTATATATATGTATACCCGATATAATATCCTCTCAATAGTTTTATATCAAAACGATCATTGACGTTATCGTATAATATGGGTATATTGTTACATCTTCTCTCTGCTCTACAAATTCTTTGACATTTACATATTCGGGTCTCGAGTAATATAATTAACACCGCATAATTATATACATATATCGGAAAAATGAAAAATAAAACAAAAATATATATTAAACATTTTATGATTATAAAACATACGTATTAGCGCGAGGGTATTAGATCGTTGATTTTTATTTTTTATTCTTTTGTTTTTTTCAATTATAAAGTAGGGTAAGTTAATTAATAGAATGAAAATGCCTTGCAGAAAGGCGTTTATCCGTGATGACGTAATCGCCGGATTTACGACTCGGCATGAAATAAGTTTATAACCTAAAAAAAGTTCAGCCTCATCTTAAGAGTTTACATTTTTTTCGCGTCTCGTAACGTCATCCTCCCCCATCTGGTTTGCTTCCTTCTGTACTGATCATGATGTTGATGTTGCTATGCGCGCATACTCCGCGGCTTGCCACACCTCTACTGTACGCATTTTGTCTCTCTTGGAGAAAAGAAAAGAAAAAAAGCAAAATTATAAATATATATACATATATATATGTATGATTTTTCTTTGTTAGTATAATTTGAAAAAACAGATATCATATCTTGTATATAGAAAAGTAGAAAATAAATGTGAATAATAAAAAATTTGCGATTAGATAATTATTATACGAGCATCTGATTTTAAGATTAACGCCGCATACATGTATTTGGTGAATGACCGTGATGTCACCCGCGGTACGAAGAAGGCAGCTTATTTTTCTTGTCAACTGTTTAAATTATAAATCGTCGTTCTTGCGAATTGAATTAATGCGAGTATAGATTAGTCATGCATTAATATCGTGACGTAGAGAACGTTGGGATTTAAATAGGTATATAAAAAATCATTAACGAACGTCAAACGTGAACAATAAGTTTAATCATGGAATGACAATGTGTTATAAAATGTCGAGGAAAATTATAATCGTCGCCATGCTCCAGTCAAATATAAAATTATCGGTTTGCCACCGCGACGGCGCGCGTCGATTATTATTATCGTTATTAGTATTAATATTTACAAACCGCATATGCTGATACTTGACCATTTTCATTTCAAAATCGTGATTTTAATATAACCGACCTAGAATTTTTCGAAAGAGCATTTCTCCGAAAGACTTTAGGTTTGATTTTTATTTATCGCTACATACCTTTTCTATCTACCGCGTGTATTGCTTTAATAATTTGCTCTACTTTGGTTGGTAATAAAAGAGACAGTATAAATAATCGAGTTGTCCTGCAGGTCGCCCGGGGCAGTTAGTAAAAAGAATGGTAAAAAAAAAAACAACGTATGAAAAGACAATCGAGACCTCGATGAACCAATCAACCATGTCGCGATATTAATTAGGTATATCCTCGTTAAGAGGATTGGCTTCGATTAGCCTGGTACAAACCTACGCTTGTATTAATATTAGCTTGTGATCGTTACATTGCGTAGCTGCAGTAAGACTGCTGCAGGAAGTTATAAAAGTTATGATAGTAAGTAGGTATGTAGAATAGTTTGTACTGCAGTTGCTGAAAACATGAACAAATTAAACAATTTTCAAAATTGTAATAACCGTCTCTTCTATTACTCAATTCATTCTTATACTGATGGTGAGTTTCTTATAGAACTCAGAATAAGATCCATAAACTAAAATAAAAAATAAGTTTGATGTTCATCTGATTATAGAGGTTCATTTATAAGAGGCTAAAAAATACTTACTTCAAGCCTGCACCATACATTCTGCAGTATCCTGAACTCAGATGCGATAAACTGTACCGCATACCGAGAGGTTTTCTTGAAACTAAACAGTCGACAGCGCATGCGTTAAATAATATACTTTAATTGGTTGGCGAGTCCGTCTTGTGACGATATTTGAGCCTGCGAGCTTGTGACAGCTAAAACTCGGAATGGCCAGCCTGCATTAGCGGACGGCGAAACTCGCGCTTGCGCTGTCGACTGTTTAGTTTCAAGAAAACCTCTCGGTATAGGGTTGTTTGTGAAAATTCTTTCTCAACTATACACTGGTCCCCTTAAAGAATTGTCCCGTTAAAAATTTACAACTATACAGCTATAATGTATAACGAGAATAAAAATAAAAATAAGAACTGGAAGAAGAAGAAGAAGAAGAACAAGAGTAAGAATAAGAATAAGAATAACAAGAAAGGGGAAAGGAGAAAATCGAGGCCCACTGTGGTCGGACCTACACACCGGCTGCAGGGGCTTCTTCCCGTATCTTACAGATATCTATACCAGTTGCAGTGGGTGTAGATATACTTATACCTATACAGTGTAGACGGTCGACTCGAATGGCTTGAAAACAGCTTGAAAGTTGAGGAACGTGTCTATTTTCTGCCTCCTTCGAGGTTCGACGTCTCTTCCTCTTTTACCGCAGGATGTTGCGTCACGTTCGGCCCGTCTCTTCCCTTTCCTCTCTCTTCTCTCATCACTCCTCTCTCTCTCTTTCTCTCTCTCTCTCTTTCCCCCCCTGCCTCATTCTCCGCAGACACGTACACATTGTTCTTGCGATATTCTTCGCGGCGGATTAACACGAATTCTTATAGCTGATTGTTGAAAAATCAAATAAATAGTCTAGACTCTAGACTATAATAGCTGTAAAGAGATATATAGGTATATAGAAAAGTTTCATCTAGCGATCGATCTTCTCACGATCAGCAGCATAACGATATAAAATAGTAGACGGTCTATATCGGTTGCTCCGAACAAAATGGAAAAAAGAACACACAAAAAATCGAAACAGAATTGAAAAAGTAAAAAAATCGAGAAAGAAACGATGTGACATATCATCGCAGAGAACAAATTGTTTGATTTTTTAAATAACTCGCTTATTTTCAACTTTAGAGTGAAAATGATAATATCCAAAGTTGTAGGGAATGTAATTCCCAACAAGTTTGGTCCCTATCACTTTTACCCTAGGATTAATATTTACAGAGTTGAACTGCAAATAGAAGTAAAAACGTTTTTTTTTTTTTTTTTTTTTAATTTTCTCGTTTATCAAGTTTATCGTAAAAATGGTAATGAATAATCAGATAGAGAATTTTATTTTCTTTAACTTTGGTTATTACCATTTTTACCCTTTATTTTCAGACTTATATTTGATTTAATGGTGGACATTTTTTGTTTATTTTCATTTATTTCGTTTATTATCATGTTTATCATAAAAATTGTAATCGTAAACCTATATGTATCTCTTTCCTAAAATGATTATTATTGAAAAAATAAAAAAATAAAAAAACGATTACGACGCTTTTCGTCGAATGTATCGTACCTGTGACACGTCATAATTTTTCTTGATACCGGCCCTGAAATTTAACAATAATTGTTTATTACCGATGAGACATTGCGTTATTTCTTCAACCTATATACCTATAACTGCAGCACTCGAATACTTTTACGATAACGATTATATGAATTTATAACATTATATTACTATTATTTACCTGCACCTTATATGTATCTGGATGTATTACCTATATGTATAATTTTACAGATACGAAATATTTCATACATATGTGTAATATATACTTTATAGTTCACATATAGAAATTTCGTATGAATATGGGGTATTCCAAGTGAAATCGTGGAGTCATTTCCCTCAGGTCACCAGATCCTTGCATAGCTTTCTTTTTTTTTTGCATTGATTCCACTTCAAAAAAAGCCTGTATTTTTTGAAGAAATTTCTCGCTACTCCTTCAGGTGGGGCGACGATCGTGTTTCTGTGAAAAGGGATAACTGAAGAAGATTTATTTATATTTCCTCGAACGGAATATTTGTCACCATACATCTTGACCTACCCTAAGTTTACGGCGTAAAACCAAAGAACACTCTTCATATAGATGCACTTATATACATACCTACTTGATTTATATGTTTGAAGAAATCGCATATCTTCCCGATTTATTACATACAACTAGGCACGGGAATATTACTGCACCCGAGATCCACTAATTCTCATATAGTTGGCGCAGCTTTTTCTATTGTCAAATATGTTACAGGCTCGAATTAGTTCAATTCTTTAAACCAGCTGTAGCTCGACTGGGTCCAACTCGTGGAATAATTAACTGTATACATATATTATACTATACGTATAGGTATATCAACCTAGCCCGTTCGCCGCATTACTTTAATTAGTGGTTAAACATCATGGATTTTCAACGATTAGGGCGGGGCTGCCAACCCCCAACTTTATAGGTACTACAAACTTCCAGTCTGCTGCAAACACGCCACGGATCTTTGACCTCGTACCTATGCGCAGGTCGCGAGTACTGGCAGATGAATTCTGCAGGTAAAACAATTTTCCGAGGATCTCGCTTATTACTCAGAGATAAATTTTTGAAATTCCCATTAGGTATATGTATAGTTATACGTTTAAGTATATACATATATTTATAAAACACATTTTTAACCCCATGCGCGCCACGGGATATATTTGTATATAAGGAAATGATATTATTTCTATATACATTATACCATAGGTGTGTATGTACAGGTATGTATACAGGTACTCGTTCGATCTGCAGAGAGTTGGAGATTGCGAATATTTATAAGACGATTGTACGCCCCACCCACGTCGCTATCTTTCTTACTTATTTCCTCCTCGAGATATATGCATGTATGCACAATATTCCCAAGCGTATACATATATATTCGAATTGGCAATTAAATTGCCTCCCTTGATCGCCTCAGCCTACGGAGTTCGATTGTCTAGAACCCCGGATGGAACTGGAGAGCAAGATCGAGCTGAAATATATGAATTGAGCCGCTTATGCAGCATCCCACGCGCGAGATACGTACTGCAGCGTTGCATTTCTCCGATATTTCACAACTGCACAATCAAGTTCTACCCATACCTACCTGATTTTTATTTGTATAAATTTTTCATTATTATTCTATTTTCTCATCATTGACAGATTCAAAGATCTCGACACACATACACATAAAATAGGGTTCATTACCTCATTTTAAAATAACGTGACGAAAGCTGCACCTGGTCCGTCGGTCCATCCGTCCCTATAAAATACCTGTTCCACAGGGAACCTCCGTCACTCGTTCCGCAGGGTGCGTCATTCCTGCACTTAAATATATGTATAATTCGAAACAGATTCATACGGAGATGGCGCAACTGTCGATTGCAGTCAGAGCCTTCGAATATATACGTATGTATATGTATGCCTGTACATGCATACATATACGTATGATACATACATTATACGATACCTATGTATAGGGAATCTGGCAGTACCGAGTGCAGTGAATGCATCGATGCAAAAATAGTAGTTATACGTATACAGTATACATACGTATACATACATACATATATACATGTTATACATAAGTAAGTACATACATATATACAGATGCAATATCTGCAGCTACATGGCATGTACCATAAATGCGGGGTGATGGTGGGTGGTGGGGTGAGGATGCGATAGTCATGGTTAAGGGAGAGAGGGGAAGAGGAAGAAGAGAAGGGGAAAGGGACGGTGACGGTGACGGCGACGGGGAACCCAGACGGGGTTGGGTAGTGAGTCACGTAGCGGACCGACTAGTATGGAGGGGGTGTTGGGGGTGCCGGTGGGGGGCAAGCCTACGTAGCCGGTTGAACCTTCGCCAGTTCGTCGCGAAACGCCACGCCCGTTGTACACCTCGTACCTAGGAGTTTTACTCCGTCAGCCCCAAAAAAAGAAAATAAATAAATAAATAAACAAACGGAAAGAAAGAAAGAAAATAACAAAAAAATAAAAATAAAATAAAACAAAATAAGATAAATAAATCGTAAGACGGAAAGAAGGAAAAGTACGTATGCGTATATATCTCTGTATACCTATATAGTATGTACATCCTTAACTTCCTCTCTAAATAAGTTCGCGCCTCCACTATAATACTCGGCTCCCGAAGATGCACGGATATCTACGTCTATATATCTACATCTAATAATCTCGTTGTCCCTAGCTGTTTCTCTATATCTGTATACCGTAGTTCGCGAAATCCTATCAAAGGAACACCTCGTTACGTGGATTTTAATCACCGCACATTAATCATCTACAAATTATATCATGTGATGCATATGTATGTATGTATGTACTGCAGTGTATGTATAATTACATCGTAATACACAACGCGATCGCGATACGAAATATTTCATCACTTTTTTTTACATAATAGTATACCTTATTTTTATTATTATTTTTTTTTTTTCTTTTGATTTTTTTTTCATAATATTTTTAATCGATAATATTCAACTTGCTCTATAATTATATACATACATATACCTATAATACCTAATCCATTGTAGTATCAATTATACGATCGGGATTTAACAATAAGATGAGAGAAATGTGCAGCGATCAGGTGAATCATATAATATTATACGCAGATTTAAAATCGTAATTTTATATTAATGAAGGATAAAATTTCGAGTGATAGTATTTATATGATGATTGTCATGATTAACTAGTCAATTGAATATTGCAGGATAAAAAAAGTTGATCGTATCAAACTGAAAAGTAGAATGAAAAAAAAAAAAAAACAAGAGATGGATTAACTGTCGTGGTTGAAATAATTTGTCCGGTGCATATCGTATCGAATATAATCACCTATAGGTATATGTATACATAGGTATAGATCAAGTGTACGTATATTAGGCACTGTATGTATGTATACATATACTTATGTACAGGTATATATGTATGGAAGAAAATACGCTGCGTGTTTCATTTTAAGAATTACGTATAAGAAATATAAATAGAGACTAACTTCACGTCGGTATCTAATAGCAGACTAGTATAACACGAGACTTGAGATTACACTACATACCTATAATATACCTATCTATGTATGGAGATTGAAAAATCGAGTAACGAATCGGGAATTGACTTGTCTTAAAACTAATACCGACCACAGACGACAGCAATCTCTGATATTTAACACTTATGGTATATATATTTATATACATATAGATATGGTAGAATATTTATTGAGGTATACCTACGTATACTTGGCTACGTACGCCGCGTAAAAAAAAACATGAATGTTGAAATAAAAAAATTGAAAAATTTAACAAAAAAATAACCAACAACACAACATCATTGCACACTGAATAACTCTCATTTAAGTGATTACTCATCGAGCTTATAACATGGTATGTTAAAATACCGGTTGATTTTTACCAGACCACTTGAGTTTCTGCTCAACGCCAACTGTCTTTCTTTCGTCTGATTGTTAGCCCTTCAGCCGTATATGTATACCGCAGCGATCGATGCGACGAATTCAGCTGCGTGTCTGACCAAAATTTCCGTCCATGGGTCAGGATCCCTTTTATTTTTTCTCTCTCGATTCTCATTTCTTTGTTCATTCAACCATACGTATATATCTATACATATGTACATACACCTATATCAGCTGCCGAATTATGATGACATTTAACAAATATTAATATACATATACATATAGGTATAAAACGAAAACGATATTTGTTATGCGATTATTTTCGATATTTAATTCCTTGATTAATCATTTGATTAATCCCTTTCACTGTTGATTAATCGATATCAGAAAATGATTGTTATTCAATCAGCGTGTATTATACATATACACCTATGTAGGTATATTCATATACATACTTATACATACATACAATACATACAATACATATGTATATTATGCTGGCTAACTATAAGTAATTTAACTTCTGTACCGACTAGGTACTCGCTACAGCACTTTGTAGACGGCTGCAGTAACTCGATATTTCCTCGTAATTCAACGCCTCTTGTCTACACTGTTTTAACACTGTCGTTATTAATTACAGTTTGTCGTCCACAATCGAGAAACCTTTGTATGTACGCGTACGTATATCTACACAGGTGATCATAAAAGTCGTTTATATATACGGATGTCTTATAACTAATTCCGTATTAACTTTCAATAATAAAAAAAAGAATAATAATATTAAAAAAAAAAAAAAAAAAAAAAAACGGCATTATCAATTATATTTAGATATCATCCCGATAGTTTTTCACTTCTATTTAGGTTCACGTCCGGTTAAATAGTATCACAAGTATCTTGAACATGTGTAATATGATCAGGCACTACCGTATGTATGTTACCTATTAATTCCACTGTTCCGGAAGTCTGATCACATAGGTATAGCATTATCCTGCAGAGAAACACAGAATCGTTTTTTAAATTATGATATCAATGTTTTTTCTTTTTTTATATATATATATATATATATATATATATATATATATTTCTATTCTTCGTGATGCGTGTTGATTCCCTATCGATGCATGGTGCGGGCTCAAGTACCTATAGATATTTACTACATGCGTATGCCTATAAAGATTGTCGTATTGTCCCCCTGCAGGGCTGTCAAAACGACATTAATCGTCGTTGGATAAAGAGAGATAGAGTTATAGGTAGAGAAATAGAAAATAGGGTGGGGAGGGTGCGTCATCCCACGGATGGATTTGCCAGTTGGTGTAGGCGTGGTTCTTCGAGCGACCGACAGTCGGCACGTGTCTCCGTCTATATCCGCGTCTCCCCCTGCAGGCGATTAATGAACAGGGTGATTCATCTTGTTACCTACCTACTATATGGCCCCTATACATTTTAATCGGTTGTATTAAACTTACTTCACTTGCCTATACATATAGAGAGATAACGAATAACAAACAACAAGAAAACGTTCATTTTTCAAAGTGCAGGTGAAAATACTACTCGATTAAAACACAATTACATACATATCGCGTCATTGACCAAT
Source organism: Macrophya annulata (assembly GCA_963924015.1). NCBI lineage: Eukaryota > Metazoa > Arthropoda > Insecta > Hymenoptera > Tenthredinidae > Macrophya > Macrophya annulata. Next base: position 164,828 of record OZ001262.1, read on the forward strand.
TCAATTTATCCAACATAGTTTGTGTAGATGCGATCTTTCCATCCCGGAATGAATTTTTTTTCTTTTTTAGTTGTTGCAGGTGTATTTTAAAAACGTGCATTGTGAGATATGGTATAAGTACCCATATTTATATATAACTGTGTGAGGACGTTGATTGATGGATTTTAATATCTTTTCTCGTATGCCACTTACAGTGTTCCGATTTCTTTGGTCGTCTGCAATTCTTCGCCTTAAAGCTTTATACAGTAAGGAAAAGAATAGAATTGTTATTAAATTGACTGTCGATTTTCAACTGTTTTTGCACCGCAGTAGAGAGAAATGCAAAACTCGACCTTCTAGGGGACATCGGCTGCACTTGGCGGATCTCGACCAGACAAGACGAGGCGGTTTTCTTCTCGGTCTCATTCTACTCTTGGCTGGGCGAATGCCAAGAAGTTAACTGCACTCCTATTCATTCCCCGTTCTCGATCCTTGAAGCTTCATTTTCCCTTTCTTTTTCATTCTACCTTTTTTTTTTTTTTTTTTTTTTGTTTTTCGTTTTGTTTTTTTTCTTCTTTCCGTCTATTTATTTCTCTTTCCTCAAACTGTAGCCGATGCGAACAACAATCCTCGTCGTTATCGTTCTTGAGAATTACAAAAGATCGAGATACGCAATAAGACTCTCCGATCCGTATCGACCGATATAATCGCGGACAGTTAGGAGATTTGACGGCTGCTGTACCGGCGCGACGTGACTCGGTGGATCGAAAACCTCGCAGTACAGGGAACAGCCGGGTGTCGAGAGATCGAGGTCGTTGCTCCGTCTGCTCAGCACTCCTACTTTCCGACTCCTTTTCGTCCTTTTCTTCATCTTCTTCTTCTTCTTCTTCTTCTTCTTCTTCAGCTTCTTTTTCTTCTTCTTCTTTTTCTTCTTCTTCTTCTTCTTCTTCTTCTTCTTCTTCTTCTTCTTCTTCTTCTTCTTCTTCTTCTTCTTCTTCGGCGCTACGCTCCACCTAGCTTTTCCGATTACGCGCCGCGAAGCACCGCACGGCTATAATACGACTATACGCACGGTATTCCCGCACAGTATGGGTATACTTTATTATACGAACGACGTCTGAGCGGGTGGCAGACGGTGTTAAAATATCCACGACCTCCCCAACATCTCCCGTAGGCCGTTGGCTGTAGCTGTATATCTATACCTATAATAATACTATGCACATGCATAGATCATTATACCATGGTGTAGAGACATACTATACACGAATGAAAAAGTGAACATGTATACGTATATGTCTCTTCTTCTTTTTTTTTTTTTTTCTTTTTTCTTATTTTTTACCATCATCAATTGTCACTGTGGTATGCTCGTGTGCATTTTCTGTCGCCGATGTATTTTTATATACAATATGGTCACGGACTTTTATTACTACATATATACCTATAATAATAACTGAGAGTTGGAACTTTTATTGAATATGTGCGGTATTGAATATATAAGAAATGAATAGAAAAATATATACTATACTTGGAAAGAAAACTATAGATGGACGATATACCTATACATAATATATATATAGTATGTATATAGAGACCCTTTCCGTATGATCCTGCAAAGGGCTATATCATATCATATAAGGATGTCCCCAACGGTGTACATAAACATACATATAGGTATAGACATCCTACGTATAGAAATTTAAAAATCAATACATATACCTATACGGGAACGTTAATCCCGTTTGCAGCAGGAATTCTCATTTCCTGAAGAGTTCGCGTATGAAAGATTAAATTGTCACTGTATATTGTTGGATCTGACAGTGTAGCAGTTTCGTGCTAATTAGCCACGGCTTGAACCCCTCAACCCCCGACTGTCTACCCTGAAATCAGGGTTGGCATTTATACTTTCTTTAGCTAGAGTAGAAAAAAAAAATCCCGTACAGTTTTATTGAATTTTTTTCCAACTGAAAAAAAAACTCGACTGTTGCTAAGCGGTCTTCTTCGAATTCTTATAAGGTTCTCTGTAGGTATAAGCTACGACAGCAGCTTGGAATTTTATACGCTCATAATATATCTCACTTCACAGATTATAAAGAGCAATTATACATATATGTGATTCAAAATTAAACAATCAAAGAAAAATTCGATTTCACACAAAAAACGTATGATTATTAAGGAATTATTCATATCTTTGAATTACTTCTATAATGTATACCAACTAAAACATTACTTGGGAAAATCAATTAAATGGGTTAAAATATAGTTTATGGAATTCTTGGCATGCTGTATATCTTCTGCAATTTCCGATTCAATTAGAAAACGTAAGATCCTCCCCCCTCGAATATAATCCCGCTATCATTCATAGTATAATGGACTATTATTATATACTTTTGTAATTGTATACCTACCGCGTGTACACAGCTGCAGCAATAGATATATCTACATACATGCGTATGATACGTGTAAACATTAAATAACAATGACATTGTCAATCAATGTAAACTAGAGATTATCATTATCCTTATATTAACTCCGTGTGCGTGTGTGTATGCAGCACGACACATGACGATTGTGCATTTGTTTATAGATGTATGTACATACATATAAGTATAATATACTCAGACCTCTTGTAAGTATACATGTTAATTATTGTTGTCTTGTTCCAGGTGATCTCGACGCGGTAAGTCAACGTTTGGTGTACTTTGCGAGGAGCCAGGGTTCGACTGACAATATTTCAACGATAGTAGTATTTCTGACAAATCCTCGTCAGATCGCGGCTCGTCCTCCCTCATCCCATCCGCTGCTCGCGGATGTGCAACTGAACAACATGGAGTCGACGAATCCGTTCCTGAGTAACGCCAACGGTCTGCAATTCGATGCTAACCCGTTTGGCAAGCAACAACAACAGCAAGCCACCAATGGCACGTGCACTGAAAATGATGAAAATGTTCATTACCGAGAACATTTCGAGGCACCTAGCAACGGGAAACACGCCAATGGCGCTGGGTTCGATAACAACGTTGAAAATCCAGACAACAATGAGGACGACGACGATGATGACGACGATGACGATCTTGGACCCGAAACAGACGTCGACGCTGTTGACGAGGGCCTAGAGTCGGCCGTACAAACGAACGAAAATCTCTCGCGGGAGCTTTTCCCGGAAAAGCTTCACGACGAACCAGAGAACTTTGATATAGGAAAAAATCCAACTTCTGAGGATCAACTGCCAATTTCACCGCGTCCTACAGGTATTTATATTTGACGATTTCTAACCCAGGTGGTATGTTTGTTTTTTTTTGTCATCGTTAAACGGGAGCCACAAGATGAACAAAATTTGCTTGGCATTATAAAGAACCGCGCATTTACTCTCTAATTGGCCTGGAAACCAGGACACAAGACTCTGTAATCGGTGGAACATGAGACGATCTTTTTATACGTTTACATTTTCGGTCTACAAAATTGGAGAATAAGTAAATAACTTGCATACTAGTCAAATATTTCATCAATTTCTGTTCGTGTGACAGTGGTCTGTTTTTTGGCAAATTAGAGGCAAATATAAAACAGGAAAGGGCTACTTTTTCCTAGACTCGTAAATTCTTAAGTGATAAACTAGGGGCCGGGTTGAAGTTCTGAATTTCTAAAATTCAGAAATGTTGAAATTACGAATTTATTTTAGACGATTTCGAGTTTTTGGAAATGTTAAAGTTTAGAATATTTGAATTTGAAATGATCCGAATGCAGACAGCTAAAAGTCCGAAAGTCAACGAGTTCGTAAATTTGATGGATTTCAAGTTTCCGAGTTTTGACCTTTCGGATCTTAATTATAGTTTTCGGATTTTTTAAACCTTCGGTGTTTTTCGATTTAAAGTTTTTGTGATCGACTATGCAGACATACTATTTCTAAAAACTGTCTGACGATAATATTAAAATTCGAAATTTTCACCCTTCGGATTTTTTAAAATTCGGGACTTCCACCCGGTCGCATGAACCGGTTATCTTTAACAAGAGTACTCAGTTTTCCCTTTTCATGTATACATCAGGGATATATACCTACTATTTGTACATGGGAATAGATTACGCGTGTAATTACATACTCAATGAAGGGTGGAATAATATGAGGATTAGCTAGGGATGAGGGAGTGAAAGGAAGAGATGCTCTGTTGCTCTGAAGTCATCGTACTTACTTACTTATTAGCCGCAGGCCCCTGCACGCCGATCGTGTGGCGTCACTTAATTGCTCCAATTTTAAAACGGCGGGGCTTCTCTCCTAGCAAAATTCCGTTTGTTTATAGCAGGGATCATGGCGAAGGGAAAATGCACTGGTATAATGATCCGAGCGGCGCTTTCTATTGGTTTCATTTCAACGGCTCCATGGAGAAGGTATAGCAGTCAGAGAATAGATTCTTGTTCTATACAAACTTTATTCCATTATCATCCTCTATAACTAGGAAATGGATCTCTCTTTTTATTACTATTATTTAATTTTTGTATTTTTTTCTTATCTTCGACTAGCAAGTTCCGATTAAACTTGGCACGAGGTAACTGAAACTGTCTATTGAATCATGAACCCTGATTTAATATCGCCTCGAGTTGGCCCTATTAAATAATTGATGATCATATTTTCAAAGCGTGCTTTTATAAAGAGTGAAAAACTCGTGAGAAAAGGCATGCCTCTTTCTATACTCTATACATATAGTATACTCGGCTGCTACAGCGGGTTTAGGTACTTTTTGTTCTCGTTTCGTCTAGTCGCCCCTCTGCCATATTGAATCCTCGGCACTTGACTTATTTCAATTTTGACATTCTTTCGCCCCACACAGCGCGCACCGGAATAACTTGATCTCCTACGTTTACACAGCCTCGGTACACCGACCTCGGCTTCGTCGCCAGGGGACTAAACTTCTATTTTACACTTAGCTTGTACTTGTCTTGACTATGTCCACCGAACACACAGAAACGAAACGGGAGAAATGTAAGAAATATGACGCCGAAAACACAAAAGAATATAAAAAAAAAAAAAAAAACAATACAACTCATCTAAACAGTTGAACCAGATCGAACACAGAGAAGCGTACGTGCAGGCACCTTTTTTTTCATTTATTTTACGGGACGAGCCTGAAAGAGTTGGATTAAAAAAATGATCTTCCTTTATTACATATCTAATCTTCTCCTTACATCGATATAACAGGTCTATGTAATGTATTCCTTTAGAGTTAGCGAAACGTTGAAAATTCACCAGCCATATGCAAGTACGGGTCCAGCTGCCTTATCGCCAAAAATAAAAATGAATAAAAGAACAAACATCAAGACACTTGGTCACGTGATTCGATAGTCAGTTGCCTGTGGAACGGAGAAATTAAAAAAAAAGGTAGTTCAATGACCTCATTGTCCCGTCAAATTTTAACGAAATCGAACTCTCGATTATTTATCAAAAGTCGTAAAATGCAAAGCTATAATTATGTCACGATGTGTAAATTAATAATTTTTTCTCCTTCACGGTGAATAATTCTATACCTACCCGTGATATAGTTCAAACTGTAACAATATTCCTCCGATTTTTATCATCAAATGGTATATAAGAATTGAGATTGTCGTTATCTCTTACGGGAACGTTTAACGCTTATAACGCCGCGTACGTGGGGATGACTCGTGGGTTCTGGCTCCTGGCTTTTGGCTTGGCTCTTGCCTCTTAACTCGTGGCTCTTGTTCGCAAAGAAGTTGGCCAACTTTCTGCCGGTTTAGCTTTCACCGCACCGGGGCCTGTCTTGGTGCAGGTGGTGGTGCCGGTTCCTGCACTTCCCGCACTGATTATCGTCTCTTGCTCATGAATCAGACCAGATTTGTTACTTTTTCTATTCCTTAAGTGTTAGTTAATACATCCGCCGGTAACAGCGAACAGACATTGTGTTTCTTTATTCCTTTATTTTTTGTATTATTATTATTATTATTATTATTATTATTTTTTTTATTTTTTTTTTTTTTTTTTATAATTGCCCTATTAATTACGCTGTTAACTTGCACACTCAAAGTGCTGCTCCCATATCTCAATTAGTTACTTTCGAAAAACTTTATAATTTTAAAATATGTACTATTATGGTCCTCTCGGGTATATACATTTTTCAAGCGTTAAACCGCGAGCTCGCATGATTCCACATTCTTCGCGGTTCTGTGATCCTTAAAACTTTTAATATATACGTATATCTACTGTGTTATAAATAGTTTGAGAAATGAGAACGCTTATACCTTTCTCTTTGTGATTTATGAAGTGTTCAATTCTATTCGTATTTGATCTTTTTTACAATTTGTATTTTCGCTTCATTTACTTCTCTTCATCTGTTCATCGGTCGTAAAATAAGAGGGACTTGCACAACGATATAGGTATAAACTATAAAGTGACTGAAGACAAACTTTGGGAAACAGTTCGACACGCAAGGGGCTCGGAGAACTCGATCGGAAACATCGAAGCGAAATAATTTCCTCATAAACATCACCAATTTTAATTGGCCAATTTCGTGTCTGAAGCGAATTTAAACTCTGCCTCGTTACATCTGCTAGTGAAACATGAAAAAGTAACTATTCACCTACCTAACCAGTTGGCACACCTTTAATTACTCCCGAGTTCCCATTTCCGTCGGTTACAATCCACCAATAAACTTTTAACTCTTTTAATTGTTTCGGAAACTCGAAAACGATTCAAATCTCCCGCCAGACGATCGCAGGACCGGTTAGCGCGCCTCGCCCTCTCATTTGCTGAGACGCTCGACCGTCGAACGTCGGCTAGTCAGGGCGGGGTGGGTCGGGTGAGGCGCGACGAGAAGAGGGGGAAACTGGCAGTTGGATGCTCAAGGCTCCCGTAGTTGCGCGGAGTGCGTCTTTATTTTCTCCATACTCTCTCTACCTAACATTTTTTTTCCGATATCTAACGCGTTTCGGTTGTTCATTAGCGTCTTTAGCATTACTCACATTGTGCGTTTAAGGTGTCACACGTGTTACAGTTCTAATAACAAACAATAGAGTAGGTATTCAAAAGGTTAGTAAATATCACCAAAAATAGGTAAGTAGACCTATATTATAAGTATGTAAGTACGGAACTTGGTATCGGTCTTTCTTTTTCTCATACATTGCCGACTCGATGCGACGACGATTTAAAACGCTTCGTTTGCCAACCGGCTGCCGGCCGGCTACCTAGACAAGATGCCTGGACACATGCTTCTCACTTCGTTTAAGTTTCTTCTTTCATACTCCTAGTTCAGATAGTTTCTCTGATATCTGAATCACTCTTCTGGTTCTATTTCGTATCGTACATACTTTGGCAGGTTTGTATCGAGCAAAATTCTTGACGTAAATATTGTGTCCAGGTTGAGGTTAGTTCGTTCGCGAAGCCCCTTGCGGGTCGGATCACGTTGTTATACTCGTTGTTTTTACGTCTACTTTAAACCGCGGTTTGCATCGCTCTAGCAATAAGATAGATTTACAGTTTCAGGGCAAACGGTATTGATTTTTGTTTTTTTCAAACTTTTAACGGAACATTATTTTCGATAGAAATTCGGATTTCACGAACGATAACACAGCTGCATCGCGAGGGCTGATATTTCTGTAATGTTAATATTGCGATTTGACCATAATTTTGAACGAGGAAAATACAAAAATAATTGATTATTCAATACACGACTACATGCAAAGGAATTAGAGTCTTACCTTCAAAACTGTGGGCATTTCGTACACAAGTCGGATCGAACTTATTCTAAAATATCACCACATAGGTATAGCCTACGTTGTTACATATTACTCAACGAGCAACGAAAGCGCCGTTGCTGCGTCCTGCCGTGTGTCAAACGCCAGTTTTCATTCTTGGGTAGGTAATCGGGTGGGAGATTCGAGGCTCTGCTTACATTCATACATAGGTATATATATATACATACATACATACATACATACATACATACATACATACATACATACATACATACATACATACATACATACATACATACATATACAAGGACGCATGCATACGGGAAGCCTGAACTTTCGCGACAAAATAAATGAATACATACATTGCACGATAGAAGCCTTAATCGTAACGTGTCGCACGCGGTCTGTATGTACGTACGTATGTATGTGTACCTACCTACTTATCTCTCTCTATATTATAATCAAATTAAGAAATCAAATACCTACTCCCAATTCTGACACGCGCGATTTTTAATATTTGGTAGTTTTTTTTTTTCTTTTTTCTTTAATAAAGAAAACAATACATATTATTAATTATTGTTACCATTATTATTATTATTATTGTTATTTTTATTATTGTTGTTATTGTTATTATTGTTATTGTTATTATTTGAGCAAAAAGTTTCAAATTATTTACGTGTTTACTCTCAGCAGCGGATTTGGCGAATGACGGATAGAAATAATATTGTCAGTTTGAAATAAAAATGTTATCTGCGGAAGTGTATAACAGACGAGATATAGTACAATCGCACTCGAAATATTTCATACGGGTGCGAATTCGAGATATTGAGAATCGAGATACTACTTTTACTGTTAAGTCGAAAGGCGTTCGATAAGATAAGGATTTTCTACGTAAATGCAACGGCCCCACACACAGAATCAGCCAACTTGAAAAGGCTCCGGAGCTCCGGGCCTTGAATAGTGGGAGCCAAAGTGAGATCCCGTGTATAAAATTAGCTCCTTGGCTCGTGGTATGTCGTATGCGTGACAAGAAGGCTTGCATGTCACACTGAAAAGAAGAACAAAACTATCAGTGTACCTATACCTACCCGACGTCTTTAGCTGCTTTAAGCCTCGTTATGCTAAGCCTATGGTGAACTGCTTCTCGTTCAGGAGTTTTTCGGTAAATAGTAGATACATATATAATATATATGGGGCATTCCATACCACTTCGATCTGGATCTGACTCTTGACCTGTCGGATTGGACCTGCGATTTTTCATATGATTGTTCTCACTTTGAAAGGCACTCAGTCAAGCTATTTCCGAAAAAAAAGAAACATTAAAAAAGGATAAGTGGGAGTTATTTTATTATGGATGGTTGCTGAAACATTTTCATATATCACACCGGATTTTTGAAAACTTTTTCAGATTTTTTGGAACTTTTGATATTTTGAAAACAGTAGAAAGGGAAAATCTCCCCACTCCGGCTCTGAGCTTATAAATTTTGATATCTGACACACGATTTTTCAGAATTTTTTCAGATTTTTAAATTGTGTCGATCAATATGGTCGGTTTCAAAAATTGTAGAAAATTCAAATCGATTTGAAAAAATGTAGAAAAAAAACTGAGTGCCTTTCAAAGTGAGAGCAATCATATAAAAAATCGCGGACCTAATCCGAAAGGTCAAGGGTCAAACTCAGGTCAAGTTGACGTGGAATGTCCCATATATAGGTATACATAAATATACAATATACATGTACGATTTGTACACTGAAACTTGGATGAAACAGTAATACAGGTGAACATCCTGCGTATCCCCCCCACATTCGTACCCCACGAAATTTGCAAAAAGGCTCAATTTTATCAATATTCCATTTTTTTTCCCTTTTAATGAATTTTCTGAAATTTTTATATAGTACCAAAAGATGAAGAGAATCATGTGCTATCAAAAATTAAAGAGCCCAATTTGCCGATGAAATTGCCTCGCTTCTGACGTCATACATCTATCGAAAATCTTATGATGTAAAAATCTACTTTCGGTGACACCTCGATAATATCTTCGTGTAATTTCACATACTGTTTCACAATTTCGCGTAATCTCTATTTTTGAAGTGTGAATCTGAAGATGAAAGAAAAAATGACAAAAAGAATACAAATCCGCTACTTCTATTTTTGAATTTATTTGTTTATCTCCAGAGATTCACTATTTTAATTCCGCTCTCTGTATCTCGATCTCTGACGGCGTCCTTTTTGTTTTTCGAATAAATTCTGAAATTTCAGCTTCAAAATAATTGAGGTGGTGTTTTTTTTGTTTTTTTTTATCTTTTTCCATTCATTATCTACTGCTGCAGGCCTCCAGAGATTAAGGAGCGCGTGTTAATCATGTCGCATGTTCAATGGCCTAAGTTTTTTTGAGAACGGGTTATTGGATTCCGCCCAAATTTTACAGGTAGATTTTTCGTCTGCAGGTCTACGGAAAAATTCATCAGCGAAATGTTTTTTTTTCGCGCCGAGTGACAAAATAAAATTTAAAAAACAAAAAGATAACGTACACTTTACCGTAATTTTACACGCAATTGAGTGAATCATATACACCGTCATATACAAATATAGAACGTGACACAGCTATAGTAATTCTTGACTAACTGCAGTCTGATACAATTATAACATCAATCGTTATAATATCAATCTGCAAATAATAAATATAGATGGGAGAAGATTTTATCTAAATATTTTATGAATTCAGTCAAACGACGAACAATCTATCGAATTATGTATATATATATATATATATATATATATATATATATATATATATATATATATATATCTACCTACTATACATATACATATACCTAGGTATAAGACTTATTATTTTATGAAATATAATAATATGAAATGCTTTTATCTACCCCCGGAATCTCATCATCTCGACCACAAGCGGGATATGATAAAGTATCGTACTTGAGTGACTGTAGCGAAAACAAAGTAGTGGTAATAACGATTTGTTACTGCCGCGAAAAACGAGCCGTCAAATTAGCGGGTCCTCGTCATTAAATTCACTGACGATGAATAACATAAGTATAGTATACATATGGTAGCGAAAATGGCAGATAACATTCCTACCGTATAAACCACCAGCTACCGTTCTATTTCCGAGCAGGTGGGCGGGGGCTCCAGACTAGATCGATAATGCATCTCTTGATGGGCGCGTTGCTCGTTGCTCTCGCCGCGCAATCCTGTAGGGATATATCTACAGACATATCGACATTCGCATACCTGGTCTCGTCTCTTGCTGCAATCATCCATCCCGTGCATTTTATACTTGAGGTAGAGAGACGATTGTGTCCCTTCCGAATCTCAACCATTTCAATTTCAATTGCATTTATACGATATATGTATTGTTCACTGACCGTGGTCTCTCGACTACTAGTCGTAACATGTAGCTGCAGCTGCTGCTGTTTGCAGTGTACTTTGGTGATACTAAATATTTCTTTAATCATTTTATTTACAGAACCTGATCAGCATGCACTGATTCCTGAAGCAGATAATGTAGCGGATAGCGAGGACTCTGAGGACGAGTGGAATTACTATCCTAACAAGGATAAGGAGCGAACCGAACAGTCCGGCGAGACGGGCGAACGAAAAGACGAAAAGGTTACTAATAACAGCCCCAAATCTGCGGACGAAAAAATTAGCGATCCTACCGAAAATCATCAGTCATCGGAAGCTGGCCTTGCCGCGGCTGATCCTCACGTCGATAAGGAACTAGAACAGCCCGAGCTAATTGACACTGACGTACGTATCTGCAATAGGCTTCTTAACTTTCATGGATTGAAATTTCTCGATCTTCATATAAATTTAAACAATTTCATTTAGCTTTCATACACAGTTTTGTATCAACTAATTTATTCCTTAAACTATCCAGATTTGTGCCGAACCAAAATTACACGAGGATCTGTGCGCCGGAGCGGACCAAGAAGACGACATGGACTTCCAGCTGAATCCAAACGCGGCAGAATTCGTGCCTGTCTCACCGCCACAGACTCTGACAACCAGAGCGATTTTGAAGGACGATTTCCTACTCTCGGGCTCGCCGCAAAAGCAGACGCCTGAAATGGACGACATTGCGGTACCAAGCCAGGGCGAATTCCAGGTAGAAGTTTCCCTCCGCCCCCACGAAATGGAGAACTCAAACGGCGAGGCGGCCAAGGAATTGCCACAAACCGAGTTCACTGACTACCTAATGGATCGTCAAAAAGGCGGCAACGGGGTAGCCGCCCCGGGGTTAGACGAGTCGGAAATCTCTTCCACCAAAGCCGAATTCGGCGACGAATCGACAACTAGCTTCATGACGGCCACAGATTTCCAAAGAACTGGTGTATCCATCGCCGACGATTCTTTCACCGGTTCCGAACGCGAGGATTATGACATCGCCAAGGATCCCATGGCCATGTCCTTCACGCCTGGCGATTTTCAGGCCGCTTTTGAGAAGGATGCTGACGACCTAAATGTTATTCATCAATTAAATGACTCCGACTTAATCGGCGACGAGGATACGGCCGCCATTACGGACGAAGCCTTTACCGCGCAATCGCCAGATCTTCATCCGGAGCTAACGACCCTCGTTACACCAGACACCGACCATCCGCCGCCCACTACCGCATTCCCGGACAGTAGAGGCGAGATGCTAGACCTCGTTGAGGACCTTATCGAAACGCGGGAAAATCAATCGAACCCGACTTCACCCGAACCTCTGATTAAGAATGAAACCAGCCTGATGTCCGGGATGGTTGAGTTGATCCCATCCAGCTGCCTCCTGGGCGCTCATTCAACGGAAACTGCCTCTAATATCACGAGCCTAGAATCCGGAGAAACGGTATATCAGGCCTTGAATACTTCCTCTCCTTTGGACGGCGGTGCTAGCCCAGATAAAGGCTTCGCTCTCTCACCTGAGCCAGTGCTCGATACTTTTTGCACTGTTTCAGACAAGGTCGAATCTCTTTTGTCTGGAATTGACGGTGAAAGTAATGTTTCTCCCATTCCACCTGTCGTTCTGGAAACTGAAGTTTTTTCGTCTACTCCTGCTCCTGCTCCTGCTCCGAGTGTGGAGAAAATTGTCCCTCTAGAGGTAGCCTCGCTCTTGGCGGAAGAAAGTTCACCCTCCCCACAAGCTGTCTCACCGTTACCTGAGGCTGTGGTACCAGAATCTGCAGAGACGCCTGTTGAACTTGTGGTTGAAAAAGAATCTGCTGTTCCTGATCTTTTCTCATTTGAGGCACTTGAGCGTCGGGAATCTCCTTTGGCGTCGCCGCATCATGTAAGCGATGCGCAATTGATGGATGGAAATGAATTTGAGTCACACAAGGAAGTTTATTCTCCGATACTTGATGCAGAATTAAACGTTGCTCAAGCGATGATTGATAATGTTGTTGACACACCACCTGTATCCCAATATCAATCCAGCTTTGTCGAAGAAGTTATCACCTCGCCGGACGAGCAATTTAAACTTGTGCTGGATCAGTCTGAAATCGATGATTCACCGGCAGGAATAAAGAAGCAAGAAATTCTTGATGAATTCAAGTCTCAAGTGGCTGATGTGCAGGATATTTTGGAATCCCTTCGTCAGGATAAACCATCTGAAGAATTGCCCCAGAGTAAGACTGTCTTTGATGCGGCACGCCCGCCGTTTAGCATCGGAAACTTTTCAAGGAAGGAATTGGTGGTTGAGGAAATACCGGAGAAAGAAATTTCCAAATTATCACCCCAGCTGCCTAATGAGGGAGCAAATATTTTGGAATCGAAAGAAAATCTTATAGAGACAGAGACTGACTCTGAACAGCAGAAGGAGGCTGTTTCAGCTGAGGAGGCAAAAATCGTTACAGATAAAGTTGCTCCAGAACTGAAAACTCTAGAAACACTTGTCAATGAAGAAAACTTGATCGACACACCAGTTATGAACCTGTCCGAATCAATGCAGGAATTCACCGGCCTAGAAGAACAATTGAATCCTGATCCAAAGGCTCCTTTGTTGAACGGAATCGCCTCGGAAATTGAAACAAATCTAAAATCTCAAAGCCCAACTGTTGATGCTGTGGAAAATTTAGTGGAACAGAAACTCGTGGTTGAGGATACCAACCTGAAGCCGGATATAACAGAAAAAATAGAAACAAAGGAGGAAACAGAGCCAAAGACTGACGAGTCAGCAATTGGTGCACCTCTAGCTGTGGCTGCAGCCGTTGCTGTTGCAGCTGCAGCGACAGTGCCGGTCTCAGGTCCTACGAAAACTACCAAGACAAAAGTTGGAGTAAAAGCAGCCCCCAAAACTGCAACAGCAACAAGAACAACGAACAAATCTACACCAACTTCACCCACAAAAGCTGCGAGCGCGACTCAACGAGCAGCTGGATCTTCTACAGCTAAAAAGCCGGCTGTAGGATTAGCTTCTCGTCCAAAACAGTTGGAGACTACCAAAACTTCGGCCACTAGCACAACGAATAAATCTCCGGCGGCAAAGTCAACGACTGCAACAAAGACGACTACTCTGACTAAAACAACTGTATCTGCACGCACCAGCACTTTGGCGGCATCCAAGCCAAAACCAACTAGCACAACTTCAAAGCCCACCCCAGCTTCATCAGTCGATAAAAAACCGACGTCCAACGGCGATATAAAACCTTTGGCCAAATCGACTACTCCGAAGCCAGCAGCGCGAACTTCAGCCGGCTCCACATTGACCGCGTCTAAAACCGTGACAAAGACATCAACAGCTGCTCGTCTCGCTCCAGGGTCGGCTGCAGCACCTCTGAGACCGAGACCGACTTCTGCTGCTACAACTGCAAAATCGAAGGTAGCTACAACCGGAATTACAAGTACGGTTGCCACAACTCGTCCGAAGTCATCTCCGGCTCCAACTTCGGCCGCGCGGGAGACCAAGGTCAGATCTACTCCGACAAAATCACCGGTGACTGACAAACAGACCAAGGAGACAACAAACAAACAATTGTCATCCGCGCGTACGACTGGATCGACGCTAAGCAAGACCATTGGACGCCCTACGTCGACGGGTACGACAACAATGGCTAAGCGTAGCTTAGCGAGCAAAAACACACCGCCGGCCGCAGCCCAGCCGCAAAAAAAACCAGCCCCTATTACTAGACCAGGGGGTAAACTATCGGCAATAAAGAATGCGGCAAAAACAACGATAACGTCTACGACTAAAACGGAAGTGGAGGTTGTGCAGAACGGAGTTTCTGAATTACACGAGAAGAAGACGGTGATATCTAGTAGTACCGTCGAGGAAGATGTGCCCCAGAAAGATGTATCGCCGGTAACGTCGTCGACTGATAACCAGCTAATCATGACTGCTGATTGAACGGGATAGTTGAGTCGGAAGCGTAAAGAGCGAAAAGGACCATCGCGCGTAAGCGCCGAAAATTTTTTTTTTTTTTTTTTTAATAGCTTGCGCCATAGCAGAAATACCTACGCCGCGCGCCACTAGTTTTCTTATGATTTTGAAAGATAAATTGAAAACCCAATGCATTCACAGTAGTAGATAGGAAAGTAAATAATAAAAATTTATATTATACTTACGTAATACGAATAATATATATATGGCATATATATTATATGTGAAAATAAGGAAAAAGAAAGAAAAAAAAAATACAAAAAACAAAAAAATACTTAAAAAAAAAAAAAAAAAATACAAAAAAAAAACAGAAAACAATTTATCCATCTATAAATAAGAGAATTAAGTATACCTATGCTACACATACAATACATACTATCGCTTGACTGCTTCGGTGTGCTGTGATGTTGCATTGACAGTTGAAAATCGCGGTGAAAAACGATGAAGGAAGGCTTGAACTTTTGTTGTGTAAATAATCAGATATGTTTGATCATTAATTATTATATAACGATACGAGTTTTTGAGAATACATAATTACTACGCGGTGCTCGTTACGTACGGTACGGTACAGTACGATACGGTACGATACGCGCGCGCGCGCGGTACGATAATTATATTAAAATAGAACGAAAAGGTTGAAAACAAAAAAAAAAAAAAAAAATACACAAAAATACAAAAATAAGTAAAGAAATAAATAAATACATATTAAATTACTAAAAACTTCGCCTCCGGGACTTGCGCCCCCCCCGGACGTGACAAATACAGCCTAAGTTTTACTACGAATATTATTATAGTGTTTTAGGCGCAACGAATCGAGGCGATGAAAAATTATTATCATTACATAACAAAACTGGATGGTTTTTTATATTTTTTAATTTTATATGTGCATGTTATAATCGATAATTAATCATCGTATATCGTAATAATGAAAGTCCTATTTATTTTGTTTGTTCCTACCGAAGTTGAGTACATACAGATTATTTTTCGTCACCATAATATACGTACTACCATCTGTGTACAGCACCTTTATGATTTAATGTGATACCTTACTAATTAATAAATTCGAGCAGTATGAAAAAAAAATGTAATAAAGTTTATAAAAAAAAAATATATATATCTATATATATATATATATATGTATGTATGTATGTATATGATTTTACGGTGCAGTTGTACGTATGTATTTTATAGTCATCGATACTTATACCTCTTTACAGATTTTCTTGTGGCTGTGTTTTTATTTTTTATGATTTCTCTTTTTCGTCGGTAAGTTACTTTTATCTCGTAACAAAATTCTGTTCTTCATCTTCGAAGGAGGTGGATAAAGATTGCAGGTCTTTCTTCGGCCAAGATAATTGTGAAAATCATAAGTTTTTATTTCAGCTATTATTTTTTATCTAATTGAAGTCAAAGTATTTATTTAACTTGAGAGATATATAAAATTTATTTAAAAAATATTATAGTAAGTTACATAAACAACTCCTCGAACAGAGCATGTTTGTAGAACTGTCATTTTCAACGATTAAGAAAGAGTAAAAAAAAAAGCTGCACCTTCACAATTACATACATAATATTCACATACATGCGAGGAATCATTGAGATAACACTAATGCCAACTCGGCTATAAAATTTCCAAATGCGATTACAATGTCGCATATCTTGTTGAGATATGGCACTTGAGTTTAATGTGCGTTTCGAGATGAGATAACTCAGGGTGGGATTTGAGTATAGAGCAGAGTCCGTTACTAGGCGACAGCAAAACCTTCTAAATTTTGTAAACGAGGGCTTCCCCGTCACGTAGGGTCTTAAAAACGTTGATTTATTTTTGAAAATACATACAGGTAAAGGGTATTTCTAGGTGGTTTATCATCCGCAGAGCGATATTAAAATCTGTCCACGACTAGCTGTTTGAAGACATCAATCATTGCGCGACTTATTACCTGCAATCCGAGAACGAGAAGTAACAGAGTCTTCAGATTTAAATATACAGTTCAATTATATCTTAGGATATTGATAACATATTTATTAATAACAGTTGGATAATCGCGTAGATAACTGAATATGCTTTGGTATATTCGATATACCTTTACCCACCGCGATAATACCGTCATCACTGAGTGAATTGGGAAATTTTGGTGATGCGTCTTCCATAAACTGCCACGGCATCGATGATTATAACCTATATTAGCTTTGACTGCAGTCGTCGCAATCTGCAAAAGAAACAATTTCCCGATTAACAATTATATTAGCGTTTAGAACTGTAAATTTTCAAAATTAATAAAAATCTGCAGGTTCTGTTTCCTATGCCAAATTGATATGGCTATACGTATAGGTAAGTATATTTAATTAATTCCTGCAGACGCATGCAGTTTGGTGAATCTAAGAATGAATTGTACCGTAACAAATTCTTTTTTATGCTGCGACAAAAAGAATGTGAGATACTCTCTTTAATTTATGATGTATCCTCTTGTCTCGAGCTTTCTTACTTTCAATCTAGCTTAGCGTATTTCAGACATAGTACTGCGAGATATGAGGCGTATCTAAGAAGCTCGTGGAACAGCATCTCATCGTATAGTGTTCTCCTGGCTTGAAGGCACATAATGCCATCGATTACAACATTGGAAACGACACTTGCAGTCCATAGACCGCCAGCTTCAGAAATTACTGCAGTATATCTTCAATCTATGATTTATCGTCATGCTATCTATCATCTTCTAAACTGTTTGATCCGTACTTTGTAAGAGAATCGTTTGTATTTTGTGATTTGTGAATGTTTGGCCTTGACCGAAGACTATTACATGCAGAAAAACCGCGATACGCAACGTTGAAATATTACACAACGCTTTTTTCACAACATTGCGCATCTGTTATGCAATATCATATATCATTTCATTAATAATTTTTTACTACGAGAATCCGTTTTTTGTCTATTCTCAAATCAGTGCTCATTACCGGGAACAGAACGAATTTCGGTGAGATAATTTGGGATGAGGTGAGGTCATAGTAAGCAAAGGTGCATTTAACAGAAGAAAATCATTTATTAAGATGAAGATAAAAAAATAAAAGTTCATATATTTATATTTCGATTGTCAATCGAATCGGTTACATTAGACGACACCAAATCTTCCTAAACTCTCTTGTAAGAGCGGGTAGCCTTCTTGCCAGATTTGTCATCGACCAGTTGCTGAAAAATGAAAATTTATTCATCAAAACAAAATAATGGAGGGTATTTTTTGACGGCGCATATGTATATTAGCTGCAGAGATATTAAAATATGTCGAGAACCTGTTGATGAGATCAATTATCGCGCGATTTATAATCAGCCCGACAACCAAAAGTGACCGGTTCTGACTTGTATAAGTACCTATACAGCTCGTCGATACCTCACGATATTGACAGCATATTGATTATCAGTACTCCGATACTCGGGTAGATAATAATTTAATAATCTACTTAAATTTGTACCCACCACAGTGATACCAGCATCGCTGAATTCGTAGATTCTGGTTCCACCTTTGCCATCGCCGAGCGCGGACGACGTGATAAACTTATCACCATCGCGTTTTGTCACGCTCTGAAAATAGAAACAATTTACGGACATTTATTTGACAAAATAACAAGGCTCATTGCTACTCGATCATTGACAATGAATATAGAAATCTTTTTTTTTTCGTTTCATGTCACGTCAACGTATGCAATTAATTGCAGATACGTTAATGTTTTTCTCCTTTAGTCACATATCATTTGGATAATAGAAAGAATTCTTTTCATGCCTCATCAACTCTTCATTTATTTAATATATTCGTTCAAATTCGCCCAACGTTAGCGAAAAGTAACCGAACGTACCTTGACGACTAGCCCATGGGGCATTGCCTCATCGTAGGGTTCTCCCAGTTTGAAGGTTGAGCTGGAGTCTTTTCCGGCATTGGAAACGTTGATTGTCCATTGATCGCCAGCTTGAGAGACAGTTATGGTTGGTTTGCTGTCGAGGAACGGCTTAATGGTATCTTCCGGGGTTCCAAGAGCCCTCAGCAGACCCTCGAACTCGGGGGAGTTGCTGACGTGCTGATACTTTCCAACAATTTGAACCATGTTGCTTCACGAGAGAATGTCGTCTGTATATTGTAACTTGCGAATGTTATCACCGACGTGCACTACTGAGCTGACTGACCGGCCCCACAGGAATCGTCCTCTTTTATAAGGAACCACCTGCTAAAGTTACGCAACTAGTGGCTCTATCTCAATCAGCGTGACTGGTTGAATCAGAGATTAAGTTATCGGCATAAGAATTGGACCCTGTACCAAGTACTCTGGCGACTCTGATGCAAATGCCTTGATACCCCGAACTCCGCCCGCCTCAATTATCGTCCCCGTTAGTGCGGCGCATTAACCGGTGCAGACATTGCCGGACGTCAAGACTTCAACCGCATAGAATAGGCGGGGAATGCATTCGAATGCATTCAGCTGATTGGATGCAGTATAGCTTGCGCGAGATCAATGGCCTTTTTTCTATATCACGCGCTTTTTTCTTCTCCTTAATTTCTTATTCTTTTTCCTTCTCTCCTGCCATACATATAGGTATATTTTATTCCTTCATTACTATTGTGATTATTATTATTGTTATTATTATCATCATTTGTTAATCTCCAACGCTGACGCTATTGTGCACAACGTTGCACCGTATATCATGGTCTTCTCTTCTCTGATTATCTCTGCCTGGTAATTGCGCCTGTTTCTCGCCCTAGTCTATAGCATACACGTATACACATAATACACGGAGCAGCGTTTGAAAATTGAATTAGTCCCGCGCTGGCTCCTTTGACGGGGACGGTAAAATGCACCACTTTATAGTCTATGAGCACACACCTATAGGGCGTCAAAACGTACTTTTTACCATTCGAGAAATTAAATTCATACTTTTTATAATATATCCAATTGCCGCCGGTCTACCTGCAGGGACTAAGTTACATCTATATCTATGTATGTACATACATACATACATACATACATACATACATACATACGTAGGTATAATAATCTTTGTCGGGTTGACATTTTTTTAATTAGAAATTATAATACGGGCAGACAGAGATATACATATAGATAGACGCATATACTTCGTACTATTTAAAAGCCTTATAGTGTACACCGTTCTATTTAATACTCCGGAATATGCAGCTTGGAAAATTTTCCATAGTCGGTAGGAGGGGCGGAAATTGACTGCAGGGTACATACATACATATACAGAGTGAAGTGGCTCAGCCGAGGTCGGACAGATTTTTTCTTATGCAAGATGATAGGGGATCGCCAACTATGTATTTAAATTGCTATATATTCTGGTTGTGCTCCTGTAAACAAGTGTATAAATAAAATATCCTAATTTCATTTGTAAACTGTCGCATATGCCCCTTAACTAGATATTCGTAGCAATTTATCAAAATACACATTGCGCAAATATAGGTGGCTTGTGTATCTCTCTGGAGATTTGAATCTCTTCTTGGGGCGAGCACGTAGTTAAACATTTGAATTGATGGCATTGAATTTTTACCATGCAATTGAAAAGTAACAATTTTCACAGTTGACTTTTATCGCTACGCTATCAATAACTCATATAGCTCCTTGACGTTCTGCAATAAAAATTGATAAAAAATTATCGTGGCCTATTTAGACCAGTACTATGACATAAAAATTCCAGAATAATATAGAAGGATAATATACATATAAGATCCAAGACTTCGTTGACCGCGGTTGGAATATCCCATACAAAAAACATATCTTACAACCGACCGTGAAAAAAAGCTCGTGATGCAGAAGTACCGCCTGTCGTCAAGAGCAGAAATAATCATTAGATACCACCCGCACAGGTGTTAACGGCTTAGATTGCTATATAAATTAAACATAAAGTCCTCTTTCATGAAACTTGTCATCATTGATTCTTTATCCAGGTGTCACACAGATAGACTTTATCCCGGATCAAAAGATATACAAATGCCACCGCAACTCCGCTCTGAGTGTACACATGTGCATTAGCTATATTCACCCAGTATAAGTAGATTACATCTTATCAGCGAGGCCGAGCTGAGTACATAGAAACAAGGTAATTTCTCTTGGACGCGGTGATGAATTGTCAACATTTTCTTTGACCAGATCGCATTCTGCCATATACTATCAAAATCAGTATGGAATACACATATTATATATACTACGGAACCGGCCGGCATGTCTTGCTCTGTCTAATTCATATATTGTCTTGAAGGTATAGAACAATCGCTTCCGTTGCGCTTCCACGAAAATGCATCGATGCTTTGTCTTTGAAAGAAGTTTAATTTCAATTATTATCAACGCTGCAATTGTATAGCACTACCTCTATAGCAAATATGAGGGGCTTATCCTTCGATCCCATAAAGCGGTTTATAGAAACGATATATTAGGATGCAGCAATCAGAGACTGCACTTTCTATGAAAGTGTAGCTGATTGTGAGTGTAAAAGCAACGAACAGTCCGGTAACTCTGTTACTAGTAAATAAGCCCCTCGAAGAACCTATGTAAATCAACACTAGTCATTCTGCAGTAACGAGTGATAAGTTCAGCCGCATACGGAATTCAATCTTTTCGAACCAGCTTGCATCGAAGGTGGATTGATTGGTGGCGCCATTCTACTGAATACTTGTGAACTATCACTTCAATAGCACAATGTATGTACCCTCGAGATAGCTAAATTAACAATTGATCTGGTAATTAAGATATTCTCATTGTTGTATTAAAAATGAATGACCTGTTTACTGCACTGCACCTAATTTGCATTTATACAAGTTATATCGTAATCATGTGATAACATTTATAACACCGCGTTCGAGGGGCATTATAAATATCATTGATAGTCTGTTAATTTTCCGTCCTAGTATTCGCATGAGTTCTATGCATCCTCTATGGATAATATCGCTAAGATTTTATTACCGTTTTTTATTTGTTATCAGATAGTATAAAGCTTCAAGAGTTCACTTTAGTGACTCGTGCTTTCGTATCTTCGTTTGCCAACTGATAGGAAATAAGTAATTCGATCCTCTAATTTCCAACTTTTTACTGTTGATTCATGAGGGTGAACAGTGCGTAGAGTCCTAATCAAATTCTGTCCATCAAATAATCGAGATATTTTATATTATAACTGATAAGATTTTCAATGTATACACAACCTAACCGTACGGCAGATATCAACCCGAATATGATCCTCCGCTCGGATATTGCAGTTACAATTAATAGAAAATAATCGAAAATTCCATAAACTCTATGAAACGGAATAATCCTCAGTTGTATCATGAGGTGATAGTAACTGCATAAGATTTATCCATCGGAGAATATCACAGGGGAAGTTATAGTTATAACGCGCGTCCACATCCACACGACGGATATAAAAAATTATATTGCGGTTAAAATATGATTTAATGCGCGGAAGAATTTCCCGTCTCAGATATCGAGGCCTGAATTAAAAACTTTTTACCTCAATTAACAGGAAAATATTGCGGGGATTTAACAAAAAAATGTCTCAAGTTTATAATAACAAGTTTAATTTTACGGCTTTGACAAAATCCAACTGCCCTCTATTATTCAGTTCAATAAATAACAAAAAAAAACGTTACTCCCACACCTGCACAGAGTTCATGAAGAACTCAAAACCCATTATAACGTACCCTAAAAGATACATATACCTACGTGATATTTATTAATCAAATAAATATTAACGGACAAGATTATCACTTATTAATGCAAATAATTTTTTACAATGTCTAGTACTTCGGCAATAAGATATTTCACCGATTCCCGTCTTACGTAACTTACTTACAAAATTAAAAAGGATATATGTATATGTATATATATATATATATATATATATATATATATATATATATATATATATATATATATACATATACATATACATATACATATACATATACATATACATATACATATACATATACATATACATATACATATACATATACATATACATATACATATACATATACATATACATATACATATACATATACATATACATATACATATACATATACATATACATATACATATACATATACATATACATATACATATACATATACATATACATACATATATATATATATATATATATATATATATATATATATATATATATATATATATATATATATTTATTTATTTATATATAAATAAATGAAGAGTCATTCATTTCTGGCTGTCCAATGCTAGTTAAGTACAAAAAAATTGGGAAAAGAAAAAAATTGAAATAAAATATGAAAACAATTAAAAATAAAAAACCTATAGCGAACTTGACTATAGCTTACAGAGACAGAAAAGTAGCGGTATAAATGCGCCGATTGCAACGTAAATTGGGAGTAAAATTGATGTGTCGTCTATCGAGTAGGGATCTGGAGTACGAGGTCCGCTTGTATGTCGAGTTCGGACCACAGCCTCCTCCTCTTCATCTTGCATTCCACGATATTCCTCTGGCTCTTGAGGAATCGGTCCCAATTGAGGTACGTCTGAATAGGCAGGAAGAGCGTCGTGAATAATTTATTATTTTTGTATTAAAATTAGACGCTAAAAAATTATACCAAAAAAGACTAGAAGAAATAGTTACCTTCTAATCTTCCTTTGATTACGGCTATGGCATTTATCTTTGGATTGTCCCGATAACCCTGTAAATTATAAACACAGTTATTATTATATGTGTTGTTAAAGCTTAGATTTTATTAACCAGCCTACAAACCTTTATGAATTCAACTCGTATTTTACCGCCGAGTATATCAGACTCTTCATCGTTATATATTAATTTTCCTCTTTGTACTTTAAACGGTATATACTCATCATGGGCTATTCCACGCCCGACTCTTTCGAATATGTCCAAGTCAGTGACGATGGTGTGATCTCCGTTTAGAACAACGTCAAAAACCTGAAACGATAAAGCAGATATTGCCTTGTATGGAGCCTTGAAAATAATTTCATGTATCTTATCTTTGCCTCTCTGTTATATGAGCAATATGTGATGAGCTTGGTTCAGATTTTGGCCATCTTTCAAGATAGATTAACATTGTTAACTAAAATCATGTCGATAAGAATAATCAATGTAATCCTTGTTAACCTTCATGTTTGGTGAGTTGAAATACACCTCGCAGAACCTGAGTACCATTACATAATCTCCGTCCTTGCTTATTGGTATGTCGTAGCCAAAGGTACTGTGGTGGTATCGTTCTGTTTGATAAAGTATTTGATCGACGCTATTAACACGCCCTATGATCAATTGTTTGCCATAATCAGAGGCAGTACCAACTTTTCCCATAAGCGGATCCTTGACATATCGTACTCCATTACTGTCGACGTAAGCTTCCCCACCTGCATTTATCGCGTATATCACTTCTAGGCATTCAACCGGTTGAGAAATGCTGGCAATAGCGATGAATAATGTGGCAACGTATGTTTGCCACGCAAGCAAGCGTATCTTGGTACGACACAGCATGTTGTTATTGATTTTATTTATTTATTTAATCAAATTAAATTAAATGTAACAATATGTCGTTGACTGTCGACATTTATTTAAAAAATTGTCGTGTTTTTTACCACCGGCGATAATCTCATTGCTCACAGTCTTTAACCGGAAATTAAACGATAGGTTAGAAACGCAAATACACATTTAACCGTCCTGACTTAGCTTCTGACTGAACGATTAAATATACGCGGAACACTTGTATCCACAGAATCTCATTTAGAGTTATTTTTCATACAATTAATCGTCGAAAACTACAAGTCCGGAATATGGCAAGTTGGCTGTCGACTATTGGCTTTGAATTCCATAAGCCCCGTGAACATGTGCCGAGCAACAGAGAGGAAACCACGGTGAAGATAACGATATCAACTTTGAATCTGGCTAGCGTTTCAGAATACGTTTGTGTAAAATCATTAGCTACATGCCCACATAGGTGTTGCGTACATGTGCATACATAAAGGCCGAATACTTTCATTTGCCACGTATTCAATTCATTTTAAAATTGCAGTGTGCCGGAGCTGTCAATTTCCACAGCACCAACTTGACAGATCATATTACAGATGAAACTTGATCGCAGTAACTGAACTTTGAAATATTCTCGTTATCTAAAACAATTTATTGTCTTTAGCAGCGTCCATTTAGCTAACTTTATTGATTTGTCTAATATTCAGCTGAGCAAATTATCTTCAGCCTATACTTTTACACAAACATATATGCATCTTGATACGTTTTTATGCATCTGTCAAATATGAATACGAGTATATTGTTATGAGGAATAGGTATATTCCGATTTACAAATAGGTTATATCAATTATTGCGTTAATTGACAAAGATCAGTGGATTTGGCAGCATTTTCTTACGCCAGTTATCTTCTTTATCGAACTGTTCGCTCCGCTCTTATCGACACCGCAGCTGATCTCACGTGTCACATTAAATCTCTGAATATCCCTACGATGATATTTTGGACGAAAACTCAGTCGCTAGGCTTATGGGTTGAGTTTAGCATCGTAATTTCATGCACTTGGTGAATCATTTCGGGGCTTCGTAGATTCCTTCAGAAACTCATTTCATCGGCGATGTAATCATTTACACATAAGCGGACAGTTTATACATTGTATACTTGGTTGCGTCGGCCAGCACGTTAGAAGCGCGATAATTAGCTCGCTAAAAATACCTATCACGTTCCACCGCTGGCTGATACACCTACGTCAGTTAGGATTAGATTAAAAATGTACTAATAAGTCTGGATTCGAGGCGACTAAATATAAATTCCACATCTATTTTAATAAACTTATAAACAAAACTTGGCTAATAATACTGTTGCCTACTCCCAATCTTTAGAATTTCATATTCGCATGCGATTTAAAATGCTCTACGTTCTTTTATACATATAATTAACCGATCGATGAATCGGTAAAAATTTTCGCGTGTAGCTGTGATTCTCTACGAAAGAACATTGTATACATTATTGCCTTGTAAAAGCGACCGTGTAATATCTCTCGAAGCAGCTGCTATACAGTCTCAGTCTTTACCTGCAACTGCTCAAGTTTACCTCTTTTGAGAAATAAAGTTTTTTTTTTTTTTTTTTCTTTTTTGACGTCACAGTCTCCAACAATCAAATGAATGACGAAATAATATTCCGAATGTGAAATAATATCGTGGCCGCCCCGACGTCTCATCGTGCGCTGATTGGGATTGGTTACTGTGATTCGTGAGATATTGAATCTTGTCATTCGCGATTAGTCACAAGTTAAGCCTTACACCATTTTAGGCAAAATTGTAAAAATAGAATCAAGGTATATCCCGTAATACCATATGCGTAAATGAGCCAAGAAGGCCAAGATCCGAGAGTCCCTGGACCCCGCAGAAACGTTTATGTTTACATTTCCAGACGTTCCGGCCTCGCAAATAATTCATAATGCAACTCAAATGGCGAAACTCTGGAGTACCGCCAAAAATGGGAACCCACGTAATTTTGGCCTCAGGCGATATATGTAGCAGCATTACTTTTAGATCAATACTAGAACACAGAACTAATAAGTTATTATTGCTTATCAAATTTTTACAAACATAGGGATAATGTAGTTTAACGACAGCCTTGGGGGCGTCGGAATTAAAACTATTGTAAACTGCGGTGCGTAATCATGACGACGCCATTAATCATCGGTAACGTATATCCCGTAAGCGGTTCGAGAAATCCAAACCTAGATTCTTCTCCATGATTCTAGCGCCTTCTTTCCGGCCAAGTAAACTTCCGTAATAGTGAATAGGAAATCAAATCAACTTGCTAGTCACGCTTATCTACTTTTAAATATACGATATCAATTATTATTGAGTTTTTTTCCATTTCTGTAGAAATATTATTGCAATAATGTGATTACATTTATTAGCGTATTCTATACATTCCGTCCAATCGAATCGTCCGGCGGGACAAATCGAGCCTCTGATTGGTTCCTTGCACTGACGCAGTGGGAGAACATTCCAGAAGCGTCTTTCCGCCAAATAATATATACGGGCGAGGTTTCGCTGTTCGTCACTCACGTTGCGAATCGTTGTACGGAAAACTTCTTCACGCTCTATCCGCTTTCTACGTTAACGAAACAAAGGTAAGGGCATCCGGAGCGCATACTTATCCGAATATCGTTATCGTAATCGTCAAATATCACATCAATCTTTTATTAGAACAAGTTTTGTGCTACTGGCGTTCGTCCGATGTCTAATATATCGAGAGATTAGGGCTAACAATTTATCGCGAATATTTTCAGAACGACAAAATGGCTAAGGCACCCGCAGTTGGTATCGATCTTGGCACCACCTATTCCTGCGTCGGAGTATTCCAACATGGAAAGGTGGAAATCATCGCCAACGACCAAGGAAACAGAACTACACCTAGTTATGTCGCCTTCACAGACACCGAGCGTCTCATCGGAGATGCCGCTAAAAACCAAGTCGCCATGAACCCCAACAACACAATTTTCGGTAATTAATCAATAATTTTTTCTCGTCTAACATTATTTTACACATTTTATTCAACTCTTATTATTACGCGGAATGATTCTAAAAAAAAAAAAAAAAAAACGAAAATTATAATAATTCCGAAAATCACAGTAAGCAGCATGAATTACGGTTTTCTTTAATTTGATCTAATTCAAAGACAGCTGACTCACTACTAACAGTTGCTAAAAACCTGCTAATTTAGAATGCCATATTAATTTATTCTGAAATAATTGATCAACTATCATGACAAAGTGGTTTTCCCCATTCGATTAACGTCATGACTCAATTTTTCAGTAGAATGCTCAAGTAGGATCCACAATATTATTGTATTATGGACAATAAATTATGTTTCGGATAAATTTGGACCAATAATCTTTATATTTATATGAAAAAAAAGTCAATTCTTGGACAAATTCCAACGCTAACTGAATTTTGAAATACAAAGCTATGCTAAATTTCTTATGTTATATTTTGTAATCTATTACCCACATACAGGAAAGCTAATTCCTTTGTGGGATAATAATGCTACATGTAACTATGTGCCCAATGATGAATTGAATAAAGAACAATAATTAGAATAAGCTTGAAAATTAACCTGCAATTGCGAATGAAAAATTCTAAAAATTTGATTTTTTTGTTTAGATGCCAAAAGATTGATTGGTCGTCGCTTCGAGGACTTAACGGTCCAAGCAGACATGAAACATTGGCCTTTCAACGTCGTAAGCGACGGTGGAAAACCTAAAATAGAAGTACAGTACAAAGGAGAGACGAAGACTTTCTTCCCAGAAGAAGTGAGCTCAATGGTCCTGGTTAAAATGAAGGAAACTGCCGAGGCTTATCTTGGCAAGACCGTCACTAACGCTGTGATCACTGTTCCCGCCTATTTCAACGACTCGCAGCGTCAGGCAACCAAGGACTCTGGTACCATCTCAGGTCTAAATGTATTACGAATAATCAACGAACCCACCGCGGCCGCCATTGCATACGGTCTTGACAAGAAAGCTGTTGGGGAACGAAATGTACTCATTTTCGATCTCGGTGGTGGAACCTTTGATGTCTCTATCCTAACAATTGAGGATGGAATTTTCGAGGTGAAATCAACCGCTGGAGACACTCACCTTGGAGGAGAAGACTTCGACAACCGCATGGTGAACCACTTTGTCCAGGAATTCAAGCGAAAGTACAAGAAAGATTTGACCCAGAACAAACGAGCTCTACGTCGCCTTCGCACTGCCTGTGAAAGAGCAAAGCGTACCCTATCTTCGTCCACCCAGGCCAGTATTGAGATTGATTCTCTATTTGAGGGTATCGACTTCTACACTTCCATCACGAGGGCGCGATTTGAAGAACTGTGTGCTGACCTTTTCCGTGGTACCTTGGAACCCGTAGAGAAATCTCTGCGTGATGCTAAGATGGACAAGTCCCAGATCCATGACATTGTCTTGGTTGGTGGCTCCACCCGTATTCCTAAAATCCAAAAACTCCTTCAGGATTTCTTCAATGGCAAGGAATTGAACAAGTCAATCAACCCTGACGAAGCTGTTGCATATGGAGCTGCTGTCCAAGCTGCCATCCTTCATGGAGACAAGTCAGAAGAAGTACAGGACCTTCTACTTTTGGACGTCACCCCGCTCTCACTTGGTATTGAAACTGCTGGCGGTGTTATGACGGCTCTCATCAAACGTAATACAACCATTCCCACAAAACAGACTCAGACCTTTACAACATATGCAGATAATCAGCCTGGTGTGCTGATTCAAGTTTACGAAGGTGAACGAGCCATGACCAAGGATAATAACCTCCTTGGAAAATTCGAGCTCAGTGGAATTCCACCAGCACCAAGAGGCGTGCCCCAGATCGAAGTGACCTTCGACATTGACGCCAATGGTATCTTAAATGTATCTGCTGTAGACAAGTCGACTGGAAAGGAAAATAAGATTACAATTACCAATGACAAAGGTCGTCTCAGCAAGGAAGATATCGAGAGGATGGTCAACGAGGCTGAAAAATACCGTAGCGAAGATGAGAAGCAGAAAGAAACAATATCTGCTAAAAATGGGCTTGAGTCTTACTGCTTCAACATGAAGAGTACTGTTGAAGATGAAAAGCTTAAAGACAAGATTAGTGCTAGCGACAAACAGGTTGTCCTAGACAAATGCAATGATATCATCAAATGGCTAGATGCTAACCAGCTGGCCGATAAAGAAGAGTACGAACATAAACAGAAAGAACTTGAAGGCATCTGCAATCCGATTGTTACCAAGCTCTACCAGGGTGCAGGAGGAGTGCCTGGAGGTATGCCAGGTGGCTTCCCGGGAGCTGGTGGCGCTGCTCCAGGAGCAGGAGGTGCTGCCCCAGGTGCTGGTGGTGCATCCGGACCTACCATCGAAGAGGTCGACTAAACTCAATCTTTAAATATTCACTCGACACTGCCTTGAATTCGATCTGTTTGTGGATACCAGGGAATGAATAAATGAACATGAAACGATTATCCATATTGTAATTTTTCAAATGTAAACCTTTTCCATCCCTTAAGCACCAAGTAAAATATTTCATCCTTATTATATCCTTTAGAGTTAATAATATTTTGCTAGTAGGCTTTGCAGTTTCATTTTATTTATTTTTTATTTTTTATCCTGAATATATAGATCTAAGTTTAGTGTTTTACGATATACTAATGTAACACCTTCATTAACTGAATAATGTTATTAAATCGACTGAATTGAATTATTCCAAAATATAAAACGTAATAAACTTCAGAAAATCATTTCAAGCTTGTTATTATTGGCACATTATTTGCAAGACTACGTTTTAATTAATAGAAATGACGCTTTGTGA
The DNA here is from genome assembly GCA_963924015.1 of Macrophya annulata. Lineage (NCBI taxonomy): Eukaryota > Metazoa > Arthropoda > Insecta > Hymenoptera > Tenthredinidae > Macrophya > Macrophya annulata. The sequence continues at coordinate 195,272 of OZ001262.1, forward strand.
TCGTAGCTCGGGGTCACTGGTCAGTAAGTCAGACTAAAACCTGAAGTAGAGTCTCTTCGTACGAGTTGTTTATTTCTTCTCTGTATTTATTGCATTTTTGTGAGGAGAATAAAAATACTTATATTTCCGAACCAAATTTTATTTTTTAACCAGACCGCAAGGCTTACAGAAAATAAGAAATAAAAATAATAATAATCATTTATTTTACAGCCATATGAATAAACTAAAAGTATTTCCATCAAAATACGAATAAATTTGGTAAATTATCATACATAGACTATATGCAGTTGAAGCAATGCTGGGGTAATAGAAAAAAGACAAAATGATCCATGAGAAAGAACTTGGAGAAGCATAATATACGAATTTCTTTTATAATCGTGACTACGGTGCTCGAGCCATACTTGTAGCAAACAGGACCGTTGGTTTTCCTCTCTTTTTCTTTTTTTTTCCACTTGCGTTGCCATTGCCGACAGTAACTGCTGAAAAACGTTAACATTTCATTAAATTACTGTCAAACAAAAATGAACAATTTTTAAAGTATGCAAGAGAAAAGTCTTGTGTACCTGACGAATGTAACCCTGTGTGTTCTAAAGCCTCGGCTAACGCGTCGCCAAAGCTCTGACTGTAGGAAGGAGCAGGAGCATATCCTTCGATATCTTCACTATCTAAAGCCGATGGAAGCGCTACACCTCTACGCTCAGCTGAATAAGAGGTATCCATCCGTGGCCAATCGATTTTCGAAGGTCCTCGCGACCCAGTAGTACGTAACATCTGCGCAAATGAAGGCCCTGCATCGCTGAAATCTATAGTAGACGAATCAATGTCCAAAGAATTTATTGTTGGACTACTTGCAACGCTGGATGTTGTCACTGATTCTGGTGGGGAAGGAATATTAACTCTGAAAAATATAGTACAAGGCAAATCACAGAATGTTAAATAAGATGTTCTCGTAAACAACTGAGTAATAAAATTAAATTGAAAAAGATACTTCAAGTTGGCTTCAAAGTTGATAAATAGCTATAATTATTACCCTGCTGATGGTGACTCTGGTTGCCATTGAGGAAAGTGATGTCGAGATTCAATGTGGACATTGGGAGTTGGATACTTCCCCATTCGTTTGTTCTCTTCTTCCATAATTTTCTTCTCCCTTTTCCTTTCCTCACGTTCGTGACGTTGTCGTCGTTTCTTACGCGTCTCTAGTTGATCTGAGACACAGTGAATGCAAAGAATGTATCGAGTTAATAATATCTCATTGCAGAATGAGAAAGACGAATTTAATTTTCATCTCTTACCGCTAAAAACTATCAGATTTCCATTTGATATGATTGGCGGCTTTAACTCGATCTCGGCAATCTCAAACTGGCAAGTCAGTGGCAAATGGTGGAGATATCGCAGTCTGCGTCTCAATTCTTCGGTCATACTACCGGCTTCTTTTTCCAATAACTTTCCACTTATTACAGAAGGGCTCTTCTCCAAACTCCCATACTGCAGCTCCAGCATCTTGACGTTCATTGCATGCAGGTAAATGTGCTGGCCGTCTTCCGCTGCAACAAAATATTCGAGTTACGCTTTTCTAAAATCTAAAAAGGTCTAAAAATATTTTGCATGCAATTAAATGCATGAAATTCAAACGTTGATCCAGGCTCACCTTGGTAGAAATAAAAGAACTTTGGCGATGATTGGGTGGAGACTTGGGATTCAGAAGCGGAATCCAGAGCATCTGATACTAGGATTTTTCCAGGCTCATTATGCCAATCTTGATGCAATTCAGATTGATCCTTTTCAACTTCCAGAGCCTTTTCTGGTTTGACTTCATCGATTTTTTCAACAATTTCAATCACTGGGGTTCCTTCTTCTACAAGCGATGGTTTACCCTGCTCCGCATCAATTTTTATCTTGAAATTAGAGTGAAATACGTTCAAAATTTGACATAACTATTTTTAATCGTGATATAATTTCTCGGTATTACTAAGTTGATTGAATGATTAGCGATTTCACCGACCATTCCAAACAGCTGCTGTTCCCTCAGAACTAATTCACCAAGGGCTTGTTGAATAAAGCAGTTTTCCGGGGATTCGAGATCTTCTTCAAATTCAAACTTAAGTTGGACGCGTTCACACTCTATAATATCCAAGATCTGTAACAATGAAAATGTCATTCTTGACTCAAAATGGAAAAAGATGAATGTATCAGAATTGTCGGAAACTTCAATTCTCGCAATTCCCCATTTTTTTCAGGTTTCCAACAACCCTGGACATTGGGTTAATTACAACAAATTTCGGAACCTTACGTTGTTTGTGTCTGCAAGTAGCAGCTTTGAATAAATAACGTTAGAGTTATCTTCATGCAGAGTGAAGAATGTAGTTGGGACAGAAGTCTGCAAACTCTGATTTACAGGAACTGCAAGTAATGAGCCTCGCTCTCGTCGCATCAAACGTAAGCTTACATGATCACCAACGTTCCATGCTTTCTGAGCTACTTCCGCCACGCTGAAATTTAGAATAGCATCAAAGATATATTCTCGCCTCTGAATCCAGACAGTTAATTCATGTGACAAATCAAGATAGAATCAATGAGAGCACTAGTTGAAACATATTTCAAATATCTCTACCAATACAAGAAAAAACCTCAGTTATAATGCAAAAAGACCTTTTCAAATCGGATTTATGAATGGCTTCATAACATATAGGACACTTGCGCCAAGTCTTGTCAGATAGTGCAAGGTAGTGGAGAATACATGGCCAGCAGTATACATGGCCGCAGCGGGTCATCTTGCCAGCTACCGGTACAGATAAACATATTGGGCAAGATAATATCTCGGAGCTATGAACCCGCTATAACAGAATAATGAATGATCATCTTATTACATTTGCCAATTAGCCAGTGTAAAAAAGACCTGAAAATCGAAAGCAACTCACAATTTGCTCAATTAGATCCCATTGAACCAAGGTGTCAGGATCAGCGAGGTAAGCTGTATAATTGCCATTACTTTTCACGACAAACTGGCAGCTAAGAAATGAAATCGATACCTCTAATTAAACGGTCAAAATAATTGCATGATATGATGCAATGAAGTTACACAAGTTTAATATTGTATAAAGAGAATTTTTTATTATTCATTCATGCATACTTGGCTTGTAAAAACTGTTCTTTGTTGTATTTATGCCGTTGCACTGGCGGCAGCCAACGATTACTGTTCCGATTATACTTGTTGGTAATTCTTCCTGGACTCCACGGGTTTGACACACCGCGTATGTCGCGCGGTTCGTAATGGAAATTCAGCAGATGATTCAAATTCTGCTTCTTACTTCCTTGGACCAGCACGGAGCCATGCTCGGCAAAGTCGTCTTCCTCTACCTGCATGAATAATCAATTGCTCAAGTTTACTAATTACAACTGATTTGTTAATTGAACATAAATGAAGAAATGAACATTCTTGATTTATCTTGTCGCTCTTTCCCATTAAAAAAAAAAAAAGTAATTTGCTCGGCAGTAATATTGATAATATAGATAGATAATTGTTATCAATCTGTGATGTTGAGACGTTTTACACTCGACAAAAGAATTGAGGAATCACTTTGCAAACTTCAAAAAATGGACGGATTACAAAGTCTTGTAACTTCGTTCAAAGAAATCGTAAAATTATGATTCAAAAAGTGTTTTGAAGATCAAAGTCTGTAGTTTTCAAATCTTTTTGCAGATTGAAATTTCCTTGCAATTTTACTTAGATATGAGGCCTTGAAACGAGTTGTGTGGAATCAGAAAAATTTAGTACCTCAATGAGAATAAATTGGAAAAAAATCGCTTCACGCTATCGGAATATACAAAGGTTCTGCATCAAAATGGATTTTTCAAAATTGCTGTACAATTTTTTGTCGTCAAGTTATTCTGCTTCAAAGTCAAGGCTGTTCTTTTGACTTTGATCGCGCATAAAAATCGAACCAATCATCGTATCACATTCTTGCAAAAGGCATTCTCAAGTTTAAAATCCCCTTTTCTCAATCCTACGAACAAGAGGTTAATCCTCTTCTATAGGCTTGCAGTGCTCTCAAGATATTTCTTGTTTACTGCATGTAATATTGGAATACATAAATAAAATAAAATAAATATCGCGATTAGTCTATGAATTTCATTTCGTATTTTGTAGGCTGGGCGAGTTAATGGGAATTCGGCATTGTCACTGTGTCGCGTTTACTTGAAAAATGTGCAGTTTCGTAAAAAACTGATGAAACTTGGATTTACAAAAAGCATTGAGAAAAGGGGATTCCAAACTTGGGAACGCTTTTCGTACGAATGTGATACGATGATTTGTTCGATTTTTATGCGCGTTCAAAGTCAAAAGAGCATCTTTGATCTTAAAGAAGAATAACTTCACGACAAAAAATTGTGTAGCAATTTAAAAAAAAAAAAGCATTTCAAAGAAGAAACTTTACACTTTGCGATATCGTGAAGCGATTTTTCTCATCGAGGTATAGCATGACAAGCTTGACAAAAATCTTGTGATTACACACTCCTTGCTTCATATCTAAGCTGATTTGCGAGGCAATTTCAACATGTAAAAATATTTAAAACCTAGAGACTCCCTCAAACTACTTTTTGAATCATAATTTTACGATTTCTTTCAACGAAGTTACAAGACTGAAATTCGTCCATTTTCTGAGGTTTGCAAAGTGATCCCTTAATTTTTTCGTTGAGTGTATATATAGAACCAAGAAGTTGACAGTGAGGTTGTCCTTTCAGAATAGTTGAGACCTAGAGATTTCAAACATATTTTCATAATTGCTTGTGACAAAAGAAACAATAACCTTGGTATCCTCCTTTGCACCGCCATGATATTGTCCTTTAGGTTTCGGTCTCTTATCATAATTTTTTCCCTTCGGTGCATTCGATTTCCTGGGTTGTTCATTCTTGGGCGAATTAGCGGCGCTTGGTGGTTCGCGCCTACGCGAGCTCTTTGGAAATAGTTTGCCGTTCACAATGTCTGGAGAAAGAAACATGTAAGAGAAAATGAACAAAAGAAAAATTCGTAAATGTATAGATAATATTTCATCAAAGAATATATCGAAATCGGGAATGAAGTGCTAGCAAAAGGTTTTAATGACGAATGCTGGTGACTTGATAAAAAAAAAAATCCCGTCACGTGACACGGATCAGTTTTTAGTGTACCTAGCGTATAGGAATTATCAGATGCAAGAGTGATATAATTGAGATATCGCAGTATGAGGGACAGAGAGAGATAGATAGATAGAGAGAGAGAGATAGATAGATAGATAGATTGAGAGAGTGAGAGAGACACACCTTGATTCTTTTTAGCGTCACCAGCAGCCCCTTTGGTGGAAGACTGTGGTAATCGTGATTTTTTGTCCATTTTTATATTGGCCGAAGTAGTGGCCAAGTATATAATCGTTGGCAGAGAATAGATCTCCTCCGTATGGAGAAACGTATCTTTTCTGCAGGACCTTCATCTTTTCAATAAGCCATATTCGACAGTACGAAAGTATAAAATCTCCGGAAAGGTGATCAATGATATTTGTATGCCAAACAAACGGCGGTTTAAAACTTGACACTAGTTAACACTTGTTAGGGAGAGAATTACCCCCCTGTCGCCGTAAACGACGATTTATATTGCGGTCCACCACGATCACAACCTCGTCGCTATAATGGCGACGAAATGTCGGTGATACGAAGGACAGGAAATGAAACAATCGTCACCAATAAATGCGATTCGTTTGATCGAGACCGTTTTCTGTCCAAAAAAAGTATGAGTAAATATGAATAAATTGAAATTCGATTAAAATCATTGTTTCCAGTATTCCTGTTTCATTATTGCTTTCTACTTTGTTGCTCATTTGACACTAGCCGCGCGATAACACGCGATGCCATCTATCAAACGCAACTTCACCAAGCAAAATGGACCGTATATTACATTTGTAAACAAAAATATTGAATATTACCCTTTATAGGTATCAAACAATAGTCATCTGTCACACTTATCCAAAGAATATTTACCGTTCGTTCAATTACATAGACGCATGAAATAGTCGTGACACGTTATGCATTGTTAAAGCCGTATATTTCACGGTGAAAAACGTGTTTCCGTGAGCCGGCACAATTTTGTATTCGTTCATATTTATCTCACAACATCATTGAGTGGCAATAAATAAATAAATCTCAAAACATTTGTACATAGGAGGGCCTACGCAGTTGTAACATTGATTATGAATCGCTTTATAAAACTATCAGTATTCACTGTCTGCATAATAAACGTCGTCTGGGCCGATCATCGCGACTCAGGTAAGCATTCGATTAATCTCTGATTTCTTTCTCTCTCTAGTGTGAACAATTCACAAAGCAGAGGATTCTTCTTTCTTCTTACAGATACGATTGATAATCAGTTAGTACTCACTGTGTTTAGCCAACCTGAAGGATACCATGCTGCTCGAGCTCACAAGTTGCGAGATAGTATCCTGGAACAAGCAGAGGAGATTGAAAACGTAAGATCTGTTGATCAGAATTGGAATTCGTCTTGTTCTAACAGAAACACTTAATATCTGTTCTTATATATTCCTCAGGTCTCCATAAAAGTGATCTTGACACACGAGCTTAATTTGAATAGCACATGGACAGTTGGCCCTATTTTGCCTCATCTCTTACACAACTCATTGACTGGACCGGATTGGTACTTTTTTTCTGAAGTTGACACAGCCATCAGACTAAATCTACTGATAGAATTATTGAATGGCTTTAATTCGTCACAGGTAACAGAACCTCTTAGTCCATTTTTAAAATCATTTTATGGTAAACTTAAAGGCAATATCCAAGTCGATAGTGTTTGATTAACAGAAGTCATTTGCAGTTTTCATAAAACTATTTTTTTTTCAAGTTTTTCACGATTGTTTCAAGCCTTTAATAAGTTTGAAAAGTTGCTTGATGAGATAAAATTCAACTTTTCCAATGCATTATTGTCCTTATTGTCTTCCCTTTTTGAAAAGGATCTCTGGCTGGGTCATGCACTCTATGATCACGAGCCAACAATAATCCATCACTTTTCTGAACATACCAAGAAGTTCAAGTACCCAAATACTGCGTCGGGATTTGTTATTTCATCACCACTTGTCAAAAGGTACATTGTTCGCAATTTGTTGTAACAGTTTTTACTGCTCTCAAGGTAAATGCAGAATATTTCATAGCATTTATGGTAGAAAAATTAACTTGTACAATTCATTTGAAACAATTTTCGACCAACAGATTAGCACAAAGAGTTATCAGGGGCGAAAAACCAGAAGGAGAATTCTCCATAGATGCTGCCTATGAATTTGCCACATTTGTTTGGGATAACGGAAAGGGAAAACGTATGATACATGTGCCTGAGCTTTGCGTAGTATCTGGAGATGACTGCGCCACCTATCCTCAGCATTTTCATCCATGTGTAAGACTCCCAGTACTTCTGTAAATTATAAAACCATTCGAATTCTCCATAACATATTCTGCAATTTTTCAGGGAAAATCTATACCAGTAGAAAATATATACGTAGCAGTGAAAACTTGCAGTAAATTTCATACGGAAAGACTTCCAATTATAAAGAAAACTTGGGCTAAATATGCAGTAAATATTGGATATTATAGTGATAAATCAGGTGTGTGCCGTGCCCCAAGATACTCGACATTGATTATTGGACAATTTGTCAAAATGCATTCATTATTCCACGTTACTTTGAGTACTTATCTTTTTGCAGAACAGATGAAAGCTTGCCAGAAGCAATAATCACCCCAAATACTAAACAAGGTCACTGTGCAAAGACATTTTCGATTTTGAAACACTCGTACGAGATTTTAAGAAGGAAAAAATTAGATTGGCTCGTTATCACAGATGACGACACAATATTTAGGTAAATAGTCTACTTTTGTGAGCTGATGTGTTTGGCTCTTGGAATTAGTAATGTAATTACAGCTTGGGAACATTGCTACGATTTCTGACTTGCTACAATCCATCAAATCCTGTTGCTTTGGGAGAACGTTACGGTTTTCATTTGTGGGAACATAACGGCTACAACTACCTGACTGGTGGTGCAGGCCTAGTTTTGTCCGCAAGTATCGTTCAGAAATTAATTGAACCAGGATTTTGCTCTTGTCCATCTCCGTCCGCTCCAGATGACATGTTTCTCTTTGGCGTGTGCTTGAAACGTGCGGGTATGGAACCAACGCATTCGCCATCTTTTCACCAGGTGAGTCAAGGATGGATTAACTCATTTTTATCAAACTTCAACAAACTACAACCCGATCAAAGTACTATTGTGATTTCAGGCTAGACCAGCTGATTATCCAAGGGCTTATCTTGCCTCGCAAGAACCGATATCATTTCATAAATTTTGGCTTGTTGATCCTGAACAAGTTTACAAAGAGTGGTTCGCAGAAGCAGACAGTGTACTGTCCCATCCTATTCGACATACTGAACTTTGATACTTGTATTAAAGAATGTTGACAAAATAACTTTAACATTCAGTGAGAGAGGGAGAGAGGGATTAATTGTTGTGATAGTATATTCGTTCGTTGAGCCGTAATCAAATACATTCCTAAAACATATGTTTGAAATTAAGAAGTAGTCAAGTTACATCCAACTAGCTAGAGCATAAATTTACCTGTTCTGATTTACTACCAGCTACCCATTCTCGGAGCTAGTAATCAGAGGGCTAAAGACTTTCTGAAAATTGCACTCATTACGTATGTTTAAATGTCTATGATTATTGCAGAATTTATATTAGATTATAGGTCGCGAAAAAACGGTTGTATTTGGAGGTATATAATCAATGCCTTTTCAATATCTGAAATACGACTGAACATATACATGCAAAAATATATTTCGTACTTACATGTTATTTGTGTACGTTGGGGGATATCAAAATGCTATGATTTATATTTCAAGGATGCACTTTACACCTTCTATGCAAACAGTCTATATCAGCGCTCGCCATGCACAGCAGTAACGAGTCTGATTTTTCCATATTTTATAACAAGTATACAAGTATAAATACACGTTTACTCAGAACGGTTGGCTTGTGGCCTCAAGTGAGTACAGAGGAGCAGTGAATTATCCATGAGAGAACATCAAATAATTTTATACCGAAGTTTTATATCAGATTATAACATTTACTGTGAACAATAAATACTCGTATTTCAATAATCATTTGATATATTCAGGTTGGAGGGCAGAAAGACTCGCTTGCGAGACATGCGTTAACGATTTTTTACATTCTGATACTCCTCAGTCTGACGTTAACGCAATTTTATCACGTCTACTTAATTTGGGGAAACTTCTTTGACTGCTTGGAAATATTGTGTAACACGACGACATCTTTATTGATAGTTCACAAAGCGTCAACATTTTATTTCAAACGAAATGTTATATCAGATTTTGAAGGACGAAGTAGAAAGATGTGGATTGCAGAGTTCAAAGACCCAAGTAACAGACGGATGATGATTGATGAAGCTAAGACCGGACGGGAACTGACTTACATATTTCTTAGCATAGTAATATTTACAGTCGTCAACTTTTACCTAGCACCTGCAGTTTCTGTATTGTATCAATGGAAATCAGGAACACCTTCAACAGAATTTGTCTACGTTCTTCCCTATCTTGTAAAATTACCTCTGGATCTGCACCAGCCAGTACAACACGCGATTGCATATATACCTGTAACAATATGTTCCGTATCTTTGATTTATTATATCACTGGTATTGACGCATTTTATTGCACGGCAATTCAGCATCTAGTACTTCATTTAAAGCTGCTGCAACTATCATTGACTAAGATGCAATCGAATGAATTTAAGAAGAGTGATCAAACAGAATCACCATTGGACCACTTGCATTCTTGTATAAAGAAACACAATATGATTATAAGGTTAGTCTTATGTTTGTATATTCCTTACGATTTAATGTAAATTGGCATTCGTCACCATTTCGGACCATATATTGTTTCACAGACACAGCAGAGTTTTGGAACAAATTTATAGTCCAATCATTTTAGGACTCGGAGTTATCAGTACTTTGAGCATGTGCATGGTGATATTCCATGCAGTTGTTGTAAGTTGTTGTCATTTGATACCGCATTGTTGTACTCTAATCATCTTATGCTAGCAAAGCTTCCCCTTGTTGTAGACTAAAGGTGGGCACAATGGAAACATAGCATTGTTTTTTATGTATCTCTCCATGGAAGTTTTCGAAGTACTTCTGTACTGCTGGTTTGGGAATGCTCTCACCTTTGCAGTAAATATTAGCATTTAAAGATATTGTTCAGTAATTGAATAAAAAATTGATGGTACTGGAATATTTTCAGAGCTCAGAAGTTGGCTTAGCTTTATATGATATGGATTGGTACAACATTCAGCAAGACAAAAAAGCGTTTACTAGCTGTATATGCATTATGATGATCAGATCTCAAAGGCCTATTAAACTAACAGCGTACAAGTTTGCGGATGTCTCGCTAACATTATTCACCAGTGTGAGTTGCGACAGTCTTGTCCTAAATCAGTTCGCTTACATAAATATATTCTTCATCCCGTTTCCTTCAAATACCTTCGCCAATTTCATTTTATTTGTTTACTCTGTTTCAGATAATGAGCACGACAGCTTCGTATTTCGCACTACTAAGAACTCTGTATACGAGTTAATTGTACACTGCGATTTTCATGTGGATGGCTGTTTAGAAAATTAATGTTGAAACGTAGGAAAATTCCATTATGGACCAATTTCTGTTCAGCAAGTCATACAATGAATATTATCAACAGACCCGTTTATTCAACAAAGTACCTTAGATATAATAACAGTATAACAACAGTATCAAAATATGAATATTATATATAAAGTTAATATTAAGCAATCAAAAAATAAGCTTTTCGATAATCAAAGCCTTAATAGACAAGGCTTTGAAGATAGTCAATAATATTGTATTGCTTTCACTGTCCGAGTTTAAAAAAAATATAAAGCTGATGAGTTAATCACAGTTTAGAAGGCAGAAGTTCTTTCCACCATGATGGACGTTCCATATTTTCCTCATCGTTGAAAATGGATTCCTTAATGTGCTTGTATATCTGTGAAATAGAAAAATCCCATTGATTGACAAATTCAGACAGTCGCATTGTCAATAGACTATACAATCTCTCTGCTATAACTAAATTTTATCATACTTCGCCATCAGACATTCCCAGTGGCGAATTAAGAATAAAGTCTGTAGGGGCAAGTACATCCGCAAGGGAGACTGCATCCACAACGAGATCTTTGCACACCCAAATGATTCCATCACGTAATAAAATGTCGATCCGAGAATTCGGAGAGGCATATCCGCCTGCATAAAGATCACCAAGCCTTCGCTCAAGTGACCAAGCTGCGTAAAGCGAGCACAGCTTAGTTAATACTCGTTTTTCCTCCACACTCCAGACTGGATGTTGCAGACGTTGGATGAAAGCGTTTATCACAGCATGCTGAAAGAATAATATGTAGAGAAACCATTAATGCAGCTGCTAGGAGAATAAACGCCCTGGCTAGCATTTAACATGTTATTTTATAGGTGAGTTTGCGCTCTTAACTTACCTCAGCGTATACCAGTGACAGGGTTCTAGCAAAAAATGATTGAGTATTGTTTCGCACTGAAAAAGCGTCGTGTCCATTCTTTTGATATTCTTGTACACGATTGTGTGTTTTTTCGAGATAGTAACAAACTAGCCACTTGTATGACTGCAATAGATCTGCAATACAAGATAAAATGATATGTGTTATGATCAGGTTTTAGAATACATATGTAGAACGAAATTACTCAAGAGTAGCCAAGGGACAACAATAAATTTAGATACTATAACTACTACAGATCAGGTATTTGTACTTTCAGGCTTCATTGTGTCTTCAATAGTGGAGCAGTTGAACTTTAGTCGGAGAATGTTTTCGGCATCAGGTAGAAAGTCAATGGAGCTTAGGGGAGACACAACTGGCTTTCCCTTCTGTGCAGCAACTCTCTGATTTAATAACCAATTACTCGTTTGTTGTACCAAGACATTGTTCTCTCCCTCGTAAGTGCAGTTTGCATCATTTTCATTACGTAAATCACCCAGGCGGGATACTGTAATGAATAAATAGTTAGAATTTCAATTCATTTGACTTACACACATCTTGCAATTAATGAAAAACATTTGACATTTACCTTTTAGATAACCATGGCCACCACACGATTCTCTGCAGTCCTGAATAGCGTCACGAGCCGTCCAGGAACAAAGTGGCTTAGTCGAGCAGGAAAGTGCATGGATTTCCATCCCCTCTGCGGCAAGTAGCTCGCGGTCTTCCCCGATGAGCAATCGTTCTTGGAAATCTTGTGATCTTATCGCGAATCCGTATGAAAATATTCGTAAAGCAAAAGCTGCCGCCAAATGTGGGAAAAGACGGAGTTGCTGAAACATTGATTAGATCAGATTTTTACTTGTTTTCATTCAATTTTAGCATTTGTAAGCTTTGATGTTGTCACCATTACCTGAATTTGATATTCAATGACTGGCCATTCCTCGTCCTTATGTGGCCCAAACTGTTTTCTTGCGGCGGAATATCTGATTGCAATAACTATTGCTATAGTTAGGTACGAACTGCACATCGTACCTATGTGTATTCGACCAACTGAGAGAGCTGCCAATGAGGCACCTAAAATTGACAGAACAACTTCAATTAGCTTGATAGTCGAATGTTTATACAATTTGAGATTCCTCATGCCTCACCATGTACATACAACACTAAATATTCAACTTTAACAAACCAAATCTCAATGCTTTACCAAATCGTTTACTGGGATCCTTGAATGGAGTCACATATCTCCCATCTTCAGTGACATCGCCCATTTTATTCAACAGATTTTCCCTTGGAACTACATAATTAGTAAATTGCACAAATCCATTGTCAACTCCATTGAGGCCAACTTTTTCACCCAAATCTCCAACTGTTACACCAGGTAGTGGCTGTAGTGTGCTCAAATCACGGATTTGTACGATAAACGGATGTAACCCATGATCTGTTCCATCCTGCATAATCAGTTGCGCGTACACAATAGCATGGGTAGCTGATTTTCCTTTATGCATAAAAAGTGGACGATTCAGTTGATAAGATTCTTCAATTAGGTACCTAATATTTCTGTAACATTTTCAGGAGATTCACCTAGTCCGCCGACCCAACATTTGGCAGCCTCAAAGTCTGGTGAGTGAAGAATGAAGCTTCGCTTCTTGAGGTCGTAGGTAGCCGTAGTTCTCATACTCTTAGCATTTGTCCCGTGAGATATTTCTGTCAGAGCAAAGCATCCATACACCTATGGAATTTTATGGAAGTGTTGCATGAGAGTTGTGTCTTAGATCCTGATGAAAGTACATCCCAATTATCATCGAGACTTATTACTTACTTCACCTTCGCGGCACTTTTGAAGATAATCTGCGTGACGTTCAGTTCCTAAATTAAATATGACGCCAGGTACCATGCCGAACAGTAAAGCACTCTTTATAGGTAGTGATCCTTCGTATTGAAACAGTGCATCTATCCATGCAATGTGCTGATAAAACATTTATAAATCGCTTAAATAAACTGCACGTGCGCTTGTTTCGTTCATTTTAGTTCAACTCAGTTGAGTATTTTACAATTTATAGAGATTCTGACCGATTCTACTGCCTCATACTTACAGGAACATCAGGAGGAGTCTGCAAAGCTTCGTCATGAAGGAGGGTCAACATTCTAGCGTGGCATATTCTACGCTGTTCGTCCACAGTTTGGGATTTAACTGGATGTTGAAATATTGGTGTTTTCTCCAAGTAGGACCATAATTTATTCTACAAGTTGAGAGACATGAAAAAATTTACAGATATGGTAAATAGATAATCACCCTCCAATCGCAATTCATCGTGTACCCCTAGGGTTTACCTTGAATTTCAAAACTCCCTCACCCTCCAAGTTAAGTTTCAACAATTTCCAGTCAAAAGTTGCCCTAGCTCTGTACCTCTGTAGAGGTCCACGGGGCAGATCTCGTATTAAACTTTTTGCCCTCGAGAGTTCCATTGTAGAAAATTTCTGAAATGTTTTTCAATATCATTGAAACACGTTCTGTACTATTGAACCAGCTTAAGCAGCATCAAATTCTCATTTCGTATCTATAAATTAATCATATAGATAAGCCGGGGCCAAACAAGCGTAATCAATTGCTGAGTCTTATTGATTGTTTTAGATAGGACGGATAAAAAGGAATTAGCAATTCATCGGGGGGCAAGGTGAAAGAACAAAGGTGAAGTGTAATCGATTTTTATTGATGATTAAACAATTCTATTTAATTTTCAAAGCACTTCTATTCAATCGCTGATTTCCGCTGGAGGCAACGGAATCCAATTTATTATTATTATTTAAACTCACGCTTATCACCTTATCCGTAATAATACGATTGAAATTTCTTTCGCACGATCAGGTTCAACCGAATTTTAAGCAAGATATTTTGATAATACGTTCTTAGTACCCTAAAAATATTCTTCAACTTGGAACGGTCATGGGAAACGTTTGAAGATTGTAATCTATAATCGATAGCGGGTATAAACAACACATTTGTAAACAGCAAGTAATAGTATATTATACAACAAGTGCGTAAATTGCGATTTTACCATACTATGTCAAAAAGTAATTAGCACTATACAGTAATATATTAACGGCTCTGTAACTATATGTTTATTCTATGATTTTTTTCTTTTTTTGTATGTCGTATTACGTCTGCGCACTGATGCTTGGCATCTCGGCAAAGGAATGTATAACTTCTCGCTTTGCACCTGAATAAACCATTATTATTAATAATCATTTATTACGAGCGAGCGCAATGATAAAGCCTGCGAGCGTGAATAATTAATTATCAGCTAGTTATTTATTATTGCTTTATGTGCGTGGGTCCAATGTATGGTATACAATCCTGCAGGACACGTATGACATAGTCTAGAGATGAAGGTCACATACCAGGATACGAGGTCTGTCAATTTTCGAAATTTCGAAAGCGGTCGCTTAATTCAGCAGATCCGATGAGTTACAGGGGGCTCTATAGCCATAATTACCTCGATCATTCAAATGTGTTGATTGATGTATAGAAAGTCTGATATCTGAGTCTGAAGTCCGAGGTACGTTTTCCCGATGAATCGTCGCGCTTAATGGATCGGGTATTGCGTGGGACGCGTTTCGCACTACCGAAAAATTTCCTGATTACATTATTATACTATCAACTCATTCCGCGGTATCACGGACCGTATGTTATCCGATAAAGAACATTAACGAAATCTTCATTTTTTTGTATTCAAACACCGTGCTACAGCAATTCTTGAATCGAGAATCTTGACCTTCCGGTTAAGCCCGGGTCCAAGGTGCCGTGTGTGGTCAAAGTCCGCGTTAATGTCAAAGAACGTCTCCCCCCTTTCCTCGCTCTCTCTACCCGGCTCCACTTTTTACTCTATCTCTATTTCGCTAACGCTTGACCGGCTGAATGCAGTAGATAGCACACTGAATTCATTTCCATTTAATTTGCATATCGTTCTGACTCCATTGCGACGAGTAACAAGATATAGAGACAACCATGCGTGATTATTTAACTGACAAAGAAATCGTCGTGCTCGCCTCCCTCGTCGTCTTAAAATCGATAAATAAAAGAGTTGAGATGGACGGCATCACGTGGTATGACTTTACGCCGTTAATAACTGTAGATTATTCCTCAACCACGATGTACAGCTTCTTTCGTCTGAGTTAATTATTTCACGGTTGCGTCCACACTGCAATTTATTCCCCGAAAAATATTCTTAACACATTACTTAATTATGTTCGCGCGTCTTATGATTTGATTCGTGAATTAATTTACGATTTCAACACCTGACTCTACCGAAGGTGATTTTCAGGTGTTGAATACTGTTCATCCGTGTTTGGGTTTGGGATTGGGAAGAATCGCTGGTGCAATTTTCGAAAACCTGTTGCAATAGTTTAACGTGTGTATGTATTTAACAGCGTGAATTCCTAACGACTAGACACTGAGTCGTGTTGAGGCGGCCACGAGTCGAAATCGGCAATTGTTTCGGTAGATAGCGATTCCTTGATTGGTCATTCGTGGTCAACAATTGCCGATTTAGACTCGCGGCCGCCTCAACATGACTCCAGTGTCTAGTCGTTAGGAATTCACCCTCTCACTTGACCGGTGCAGAAAATAATAATATCTCCAGCTCGCAAGTTGCGTGTTTATCACTTTTATCAACGTACACGATCGTGTCCACTTCTCTACTGCTCAAAATTACCTATCACCTGACGTACTCTTACTTTGCATGTATATACTACATACGTGCGCACATAAGCAAAAACAGTCACGCATGCACGGGATCGTTTATGTCTTCCCCAGTTTATATCTGGTAAACTGAGAATGACAAGCAATTCTGAAATAATGTTATTCAGAGAATAATATTGTTTAGCTTGCTTGAGAGGGAGATGAAATTATCTCAAGGCCGTTTTGCGTTCGGATGTTATACTACATTATCAAAGATGTATAGAGGGTAAGCTCTCGATTAATTTGACATCATGCAGTGACCTACCGGATGTATAGGTATAGTGTATTATTTCGATTACGAAACCGCGAGATATCTTGTGTCAAAGTTCTAAACGAATTGAAAAGTTAAAAAAAAATTCCAATCTGTATGCGCGATAAGTCAAACTATATATATATATATAATATATATATATATATATATATATATATATATATATATATATATATATATATATATATATATATATATATATATATATATATATATATATATATATATATATATATATATATATATATA
This sequence comes from Macrophya annulata, assembly GCA_963924015.1. Lineage (NCBI taxonomy): Eukaryota > Metazoa > Arthropoda > Insecta > Hymenoptera > Tenthredinidae > Macrophya > Macrophya annulata. Next base: position 212,138 of record OZ001262.1, read on the forward strand.
TATATATATATATATATATATATATATATATATATATATACATATATGTATATACACGATCATATACTGTAGCAGTTTATACGATGAAACCCCGTAATTCTCGGCAAGTGTTTAAAGAGTTATCGCCAGCAAGTTAATTTAAGATTTACTTTATACAAACACACGTCCTGCTGCCTTGGTACTCGCCGTTCTACTGTACGAATAATTAATAACGTACAAAAACTATAGTTGTAAATTCAATGATCCGCCATCGATATAGACGCATACATAAATGTATGTCGAATGAGTAGTTAATAACATACCGCTGCGAAGTTCTGGTAGCGATGCGACCGCAGGTGATACAATGATTAACAGAATAAAGAAATTACCTCCGATATATACCCTGCACGTAAGATTCGGTGGTTGCCATATTTCTTATCATATGTATCTGATAAGCTTATCTATTTTTTTGGTATTTCTACAACCTGTCAATCATGCAAATTGATCTCATCGGTCCCATCTAAACGATATACGTGCCAAATTCTAGTTGCAAAACATCATAAGCGCTCAAAATTTCAAATAATGCTACGTTCTTCTACGCAACAGTCGTCGCGATTGTTGTCATCGTTGAATTACCTTCGCGGCTGTTTTCTTCGTTCTGATTGGTTTCCTAACACTCGATAAACTCGCTTTGATTGGCTACCAAAATCTGGTCTCACTACCAATTACGGGCCGCATCGTAGTTCTTATAAATGACATCTTTCTTCTCTCAATTTTTTTACTGTGGATTTGAATCATTTTATTAACAATTATAACTTAATTTTGGAACACGTGGAAAGATTTTCTGAATACTAATGCAAAACATTCAGAATCGGGTAAGAATTTTATCAAATTTTATTCGACTGAATTCAGTTTTGGTCTCTGTGTTTGACATCCTAACCTCAAGCTTTCAAGTTCGTGTATGCATACATACCTTAGCATTTGAGGAATCGTTAGATTTGTTCACCTTATTACATTAAAGAGCTTCACCGGGATTTTGCATCTTATCTATGAATAATTGTGTTTGCCTTAAAAAAATTTGTAATAGAGATGTTTAAAGTTAGATGACATCTGTCAGTTTGGAAAATATCCATTAGGGATTGTTAATAATTACAGTTAATTATGGTTCAATGTTCGGCACCCGGATGTAACAATTCTTCAACAAAAGGATTTTTGCTGAAAAGATTCCCGAGGGATCCAGAGCGGAGAGCAAAGTGGGCAACCAATATTCAGAAAACAAATTGGGAACCAACAAACAATTCCTACATCTGTGAGGTAAGGTTGACAGTAAATATAACAACTTTAAGATCCTACTATTTTTGGATAACATAGTGGGTCTTCAAATTCCCTACCAACAACTGACCGAAGTTTTCAAATCTGAAAAATATTTCACAGGTTCACTTCGACGATGATCAATGGGAGTCAAAACGTGTTGATCGATTGAAATGGAATGCTGTACCGACTATTTTTCATAAGCGTATAAAATACACTAAAAGAAAGGAGCAATTGCGGCTGAAAGTACCACTTGCCATTCAACCAGATCTGCCTTGTAACTTAGACCAGGAGCAGTCTCAAGATCAGATAGTTTATGTTATAAAAATGGATGAATATCTGACAGATATGAACGATATTTCCATAGATACGAATGGGGAAGCCAAAGTAATATCTATTGTAGGTTCGGAAAGTGGGGACGATGCTAAGCGCAATGAAATGTTTGAATTTTCTGCCGAAATTCAGGAAGATTCTAAAAAAGATGAGATAATTGCAGAACTTAGGAAGGAACTAGCAGAAAAGGACATGTGTCTATTGAAGTATGAAAAAATTATATGCCAAATGAATTCACACCTTGAGAAGTTGAAGGGGAGATTAAAGTTTTGGAGAGATTTTAGTGAGCGGGATAAGTTTAGTTTGAGGAAAGTTAGAAGAATTCACAAATCGTTTGCTGTCTAAATCACAGAGTTATATTTGTGTATTAATTGTAAGCGTGTAATCTAGGCTGTAGAAGATAGGTAATCCTGACTTGAATTGACTATCATTGGTTTGATATTCTGTACATTAACATATTCAAGGAATTTTCTTACTTTCGATGATTGTTTGAAAGACAAGTGTACACAATTGGTAATGTCCTGATTAATTTTTAAGGAGGCTATAAAGCCGGAATATATTACGAAGATTAGATCATTATTTAATGAATAAGTATTAAATTTAGAACGTCAATATATTAATTGACGTTTCAAAAATCATTTCAATCATTTTGGAAGAGACATTTATTATTATTATTATTATTTGAATCTGTTTGATTTTAAGAACATACCATATTAATAAACATGGATGATTTTGTCAGAAGTTATCTTTCTTCTTTATTTACCAAATTCATTTCTGATTCCAGCAAAACTAGCTTCTTGCAGCAATCAATCCCATGCAATTTGCTGCTCATTCTTAAAATAGTCCAAGGCACTGAATTGATTTTGACCTTTATTTTATTTGCATAATTGAGGTGAATCCAATCTCTACGCTAATAGTATTATCAAGTATTCATCCCATCGAAGAACCAAGCAGGCTTGGTAGTTATCTAAAAAAGTAAATCACTGCCTGCCGACATCATTCGAAGTTCATGTTAATTTTACTCTTTATCCGCCCAGTTATGATCATCATTTTGATTTTAATTTACTGTGTTTCTGGTCTTGATGCAAGGTATGTAACTGGATAAATAGACGTGTTATTGGAATTGAAAAGTATTATATCGAAAATAGGGCAAATAGCCAGTTTCTAGACTTTTGCTTGAATAATAAGTATCAATATTATTATACTATCTAGTTTATTAATTATTCTGTCTAGTCGCCTGTTAAATGAACAGAATCATGACGAACGAAAGCCGCTCATGGCAGTTATCGATGCCGTGGCTAAAGGAATCCTACTTCGGCATCGCTGCATTACTTTTGTTGTAGATACACACTATCATCAAGTTCTAGATCTTAACTGGAGCAGGAGATTCAGCTACATAACAATGTACATGGTACAGTGAAATTAGGATGCCCCACTATTATGTGCTTAATCTCTCGCTATTGCAATTGGAAAGAAAAATATTTTTTCACTTAGATTGTTATCGAAGAAAATGACGACTTCTTTCCACCAAAATGTGAAATTAATGAAGCTCTTGCTGCTAGCAGAGCAACCGATTGCAGTGCCTATATAATTCTCACCACAAACGGACTCCAACTATCCCATTTACTTGAATATATAGAAAAGTGAGCAAAGAATATGAGTAGATGAGCATAAGCTTTATCCAGGACCTATGGAACTTTTTTTATTATTATCTAAGCCTCACGGGTTAAATCAGCTCAAATGATCAATTCATTTTTGTTCACAAGGGAACGTCTTATCAACCCTCGGGGAGACTTCCTACTTCTTCATGATTATCAGATATTTAACTCAACTCTAAATTATATTTGGAATAGAATAGTGAATGTGGTATTCATTCATCGTTACAATTCTGTTATACAACGCTCTGGGGAAAAATTCTATCTCGAATGGTTTGATCTAAATACAGTGCCGTTTCCATACCCCAGTGAAGGTGATTTGGTACCGCAGTATATCGATACTTGGTATCACGGCAGGTTTCGATATAAAAATGATCTCTATCCTGATAAAAGTAAAGATCTCTTTGATCAGTCGCTGAGGTTCGTAAATCTGTATAGGTGATTACTTTATAGAGCAAGTTAAATAATTGGAGCAAGGTCAATTCCAATCATCTTCTTGTAGGATAGCTGTGTTTCCGCACATTCCAGCAATTACTGAAAATGTGCGACATCATGGAGAAAACCTCAAAGATGATTCAATTATTTACGGTATTGAGTATGAGGTGAGTATTTCCAGATTTTAAACAAGTTTAGAACTTGAAAGACAATGCTCAGAATGTTTGTATATTGTTGCTTCAAAGATCAGCCACATACAAAATCTGTTTTCAGCTAATGAGAATTCTTGCCACAGCAATGAACTTTCGGCCTGTAATATACATTCCGCCAAACATAGATAGTGAAAAATGGGGAATCCCTGGGGAGAACGGAAGCTTTTCTGGTCTGTTTGGTGAGACAGTTTCTGGGAATGTGGCATTTCTTCTCGGGGATCTTTATTACACCTCTCAGCACTTGAAACTCTTCGATTTATCCACGCCATATAACACTGAGTGTCTCACGTTTCTCACACCCGAATCATTGAATGATAATTCCTGGAAGATACTGATCATGCCGTTCAAGTATATACATATACACGTGATACTATCAATTGAAATGCAAACTAGTTTTGATTCAGAATCTAGAGTTCATTAGGTTTTTCTCTGAGATTGCTTGAAAAAATCTAAACTGTGCCATTATGATTTATAGGGCATACATGTGGCTCTGCATATTGTCGACTCTTTTCTTGGGAGGATTAATCTATTACCGATTTGCTCAATGTTATAAGAAAACTATAAGTTCATACAAAGAGAAGATCACTGCTAATAATACTGTAGCTGTGAAAATGTTGGAAAAAGAGAAAAACTCAAAGAGCTCAATCAAAAGCCTGTACTTATTTACAGAGTTTCAAAACAGTATCTTATATACTTATGGAACGCTGCTCTCAATCTCTTTACCTCGACTCCCAGAGGCTTGGGCACTTCGAGTTTTTATAGGATGGTGGTGGATGTACAGTATACTTGTTGCCGTCGCTTATCGTGCCAGTATGACAGCTATCCTTGCCAATCCAATTAGCAGGTAAACCTTTATTGACGAAGTGATCGGTTTAACGACTAAAACAAAGATGAGATATTGTGTTTTCAAATTCTTACACTTTTTTACATTCCGTATCATTTCAGAGTAACTATAGACACTCTCAGCCAGTTAGCGAGCAGTCAAATAGCTGTTGGTGGATGGAGCGAGGAAATGAGAGAGTTTTTCTTGTCCTCTGTGGATTCGGACTCGCAGAAAATTGGTATCAAGTTCGAAATAATCAACGAGGATGACAAAGCAATTGCTCGCGTTGGAGCAGGGGATTTCGCTTACTATGAAAACAAATACTTCCTTCGCCACGCCCGGGCAAAAAGACAAATAGCAGAAGAGGCTGAGAAGCGAAATGCGACTAAGCACCATGAAACCGTAACTGCTGATCGAATTCTTCACATAATGTCTGAGTGTGCTATTCACATGCCAATTTCTCTGGGTCTTGATAGAAATTCTCCGCTAAAGAATCGTGTAGACCTTGTGGCAAGTATAATACGTACTGTGCTAATATGTAGATGAATTCAGAAAGACAGTAACATTGACGAATTGTGACGGATTTTTTATCCTTATCAGATACGGCGTGTGACGGAAACTGGTCTTGTGCAAAAATGGTTAAGTGATACAATGCAGTGGACCGTAAACGCAGAAAGACCAAAAGAAAGCGGTTCCGCAAAGGGATTAATAGACCTTCGTAAACTTTACGGAGCATTAGTAGCTCTCGGAATTGGATATGTTGTTAGTTTGATAGCATTGGCTGGGGAGCTTTTTCATTGGAAATATATTGTACAACGGCATCCCAGTTATGACAAATACTACTTAGATGTATATTACAAACAGAATAAATGAAGAGACTCTATTCTTTTCGGCAATTTGTTTATACGATAATGATAATGATGATGACAGAATTTTGAATAAAATATTTTTATAGAATTATACAATTTAAATAAAAGTATTTCTGGGTTCCGCCCAGTTCCGCCATTGTGAAAAATTTTTCTCGTTCGTCGTGTGGTTCCTGATACGAACACCGGAGGGATTTCAAGTTTGTCAGCCTATCCCCGTTTTAACACAACATAACCTCAATTTACGATAGGGCAATATTTAAGTAGGTTTCAAAAATTATTTGCAGCGCCTGAGTTTGAGAAATGAGTGATGCCGAGTTACAAGAGGAAGAAAGAGAAGTTCTGCTTTCGATCTACGACGGTGACGCAGCTTTCAAACAACTCAGCCCTACGACTTATCAATACAAGGTATGTGTATACTTACTTACATTTCTTCAGTTAAACCAACAATTACTACAGTTGAACTTCCTGTGAAAGTTAAGCGCCAAATTAAATTTTCATGCATGTAAAACATGTACCATTATATCGATGAATGTCTTTACTATATTTAATGATGAAGAAATCATTGGGAGCTTATTTGATTCATTTTTAGTACGGCGAAGATGAAGATGTCAAATCATTCTTATTGGAGATAACTTGGGGGCCGAAGTATCCGTCCGAGAAGCCAAGTCTAAATCTGAATACATTTTATAACAAGCACGTGTAAGTGAATAACGAAATGGTTAATTAACACGAATCTTGAGTTAGAATGCTATGATTGACAGTAAACAATGGGCATAATACAGAGTACAAGGAGTGAAGAATAAAATATCAGCTCACGTTGATGCGGAGGCAGAGCAATGGTTAGGGTCTGCAATGACGTACACATTGTTCCAATCTGTCCAGGAAAATCTTGCTGATTTAATTGCCGATCAGCCAGACTCGATAGAGGAAATTGAATCGGAAGTTAATAAGCTTGCTATTACTGACGAAACCATCCAGGTATTATGTTCAGAAATTTACAGTTGTTAATAATTTAGATGAACATTTCGGTATCCGGGTTCTGTATCTCTTTTGTGAAAGATGAAACAAGTGATACGTTTTCTCTAACCACAAATGATATGATCTTGGTGCAGGATGATTCTTCGAAAAGAGTCAAAAAGGAGCAGTTAACGAAGTCACAAAAACGACGACAATGGAATCGGGCGGATGGCAAGGGCGAAAAACCTCGGGGATGGGATTGGGTGGATATAGTGAAGCACTTGTCTCAGACTGGATCAAAGCCAGAATACGAGTCTTAGCACAGACTTGTTCTAATTTATACAGCTGATTGTTGCGATGTATTATATTTTTATAAGTTTTTGGGAATAAATACTTTTCCAGAGTAAACGAACATATTGAAACGACTCATTAGTTCACATGAAGCTAGGATACCGATTCATTTCGATCTGAAAGCATACGCTTCTTACACAGGTTTTCTTACGTATATTCATTGATAAATATAATGGGATTTAGGGACTCAACAGCCGTAATTTGTTGAATACAAAGAAATTGAGTTTATTTTATATGTACAATGTTGCACGATGAGCATCGATACATTATAATATGGATGTAATTTGAGTAAAATTTTGCTATCACTATTTAGTTTTAGTCTCAATAACATTCCATTCTTCTGTGTGACTTGTGATTCTGGTGAGGTCAGAGGTTTGTAATTTCAATCCCTGGTCGTCAAGGCAGCTCCACGATCCTCGCCACTGCCCGACAGGCAGTAGGTTCATTTCCGTCAGCCACACTAGAAATAGAAAAGAGAGGACCAATGGACTGAGTACATATTTCACCATACAATCGTATTAGTAAATATAAATCGAGATAGTTGTGGATGTGATTCACTTCTAGTTTCAATCAGTCGGTTAAATAATACTAATAATACTATTGCCCTATATCTTGGCGATGTTATTGAATCACTGTTGCTCAACGTACCACTTTTTTTTAGTGCTTCCTCAAACAGTTGATATTCTTTAGCAACAATTTCATCCGTAGCCAGAATGATTTCAACTGGAATCCTGGAAGGTGCTTTCTGGCTGAGAGATGGATACTTCTTGTTCAAAAGATAAATCCGCATCAGGGGATACGAGGGCTCATGTGATCTTGCTTCAAGTAATATATCCTATAATTAATAATGATTGATTGGATCGATTATTATCGGTAAGTGAGCGAGGCGTTGACATTCAAAAATTTTCTGCTTACAATAGGCCATCTTAACGTCATACAGGTAAGAAGTCCGTAAAGACAAGCATGAAAGTATGCCTGCAATACATCGGAAGGCTGAGCATCTTTTGCGATTGGTATAAGAATCATTTTCCGCTTAACATCCATAACAATTAGGTATTTTCGATTACGGAAGAGGTTTGAGAGAAGTTGTACATCATCCAGCTTCATAATATCATTTTTAAAGACACTTTCCAGTGATACTCCCATTTCTATTTTAAAGCCGGTCAAACTTTTGGCTGGAAAAAATATAAAGGAATAAACGAAAATGTGACAAGTGTTAGGGTTTTGTATACTCAATTTGTTATTCAAGCGAAATTAATACATACAAGAGTTTCCATAAAGCAGCACAGACTCAAATTTGTTAACTTCGGTAGGATTAGGTATAGTCTGATTGATCAGATAATTCCTTATTATCAACGCCAAGCGATCCTCATTCAACGAATTCAGGCAGAGTGCTTTTACAGCACGGTAATTAGCATATAGATGCACTGTCGCCAGTAATACAAACAATTCCATTACATATCTGTATGTAGATGATCTTTAGCAGTTAATCCTCAATTATTGTAACCCAATAATATTTATGCACAATCTTGACATCTTCGTCATTAGCAAAATGTCTAGCCCTTCACAACTTAGTTTGTGATCAAAATAAAAAGCTTGATATTTATTGGAACTCACCGACCATCTCCAAGATTAGACAATATCACAATTCCCACAAACGAAGCGATCAAATTAACAAAAGTTTCTTGACTTCCATCTTTGGCTGAAACATCAGCTAAATTATTTTGCAGTGCCTGATGTTGTGTTAAAGCGGCTCTAGTTGCAGATCCAGCAACACCAACGATAGATTTCATTGCCGTAGAGATGCACAATACAATTACAGAGTAATTTGAAAAATATGGGAGCGTTAATTCAATTCCAAAAGCACAATCATTGAGGATGTCGGCAAACAGGCGCCATTTCTTACACTGTGCGTCTAACCCAGGTCTGGAATAAAAATACATGAGACCAATCTGGAGATTCTATCAGATAAAATATCGCTAATTTTAATGACAAACTCAGTTTTATACTCAAATTACCCGTTCCACCAGGCAAACACAATCCGTCCAATCATCCCAGTGCCATCCTTCAATATCCAAGTTATTGCCGCGGCCAATGCAGTCGCCGAAGTATCTCCGACTCCAACGCCTTGCATAATTGAATGAGTAGTCAGAGTTCCCATAATAGTACTTGCAAATGCCTTGAGTATGTATTATGATAAGATATTATAAGAGGTATGGACAAGTCTTTTAAATTGATTTAAACTCATTAAAGACTGAGGTAAATGCAAACCTGAACAGTGTCCCATATTTGGTATGGAACGTAGTCTGAATGTACACTATCCGGGAATCCTTGGGGTAAAAAGACTTCCTTTAAAAACGTGCTTATAGAAGCTCCGTAAAACTTCGAACTGGTCTCTGCCTTTGGTTCCACTTTGGTTATCGTCGAATGTTCTGGGAATAGATGTATACTAGGTATGTAGGTTAGCGGAAATAGCGAAGGATACTTACGATTGCGAAATGAATCTTATTACCTGTCGATTTCACGAATATTATTTCTCTACCATTGTCGCTGTAAGTTTCTCTGTACAATATTTCGTGCGGCATTTTGGCGATGATAGATTATTTGTTTTTCTTTTATGCGGTTTACTGCTCGTGCTGTTTGTCCACGTTGTACTGCCAAACAATATGTTGTAAATATGTGGACGTTCGACTTCAGCTGATGTCAAAAGCGTGATGCCGCAGCCTCAATCGGCGCGGCGGTACGGCGGGGGCCTTCAAGGCTAGTTTCCACGTGTACACTCGTGTATTTCTTCTTTCAAGTGTATCGACCTCTAGGGGAACTCCCATTTCAGCCAGGCGTAAAGTGTCCCGATTTTAGTTTCGAATTATCGAAAATAAAGATACGCGTTATAAAAAGCGTTTGTAATTTTTATCGATCAACGGTTTATGGTGGTCTAATTTTCAATTTATACGGCACGTAAATGTACGGTAATAAACCACAGGATTCGATCTACTCCCGGTAATCGTTCGCACGGAATTGTGCCGCCGAGTTGCATGCTCTCTTAACCTACGTGTTTTTACCAGTAACCGAAAATTTATTTGAGAGAATGTTGAAACGGATACATTATCCAATTCAAAAATCCATGTATTTCTCAAAATCGGCCCATCGCGGAATATAATTCTGTATATCTTTTTTAGTGCAGATATCGTTTTTAATATATTATCCTTAATAATTAAGAAACAAATATTCCGTTGCTCAGTTTCAATTCGTAATTTAATAAAGATTTCGCATTAAAGAAAAATACCCCCGAAAAGCCTTAACGTATGTGGTACAATTATCACAGGTAACATCTCAGTGACGGTTGATTACACATTCGATCCTTACCTTACCCGGCCCATCCAGCCTATAATTGACTCTATGATCGATATGTATATACACACACACGTATCTACATATCGGGTGCAATGAAAGTATTAGTGGACACGCGATCGGCCCTGACGGGAACGATCCGACAGTGCCCCTTCGCCCGCAGGACCTGATCCTTGGGCAGGTATTTCCTGAAATACTTTAGACAAATTAAAAATGATGTCATTCAGATCGGCTATACACGCGTCGAGGCGATTTTTAACATCAGCAATTTCATTTCGCTTTGCGTCCAGCTGTTTGCTGATGGGCTCGCTTCGAGGCACGTAATTGTTACGCCGCCCCTCGTCGTTAGATTCTTCATTCGACAACCGTCGCGAAGCAAACGATTTTTGTACGCGTTTATTAAACGATTTGAATGAAGACGGACTTGCACTCTCTTCTTCTCGCTCTGCAGTTCCCTCTTTTGTTGCTGGCTTTTCGATAGCACTGACGACGGCCGGTTCATCTATCTTCCCTCTCGTAGGTGGTGCAGCATCCTTTTCTGTGCTGTTCGATGCTCTGTTATTCGTGCTTCTTAATTCTTTCGGTTCGTTGATTCTGACCGTTTTATTTACTACCTTGGCTTTTCGTCTAACAGTCTCTTGCGACGTGTTTGATTTATTACCTTTACGTTCATCAATCTGACTAGGACTTCCTTCCTCTGGTACTGATAAATTTTTCTCGTCTACCGCGGTAGCCTTTTCAGCGGTTCGTTTACTTCTAGCGCGTCTTTTTTTCCTGATATTCCTTCTTTTATCTTCTGGATTGACTCTGCTTGACGGATCCGTTAACTTTATCGGTGGCTTGGAATTATTTTCTCCCACACTGCTTTTCTCCGTACGAATGATCTCAATGTTCGTTCCGTCAACAGAAAAATCATATTTTCTATTATAATTTTTGTTCGGTGAATTGTTATCACCGTTCGTTTGAGCTGGTGTTTCTTTAGTTTCCTTGTCATTTCTATCAGACGTCGTATTGATGCTCATTGTATCCGGAAAATTATCGTCCCTCCCAGAATTTTTCTGAGGTTTATTAATTACCTTAATACTTTTTTCCAACTCTGTAGGAGTTTCGCTACTCGCAATTTCAGAAAACTCTTGATTCCGTTTTTCACAGTCTTTTTTGGAACACCATTTGAATTTTAATAAATTAACGACCTTTCGCTTCACCTTTTGCGAAAGTTTCTTCGTTGGCACAGTTTGAACGCCACGAGATATACGATGCCTAACGCGTCTAACGTAACATTTTGTACGCGAACATTCATTTAACTTTTTGGACTCCGTGTGTGTGGATTTATTCGACCTACGTCGACATTGCACTTTGTCAGATTGTCGAAGATTGCACGATATCTCGTCCGAAATGCAATTCTCCCAACTACAGGTATTTATAGTATCGCCGCTGATTCCCGTATCGTCGTTGTAATTATTTTTATAATGTTTCCATCCATTTTTATCCTTGAATTTCATCTGTTTATTAATTATCTTTAGATTATACTCTACCTTGAGGAAGATGCTTAGTATTTTCTGGTACTGCTTGGCCAGATCTTCGTCACCGGACGAATCTACAATTAATAACTCTTATCAATGATTATCTAAACGAACTGCAGTTTTCCTCGATCATCGAAGTACAAGTCACCATGGGAATTGTACCAAAATCTCTCAACTCTATATAAGGATTTCTTTCCGCAGTAAATGAATTTTATTGTTGTATGAGCGACTATCCCCGTTACATGAATGAGGGTACGTTACTTCTTCTTAATCCCTTGAATCCTGATTGATCCCTGCGGATGAATACATTTTATACCCTCATCGTCTTATAGATATCTCGCAAAGACTATCAACGTATTATCAGATATAAATATATTGGCACAAGACGTTTATAATATCGAAATGCATCCCTTCATTTTTATGGCATTTATTCATTGCCTTTCCAAAAAATTTTGCTCATTATAGGTTAACGATTTTCCAATAGGTGAATATAGTCGCGTGAAATTTGTCGTAAATATACAAATGAAACTATAAGCAAATTGTTTTTACTCGTTATAAAATCATATCGTATACTTACCAGCACGCTGCCTATAATACATACCTATATACATACTTATACTTGTTTAGTTATACTGTTCATTATGAATTCCTACTCAGTTATACATATGAATAAGAAACCGTGAACCAGAACCCTTGAGGTATTCAGAGACCTAAAAGATCGCAACGTTTGATGGACACGTTAATATACTCCTGAACGTATAAAGGAACATTATATATAATATAACCCTTTCCCTCTAGTACAGGGGCCAATTAAAAATAAAATCGCTGTATAGTTATACCCAGTTATAGGTATACGTTATAGGTATACCTACGTATTCTGCAAGGCATTATATCGCGTCTCCGGGTTCAAAATTTAAAATTCTAGAGGTGAAGTATACGCGCGTAATGGATAATATGTATAATATGCTACATATTATACCTATATCCTTGTTCCATATGTATATAACAATAAATTTCACCCTACCGTGGATCTTGCTCAACTTTGCAATTACCTCTGACGATGAGAGCTCGTAACCGCATATACCTATAATAGTATACTAAACTGGTAGTAGGTGCATCATGCATATACATATATATTATATGTTGGTACTCGGTTGGTACTACCTACCGTCTCTTACAGAGTCTAAAATATATATGTGGGTATATCTTTCACGTATAAGTACATGCCTACGTATATATATTATACATAGGTATATACATATATACCTATATGAAAGAAAATTGCTGTTTCGAAGAATCGGGCATATAGGTATACGGATAAGGAAATACACATATAGGGATACAGGTATATGTATAAGAGTGAAAATATATAACGTATAGGCAGTAGGGACTACAAGTTCGTATCCATCCGAGTCCCTGTAACTCTTGAACAGTCATTCCCTCTTGTTCTTTATTCCTTTCTGTCTCTGTCTATGGGACTTCCTGTGTTCCGCCACGTTCACCTGTTTGCCACCTGCGTTATAACCATACAAACTAACCAATGTGTATATCTACACTCCCTCTCACCTGTGTATGTGGCTTCAGTTTTACATGGTCGTGCACGCTGTAAGTCGGTACACCGCGACAGCTGCACTGTCTATCCTGTCTACGTATGAGAGACCAAAGTCACGCAGTCAGTCGTTCCTCGGTCATACTCCCGTGCAACACGCGTTTCTCTTTTTTTCACTTAAATTTTTACACCCTATTTATAAACAAAAAATATTACGACCCGAAGCCTTCTATACAATAATAATATTAATAATAATAAAAATAATAATATTAATAATAATAAAAATAATAATATTAATAATAATAAAAATAATAATAATAATAATAATAATAATAATAGTAATAGTAATAATCATAATTTAGAGGCACGAGTCAGAGTTGTTGCGACTCTATCGATTATAGGCGCTAATTAAAAGTTGTAAATTTAATTCTACACTGCAGGGAATGAATATAGCTTTTTCGCTATGATGCTAACCGGATCTTCTATACGGTGAGTTCGGAAATTTTCAATTCTTTGTACACACCCGTTCCATCAAAATACTGTAGCCTGCACGCGTTGCTGACTTCGATGGAGTTCTGGCGTCTTAAGTTTCGAATACTATTACTGCTACGATAATTCAAGGGCCGCCCAATGTTACTTGGGAATTGTAAATTATCTTTCAAACCACTTATATGATCGGCAGTTAGTTAAAAAGCCCATGTATTTATATATATATATGTTGATATCAATTTTACCGGTATGTAGGTATACATATATGTATGTATGTACTCGTATGACACGTACGACGACAACTGAGAACATCGTTTTGATTCGAGACCAAATAGGAATAAATAATCTTTCAATCTAGGAGAAAATTTGATTGCAAAAAGACTTAGGTAAAAACATTATTTTTAAGCGTGGAAATTAATCGTTATGGAAATATGGAATTGAATCTGTATTAAGCGTGTCGGATTACTCCATGCATGTAATAACGTAGAATAAAAAATTTCGGAAACGTTAATTTCTCCTATTGCACAATTTGCAATCAGTGCCAAGTGGCAATATACCTTGTATATTTTTCAGCTGGGTCAAACTTTTATGGATTAAACCATTAATACTATTGCGTTTTTAATTATACCTACAAATGGCGTTTATTTGAAAAAAAAAAAACAAAAAAAAGAAAGAAAAAAGAATCTATTGCGATACACTTGAAGTGACGTAAGAATATCGCCAAAAGATGCCACTGTTGAATATAAATGACTTCAAAATTGATACTCCATGCACGAAACGACTGCCCAAATGATTCTTATACAAATGCTATCGAAAATACCTATTATATTTGGGAACGCCAGCTGCCCGAACAGCTGGTGCCTTCTGCATCTCATATACCATGGTATATATTATCATGGATTCACATATAACGTGGACACATGGTTTCAGTCGATGAACTTTAATAATAATTGGCTACACTCGAATACACGAAAACGTATAATTAACAATTGTAAGTTTCAAGGGTGCTGCGATACAAACAATATACAGCCAAGGCTTTATCGTGTAACTATAATGAAAACGGCAGGTCTCAGGTATATATTTACACGCATTGTGCAGTACACGCGCAATTAATTAAAAAATTCGTAACTGGTCCTCTACATTATACCTAATTGCTCTCCATGCTGATTATGACAGACTGTCTCCAATGACTCGACCAATGCAATTAGTTGCTTGAGGGTGAGGTAATCATGAAAGACAAAAAAAAAAAAAAATCTTCCGAAAAATAGTTTATAGTTTTTAAGAAAAGGATATGGTGTGGGGTAACGCACTGTTTACTTAGTGTGTATATATGGAGACCGACTATTTATTTTTATCATTCCTGCAGCAATCTCACCTGGCGTGTACAATAGGTAGATACTGCACGAACCAGCTATGTAACGTAAAGGCGATGTGTATGTAAATACTTATACCTATACCTATATACGCATATATAGGTATAACGTAAGACTTTATGGAGAGTCCGAAGCACGAGACTACAGACGTGAGATGAACGCGTGTCGTCGATCCTTTCACTTTGCTGTATACTATACACAAATATGTATAGGTATATCGGCAGGTATACCAATAGAAGCAGACTATTCTTTACACAGGATTCACGCAGAAGCAGATACATTATACCTATACATATATAGCATGTATACATATACTCAATCTTTGTTAGTTAGATACTAGCGCAAAAGAAACTGACGCTTTTACTCCAATTCTTATTGAATCGTAAGTTTGAACTCAGTTGGTTGATATTTACCAAGATACTAGAAACCGATTAACGCATCCACATGCATAGACTGAGCTACGAATAATATCTGTAAACTCGTGTAAACTCAACATACAGGAAATAATACAGACCATGCGGAAATGATGAAACTCAACTTGTTCTATAAGAAAGGTATATTTAAAAAAAATCCAAATGATCAACAAGCATAATTGATTAGGTATATCGCTAAGAGGTGTTAACGTGTCTATAATAATTCTTCTGAATCTTCACACAAAAGAAAAATGTATACAGAATTTATCTCCGGTTTTGAGCGGTACTTAAAAAATGTTCTTCTTTGAATGCTCGAAGATTACTTTACTTTGTCACTCGTAAGTCTACACGGACGTTGAACGTCTCGGTTCAGGTATAGCCACAATTCATTCAACCATCAATTATACATATATTGTTGAGTTCTTCATGGTGTTACCGGAAATGCAGGAAGTATATAGATATAGTCGTACCCTGGCGAGGTGGTTGGCCCTTGATCGTTATAAACTTGTAAAGGGTCCAGCCCACGCGAGGCTAATACATAATACATAATACGTGCCTATGGTATACTGCATGCATGTAGCTGTATTAAATAGTTGTGCATATATAAGCACGATGTTCATGAGAGTTTGCATCTGGGATGGATATAACGATTATTTAGATCTTTGTGATCACTGGATTGAAATTATTTTTCTTTCTTTATCTTTTTCTATTCGTCTGTTTATTTCCTCCTGTTTGTTATTGTTCATTTTTGAATTTTGCAACGTTCTTATTCGCCGACAAACGGCTGTTTAAAAACCTGTTCGAGCCACGCGCTCGAAACTAAACGGTCGTCTTTCAGTTTCCTGAACTTGTTAACGGACGTGGTTTGAAAGTGACCAGAATGAACTTCGGAATGGCCTTCATGCGTCATCCGTTATTCTGGTATTTCTTGTACTAATCCGCGGTCGGTTAATATGCACCGAATTTGACGAATGACAGGCAGTAAATGATAAAAATTACTCGTATTCCGATTAGCTAACTATTTACCTTATTCATATATGACACGTGTATACGTAAAGTTGGATGTTTAAACCGCTTAAAGTATTATCAGGATACTATTCGAAAACAAACTCCGTCCGTTTGGTAATTCATCGAAGAGATAGAATAACGTCGATTGCAGAATATCCTGAGCAAATAAGCATATATGGTATTTATGGATTTACAAATAAAACCTAGATTATACTATTCGAGGTAACGTTTAGAATTGTGCTATATGCTAGCTACGAGGAAGAAACAGTATTTCCGTACTCAGACCTTTGTTCTTGACGTGAGTCTCGTATGAAAACTTCAGTAAAATGGACACGCACCAGACCCAGAAATAGATCATAATATAATGCATTAACCTTGCAGGTGAGGCACGTCATGCATAGAATCTGAAAAATTTAGGCAGGTAGATGAATGTTATAACGGTTTTACGGGAACTACTAATTGTCATATTGGCTTCCCCAAAACTGCTATAGTACCAACAAAATTCCAAAGAACATTGCCCATTCATCTTCGGGTATATCCACGCAAAGTCCTTACCCCTTTATTTGTTTCGCATGCCAACCTACATAATTGTAACGAGCTTTGCTTTGTGTGTTTATTATGTATACTAGGGTGGTCCTTATTTTGAATATTTTTGATTCAGCCGCCCCCAGAATCTTTCCAAATATGTAATAAGAAATGCCTCTAAAGTTTAAGCTTTTAATATTAATATTAACACGTGCCCCAAAGCGACCAAAGTTTCAAATGCAAATATACATGTACTTTGATGCATCGATTGTATGAAAATTGTTATCTCACGTGATAGTTCATAAAAAATGTTGAAATTTGGCTTAGTTGTTGCTAACAACCAGAGGTACAAAAAGGTATTTACATTATATTTTTTTTTTCCAAAAATAAATTTCCAAATTATGACCTTTAAATTATTTTTTTTTCCTTTATTTCACGACAAGTCGAAAACTTATTTTTGAACAAAAAAAAAAATATAATAAAAATACCTTTTTGTACCTCTTGTTATAGGCAACAACTAAGCCTATATATGCTTGCATTTATACCTTATACAGTACATATAGGTATATTCATATCGCACAGAGTTTACGGGTTAGTCACCTTTCACTCCGAGTGAGGCACACGCGTCACACGAATACTTGGGGCATGCACATACATTTTTTCCTTATTCTCACGACTCAAAAATCCAATTGACGAAGTTTAGAGTTTCGCCTCTCAACTTCCGGGCCACGTTGGTTTAATTAACAGCCCACTCCTGCTTTCCTTCCCCGATCCCCTCGACCTAGGTCGAAGTATTTCCCTCTCCGACTCCAAGTGCCCAAGTATCGCGCGGGCGTGCGGCGTATTATTTACGATATAGATATAATATGTAACTACATAAGTATATGTCTATGGGGCGTGCGGCAGATGTGCGCGCATGCCTCTCAGGAAGTTTGGTTTCATATGAGGGCAGCTGCCAGCAGCTACGGGTTCTGCCCGTCAGGCTCTTCGACGCCCTTATGCGCTCTTGGGTGTCCTTACGCCTCAAAGTGTCCGAGTGGCAGAGACCCGGACGATAATAAAAAGTATCTCAAATAAGACAACGACAAAAGCATCGAGTAGAAGTAGAAAATCAACCAGATAACTAATGAATATCAAACATATTGTTGACTAAACAGGAGTAAAAGAAAGCTGCAGATTTACTTTCTTTTTAACATGTATACCATATACGTCATTAACTATACCGAAATTAAAACAAAACGATTTGTTTATTTATACATAGGTATATATGTAAACGGTATAATAGTAGAATATATGTTCTCATTATACTTATTTTTATTGGATATGTTTTTTGTTATGTATCGAGCCGAACATCACACAGCGATGACGTATGACTTTGGGAATTTGTCAAAATTTCATTAGCATTTTATGGCAACGATTCCTTTTTTCGAACACTTTTAACGGCTTTACCAGTATAATTCCAACTTTTTCTTTTCGCCCCCACGCCTAACGATCTATACATATTATATACCTATACCGAAAGAGCCAGCTAAGGATATACGGATGTTATAACCAGTGCGGGCCCTATAAGCCCAACCGTTATGATCTTACTAGCTGTGATGTGTATAATCATACAGCAGTTAAAACCTATTCGAATTGTATATGATATTGGAAATGAATAATTTCCAATTTAGACATTTGTTTATCAGCTTGAGCTATTGTATACCCACTTTACTCGTTCACTGGTGAATATCTATATATGTATAGGAATTAACTATGAAGATATTTATAGTGAGAGAAGTTTATATTTTATTTCTAAGCTCGTTTTCACGTTCTTCTGTGGCTCCGCCCGTCGATTGATCGTTGCCCCTCCACATCCTGTATAAAACTAGGAAAAGTACAGCTAGTCAAAGTGTCAAGGTGTAGGTGTGGGCTGGTTGTACATACCATACCACGGCATATAGGTAGGTATAGGTTTATTGGTTTATATGTGAAATGTCTGTCGACCAGATTGTAAGGAATGGAGGGTTGCAGCTGCCGTGGCAGCTGCTTTCAGCCCAATATTATTTCATGCTCGTCAGCCTCTTCGAAAAGGTTCCTGCATCGCTATGCTATCCAGGTGTTCGTACATACGGCGTGTTCGAAATTTCAGTCTCTTTGTTGCGGACCAAGCAAGGTAGCAAGCAGATGATCTTCCGCCCCAAGCTCTTCTCGTATTCTCCACTTATAATGTCACGTCGTGAAGACTAACAATGCACTTTTCACCCTGCGCAGCGCAAAGATGAAAGTAAGATTTAACATACATGCACGTGAAACATGCGGTCCAGACTCGAATTTGTATAATAACTACTAAAAAAATCTCAGCTTCATACATGCACAGATAACTTGTCAACGGTCACGAAATATATAGTACGCGTGGTCAATTCCTTGCGAATGTCTGTTGGTCACTCTTTGAATTTCGGAGAGTCGAGCAAACGATATACACATGTGGTAACGGAAGTGCCTCGCTATAATTATGTTTATCCAAATGAGATTATGATACTACAATCGTATTTGAATGAAATTGATTCGAAAGTCGTTTAGGGCTGTGTTGCTCTAACGAGTCAAGCTATAGTCTATAAATCGTCACAAGCCAATAAAATTGACGGAAGAAATAACGCCGCGACATATTAATAACCCGATTGTCAATTGCTCGTAGTCTTTACTTCTTTCTTAATCCGCATACGTGTAACAACAATCGCCGTTGTCGCGAATTGCAACCGATGGTAGAGGTGCATGTCGAACGGGAATAAAAATTGAAAGGCGTCAGCGGTCAGCCACAAATGATTTCTCCCTTAAGATCTATGCGTATCTAGGTGGTATACACTGCAGATGGACATGTACATTAGGGTGGTTTTTATTTCGGGTATTTTCGAAATTTGATTCAGCCGCCCCTCGGAATCTGTCCAAATATATAATAAAAAATGCCTGTAAAGTTTGAGCTCTTAATATTAATATTTACCTGTGCCGCAAAGCGAGCAAAGTTTCAAACGTAAAAATACATGTATTTTTGTGCATCGATTGTAGAAAAATTATTATCTCACGTGATAGTTTATCAAAGATTCTGAAACTTGGCTGAATTGTTGCCTACAACAAGAGGTACAAAAAGATATTTTCATTATATTTGTTTTTTCAAAAATAAAATTCCGACTTGTCCTGAAATGGAGGAAAAAAAAATAATGGGCATAATTCGGAAATTTATCTTCGAAAAAAAAAATATAATGAAAATACTTTTTTGTACCTCTGGTTGTTAGCAACAACTAAGCTAAGTTTCAGACTTTTTTATGAACTATCACGTGAGATAACAATTTTTCTACAATCGATGCACAAAAATCCATGTATTTTTGCATTTGAAACTTTGGTCGCTTTGGGGCACGTGTTAATATTAATAATAAAAGCTCAAACTTTGGAGGCATTTTTTATTATACATATATTTGGGGGGTGGCCGGATCAAATTTCGAATATACCCAAAATAAGGACCACCCTTAATGTACATACACGAAATACATGGTACACGCGTGTATGACCAAATATCCGTACCCACATAGCGAGCGCACGTTCAGCGGTAATACCACTTATCGTTAGGCTAGGTTAGCCACCCGGTCGAGTAGAGTTGCGTGGCAATAGGCTCTCCTGGCTGACGACCGGCTCTCTCGTGTAGTCGTATCCACTATCCAGTGACTCGCGTGGAAGGGGGAAGGTCGAAGAAGGCCGCAGCTGCCCGGGTTCTACTTGTATATGTATGTACTACCATGTTCTCATCCCATCCCCACGCCGCGGCCGTGTCAGCCCCGCGTACAGTTCAATGCGCGGGGTTATGATTATAGCATACGTATACGCTCGATTACAGGCCTACTTGTTGATCTATAAGGAATAAAAAGAAATGAAGGGAGTAAAAGTTTCTTTAGGGGTAGGTCGGAGGCATTAAAGTTCTTTGTCGTCGATACTTTGGTTTGTTTTTTGTCAATCTTTTTTCTTCACCTTATAAACAGCCGGGATATAAATTGGTGAATGAAAACCACGGACTGCTGCAGCTGGTGTAGTATTATAAAATTGTATTTCAAGTGCTGAGAAAGACTTTGAATATTACCCTCAATCTCTCACCAAGTGTCTATTCCGACGTCCCTTTTTACTCCGTCGATGAATTTTACCGGGGAATTGATTTCCGGTCGCATATATGTATATGTATACATATGTATATGTATACATATGTATATGTATACATATATCTGTATACGTATACGATACATCGCGAGGATGAAAGCGTTGAAGACGCAACGTTCGAATCTCGAATTCGCACAAGAACCAACAGGTTAATCGAGCAAATCGCAGGAAGACGGACCTGTATAGCCCAAGGCTGCCTTGGCATGTGCCACATTGCCGATATCCCCATCTCATTCTTTCTCCCGCGTCAAGAATTCCTTCGTCTCGCTCTTCTTCTCTCGCTTGTTAGACGTGTCTCTTTCCCACCCACCCGCAGATCCAATTGCGTCCTTGTCGCACACGCGCGACCGTAGCCAATCACAGCGTCCAATTCCCCGAGGCGGCGCTGTGCAGCTGTCTGTTGGACTCGCCGCACCGCACTCCTCGAGTCCGTCGAGTCCTCGGTGCAGCCTGGCCGTCAGTTCGTCGTAGAGTGTCGTTCAGGGAGAGTTGTTTCTTCTCCGGGGGTTGGAATTATCGTTCTTTTCCTCGCTTCACTTCGCAAGAACCGGATACACGCGTTGTCAACGCATTATTGTGTGTCAAGTTACTTTTTAATAGTCAATGTCTTTAATCGCTACTTTTTCATTCGCAATAAGGTGTGTGCCAAAGTGAATGCGAATCCCGGGTATATACTGCATTAGGTAGGGTAAACCTTTCGTACGGCGACGGTGTATTAAATAAAACTAAAACGCAGTGCAGGGAGTCTAAGCGGCGAGACAATCTTAGATTGTCTTTCTTCGCGGAAATGGTTCGTGGCCTGACACAATGGACAAAGACCCTCAGTTTTCCGGCGAGGGTGTCACCTCAGAGACCCTCCAAAGAAGCGAAGGTCTTTCAAGTCAGCCCTAGTGCTAGTCCCACATCTCCGCCAAGTCCCATCGGTGATAACATCGACAAACCAGCTGTCATCAACGAAGAGGTAAGAAAAGAAACGCCGGGGGGGGGGGGGGGGGGGGCGGTTGAGACACGTTCAAACAGGCTCTGACTTCGCCCTTCCACATCAGGGAAATCCATCCGAAAATATTTACAATTCCATTTTAAATACCAGTAGATGCCAGTTGTCAGATGTATGCCGAGAAATAATCCAAATTAGCAACAAGGGTTACATTCTGACTATATAGATTTAGAGATAACTACGTTCTGTTTTATATATTCAAATAGCTATTTGGTCCGATCGTTTTAAACGGAGACATCATATGTTTATGGTCTACAGTTAATCTGCTGTAGAGCGTGTGAATCGCGTTAGAAGGTAACTGAATCAACTTTAAATTAACGTACAAAAAAGTGTAATAATAATATCTACGGAATCGTAGATTGAAGAAAATCGAAGAACATAATTTTCGGAGTACAATTTTTAAGTGTTATCTTACATATTGTCATGGTTAATTACATAATCCTCGCCAACGAGTACATGGACATACTTTGACACAATTTGACAGTTACGATTTACCCATATCAACGATCGTTTCACTTTCAGTATTGTATATGCAGATTATACTGCTGTTGTGCATTGAATTCCAAATGTCTCGCATCTAATTATTCCAGCACTTTAGTAGTTTACTATGCATCAATATAAGTAGGTACACATAATGCTATTGTATGTGGAATGAGCTCGGACGAAGCTCAGTTGAATTTGTCATTCATTGTTCAAATATATCTATAATAATAACTGTGATTGAACGATTATATATATCTCAACGTCTTGAGGTCAGAATATAGCAAATGATAATTTGATTAAAAAGTAAACAAAGAGTATTTCATTGCGATCTAATTTATTGCGACGAAATCCAATTGTAACTTGATTCTATAAGTTTATTGGGTCATTCTATATATCACATCGAAATCCCTTTCAATTTACACACACGTTCCTCGTCCGTTAGTTCTTCGTGGTTGTTTTTTTTTTTTTTCCCCCTGTTAACAGGTGGTATTTCTGCCGTTAGATTTTCTCCGATCTTCTTCTAAACAAACCGCAGATAGATTTTCTTTTAGTTTTTCTTGTTTTAATTCCCTTTTGAACTAAACGGCGAACGATGCCACTAATTAGCCATAGGTATAAAAGGCGTGACGTACATACATACATCGCCACTTGACGGAAACCGCAGAGTACTGCAGAGGCCCTAAGATCCATAAATAGTTGTCTTCTTTTCTCTCCCTTCATCCTTTCCATGATAGTTGCTATAGCCAGTCCAGTCTCGACACCTCGCATACCCAATCGCGACTATTTCAATTCGGCGTGGTATGTAATTACAGAAGGGTAACCTAACGGAAAATGCCTTATATATCTGTAAGTATGTATACTTATATACAGAAAACACGTATATGTATAACATATGGGCAATTTCCTCGCTTACGCAGAGATTACACGCTATTGGGAGCTGTTTACAATTATCATTATTTTCCATTGTTGCGGGTGTATCGGGCGGTGACCACCAACCGCGTGTATACTGTACACGAAAGAGGTATATGTTATATCTCTGCATCGTATAACTACACATGAATATATGTATGTATAATGTATACGTATACGTATATTGAAACGAGGCTAAACCGTGACGACGCAGCATGGAACGTTCGAAATTGGTGTTTGCTGGTTTACGTAAAGATTTCCGGCAATCAATACCCAAGTACCTAGCATTGCGGTATTATTATCGTAAGTCGGAAATTCAATGTTGAACAGTCGTGCAGTTTTGAACGACTGCTGGTCTGCAAGCGATACGCTGTACACATGTCAGATAAAGTCTGAGACGACTCGAGTAAACAACATGAGAAAGCCCCTAAAATAAAATAACACAATAAGAGACTATCTGGTATAATATATCGACAAATCAGAGTCCATAGTTTGGATGTGGAACATTTGGATTGGAAACAAACGGGAATGAATTACAACGTATAATCAATGATGCTGGACGCAGAATTTCTTATATACATATTCGGTTGCACCCCGATTTGGTGACTTGACGATCGTCTACATCTGGTCTTTATGCGGTTGACGGGAGTGGTTGGATACGCTCCGCTAGAAAAGCCGAGTCTACGTTTGTATGTATGTATGTATGTATGTACTACAAGTGCAGAGCGTATGCGCAAGAAAACGGTACGATAAAAAGTGTAATAAAACGAGGAGGAAAGGGTTGCGGCTTCGCCGAGGATCGCTGCAGAAGCAACGGCGCGGCTGTGTATCGCCCGCTCCTCCTCTGCCTGTCTCAGCCTGCCAGCCTGCCTCCTGCCTGCTGGTCGCTGGTTCTCCTCGGTCGGCGGAAGCGTGGGAACCGAGCGCAACGGATGGCCTCGGCTGCTTCCGCGGCCATTCGGACTCCTTCGCCTCGGGATGCGAAACTTTTACGCATGGTTAAGGACTGTCGGCGTGCGAGAGGACGAGAGAACGTTGCCGTTGTCGTTGCCGGTGCCGTTGCCTACATGAAGCCTACTTTCAAAAAACCCTCGCGAATTAAATGCGCGCAAGGTGAAAATACTGGCACCGTACTCCATCGTAGTTCACGGTAGGCGCGGCCGATCAGCCATGAAACTTTTGAGAGAAGCAAATTCACTGTACAATTAAAAATAATAGAGATTTCGATATACAATTGCAGGATATAAGACCTCGAGCGCTTAAAAATAAAAAAAATATATTACTATTTAAAGAAACTTATATGTAGTTATATATGTTATTGTACATACATACATAAGAATTCTCGAACCCCCACCACTTCAGCTGCGGACGATATTTGAACTATTATGCAAATGTAATCATTGCTGACGCGAAGTTGAAATCTTCTTTTTTTTTTTGATTCTCAAGCTCGTCAAGTTAATGAGACTTGGTTTAGAATCGAAACTCTTTTGAATTTGTAATTGCAATTTCACACCAAGAACGTTTGAATTCTAAAATATATGCGCCGGAAATGAACCTTAGCAAGTATTTAAATGCCCGAAGCGCTCGCTGTAATGCATGCACGACGTGTCACCGAAGAAAGCTATATAGACTCGGAATTAAATAATCTGAAAAAATATATCTAGACGAACTGTGGCGACCACAGTATAAGTTATAAGGTAAAGAAATGCGATCTCACGCGCGGTGTTCGCCCGTGAATGAATCACTTTGGAATTTAACCGATGCTTTTCATGAGCCTCAACTATTCTAGCCATCACTTTTTTTCGAGCCTTTGTTCGTTCTACGGACCAGCTCTGTAATTTTTTTTTTTTTTTTTCTATTTTCTTTTCACACTTAACAAATTTTTTTCTCTATATCATCTTCCCTTTATTCTGCATCTCGATTTACCATGCACCTGAATCTGACCTGCATCCCCTACGTGCATCAATTTTTCATTAATCAGTAATAGATTTTATAAATCAATGTAGATCATAGATGAAATCTTGCACAGACGGCAATAGTGCTGAATCACTCCGACGATGAAGTATAGATAGAGCGAATAGAGAAATTTTCAACGTTGGAAGTCTATTAAAAAAGAATAAAAAAAAATCAGCATTATCTTAAGTTGCATGACAAATGTTGTCTTGGCCACGTGTATACAGAACAACATGATGGATTCATTTTAGAATGGATGAATAGTCCTTATGTCAAAACGTTGCAATCTCTCCCTCTCCTCTCTCTCTCGCTGTCGCTCTCTCTCTCTCTCTCCAACGAGTTCATCTGCCTATACGGTTATAAATATAAGTTGCCCTTGCGAAACTCTGTGTGTAACTAATATCTTATATTTGTTCACAAAGTTTTTCCGCGGACTGTTACAATCACCGTCATGATCAGTCTCGTCTCTGGCTTCAATTTGCATCGATGAAAGTCTACGGCTAATAAACCTAGCCTAACGTAGATATGCCCATAGGCATTATATGGGGAGGATAGATGCTCGCTCGCTCGCTTGCTCGCTCGCTCCTGGAAGTGGAACGCAAAGATTGTGTCCGTTATTTTACCGTGACGTCACTACGGTACCTTGTAACCGCTGTAACTAACTGCCTCGAGCAATGGGTGATGTCACGAAATACAAAATACTGAACGGACGACCCCTACGTTATTAGTTTATTACCGTATGTTACGAACGTGCACAGTGGACTTGCAAAACCCTAATGAAAGAACTAACTAACACTATACTGTACTAATAACTAATACTAATACTATAACTTTTATTTTTTACTATATTCGTCTAATTTCTGCCTCGAGAAAATCAATAATCCCTATTTTACGATTTTGTCCTCAAGACTCCATGTATTTCTTATTATTTCATTTTTCTCAGTTATTCCTTTGTTTCATTCATCCAGAGATTATCTATATCGGATTTCTTGATTAATCTCGTATACACGCGCTTGCTTTCGTTGCGCGCATCGGTAAGCATTTAGCATAATATATTGCAAGTATATGTGTATACCTATATGTATGTTGTACACGTTGTTCAACGAAAGTGAAAATATTGAATAAGAATTAAAAAAACTGAATGAACTGCAGCAGCTATGGTGATCAATATTGATTTGAATGGGGGAAATGTATTCCTACTTTTGTTGCATACAACTATTTAAAAATCTATCAATATTCTACCATCTGTCAGTCACAAATATTTTTCGTGACATCTTCATGCCAGATGTTTTTATAATGTGCGGGTAGGTAGGTAGATAAACACGTAGGTTGTAGTTAGTTGGGTAGGTGGGTTGGCGTTATATTATAGCCGAAGGCTAAAACGCCCGGCACAAGGGCCCGTAGGAACTTACGCCCGTAGCCTTTCGGTATATATTTATATTCAAAATTCTACTAATACTTCTCCCCCACGGTGTTTAGTATATGTATGTTTAGTTAGATATAGTCAGTCCAGCCGCCCGCTGCAGCTAGGCACCCGGTCTCAGGCCTCCTGCCTTGAGCCTCCTGCATCGAAGTTGTACATTATTGCAATGCTATTTTTGAGGTCTTCCGAGAGTCGAAGACTTTCGGTACAGCTTTCTGTTTGTCGCTACTCCCGCGGTGCGCTCATCACATAAAAGCAACAGCAGCAGCAGCAGCAGCATCATAATAATACATACAACATTTGGTTATATTTACTTCTTTGCAACTTCCCGGAAGCAGCAATTAATCAGTGTTTATATATTTGTATCTTTTACTTTTTTTTTTTTTTAACATTTTTTTTTTGTCACATTCTTGTGGGGGGGAAGAACGAGTTGTTGATCAGTCCGAGTTTCTTACCTAATTCTAATTACTGCCCACGTTCGATTTCGATACCAGTTTCAATATTATATATGCGTAATACGAAGTACCTCTGCACGACAGATATTTTCGGAATAGACGGCAGAATAATTCGTTTATCCAACGTTTCATTAAACACTTCATAAGAAATGAACCTCCAAGGATCGCGAAATGTTTCTATGTACCTCGGCGATGTACATATAACTGTATTACTTTATGTTCCTTAAATAATGTTTCATAAACATTACATCTAATTTTGTTATTAATAAAAGTTCTCTTCGTTCCTTTCAGAGTTTCCAAGACTTGGAGGCTGAAAAAGCAATAATGGGATCAATAGTCTATTGCATTCATCATAAAGACGGTTGCAAATGGTCTGATGAACTTAGAAAGTTGAAGGTGAGTTGATTATCCAGTCATATATTTTCTCATCAATTTCTTCAATCAAACAATTAACAAACCTGCACATGACTAATCATATTCATCACAGTTCAGTTTTATTTACAATTAATGAAAAGAAGTTTTCAAAAAAATTCTACCATTTATTAAATTATGATGCTATTTCAGGCTCACTTGAACACCTGCAAGCACGATGCCATACCATGCAGTAACAAATGCGGGGCTATGATTCCTCGAGTACTCATGGAGGACCACCTGAAATATACCTGCGCCCAGAGGCGGGCCAGATGTGAATTCTGTGCCAAGGAATTCACAGGTCACACACTAGAGGTAGAAATAGCTCATTTCTGCATACTCAAGTCAAATTATTTCTAAATAATCTTGTTTTACCTCTAGACTCATAACTAATGCAGTCATTATTGGAAAACATTTTCTTGTTTGTTACTCACAGTTTTCACTATTACAGAAGCACAGCGGTACCTGCGGTTATGAGCCGTTGTACTGTGAGAACAAATGTGGAATGAAAGTGCAGAGAAGACATCTCAGTCAGCACAAACTTGGAGAGTGCGCAAAGAGGCTTGTCGCTTGTCGCTATTGTAACAAAGAATTTGTATTCGATACTCTCAGTGCTCATCATGCAAAGTGTGGTCGTTTTCCTGTAGCCTGTCCTCATCGTTGTGAGACTGCGGTCCTCCCTAGGGAGGATCTTGAAGTTCATCTAAAGGATCATTGCACCACACACTTGCTTTCGTGCACCTTCAAAGATGCTGGATGTCGTTTTAAGGTGAAATATTGCTTTGTTGACTAAAGTATGGTTGTCTTCGTATTATTACTCATAAGCCTGTGATTCTAATCCTTCTTATCTTCATAGGGAAATAGATTCTCTCTGGATAAACATCTCGAGGAATCGGCTAAGATGCATTTGAGCCTGATGTGCAGTGTAGTTACTAAGCAACAGCATCAAATCACTAGTCTTAAGTCAGCTATTAGCAAATTATCCTTAAACTACACCGGCACATTGATATGGAAGATCTCGGACTATACTGCAAAAATGTCTGAAGCAAAGGTCAAGGAAGGCATGGAACTTGTCAGTCCACCTTTTTACACTAGTCAATACGGGTACAAGTTACAGGTAATTGATATTTTCAAAGTGTCGAGAACCGCTGTCGAGGAGTGAAAATCCTTTTATGCACAAAACTAATCTAGTTTTGTTCGATTTACAGGCGTCTGTCTTCCTCAATGGGAATGGTACTGGCGAAGGAAGTCACATCTCTATATACATAAAGATACTCCCAGGAGAATATGACGCTTTATTACGTTGGCCTTTCTCACATAGCGTATCTTTCACAATGTTTGATCAGACTGTGGTAGCTGAAAAGGCGTGCAACATTGTGGAAAGCTTTATACCGGATCCGACCTGGAAGAATTTTCAGAGGCCCAGTCGTGAGCCAGATTCTCTCGGATTTGGTTTCCCTAGGTTTGTGTCACATGAGATGGTGAAAAAACGTCATTTCGTCAAAGACGACACAATGTTTATTAGAGTTAAAGTCGATCCTAGCAAAATAGTCGCCGTTTGATTTGGAACAAATTCACCCTCGAGATTCTCCTACGTTTCATTATTCCTTATACAATGATTATCATTATCGGCTGGACATTATCTCTCGTGCTCTAACATCATTTAATTTTATAGTAATTTATTCACTGTATTCTGTATAAAACCATGACGTGGTCCGAAATTTCAATACAACCAGATGCTTTCCTGATGTTCAAGACTGCCGAATTATAGTTCTATTACAGCATTTTATCTTGTATTTACTCGCGGCCAGTTCAAGTCTTACGATTAGTTTCTTTGCTGTAATTCAACATCTACGACCTGCAGAGTTTACAGGCCGCAGATTAAAATTAATGGATATATTCAGAAATACGACTGTTAGTAATTTGTTTAATTGATAGAGTAAAGGTAAGATATGCGTTTGCCCCTCAATTTTTTTTATTGTCTACGTTCTATAATAAGTACGTGTAAGTGGCCTTAAGCATTATCAAAAGAAAAACATAGGACGTAAGAATAAAAAAATAAATCAAAGATTAATAAAATTTATACATATACTTGTAAGTAAGATTGTAAATATTGTGAAAACGAATGTATGGTTAGATTCTAACTGCATACCTATACACACATTTGTAAATATAGTTTTAATTATTAGAGGTAATGAGAAAATGTGATTAAGATGCTAGTGACTGTGTGTAATGGAAAACTAAAATAGAAAATATAATAATAAAGATATTGATTAAGCATTTATAAACTGCGCAGCGTGTTTGTGTCATTTAATTGTAGGTATCCTGATTATTCAGATTTCAGGAAATCCTCGTAGTACTCTTAATTCCGGCATGTTAACAAAAAATTGTAGGGTCGTAAGCACGTGTAACAATGTCCATTTGGACGTTGACTGAACAATGTCTCAGTCAACGATTTCGGGGATAACAGGAAATTTAAACTAATTAACGCCCTGTAATGCCCGGTTGTATAAAGAAAGTTATCCCTAGGTTAAGACTAACCCATGAGTTACCCAACGAATCCGATTGTTGTCAACAATGGTATCCACGGGGTAACCCATGGGTTAGTCTTAACCTAGGGATAACTTTCTTTATACAACCGGGCATAAGTGTGGTAAAAGTAGTTCGCAGAATCGCCCTGTAAATGTAAGGGTGCGTCATCCCCCTGGACCAGGGTTCATAGGGGCTCCATCCTGGACTAGAGTAGATAAAAAAGGTGTCGCCGATCGTCTCTAAAGCCGTGATTCTCAGACAAGATTAATATCGTATTTAACCAGGAAGTAAAAGATAATTTCCTGAATTTTACATAGTTGAGGACTTTTGAGCTATGGTCTGTTTTACAGACATATTACGCATTTTCAGCCAGTCATCATAACTGCTATTCAGTCAACGGATCATGTCTCTATTAATCCACTGATCATTATCGGAATTTGTCAGCGTAATCCTTAGATTATCAGCTAGCGCGCGCTGGTTTCAGAGAATTAAATAATAGTAATTCGAATCAATAATCCATTTATTTATACGAAGCTGTGAAATCAGCTAACACTAATACATCATCGATACACAGACACGGGAAGATGATAATATTATTTCCTCCACTTTTCCCCCACAAACTGTAGCTGAACTAACCAGCGCGCGCTAAAAGCTCATGTTAGCAATTTTCTGACAATACTCCGAGTTAAATCAGAATAGCAGGAGCAATAAATCTTGTTTAGTAAAACACGATGTGACAGTCTAGCGTCTGCACGAACACATGCAAACACTGTCCTATAAACCATTGAGTAAAGATAGTCTTTACTCAATGGTATTACTGTATGTTTCATTGTATGCAACTTACATGTCATTCTTGTGTCCTCTCATTTTAGATATAGAATATCGCAGTTACCTACATTACCTACTCAGTATTACATTACCGACTAAGAATCTGCATAACCAACACATATCATTTCATACACACGATCGCGCGTGTTTACAATCTGTCAAACACATGGCGCCATACAACTTCAAACTTCAAATGTAGTTAGAATAAATACAATCATATCCTAAAATCGAGCCAAACAAAATGAACAAAATTATCAACAAAGTACCGTCTTCAACTATGAGCAGTATAATCTTTCCCGAAAGTGAATTGGGACTTGGAGCAACCCTAAACGGCGGTCAGAGTTTTAGGTTAGTAATCGTACTAGTCAACTTAATTTAATAAGTAATAGTTATTGTAATAAAAATTTTATCACAATAAATAAAATCGCGGTTGAAATATTATAAAAAAATATAAAGTTCTTCTAATTTTTTTCCAGTTTCTTGATCAATTTTTAAATCTATTTAGGTGGACCGAAATCGAAAAATGTAACGAAAAATGTTATCGCGGGGTATTCGCCGGCCGAGTATGGACCCTGAAGCAGAACAAAACTCATCTTCAGTATCTGGTACATGGCCCCTTATCAAACGATCCAGAAAACAAGAAAATCCTGTCTCAATATCTTCGCAAAGATATATCACTAAAAAAAAACATAAAGATATGGTCTTCGGTTGATCCGAACTTTGAAAAAGCTTGCAGAACGGTTAAAGGTGTGAGAATATTGAACCAGGACGTAGTAGAGAATTTATTCTCCTTTATTTGCAGCTCGAATAATAACATCACTCGGTAATAGTCCAAGATCTTTTCCCAAATTGTTCAAAAAACAAGATATAATGCGATTTTTTCTTATATAAATCTTCTATTTTACAGAATATCAACAATGGTGGAAAAACTGTGCAGATTTTTTGGTAAAAAATTATGTCAAGTAGATGATGAACAGTATTACGATTTTCCCACCGTTAAATCACTTGCCGAAGAAAACGTTGTGACTATATTAAAAGAAGCTGGTTTTGGCTATCGCGCTGGCTATGTGGCTAATGCTGCTAAAAAATTGTTTGAATTAGGCGGTGAAACTTGGTTAAAAGAATTGCACAAAGACTGTAACCAGTCCTATTCTGTAGCTAGAGAAAAGCTGACTACACTTCCTGGAATCGGTCCGAAAGTTGCGGATTGTATATGCCTTATGTCTCTCGGTTATTTAGAAGCAATTCCTGTAGATACACACATATTTCAAGTTGCTAGAGCTGATTATATGCCGCATTTAAAAATGCAAAAGACTGTTACTCCAAAAATACACAATGAGGTCAGCACCTTTTTACGTGAACTTTGGGGACCAATGGCTGGATGGGCTCAGGCTGTTGTATTTTGTGCTAGATTGAATGATAAAGATACGAGTCTGAGAAAGAAGAAACGTGGTTCTAACGGAATTCCAGAAGGTGTTGAAAACGGAACAAAAATTAGCAGGAAAACTAAGACTAAAGATAGAATTAGTTCTGTAAATACAATATAAGTAAATGAATTGAAATTTGTCTTTCTATGAGAATAGGTTGTTGAAAAAAAATTGTTCAAATTGTATGTTAATTTTTTTTAATAAAAGAATTTTTCCAATTATTTCAGATTCGTTATTCATATAATCTTTATCAAAGCTCGAATTTAGTAATATATTAATTATTCATAGATTTAAACGAGAATATTACACGCAAAACTTATCTTCTTAAATATAAATATATGCAATATACAATATACAAGTGGAAAAATTGTAATCGAAAAAGATGCGAGACTGTATTTATATACACGTGGATTACAGTTAAATAAGTATATCGTAGCTGATAGCTGATAAAAAAAACAAAATCTCAAAAAGCTGACGTGATTAAGAGATTAATCTATCTTCAATTTCGTTTTGTTCTTGTATCAGTCGCAGCATATCATACAGAGAGGTAAAGCTGATAAAACGGAAGTAGTGTTTCCACACATTTCACACTCCCGTCTTGCTGTACCAGGCATACTGCCGTCATCATGAGTCAAGATTCTCTTATTTTTCTTGAACCCAACAACAGCGACGTCAAATTCATCCAAGATGTTGAAATCCTCTGAAGATTCGTCATCCTCTTTATCTGAAACAGATTAAATCAGGCTTAAGAAGATGATCTAAAGCTTCGGTATTTTTATTCCAAGATTCTTCACAGAGATTTAATATCTTACTGTAACTGCTTTGAAGTATAATGGCAAATATACTAGTTGTAAGATGTCTAAGGCCAGGGAAACGCTCTAGAAGCATTGCTCTTAAAGAAGGTTTCAGAGCAGCTAGACATTCGAGTTGCAGAGATGCTGGAATTGAACTGCTGTGCGTTATTCTTATCTTGCTTTGCGCCGCTGTAGAACTTATCATCGGATACAACTCCAGGCCTCTGAGGCCAGTAAAGGCAACTCCTAAAAACAGAAACAGTAAATTTTTTGACCAACTAATTTCCCTCTTTCATACAATTTGAACAAATTTTAATAAGTTTTTGTGGCAAAGGTTATTATGATAAAGCACTTTGTGTTAATATTCGATCGATTATTTCCATGTCTGTTGATGAAAAATTCTACATTCTAGGTTTTTGTTAAAATTTTTTGAATTCCTTGTGACAATTCTGATATAAATATCGTTATTTGATGAATGATAGACGTGCTGTGAGCGTTTCTTCAATGGATATGAGAGATTTTTTACCAAGCCGTTTCCTGTTCAGATAAAATTCCAACGTTCCTCTCCAAGTGTCCAAGTGAACTCCGACCAAACTACCTTGGGCAAAGGGTAAACCATACTTTCGCATTACTCCTCTATGCTGTATGCAACCTCTATAAGAAAAACCCCATGACTCTGAGTCGTGACCTAGCAAAGAAGTGAATGTAAGACTGGCGGCTTCCAAGTTAACTTTGCTTGTACCGACGCCGATCATCTGCAAAATAGAGCAAGGAAGGAATTGACTTATTATTAGGGGATTGTATGAAATTTAACAAGTTTAGATAATAAATGAAGCAAGATCATGCATTAGAATGTTTAAAATATTGAATTTTCATAACTTTATTTCAATTTTTTTAGTTTTCTTGTGTGTTAATAAATGAATCGAAAGATAAAAAGAAAGAATACTCACTACATCAGTCCCGTAGACTTGTGTAATCATTTTGACCTCCCAATAGTGATGTCTTCCGCTAGCCATAGGTTTGCTGCCTCTAACAGCAGAAGTTCCCATGCTGTAACCCGGGTTGAAATTAACTTCTAGATTCATTTTTGAAAGGTGTAAAGTTTTACTGGCAATTGTCTCGTCCCATTCCCATTCGAGTTCTATATAAATGACCAAAAAATAAAGACAAATAAAATAAATAAGTTAATATTAGAAATATTAAAAATAGAAAGAATTGTGTTAATAGTATTAAAAATAAATACAAACCATTTTGCTCGCCGCATAGACAATCGTCTTTACAATCGCAATAGGCTTCTTCTCCCGTTGTCATTATCACAGGATCAAAATTTGCACGCATTTTGTATTGTTTTTTTCTTTTCTTTTTTTTAATTTAATTCAAGACATTAATTACGGGTCTATTTTACCGGCTGCAAAATTCGATGGTTAATAAATGCGTACGTGTAATAAAAATGAATATAATTGCACTTGTAATAACCTGACGCAGGATCAAATGATTATATTGAAACAAAAAAGAAACTAACCTAACCTAAACGATATCTACTAATAGATATGCAGCGATATCGGTTAATTTTGTTTTCAATAAATAATGCGAAATGCGTAAATTATTGTTATCATTATTTTAATTATCATTTATACAAGAAAAAAAGATTAATCGTTGATCATTTTATAACATTATATCTTAACCACGCACAAATCACGAACGCAATGACTGACTGACTGTCCTTTCAATAGCAACCAAGACTTTTCTCAAGATTGTATCGAAACGAACTGTCAAACAGTTATGTCTGTATGTTCTCACTCGATCTTATTTAACGATCCTTGAATATAACTGTGACGTGCTATCGCTACGCTCGATAAAAAATCATGAATATTTTTTTTACATGTATACAGGTATACAACGCCATCGAAGGTTTCATTCATCTGGATAATAGATGAGGATAGATATTAAGAGAACCTGAATTACCGACGATAATATACGCTTTTGTATGTATGGAAGCTATTCATCATCGCTTCCGCGAGATAGGTCAGTGCCGAAAATATTGAACTGGGCTTAACTGTCAATCGTCTGTCAAATGTATTTGTATACGTCAAAAAAATTCCCGACACCCGAAGTGAAGTTAATTAATGAATTAACTACTAGATAAATTAAATGGATCTAAAAGTTCGGACCAGATGAATAAATCTATTCAAAGATCGATTATTCGCGATAAAGAATAAGCAATTAAGAGATATTGCAATGCAATGATCGATTGAAATTTAACACGCAGTTAAAAAGACATAATGATCGACGATAACGTACATCTAATAGGTTAGGACATTTGTAAATAATAAATAAAATAAATAAATATACGATCATTTGTGGTACAAGATGACGGGACTTCTGATTTTTCCAATCGTATGTTTCTTCCTCTACTGTTCTTTCACTTGGTAAGATATTACAACAATTTTATATAAATAAATTCGACGGTTACGTATTTTCGTGTTTTCTAACCTATAAAAATTCTCATAAAATTAAATAATTATTCGACTTAGGGTGATACCGAGATTCCTAGCATGGCTTGTAAAACGACGTTACAAAATCCACCTGAGAGTCGGCCACATATCTCTGCCTTATTTCATACTGCGAGACGTTACCGTAACCAAAAATGGATTCACTGTAGTAAGTGGGATGAATTTATTCTCCAAATTGATTCACAGCAGTTTTTATTCCACCTTTTTACTCTCTGGTGTTTTTTCTCTGTTAGCAAATCGAAGAAATCACCGTACGCAGCAGTCTGTTCAGTAGCGACGTGGCCAAGCTGCTTGCTGTATTGATGCGCGATGTCAGAATCAACAAAGATGTACCAGTCGGTCCTTCCTATTCTAAGAAAACATATGATAAGCCGTTGGATTTTAGGAACAAAAAAATACCCCCGATTATCATCACTTTTGTTCAAGTATTTATCCACCAATAGATATGAATATAAATACCGTTTGAAACACCCAATTTTGATTCCCAACAACTAAACCCTCAACTCTTTTCAGTTTATGGCTGTTCATGTAGAAAACTTGAGTCTCCTAGCCCTTGGAAATGGATGGCTGGCTAACGGGAGTGCAGAGACTCTAAGTCTGGATGGTAGCGTAGTTCATGGAACTCGTACTCTGCTTGCATCGATTGCCGTGACTGGAGGAGCAATGAAATTGCTCAGGCATGCTTCAGATGCTTGCCTAGCACAGATTAGCTTCGCAGGAAATATTGAAGCTACGCTTAAAGCACAAGGGGAACTTTCTGTGGAGGTTCGTTCATCAGATTCTGAACCCTTAAATCAAAATTTATTCTACAAAAGCTCATTTTGTGTCACTACTTTTGCAGAAACTCGACATTGGAGTTACTCAGACTGAAGGATCGGGGGGAGCCGGTCTCCTGCAGTTCTTTAAAGACAGGAAAACTCTGTCTCCTCCTAAACAGACCGGGAAAACAGTTAAACAGATCAATGGGACTCTGTTGGCTCGATTGGCTCCAATATTACCAAAAGTATGGCAAAAAATTAGATCAAATAGCATTTTGATATGATAAAAACGTTCGCCAACTCTAAAAATTCGATTAAAACTGAATAAACTAATCAATACGCTCCTTATACCCAAATTTTGTGATTTGTGTTCAAGAATTTGACGCTCAAAATGGGTAATTCCTCGGTCATTGCTGGCAGAGAAGATGGTGGAAGAGTTGGTCTAGAAGGAACGATGAAAGGTCTGCATGTGAATGCCAGATTCCAGCCGTCGGGTCCTCAGCTTCACTTTGCAGTAAAGTTGGACGGATTATTGATTCGTGGAAAGCAGCCGGTGCTGTCTCTTCGAACATTGTCGATTGATTCACGGGTAAATTGAATTATGACTGATAGAGAAATCCTGTGAATTCAGCAAATTTGTAATAATTTTGAAAAACAGATGGGAGAAGATGTGTTGCGCATATCAACCCAGCTTCATAATCTTTCCGTTACTTATGATCACGTGGATTGGGAATACGTCTTATTTAGCAACAGTTGTGATATGCCCAAGCCTGACGTTGACCTTACATCAAAGAAGAAATTACCTTGGTTAGAGATAAGGGCTGTTACCGAGCTCCACGAAGGGGGATTGTTCATCAAATTACCTGATAATCAAGAAGCTTCTTGCGGTTTATCTTACGTTAAACTTTCCTTGGATAGAAAAGCCGGTAAAATTATGAAGATCTCGAATTCTTTTTCACAGCAGCAACAAACTTTACCAAATTTTTATAAATTCTGTATTAATAATTAGACAAGGTAGTAGAATGGGAGACAGAGCTGTCTGTCGAATCTTTACGCTGGACTTTGGACGGGGGAGACGAAGGAGCTCCTGGAGCATCACATCGGTGGGGCAGCCCACTCTATATTGGAGTATTTTTAGCTACAACTCGTACAAACGCTGTTGGTATAGTCCTTGACGAACTGAGGGCGGAATGGAGTCCCAAACTTGCTAGATTCCTTGAACAAAGCTTCAAGTATGTTACTGCAAGGATAGACATCAAATGTTCTTAGCATGTTTTCTAATGCAATACGTTTTCAGGTACTATAACGAGCGCAGAAATATTCTGCACAGTCAATCGGATATTAAAAGAACTGATAAGATCCAGTTTAATCTAAAAATGAGAAATTGTAATTTATTTTTCGTCGCCGAAAACGAATGTGAGCAGTTAATCATTCTCAATATCCAATTTTCAGTTATGTTGAGTTTCTAAATACGCAAATTAATCCTCTTTCAGTGTGCGTGATGGTTCGTCTAGACTCCTCTAGTTTGGAGCACAATTCCAAACATTTTGTGGCCGTTGCAGAAGGTGTTTGCGCCATAACGCTTGACAAAAATGAGCCGATTTTATGTGAACACGCGCAATCTCTGACGAGTCCATTCCTTGCCCTTCAGAAGTGCAAAGGAGCAGTACGAAATGATAGC
The DNA here is from genome assembly GCA_963924015.1 of Macrophya annulata. NCBI lineage: Eukaryota > Metazoa > Arthropoda > Insecta > Hymenoptera > Tenthredinidae > Macrophya > Macrophya annulata. The sequence goes on from OZ001262.1 coordinate 250,640, forward strand.
ATCAATCTAAGCCTGGTGGGGTCTAGCTTAGCTTGGAGTCCCAATCTGCATCTTAGATTATTACAGCTTTGGCGAGAAGCCGCAGATTTTAGAGCTATCGCGTTCAAAAAGGAGACCGAAACTTCGATTACAGGTAAAAATTTGAGGCAGAGAGCAATCGCAGTTATCTAAAGCCTATTTACTATTGATTTAATCATTTTCAGAGCATGAAAAGCCCAAACGATCCCTAGACTTGTTAGCAACGGATGGAATCACTTTGTCCATTGTTATATCGCCTAGGCATTTCCTCGAGTTGTCTTTGGACCAGCTCAGATGGATGGAGGGTGAATTAAGGTTCAATTATTTGAGAGCTGCACTTGATGGGGCTGAGATAATCACGGTTGAAGGCATCGAGCTTATCAGAATACCAGATAGCGAGGAAGTTAGACTTGAAAGAGCCAATAACGAGGGTTTTGATCTTGACTGGAACCGGACTTGGGCTCTTTACATAGATTCTTGTAAAGCGTGTTTTCCCCATGAGCATCAATACACAAATGCTATACAAAACGAACTGATAAGTATACGGAAATGGCTGAATGAAATTCACGCCAAGGAACGATTACTGGAAAAGCCGTTGCCAAGTGATCTTGTAATCAAGGTTTGCGCCTCATGTGTTATTAAAATATATGAAATTGTTCCAATTTTTATCTATTAGAAAGATATTCAGCTGGTTGATATTTTTTCAGATAAAGGAATGGGTTTTCGAAGTCAGAGATGATCCCTTCGAGGTTCGCCTTAGAGATAATTACGAACTTTTAGAAGACGAGTATAAGGAGAGTTTGAAACGTCAAGCTATGCTAGATACCAAAGTCCAAGAACTGTGTAGAGCTCACTTGCTTTTGCCTCAGGGTAAAGTAGAGGAGCTTTACGCGAGTCTGAATAAAAAAAATGCGGAAATCTACGTCCAAAGATGGAAGCAAATGCAGCGTGCTGGTCCAGTAAGGACTCGTTTATTTGCCTGGACAATGCAGGATCTTGAAATAATAATACTAGCAGATCCTACGATTCATGGTACAGAAAAATCCGTGAAAGCTCTTAGAGAAATGGATCCAGAAACCCCCTGGCCCGAAGACGGTTTAGAATTCAACACGCTATGGGTCAGAGGAATATCCGTAAAGTGTGCAGAATGGAAACTACAGCTCCGAGACTTTCCCCAGCCATTATTACTCGTCGAGGGATTAAGCATATGGGGAAGATTAGCCGGTGGTGAAGCCTTGGCTCCTCCAAGAGCCCGGAGAACAGTTAGAATCGAAGTTGGAGCTCCTTGGGAGGACATAGTAGTAGAACGAGGAATGACTTCAATGAAATACTACCACGATTTAAACTGGGATATCGACAAATACAGATATGCTTTTGGCCCTTGCTGGGAGCCAGTAATTGCGCAGTGCAATCTGAGCTTCGAGAAGATTATTCACCCTTCTAGAGACCCAAGTCCCCCACTTCCTTTCTGGGATAAATTGAGACTCTCTCTTCACGGGAGATTAACACTTTGTGTTAAACAGCTCACAATCTTATTACACGCTTCTCTAGATCCGTATAATACTACCGAAGAAATGGAGCTGACTTGGACTGGATTAGAACTAGATTGGACTCAGGGGAGAATCATAATCAAGGGTGATCTAGACGTCTGTGTTAGAACAGCTAGCAAATACGATGACTGCAGGCTTCTTCATCTGCCTAATGTCAGAATGAGCATTAAATTAGCTTGGGTTTGCTTAGGCGATCCTCGAGATCATCATGCGGCTATACCCTGTGCCCCTGACAGACTACCGGAATATTCTAGTAATCAGGAACATGATTCTTTCCGGGCATTCAGATCCCAAAATTTGAACGTTAGTCTGGCTTTAGAAACAAAACCAACGGGATCTCCGACCTCGACTAGCGCTCCTATAGCTTTACTCTACGGCAGTACTTTACGGTGGTTTGAAAGTTTGAAATTCATTCTATCAGGAGCTACTAGACCAACAAGAAAAGGTCCTCTATTCAAGAACATAAGGCCAAGAAAAAAACAGCTAAGCAGACACTACAGAAAGGTCAGACTGACGTTGGCTTTTCACAGATTTCACGTCAGCTACTGGATGTCATCCTCCATGCAGCGTGGATTCGAAGTTACCGGAGGAAGAGTGGCCTGCAGTTCAGAACACAATTTGTCTCTCTATCCAATTGACGACGGACTTAGGCATAGACCGAGAGCAGAATGGTCCGTTATTTACATGAACTGCGAGCTTAGCGATGCAGAGATTTGGCTTCAGAGAGCTTTGCAAGAAGAAAAGGAAAGCACCTGCCTGAGACAAAAGGTCGAGAAATACTACTGTCTTAGCGTTGCGAGAGTCAGTTATGGACGAGAGGCTAAAATAGCCGGGGTTTATGGAGACACACCAACGCATAGACTAGTTGTACACGATTTACGAGGCGCTTGGACAAAGACTAACAGAGATGTGGCTTTCGCGCTGTTTGATTCTTTCATAACTAGTCAACAGCTGAAGAAAAATCTCTCTACTGCAGCACTGAAAGGTTTTCATAGAGAAAACACTTCTACGCCAAATAAAAATCGGACTAGACCCGTAGACGGACAAAGCACTCCAGCACAGGTCACGCCTTCTCCAGTTACAAAACCTCAGCAAGGAGAAGCTGCTGGAATGTTACAAAGACTTATCGCCGAGGCTGCCAATAAACCAAAGGCCTTTAGCGATGATTTGTCTGGACAAACTCGAGGACAACAGTTACGAGGTCTGGCTGCATGCCATCAGGACGATGTAACACATAAAAATTGGCTCAGTAAGCAATCGTTTCGGATTTTGAAGATCAGCAATGTTCATTCTCGGTTTTTTTCATTAATTCATAAACATTTCATTTCATAGTTGCCCTGGTCAATAGCCAAGTTTTATTAAAAGGAATCGAGACTCGTGGCTACGTGATACTGTCAGCAGCTAAGGCAGAGATACTGCAGAGAGTTCACAGACCTGTTTGGAGGGAGAGAACTCTTGTTTCAAAAACAACTTGGGTTGGTTCTCTAGAGTGTATGCAGTACTACGCCACAGTTAGCGCTAATATTGACGACAATATTGACGACAACATAATGTGGCTTACGCTGGACAATATTCAGGTACTTTTCCTGAGTTTTCATCCAAAATAAAACCAAAAAAAAAAACGAAATAACTATAAATCATTAATCTTGATACAATTTTACAGGAAAAAGATTCAACTGTGATAGCAGAACTACCTGATGTCCCTGCTCTTGTTGGATCTGGACAAAGTGTAGGCGGAGTAGTCAGTCAGACTGTTGGAGGGGGAGGTGGTTCTCAGCACCAACTTCAGAGGATTGTTTCCCGTTGTAAATGCGAATTTTTTTATGTCGGCTATGGTCAATCTTTGGATGCCGGATGTCTGGACGAAGTGCCGCCTCCACCTGGTGAAGAAGTGAGCCCTTGGGAGCGAAAGGAACTTTCTGCAGCTGACGCTTTTACTTTGACTCATCACGACCTTGAAGTGTGCACAAACTCGCTTCAGTATGCGATGATATTAGATATTGTTAATAACTTGTTGCTGTATGTCGAACCAAGGAGAAAGGAAGCTTTGGAAAGACTACAAAGAATGAGATTTCAGCTGCAGCTACACTCTGTAGAAGATCAGAAACGACCTATACAACAGCTTCAGAATACTGTGCGAGGTTTAGTCGCTAAATTGCGGAGATTAGAAAAAGAAACTCATCTATTCCAGAAGGCTTTAGCTGAGGAACCGAGCCCTGAATTATTAGAGGAAAAGGAGAGACTGGAAGCTAGAGTCTACGAGTGTAAGGAACAATTAAACGCCCGAGCAGAAGAACTGGACGTTATGCTAAGCTGCTACAAAGAAACGACTGCTCCAGCTGCTGCCTCGACTACATTGAAGGATAAACCAGCAGCTGTTGCTAGAGTGGCAGAGATTTGTTTTAAATATGCTCAATGGAGGCTCACGGACGCTGATGGACAGCTAGGAATCGCTGATCTTTCATTGAAAAATTTTCTTTATACAAAAACTAGCAAGACCGATGATTCAGTTGAACATTTATTGGAATTGGGATACGTGATAATGACAAATTTATTGCCAAATCAAATCTATACAGAGGTTCTTACTCCGACTGAACTACAGAGCAATATGCCTGTCGAAAGACAAAGGGCTCTGAGGGTTTTTTGTAGAGAGAAAGCACCGGTCGCTGGTATTTCGGTGAAGGAACATTTCGAGATTAACGTAGTCCCTTTGACGATAGGTGAATAGATTTAAATATGTTAATGATTGACTAATTATTCGAGATTATAAAGTAATATAATGAAAATATTGTTTCAGGACTGACAAAAAAGTTCTTTAATACAATGTTGAAGTTCTGCTTCCCGGAAAGAGATCCAGAAGGAATTGAGGAGCCTCCGGCTCCACAGAGAGATTCTTCTTTCTATGTACCGATGGAGAGAAGAGACGATGTGGAAAAGATGAAGGAAAGAGCGGACAAGAATAAACTCTTTATTTATATTAAAATACCAGAAGTACCTGTTCGCGTTTCTTACAAGGTAAATAAAGAGATAATGTGAGTTATTGTAGAAGGATGATTATGTTTGATACCAAAATCTGTTTCCAGGGTAACAAGGAGAAGAATTTGGAAGATGTTAGAGATTTTGCACTGGTGATACCTACGCTGGAATATCACAACGTTACTTGGACATGGCTAGACCTGTTACTCGCGATGAAAAGCGATTCTAGACGAGTGATATTGAGTCAAGCTATAAAACAGAAGTTACAAATAAAACCGAGAGGTCCACAACAGAAAGCCCCGCCTCAGGAGGAAGACAAAGCTCGTCTTTTACTAGGAGCTAGACATCTTCCTGGTGACGCACGTAAAAAAGGTGTCTTTAAGTTCAAATAAAAACCATACATGGTTTTAATATCTATTTTTTTTTTTTTTTTTTTTGGTATTAGCAGATAGTTCAGTTTATTATAATAATTGCACTCAGGATTCGTACAATAATTTGATTATAGAATTTGTAATATATTTACGATAACTTTACAACATACAATCGATCAATGTATTTCATCGTTTATGTTTTTAGATATCTATATGTATGTATGTATTGTACTACCTATATATCTTTGATATTTATACTTTGAAATACAAATTGTTACTATTATCAAATTTGAGACTGGATAGGTTGATATTAATCGTCAGCAACGAATTAGGGATAAATGATTAATTTTCTTGTTAGTAGGTTGTTGGCGAAAACATCCAATATATAGGTATAAGTAGAAAATAGCTTGAAAAGCTTTTAAAAAGAAACGTTCATATTTCAAACTTCGGAAATAAAGATGTCTAAGAAAGTAACTGATTAGATTACTTATGTATAGTCTAGGCTTAAAATTGTATCGTTTTATTGCTTAGGGACGTAATAATATATAGATATATATTATTCATATCGCACAGAAGAAATAAACGCAATGCCAGCTTCTGTCTTAATTGACTAATAGTATTAAAATTATGTATTGATTTTAAGTTCAATTTCTAACTTTATTTTACATAATAAGATAGATAATTAAGCTCGTCTATTTATAACACAGTGAAAAAATCAATATACATATAACTATCTTTTTGTAAATTAGAAAATTTAAAATTAGACAAGACTTGCCTTATTATAACACATACATGCATAAATTAAGTTAAATGAACACAGAAGCAATTTTATCTTGTTTGATGCGATTCACGGTGGTTTCTTCTTTTAATTTTTTTAATTCCCGTTTTGCAATAGTTTTTAAATTTCAAAACTTCATTCCAATTCTTATTTGAATTTTATATATAGATAAACTTAAGGTTTATAAACCTATGACTAAACCACTGTAAATTATAAGGAATTTTTTAATTCATTATATTGTATTTTCTATGCTGAAAAATATCTTTTAGTTTAATAATGTATCTATCTATGTAATATCGTTTGACCACAGCTGGCTGTCGACCTATGTATAAATTAGACTAAATAACAAAGTACTTATTTACAAAATGCAAAAAGAAAAAAAAAAATAAACTTCAATTATTTCCCAATCATTCAGAATTGATAATAAATAAATAATAAGACCAGAAAAACGTGAATGTATGAGACAGATTTTTTAAACATTTAGATTCACATAGTATGTGGCTAATTATGTAGGTTCTCTCTCATCATATTACTGAATTACTTTAAAAGCATATAACATCAAGTTACACGAAATAATTGGATTATCAATTATTTACATAATTTTTTTAAACAAATCCTACAGTCTTCTAAAGAGCTATCAAAGGAGCTTCCGAACTGCGTTTAGAGTGTCTCCATTCGTTAAGATCGGCTAAAATTCTTCTACCATATGCCGTATGTAATTCTCTAAAAGTTATTCTTGTTCTTGGAATATTTTCCGTTCTACCAGGTGCTGATCTTACGCTCTGAGATCTATGATGAGTATCTGGTTTGTTAAAAGGATTATGACGATGCCTGGGTGGAGCCTTTGGGGATTCTACCTCCGGAGGAGATGTCGGCGTAGTATCTTCCTCCGCTGCATCTAATTGACGCTGTAATTCCGCCACCATTAATTTCATGTAATCATAGCTGGCGCAAGCCAAAGCTTTCATCCATTGCTCCATTGATTCCTGAAGGGATTTGAAAAAGGGGATATGGTGTTGAAAAATGAGTGAGACGACGTTTGGGGATCGGAAACGTTACCTGAGACTCAGCACCGAGGGCATAACTACGGTTATTAGGACCGTGAAATACGATTTTAAAACCAAATTGCTCCTCATCTTCGGCCAGTTCAATTGTACAACCTTCGAGGACGACCATTCCTACGGGTTCTTTGTCACCGCGACGGTCAAAGTAGAATAATATGTTGCCTTTCAAAACGAACCAACGTCTTTGATAACCTCGACTTACTTCACCGCGTTTATTTAACCAGCCTTCACGGTCTACTGGGGTTGCCGAGGTCGCAAATGCGACCATATTTTTCTCGTTTATCTTCATTTGGTGAAGAAAATTGAGAATTTTATTTCGGAAAACCGAGTTAAATAATTTTTTTTTAACGAGTATTTACGTATTTAGATTTTTTTAGGTTATGTAAAGCTGTCAAATATCCTCGAACCGTTGTATGTCGAGATCACGATTCTTGATTTTTATTTCCCGAGTCATATTGGGTTTTAAAAATCTTATTAAATCTAACAGATGAATAAAATCGGTTTTATATTATATGGAGTTAATAAAAGCGAATATTTCTCGTCATAATTATCCTGAAAACGTATCGTAAGTTTCGGGTATTAAATTAATAGAATAAAAATAATTTATTACATGATAAATAAAGTACGTAAATGACCAGAGTTTTTAGTTACAAAAAATGTCGATCCAACGATGTGGCAGTACTTTGCTTTTTCACATCATCATTACGAAAGGGGAGTGGGATTACCGCTACGTAGTTATTTTAATAAAAACAATATTGATCTTAAATAAAAAAAAAATTCCGCCCTAAAAATTCGATAAATATTATTAATCCAAGATGGGTAAGGGGTTTAATAACTACATGTGTAAGAAATTCTTTCATCCCGCTTCGAGGGATAATTTAAAGCGAGTAAGTAACCGAAGAATAAAAATTTTTAAAATGGAACAAAAAAATCGATTTCTCTAGTCATAATATTTTAACATTTTTTTTATCTACTAAAATTCGTATCTAACTCCTCTATTATTGTTATTAATAATTATCAGGTATGGATGGCCGAGCAGCAGGCCGAAGCGTACAAAAAGAAACAAGAAGAATTGCGAGTTCAATATGAGAAGGAACAGGACCTCCATAACAACAAGTAAGTTAGTTAGGTTATGTTCCCTCTGATTATGACGTAGGCTTTCGTCTATACATCCATACAATGATGATGTTTATTATTTATTTTTCAGAGCTTTACTCAGCAAGGAAAGTAAGGATAAACTGAGCGTCAATTTTATGTACGAACCTCCGCCAGGAGCTAAAAAGGAAAGAGAAAAGGAGGACAACGAACCAGAGTACAAATTTGAATGGCAAAGAAAGTATAACGCTCCTAGGGAAAGTTACTGCAAAGGAGATAGCGAGATTAGAGATCAACCATTCGGCATACAAGTCCGTAATGTCAGATGTATCAAATGCCACAAATGGGGTCACATCAATACAGGTAAAAAAAATCGTTAGATCACTTTTTTTTTTTTTTTCAAACTAAACGGAAAAGTTAAAATTTCAAACTTTACGGTTTAAATTCATACAGATTTTATTCCTCAATTAATACGAACTTAAAAAAAAAAATTTCTCCACGATTTGCGAATTTTGATTTTTGTAAAACGACAAAATAAAATTTGTTTTGGAACAAATTAAACCCCTGATTATAATAATCTAAACTTTTAACAAATTTCTTATCTTTTTTACTTTTTTTTCTGTTTACTAAAGATAAGGAATGCCCGTTGTACAGTCAAGCAATGAGTGTCGTAATGGCAAGTGCACAAACTCAACCTGCGCCGCCTGCTCCAGATGCTTTGACACTAGTGCAACAGATGAGAGACGATGGATTGGCACTAAAAAAGTAAATTCTATTTAAACAATAAATGATATTGACGAAATTCTAATCAAAAAAATAGTTTACTTAGATTATTTATTGTTTCAGATCGGCTCTGGACGCTCAGCAGCATCTTAGAGTACCCGAACATCAAGATCTGATGGTTTCAGAAGATGAAGAACAAACAGAAGTCAATTTTCTTAAGTCTCTTTCAAAGAAAGAGAAAAAGAAGTTACTAAAGTGCGTAAAAATTGATAAAACTATTGATTTTTTTGTATAAAATTATCAAAGCTAATGAAGTCTAAATTATTTTTAATTCCGTGTTAAATGTTATTTCAGGAAGTTGGAGAAACTAGAGAAAAAGAGTAGAAAAGTAAAGAAGAAGAAGACTAAAAAGCACGAGGGTAAATCAAGCAGCAACGATTCTAGTGATTCGGAAAGTACAGACGTTGAAAACGAGAAGAAAAGAAAAAGTAAGAAGAGTAAATTGAAAAAAGAGTCGTCGCTTAACTTGGATGACGAAGATAATCACAGAGATATTGAAAAAAGGAGAAATAACGATAAAAGAGAGAAAATTAGGAGAGAAAATAGACACAAAGCAGAGATAAAATATCGTGAAGAAAAAGAAAATCACAGAAATAAATCCGTCAAAGAATATAGCGGCGGTAGAAAGAGGAGTTTGAGCGAATCTGACGAGGAGAAAAATCGTACGGGTCACAGAAGAAGAGAAGCAAAGAAGAAAAAATATTGATCATAATTAGGCTGACTTATAATAGGATTAATAATTATTTACCCTGTCCATTACTTTTAGAAATTAATAGTAATCAAACTGGAAAAATTCTTGTTAGACTGTTTGAAAAATCGACATTCATATATCTATGTTTAACGTGTTAACTAATTAACAATTAAAGCTGTTGTTATTTTAAATTCTTTAATTGTCTCACATCATGTGGGATTCAAATAAGTTAATTTTTTTTTAAATACTTTACAGAAGATTAATGTGTATCTACGGGGTAAAAATTTGAAGCGCACATTTAAACGAGAAACTCTGTATGAATTAAGTAATGAAATTTTGAATAAAATTCAATCTCCAATTATTAAATGAGATTAAAAATCATTAAAACAAAAAAATTGAATAAAGTAAAAATAGTTAGGAATTGAAAATGATTGGTATAATATTCATATTATAATTTATAAAATTTCATGTAGTTTAGCAGAATTACTGAATTATCGCTTACAAATATTATTTGGTTAGCTATAAGTATGTAATATGTATGTATGTATGTATGTATGTACAAAAGTTATTAGGTAACGTCGTACAGATAGAAATAGGTATGATAGATAGAAGAAGAATGGATACATATGAACGAATGTACGATTTTTTTTTTTTTCAATTAATAATTAAGCAACTCGTCTTTAAACATACACCGTATTATAATAAATTGTTGAAATTTATAATAAAGGGTGTTTAGTTATTTTGGCATAATTTTTTAATTCCTTTAATTGACAAAAAAAGTAAAATATAGGAAAAAGACATTCCTGTAAATATCATAATTCACTTACAACGCTATCGGAAGCACTTTTATATGAAGGGGGGGTAGTGGGGGGGTTGGGGGGAGGGGGCGAAAAATCTTTTTACCAAATCAAAAACATCCTTTTTCTAAGGTTCAAAATATTATCTGTCATAATATTATTTATACAACAATTTCTTCGGTTTATTTTTTTTCTTCGTATAGTTCAGGATCATAAACTGAAATCTCAATAATATTATATCATATTCATTCACCTGTAAGCCACAAATATATCAATAATATAGTATTTCAAATGATAAGAGTTCAAACAAGACGTATATACCCCTGGCATAAAGAAGTTCATATTATAAAACTAGAAAAGTGATAAGAACTTCTGTCTTTGTTTTTTTTATTTTTTTTTTTTTAATAAGAGTCTGACGTGAATGAATATTTATGTAATTTCTTATTTAATATCATCATCAGCTTATCCGACATTAATTAATCATACAAGTTTACCTATACACCTTATCATCAATCAAACTACAAAATTGTTTTTTTTTTCTTTTTTTTTTGTTGTTAAATTACATCTGTATAATAATTCACATATTGTTATTTTTCTTTTTTTCTTTCATGAGATGATTAGCAGTTTTTGTACATTAACATTATGTATGTATGTATGTATGTATGTACAAGGCTAAAATATGTGCTTTGTAAAATTGAATCGTTATCATATTACGTATGCAAAAATGAGCGCAGCTTGTAAGTGAATAAATACGGTATTTTAAAAAAATATAATAATAATATGGTACGTAACACCACACCGCGTTATACACAAGACTACAAGCAAATGTGCGTTATTTAAGAAATATATCATTAATTACAAAGGCTCACTGATTAGAGAGTAAAGAATTTGAATACTCTGAATCAGCAGTGGCCCTCCCCCCCCCGAAGAATAGATAATATATTATAGTATGTATGTATGTATGTTACCTCTATTCCCTAATAAAATTCTAGCAATCTAAAATTCTATGATTAGTAATAGTGATTTTCCATGTTTATCTTTCTCTATTATAAACTATGCAATTTCTATTTGTTTATTTTTATTTTATTTATAATGTGTATTCTAGATTATTGCGGACAAAAACAGGCAACTGTCCTGCAACGTAATTCATTCTTAGTTTAATTTCTGAGACACGCGTTATAAACTGAAAAACCAAGAATAAAAAAAATAAAAAATAAAAAAACATTTTTACTGACAGTTATACTAGGTATAGTTATGTATGTATGTACTTGGTCACTCGTCACACGTGACTTACAAAACACATTTCTCAAACACCAAAAGAAAAAAAGACAAAAAAGAAAAAACAAAAAATATAATTTTAATATTAGGGTATATCGATATAAGTTGTTCTTAATAGCTAAGTTCCCGTGTAATTGTTATTATTCAACTACAATATTTTTGATTATAATAAAAATATGATTTAAATAATATGTAATATATGTATAGTAGTATGTAATGATTTAAAAAAAAAAATCAACGCACATTTATTTGCAGACTTTAATAAGTTTCTTTTTTTTTTTTTTCTTTTTCTTATGTTTTTTTAATATTTAAATATATATATATATATATATATATATATATATATATATATATATTTATATAAATTAGTTTATCTAAATTGCCATTGTGGTAGATACTTTTATATTAAGAAAAGTAAATTGTTTGTTTTTGTTTTTCTCAGTAACAGAATCTAATATCGAATCTTTCTTTGCTTTCTGTGGGATTCATCAAAATTCAAAAACTGAAATAATAATAATAATAATAATAATAACAATAATTTAATATGAATTGGATAAAGCGTGGTACAAAATATGTATTTTATATTTTATTTTCTTTAATCTATTATTGTAACGACACAATGTAATGTAACAATGTTATTTTGCGTTAAAGATACGTTAATATGGCCAAGGCTAGGCTTGCCTTTCGCATCTCTTTTTAATATCGATTTGCACGTTCAACAGCAAACAGACTAATGAAGAATTACAAAATATTAAATAAAACAAAAAATAAAAAAAATGATAGATAATAATTGAGTTTTGAAATTTGTATGAAAAAAACAAAAAAAACTTTGAATTTTTCCTTTTCACATTTTTAACATACCATTTAACATTTTTTGCGAATCATTCATGATTTCATCACGCAGTTGTATCTTTTCTTATAAGCTTTTTAAGTAATTTGAAAATTTATTTTTAAATTTATATTTTATTTATTTTTTCCTATCTCTTTTTAATTTTCTGTTTATTTATCCTTTTGTTTGTTTGTTTATCATTTTTCTGTCATTTTTTTTTTTTTTTTCTTTACAACAATGAATCCCAAAAAAGGCATAGCATACATTTTTCAATACAATATACATTATAGTCCGTTACATTTATAAAGTATAGGCTTCTAAAATAATAACATAATATTAACAATATAACATTTACCTAAGCGAACGCTGTGGCCAGTAGTAGTCAGTACGCACAGAACAGCAGCGAAGCTTTTTTTTTTTAAATTAATTAAAACAAAAAAAAAAAAAAAACAAGACAAAAAAAAGTCACTCGAGCCAAACAAACTGATGAATTATATATATGTATATTGGCACGCGACCTCCTCCGTTGTTTCAAGAAAGAAAAAAAAAGATTTACATAAATACAAAACTTAAAAATTTGCAAAAAAAAAAAAAAAAATATTTCAACAAACTATATTCAAAGATTAAACCAATTCATTTTTGTTTTTAAAATTATTACAATTATATTCTAGATCTTTTTTTCCCTCTTAGTCGCGTACCATTTTAATATCGATAATATATATATATATATATATATATATATATATATATATATGTATACATATAATATGAAAGCAAACTGCTCAGTGTTCATTATACAATATAATATAATATTGATAGATTTTTTTTTATTTTCATTTTTATTTTTTTATAAAAATTTTATGGTCTTAATATAACGCCATGATATAGTATGATAAAGCATAACGTAGTCAATCTATCTACTAGTTGGCACATTTCAGACACACTGTCATGGTAGAAATTAATCGGTCAAAATAGGAAAACTTTTAGTTTTATTTTATTATTATTATATTTTTTCTTTTATTATATTTATTTACTTTTTTTTTGTGTTGTCTTTTTTAAATATATATGTATTATGTATGTTATTTTTTTCCCTCTGTTATTGTTCGCATATCAATAATATAAGGACAGTAGTGTTATAACTTCTACTACTGCTTGTTAGCGATTTTTTTTTTTTTAGATTTGGTTGATTTATTCCTGGAAATTATGTCAGAAATGGTAAACCAGTAGACAATTTGGAAAGCTAGTGTGAGAGAGAGAGAGAGAGAGAGAGAGAGAGAGAGAGAGAAAGAGAGAGATACTCTGCTTCACAGGGCTTTGGCTTGTGATAAAAAAAATTTTATTTATAAACCAAGAGAACTGATTTTGTAATAAGAAAACCTACCAGTAGCTCTGTGAAGAGATAATAAATTGTGTATTCAACTTGAAAGATTGAGAATAATAAATAGGATTTTTTAATGATTTTCCCTTTATTTAAATACTTCACTGATTTGCCATACACTAATAACTTTGCAAACTTTATATTATCTGAAAGCGAAGTATCCTGCCTTCGCAACGCCGAAAATCACTCGGTTTATTAAATCTTTGATAAAAAGAAAAAAAATAAAAGAAAGAAATAAAATATTTATTTCTACTTTCAGGCAACTAAGAAAAACAAAAAAAAAACAAAAATCCTTCATCTTACATAGTTGATATGCCTCAATAATTATTATTATCTTTTCTTTTTCTTTTTCAATGGCAGATCAGTGTGGTACAAGTTATTTTTTTTTTTCTTTTTTTTTATGTACACATTAATAATCGAGGATTAATATGTTCTTTGCTCTAGCTTAAGATCAGCTCTTGTTGTTTGGCTTTAAATTTGCGCTTAAACACAATAATATACATCAGAGAGTCTTTAGTTCTGTGTTTCTTTTTATAATAGACGATTGACCAATTATGTATCTGGACAATGCATCTTTGGTGTATGTAACGTGTTCATTAATAGTTTACAATATTATACAATATGAGAAGAACGATAATAATCATTTATAATGTTTAATTCTATTTTATAATACATAACGTGTTGTGTGATAATTAGTACTCCCTATTATGTATATATGTAGTTTGAATTTATTAATTAGGCCATCCGATTGCATAGAACTAAAAACCTCAGTGCGCTTTATAACTAAATCTGTTCTATCATCTCATTATAGAGCAAAGAAGTTTGAAGCTGTAATAATTTATCCTAAACAGTAATAGCGTCAGCTTATAGATAATAATTATATAGTATTATAAATTCCTATATTATTATTATTATTAGTTTCATTTTTAATATTTATTTATCTATAGCAATTCAAGAGTGTTGTAACAAGACCAAGTATCGTGCGATATATGTATAGGTAATAATCGAAGTAAAGTCTCATCGTCAATATTCAATTAATTTGTATATAAATGTTTTTTAGTAATAAACCGTTTAATAAATCATATTCGTTATTATATACGTATTGTTTAACTCTGTAGGCACGTTTTTTTTTTTTTTTTTTTTTTTTTTTTTTTTTTATAGTTTACTAGTTAGAGTCGCGTCATTATTTCTTTTCTTTTCTTTTCATTTTACCTTCTTTTTCACACATTGGTTTATATCTTATTTATTTTTTTTCTATTTAATCGTTAACTGCTCTTCGCACGAAATCATAGACAAGATATTGTCACTTCACTCGAGATATGCGAAATGTTGTTGGTTGTTGTTATTATTAATATTTTTTTTTATCAATATAGTATATAATACAATCAATCATCATTATTGTTACAATATCATCATTATTATTATTATTATTATTTATATACTATGTATGTAGTTATGTAAAAGGTAATGCTAGCCGGCTATGGTGGCTGGTGAACACTTGGGCAGTCTGAAGTCTGAGTGAGTGGTCTTAGGTTCTTAATAACTTGTCGTTATCACAAGTTTACATTATTTTTTATTTATTTATTTTTTTTTTCATTTTTTTTTTTTATTTTTTTTTTTCGCACAGGTTCAAACACCGGTTTTCCAGTAGAATCAGATATCAAAACATAAATAAAAAGATTTAATAATTTATATCAACGATGATTTATATAAAAATATAAAAGAAGCACCTTATTTACTACAACGTGCAGATTAATTCTCAACAATAAATGTTTTACAGTAGACTAGGAGACAACATCATTTGACACGGACATTGATATGACGATATTTATTTCTTGATATATTCTGGTAATAGAAGCAGCTGTTTGATTTTAAGAGATAAAATAGGTAACTCACTTAAGTACTGAATTAGGATCTAAGTTATTCAATTTTCAAGAAGCAAATAGTCTCTCTTCAATCTCTTGCAGAATATGTAATTATCATTAATTGCAAACATATTTTAATTGTGAAAATGTAATATGAAATATAGAATCAAAGAACAGATATGAGATATGTCATAGTAGATATTTAAGATTTTTTTAGTTTTCTAATAAGAAAAAAGACATTCAAATACGATACAGGCGTAATATTAGATAGAAATTTAAGAATATTTAATAAATAATAATCTGTGCAATTACATATTTAACTCTTAATGCTGTAATCTAGCAGAGCATAGTATATCCAATGCTTTGTCAATAAGAAAGATGATTGTAGAGAAAATAATAAAAAAGAAGAAAAATAAAAACAAAAAGAAAGCTGAGATTATATGATCGTAGTCTGATTCTACTGAGCCGGTTATTCCCGTCGTATAAAATTACTCTCACTTGATTTTTGTTTGTGTGGAACAAGCTTCAAGCCAGTGGCGGAGCAGCCGCAGCAGCCTCAGGCCGTATAATATTTAATTTAGTTTATTCATCGACAAGTCTCGGTGTTAGTAAATAGTGAAATATATTATACAAAGAAAATATCTCCGAGATTGTCTAAAGACATGAACAGAATTCGGACTTATAAGTATATATATAAATATATATAAATATTTGTCTCTGATAAGAGAAAAAAAACAACAAAAAAACAAAAACAAAAACAACACGAAAAGAAATCGACGAAATTATTCACCGCAATGTAATAATTCCTTGTCCATGATTCGATTATTTTATTTCTTTTCAATAATTGTAGGCCTTGTTTAGATCTGTTAGCAGGCAGCGCCGCCGCTCTTCAAGCACAATCTCTTAACTAATATTTATATTTATAATTATTTGTTATATTTAATTTAAAAAAAATGAATTAGCTAAACGTTGCTGCTGGGCAAGTGTACAACGATTTGCAGATTATTCTTAAATATCCCGACCTATTCCGCCATTGAATAATTTTACATTGGCACATAGATCGTATGAAAATAAATCTCCGACGAATTCTCCTTTGAGTAAAAAATAATCATCTGCCGATCGCTGTTACCTGTACTAAATCTCGCGGTTCTTTAGAACCACAAGTTTTTTCATTCACAACATTACTGTCATTTTATAAAATCCCTTCCCTTACGACTCTAGGATTGGTCACAGAAGCCCAGCAGCCGTAAACGAGCCAGTGCTATCTTGCTGTGACCACTATACATGACCCGGCAATTGTCCTACCTCCATCATCTCTGCATCTTCCATGCTATTGTGCTCCATCGGATGATGCCTGTAATGATTATTCCTTACAGTGTGAAAATCAATTCTCTCCAAATATCAAAGCAGAGTTTATATCGCGCAATTATCCCATAACAACTCACCTATGGTTCTGGAAGTGTGAGGTAGGGTGTAGATGAGTATGAGTCTGAGGTGTCCTTGGCGAGAAACTACGCAGACTGCTACTGTGACTACTACCAAGAACTCCCTTGCGCGGGCTTCTGGCTTTTACAACACGAGGTTGAGCGTAAATTTCTTCAAGTACGCTCGGTGCGACGTAGGTAAATCCCTGAAAATTTAGGAAAATTAAATTTACCGAATTGTAAAAGAATGGTTTCATCAAGTTGATATCAAACTCTTACTTGAAACACCATGTTCGCAGATTCGCTGAGCGTAGATTCGTCCGGAGAATCAATTGGCGTTTGTCTTGTAAATTTGGTGTCAAATTGCGATACGTCATCCTCTGAGCTCTGAATTGTCAAACAAAAAGCACAGATTAATTATTTTCCCAAGATTTGAAAACCCTGTTCTAAATTAAACCCAGAAGGATATTCACCAGCGATGGTTTAATAGGAGGCTCCAATTTTCGTGATGCAACGTCCAGCCAGTTTATATGTTTGAAGAATTGGTGAATTTTTATAGCGTCTCCATCCCCAGGTCCGGAGCCTAGCCTTTGCTGGACTTGTCTCTGTTTATAAGGTAAAGAAAACACAAAAACTCAATATGTATGTACCTTGATGTGTATTGGAAGTGGGAGGGAAAAGGAAGTAACAGGGGGCTAACGAGATCCTGTAAATTTTTTTAAAATGTCATCCATACCAAAAGTTTATCGAACTTATAACGCCATAAAGCGAATTTTACAATTTAAGAAAATCAGAATGAAGCATTAAGAGAAAATAAAAACCTTAGTAGAGATATCGAGGCGTAAATATTATTGAAACTGAAAACAAAACGAATTAAGAATGGCAACAGGATATAAAAATTCTATTAATAGAGTCAATCATTAAGGATAAATAACAAGTTTTTAACTCGCCTTTAACAACTTGCGAATTAGATCTCTCGCATCCGGAGTTAAGTATTGAGGAAGATTCAGCTTTCCTCTCAATATTTTTTCGATAGTCTTCTTTCTGTTTTCCGCAGTAAACGGCGGCTGTGAAGTAATATCAAATAATATCTCGTCAACTTGTTGTTTTCTGCTAAAACTTTCATTTCAATTGTGAATATTAAAAGAAACAAACTTACAGCACCAGTAAGCATGTCGTACATAAGAGCGCCCAGACTCCACCAATCAACAGCTTTTCCGTGTCCACTTCTCGTTAAGATTTCTGGTGCCCTGGGGATAACAAAAGATGTGATTCTTTGTTAAAAAGAACGGAACAGATAGCATCAATAGATTATATTGTACATTGTTGTTGATCTAAGCGTATTTACATGTATTCTATAGTTCCGCAAAAAGTATGAGTGACGATTCCTTCCTGTATGTGTTCCTTACATAGTCCAAAATCAGTTAATTTCACATGTCCCTGTGCATCCAACAGGATATTTTCCGGCTTTAAATCTCTGTAATAATAAACGATAAATCTTTAGTCTACAAAATAGTGTGGAGTTATTAACACTGTGTATATTAATATGCTTGTAACTTTGAGTAAAAATCAAAGAAGATAAGCTTTTCGCAATAATTAATACCTTGAAAATGATAAGATAAGGATATCATCACATAGCTGTAATGTATGTGCTGAATTGATCCCCGTACAAAAAAAAAGATGCATTTTGTAATACAAAACGTTTTTTTGTTTAACATATTAAAAATGTTATAAAAATTATACCTGTATATTATTCCTTGAATGTGAAGATGTTCGAGGGCCAGTATGATCTCGGATAAGTAAAAACTGAAACAAATATCAAATTCTTATTGCATTCAATGTGCAGATAAAGTTAGATATACAAAATTCACGCTGAAGAGCCTACCAAGCTGTATCTTCGAGAAAAATTCCTTCCCGTTCCAAATGCATAAAGAGTTCACCGCCGCTCAGATATTCAAGAATCAAATACAATTTCCCTCCAGTTTGAAAAGCGTACATTAAATCGACGATGAAGGGGTGCTGGAAAAACAGATGATGGGTATAAGAGAGAATAAAAAATATGGGAAAAATCTTGTCGTTTCAAATTTAAATGAGAAATGAACTCAGTTGAAAAAATTTACCTTAACAGCTTCTAATATATTTCTCTCTGCTTTGGTATGAGCTGTGTCTTTTTGGTTTCTAACTATGGATGCTTTGCGTAGGACCTGTTAAAGGAATATAGTTTCGATTTAAAACCCGTAGAAAATGTTTATGATGTTAAAAATTGATATTCAAGATATGATGTGTAATTTAAACGAGGCCATTCTCACCTTCATGGCAAAAATAGTGCCGCTATCTTGGCCAGTGATCTTACGAACTTGAAAAACTTTTCCGTATCCCCCTTTTCCAAGAACTTTACGTAATTCGAAATCGCGAGGACCGGTTTTTTCCTTTCCTGTATTTACATTTTGTTCCGATAATTGAACAGTCTCCAAATCTTCGGACCTGACAATCATTACATTGTTATTACATTTGTTGAATAAATACATAGCGATGAGAACATCATGGATGAAAAGAATTGTCAACTAAATAAGAATTGGCATGATCTGTGCGTTGAGATTGAACAAAAAAAAAAATATCGCCATTTATTATGATTTAGAAAAGAAATTGTTGAGTTCGTGTAAAATAATAAAAGTGAATACAATTCAGTTTCTACAGTTCTATCAGTATCCCCTTTCTCAACATGGCATAAACACTTAGTCATTGGATACTTTTGTGTCTGA
This sequence comes from Macrophya annulata, assembly GCA_963924015.1. NCBI lineage: Eukaryota > Metazoa > Arthropoda > Insecta > Hymenoptera > Tenthredinidae > Macrophya > Macrophya annulata. Next base: position 270,299 of record OZ001262.1, read on the forward strand.
AATAACTCCATAAATAGCTTAGAACATTTCCCCCGAAAATTTTTTTGTTTTTTTTTCAGCTTTATATAAAATATATTCAAGGAACATCCAAGGCGGTTTAAATGTGGTCGAAAAATTTTGTTTACTCGTAAAAACAATAAAAGAATATACAAATAAACGTATTTCGTTAAAAAACAAATAAAAATAAAAATTTTTCTCCATAGTCATGTTTCTCAGAACCATTTGTAGGTATAGAGAGAGAGAACCCAAGTGTTCTTTGTTCAGTGTAAAAATGCAGATAAACAATAATAAAAAAAAAAGACACAAAAAGAAAAAATAATAAAAAATGAAGTGAAATAAGAAGAGGAAAAATTCCCCGTAATGAGTTGAAAAAAAAGAGATAAAAAATTAAGGAAAAAAAAAAAACAAAAAAAATACGAGTTAAATATAATAATATAAACGGAGAAAGGTGGCTGAAAGAAACGGAAAAGCTGTTTTGGTGTTCCAAGACATTGTGAGAATAAAAGGTTGTAAACAGAAAACATGCGGTGATTGTTGGTCAGAACCTGATTCTATAAATAGTAATTAGAAAATGGAATATTTTAATGGTAAGAAGATAAGAAAAAGAGCGAGAGAGGGAGACAGAGATAGATAAATATGGTAGAAAAAAAACTCGTGTAAAAGAATGATGGAGAAAAAAAAAGTCCCTAAAAAATTCATCTTTCTTATAATCGTGATAAACTTACTCAATAATTGCATTGACATTGGGATCGTCGTCGTATTCTCCCTGTAGGCAATAGAAAGCATGGTTAGGTTTAAGGTCGTCGCATTTAGACATTGGGTTTTCACAGAAAGGGGGAGAAGGGGGAGGGGGGGTTAGTGAGGTAAGGAGGGAGGTAAGTAAAAATCAGGGTAAAACTCTTGATCCGTATCGTATAATCGAGACAGTATTTTGTTCATCCATTATTTAGTCCCTAAAATCCGTAGTCTTTTTTTAAATATTATTTAAAATGAATTTGATTATTTGAACAACGAATATAAATTAAAAATTTTACCTCTCCAATCTCGATGACATCGTCGTCCGAATCGTCCTGGACCACCGTATCAGCGTCGTGTAATTCTATATCAAACACTCCTGCCATTCTGTGCGTACAGATATATCACATTAATAACACAAATGTTCAGCTATAATAATGTCAGAAAAAAAACCAATTCAACTGGCACTTAGTATATTTAACAATATTGTTACTACTACTCCTCCGCCTCCTCCTCCTTCGCAGGCCAGTTAAAATATCTAGTACCTCGATCCGATCGCTTTTATCGTCCACTCTCACTCACCACACTTCTCTACACCTGCCTTCATGTGTGTGCTTGATTTGCGATTGGGGTTAGGTGCCACTGGGGGGCGTCGCGTAAACAGCTCGAACTTCGAGACTAATAATCGACCGCCAATCACGTACCGTTTACCAACATCTCGTCCAATCATAGCGTTGGAATTATTGTTTCGTGTATTCAGAGTTGAGTGGCGCTGTACGCGCATGCGCAAACAACACGCGGGTATTATTCAGCGCAGAGAGAGATAAAGAAAAAAAAAGGAAAAAAAAACAAAAAAACAACGAAAAGTAAAGTTAAAGCGTACGTAGTACATACATACGTACACGGGTTAGATAGAAAAAAAAGGAGAAAATAAGTAACACAGTTCGGAGATCATCGTCGCGATACCGTTATTAATGTACGCGTATAAATGCTGATAAGAGGTTTCGTCTAACTTTGTTAAGAGAATCTGAGGGACAAGTAAAACAAGACATAGTCAAAATCGAAGTTTAAACTATGGCCAATCTCCTGCTAAGTCCGTCAATGTCGTCGAAATTAAAGACCCGTGAAGCTGCAAGAAAGATAAAACAAGGTTCACCGAAGCTCCAAGAAGTACTGAGGCAGGTTAGTTAAGAAGATTTATTTTCTTTATTTGCTCTAGTGACCGGCCGCGGCGGCGGCGACGGACTGACCCACTTGCACTCCGTCAATGGATCGAGTTTTATGAATGAAACTACATACCGCGTACATACTTACGTACGTTTACGTGACAATATCTATCATTTTACATATTTCCAAAAACTACGTTTACTGATTTTCCTATTTTCTATTAGAAAGAAAAAAAGATACACTTATTCTTCATAAACTTATTCTAGTTTTTTTTTTATTTTTTTTTTTACGAAAAATGTTTTTTATTTTCAGAGATGCCGAGAGCGAATGCGCCAAAAACGTGGCCAACTCTTCAACAAAGCTAGATCTGGCCTCGACGACGAAGATCATGATAATGTTCATGAAGTTCTTACAGAAATTGTCCGTCAGGAATTAAGCGGCTTAGCCACCTCGGAATGGAATATTTCTAGTTCGCCGGAAGATCTTTTGGATCCAGACGAAGCCCTTGATATAGAAAAAGAAATGCTCGCAGAGCAAGGTAGGATTTTTGAGAGTTTAAAGTTGATAATTTGATTTTATCAAACTCATATATTGTTTTATTTTATCAGAAATGTGGATCCTGGAGGAGTACGAACGTTTGGTACAAAACGAGGAAGAGATGTTGGCCCTGTTTGCAGAGGAAGGTTTAAAAGAAGGAGTAGTTTGTCCAATTTGTCAAAAGGCTGTTTTATCAGAGTACCAAGATTCAATAGTCTGCAATTATTGTGGCTTGGCTTTACCTTCGGTAATGAGCGTCACGGATTTGGGAAGAATTATTAACGAGAATGTTGACTCTCATTCTGAAGCTTGTGCCGATGTTCCAGGCTTCACTGTCATCATGGAAAATAATAATAACTCATTGTACTTGATATGTCAGAGCTGCGGAGCACTATCTGTTATTATTTAAACTTTTTGTAGAAAAAATTTGCCTCTATGTTAGTAGAAATTTTAAAGAAAAACAAAAAAGATCTTTTTTATGTTCGAGTTTGATAATAATTTTGCATTGCTGAGGGTAAAAATAAAATTTTTCATTTACTAGTTGTTCAAGAGACGATTTTGGGATTCTTCAAAACCCAAATGAGTATAAAAATTGATTAAATGTGATATACTGCCTTAATAATAATATGTAATAGTTTATAGCTATTTAATGATTTTGTACATATAACATATATGTTAGTCACTATTACTACCTAAAATTTCTTATCTTTTATTTAAAAAAAAACAAAACCTATTTCAAATTTTGTGCGATATTTTCTGTTAATAGTATCATATGAAACGAAAACTGTCTATAAGCTAATTTTAAGTCAATAAATTGTATAAATTTGTAATAATTGTCGTATAGAGAAAGAAGTCTGGATCTGGATACTGATCCTTTAATTTAAACTTTGAGTTGTGTATTAATTTATGTTATTTATCACAATAAACTGGTATTACTGTGTAAATTATATTTCTTGGACTTGTTCCTCGTTTTTCTTTATATTTTTTCTCATTATATCCAGTCCACGAAATGTTATCATTGATATATAGATTTATTAAAATTACGAACTGATGGAGTTTAGAAATTTATTTGATTTTATTATTTAGATATATATAACATTTGGATAACAACTAGGTGAGTGTTTATGATTATATGATACATATTGTACAAAAACAACATCCCTTCAGTTGATATATTTTTACCATAAATTGAAACATGATTTAAATGGTCTTAGAATTGATAAAATAGAAGATACACTTTACCGCACTCGTTATAATATTCAAAGGCAATTAAACGAATATTTGAACGAAAATAGAAGAACAAACGGTTGTAATTAATTTTTAGTTACCTACTTGAATTTTCTGTACTGCGCAATGTGTTATAAAAGAAGCAGTTTCAACTTTCAAATTTTTACAATTTTTACAATACACAATGTAACAAGGGCTACTTGACCATAATAAAATAATAATGGAAAAGCTAATTCTAAAATGATGTAAATCTAGTTCAACTATATGGTGGAAATGTAGGAACTGATTTACTTATAAAGTATTTATAACTTACTCATACATACGTGATACATATATGTATACATAGGTACAATATGTATATAATAACGTAAATGACTTGTGCATATCGTTTTTTTTTTTTTTTTTTTTTTTTTTTATGCAAGGTTTCATCGACATAATAAGTACCATATAACAATGTATGTATGTACGTCAGGATGTTTTTTAATAGATTTAAAAGTACGTAAAGTCACATGCCGTTATTGAATATAAAAAACACGATCTATAGAAATGAGGAAAATTTTTTTTTTACAAAGTCTTGGAATTTTTAGAATATCGCAGTTTTTCCAAAATTAACACAGTCAATAATTAATATATCTTTTCAAACGGTTCAAAATATTATTATTATTGTTATTACTATTATTATTATTATTATACAAAATATAAATAGATGACAGTATATTATATTCTGTTGATATATTTAATTGAACGATATGCAGAGGTCGTTTACCTGTTAATTCTATATAAGACAAAAAACGAAAGAAAACAAAAAAAAATTAAAAGAAAACTGAACCATAACAAATGATTTGTACATTATCACATGAAATTTTGTAATAAAAAAATCTCATATTCCGTAAGATTAGCGATTTAACATACGTACTTGTTTTTTTTTTTTTTTTTTTGCTTTTTTAATTTTAATTTTAATTTGTATATTCATGAGCAAACCTTTTTTTTCATTCATTTATTATTTTTATGCAATACCAGCAATCTCATTATTCTAGGAATATATTTCATATTAGAAAAATGTTTATATTTATTTTTTTTGGTTTTGTTTTTTTTTTTTTTTTTTTTCGCGAAATTGCATTACAGGCACATATTGAAATTTACCTACTTTAAAAGGGTATAGGAAACCCTGTGTTAGTAGTGGTGAACTAAAAAATCAGGCAAAACGTAGTTGTTAATAATATATCTTTTTTATAATATATCATACAATATTATAGCGTAATATTTAAAAAGGAAAACAAAAAAATCGATCAATCATTCACATTTATGAGAATATAGGTAGTTTACTTTTTATTAAAAAGAAAAAAAAAAAAGAACTCCTTTTATACTCTTAACCATATAAGCTAATAAATTGATAATTATTATATCATCATAATTTGGTTATTATAAGTATGTTTCATCAATAATATATACGTATGTATATGTATGTATTGTATACATGTATATAAAATTAATGAAACATACAAATACTAACAATTCGGATCGGTATTGTCCTTCACACGTATGTGCATTTTTTATACTTCATTAATTAATTAAATTACGTTTTTTCAATAAAATGCTATCTAAAAATTTTCCATTAATTCGCACAAATTTTAAAAGCTTTCTTCTTCTCTCCTTTTGCTGCTGCTTCTTCTCCTTCTTCTTCTTCTTCTATTTCTTCTTGCGTTGCATTTAATTCACACGCAAAACTTGTCTATTCCACATTGTGTCCTATATAATATATACCTATAATTATATGTATGTATATGATTCTAAAACGCTAATATACAAATTCAGAGCCACACAAATATCGTGTGTATTGTATATACAACATATTCAACGTTAAATGACATCTGATAGAAAGAAAAAAAATAAAACATAAAATAAATAGAAACAAAATTTGTTTTCAACGGTTTAAGCAACCAATATATAAAAACAAAAAAAAAAACAAAAAAAAAAACGTAACATTCATAATCCTATAATATTTCCCTCTCAAAGGTTTACAACACACTCCTCTATATTCAATAATCATACATATACATACGTCGACATAATATTATGTATTATTATTATTATTATTATTATTATTATTATTACGATTTTAAAAAATAGATAATCGTAGATCTTTTACAATTATATACTCTTTAAATGATTGTTCGCTTTTTACATTTTATCCTCTCTTTTCTTCTCTTTTCTTTTCCTTTCTTTTCATTTTCTTTTCGTTTTGTCAATCCAATCATCTATGCAATATCTTCGGCTAAGTTTACGACACACCTATGATACTATGTATGAGTTACCCGTTAAACATGGCAAAGAACCTACCAGTTCAGATGAAATCTGAGCCTTCAGTCGCGCTGTACAAGAGGCAGAAATAACAGCAAAGAAAATAAAATATGTAACAAAAAAAGACTGAAAAAAAAAAAAAAACGTTTATAGTAATATATCGTATAATTAATAGCAGAATTAGGTACCGCGAACACATTATTACCACTACTCATAATTGGTCGAGTATATTAAAAACAATATGTTCAGAGCGTTAACCCTCTTTGCTTTGAACTCTTTAGCGGCTTTACTTCCCAGGCAATTGGAGTTGCAACTGCAATTGCATGTTTTTGTTCTTTAAAAAAAAATAAAAAATAAACAAAAAAAACCACGCTGCTACAGACAAGGCTTATCTCTAAATTCTATGGTAACTGTCCCTCCTATCCGTACACATGTGGTAGTTAAACCAAGCTCAACTTAAGTCATTTATTGACTCAGCAGTAAATCTCCGTATTTGAGCATATAATGAATCGTCACTGAGTCGAACGACGCCGATCAGTCTGATTAACAGCTGCTAAAGCTTCGTCGGGTAGACGATTTGGGTCTGACAATATGTCAGTCGCTGTACAAAGATACCTCAGAGAGTTGAGAACGGCTGAAAACATTCGCAAAAGATATTAGTATTAAAATTTGAGTAAAAAATTTCGTAAAAACTTTAAAAAGTAACCACAAGATTTGTTGGAAAAACTAATCAAACTATTTATTACCTGGCCTGAGATCGACGAGAGAACAGTGTTGCTCTACCCAAAGCATCGTGCTCCTGTACAAGTCCTCTATACTCGCTGTAGAAACGGAAGTATTGAAAGACACCATCAATGGCTCAAGCAAAATACTGAACTGTGTCAATAATTAAGGAATCAAATATATTTCAGCCGTGGGAATAGAAACCTTGGAGAATTTTGATTAATTAATTCATGGCGGAACAGTTTTCGAATTTTTTTTTTTAACAAAGGATACGATCCAGAACTTCCAATTCTCTCGCGTTCTTGTTCGCACATAGTCGTCGAACATCTCTTTCATCTTGCTCGTCCTGTGCCTAGAAACTGGAGCTCCCGTGGCAGGAAGCATGGACTGACAATTACTGAAAAATAAAATAGTAATTGAAGCAATGTGTAATTCGTTGAACTTATTCTTTCGGTAGTTTCGGTTTACCTAATCGAAGAATTAAGGCATTCAATTTGCTGTCTCAAACTGTCCATTTCATCTTTCAATTGATTCCTCTCTGCCCTAAGTTGCCTTACGTAATCAGCTCCTTTTTGCAGCATAGCAGCTTTGCTCAATTTAGTATTTGGGTTTTGATTTAGCTGTGGAATCAGACTGTGCAGCATATCAAATCCGTTCTTAATGTTATATCTCCTTTTTTGTTCAGCATGAATATGCCCGACTCTTCTCTGTTCTTTATACTGCCCTCGCTCAGGGTCTCCTTTAACATAAACACGACTTGGAGACAGCGGGCTTCCGATACTCATAGGGCTATGCAAAGGACTAAGACTTAATCCTTGCGGACTGTGAGCAGTAGAATTATCTTTTGGAGAACCAGGGCTGCCGATTGGTTGCTGCGACTGGCTACTACCACCGAGTAAAATCGGCGTCCCACTAGACTGCATTACCTGTAATAATAAATTGTATATGACCGAAAGAATTCTACAAAACTTAGAAAGTGGTTCTCCCAAAAAGTACCTGCTGCTGCTGTTGCTGCTGCGTTTGAACCGGAGCTGCTTGAATAGATTGCACAGTGACTGGCGTAGTGATGAGAAGAGTAGTGCTGCTGGTTTGAGCTGATGATTGAGCAGGTGGAGGCATAGGTAAAATGTGTTTCACACCACTAGGCTGTGATACAGGTGTTACTTTATCAGGGCCAGAGCTTACTGTGTAAAGGCTCGAAGTGTCTGTGAGTAAAGAAATAATTTTTTTTTCATTCAAATAATTAGCAAAGAGAATGGGGAAAGAATAAGATTTACATACTGTTGGTGAGTAACTGAGCAAGCAGAACGTTGTTGTTTAAATTAAGGGCTGGATCGCTAACAGCTGAAACTAGAGGAGGTGGATTAACTCTTGGAGGGACTAAAGACGAGCTGCTGCGAGACCGATTTTTAGATTTCATTTGATACTGAAAACACAAAACATGAATGTTAATGTTTATAAATTAGAGACACAGATATTTATAGAAATTTTATTGCTTTTATTTAATCATTCACTCAATAGTTAAAAATAATAAATTATGATAAATTTTTGTTTCAATTTTTCGTCCCTAAAGTATGCAGCTTTTGTTCTGTGCTAGTGATAGACATACTACAGATAAACTGCATAAATATTTTAATGCCATAAAGTAAGATAGCCTATGAACTTTGACCAAGAGAGATGGAGCTCGTCGATAGATAAGATAAACATATTAAAGAATTTCATTACATTAGTTAAAATATTTCAGACTGTTTGACGCTAAGTATTTGAACACCAATTTCACAACTGAAATAAAAAAAAAAAACCTAATTACAGAAGATATAGTAAAAGCTAGTTTATTTAATAATCGCAAACCTTTGGTACAGCAAAAACTTCTTCCTTTTCGCTGGACGGCGGAACTGGTCGAGGCAGAAGCTTAGCAGGATGTTGTGCAGGAGCAGTGGGATCTAGTCCCAAAGGCCTACACTGAAAAGGACTTCCTAGAAGGTGAGACTGAGCTTGTTGAGGCGTAGACATCGGGGCTACTTGCTGCGCAGGTAAAGTCTGTGGATTTAAGAGAAAAAAGAAGTTAAAAAAAAAACATTTTTCTGCATTTAAACAGCTGCTGTACAGATGATTGCCCATCAATAATTACCTTGTAATTATTAGAGCCAAACTTGCACTGCTGAGAAGTAAACTTTTGCGACGGAAGTGTAAACTTGTAGCTTTGCACTGGCTGGACAGCTTTATAGGGTTTTGAAGTCGAAGTACCAGAAGGCATGGGTCTAATAATCCTCTGTTGTGTTTGGGGAGGAGAATTAGGCTGTGTATAATTTTGTCCGTGGCTTGAAATCGGAGGTATATGACTCGCGCTTGCTGTCTGATTATTGAGCGAATTAATCTGTGATTGATTTTGTGTAGGATTCAATTGAACATTCTGCATATCCATAGAATAATTCTGTTGCTGTTGTTGAGATTGTTGTTGATACGTCAAACTCTGCTGCTGTCTGGATTGCTGGTACGTATTTTGTTGCGACGTTTGTTGTACCAGGTGATTATTTGACCTTGTAGTAGATCTGCTCTGTCTTCCTTTACCTCTCGTTGCTTGCCGCGGAGTTGTATCATAACTTTGTTGAACGGAGTTATAATTATCGGATATATTACTCCTGGAAAAAGAAAATTCATCAATTTATTACAATCTCAAATCAGAGATTAATCATCAATTTAAAACTAATTCTAATGATTCAATACTAACATGTTGTTTCTGTAAGCTGTAGATTGCTGGGGTTGTTGTTGCGACTGATTGTATGTCTTGGAGTTAAACTGGAGATTCTGCATTGTGCTGCTCTGCTGCTGTTGTTGTTGTTGTTGTTGTTGTTGTTGTTGTTGACTTAAAGCCGTCGATTCTGACTGCGATTGAGCATCCATACCTGGAACGTGGCTCATCTGATTTACCTGATTTATAGGCGTCATTAAATCCAGTTCGGGGTAATTATTGTTCAAAGAACTGCTGCGGAAGACGTCTTCCTCTTCAGGCACTGGAGGAAGCTTTGAGTTGAAGAACTCTGTGAACATGATCAAGCCGTATCAATTATAATGTTCTATAATTGACCAAAATGCAATATAAAAGCAAATTCTTTTGATTCTCAGATCTAAAGATTGCAGTTTTTTATATTTACCTTGCAGTGGTTCAAGAGTGTCCATGAAGTCGTCCAGATTGGGTTGGAGTGGGCCAAGACTGGGCTGAATAAAGTCTGCGAGACTAGCTACTCGAGCTAAAATGTGATGGAGGTAACACATGAATATATAAATGTTGTGAATTTCAAAGAAAACAATTTTGATAGAGAAAGTATTAGTCCACCCACCAATTTCTCTTGGATCTGGGAAATGGAACGGTTGATTAGAACTAATAGTTGAAAACAGTGTGTCAGTCATTAGTTCCATGTAATCCTCATCGACCATCATACTGTGCAAGCTGTCCCCTCCTAACGCCCCACCGGCCACACCGTACAGACTTCCCATTCCGACGCCAAAACCACCCGCACTGCCCAATCCACTGTCCCAATCTAACATGTCCATCGATTCCAACTGCAATCAGAGACATTGAACGTATTTGAAGGCAATGAAGGCTTATTTATAGATGAAGTGATGATAAAATGAATTTACCATATCGCTGCCATCTTTGTTTGTCCAGCCAAGAATTTTGTTTCGATAAAACATACGCCATTTTTTGTACTCTGCTGTAACAGCAGCTAATTTTCGTTTCCAGTATTTCCCTTCCAAAACTACAGCCTGTAATAAAGATAAAATTGTCCTGATAAATTTCTGTGCAAAATAATTCGGACCGATTGAAGCAATACTAATTATTAAAAAAGAGTGTAATACAAAAGAAGCCATGGAAAAGTCCGGGCAGCTAAGTGCGGAGCTTGTTACATGGCTTCCTCTTTCATTAACAGAGCATGAACTCAAGATACTGTTCAGATATGAAACAGTCGTAATAAGCCTTCATCTATCAGGGTAGGTAATTAAATGAAATCTTTTGTGTTTTCTTTCATTACTTTTTTTATGCCTTATCAAATAGTAAAATTTTTCCTTCGTTTATTGAAACATCATTAAAATAACTATTTCACATCCTGCAGAGGGAAGTATTGCGAATTTGGTCTTCTAGTTATAACACTTATCACACATAAGCACGATATTACTCTTGATAAGAAATCTGAAGAGCTTGATTCTAGACCAGTGTTGCTCAACTTTTAAAGTTCAAACGGTAAAGCAAAGAAGGAATTCTTTTTTTCAATTTCGATAAATTTTGATACCATATGGTAAAGATTTTCGATCCTGAAGCTGGTAATTCTAGTCATATACAAAGTGTGAGAAAAAAATGGAAGTATAACAACAAGTATATAAAAATTTGACAAAAATTGAGGGCCGCTGTATTTGGTAACATACGTTTCTTAGGGGTTACATAAGATAACGATTTTACTTTAGTTTTTAATAAGTTACAGCCGCTTCTCAGTGAGCTATTAAGCTCTTTACAGCAGATAACGTTATTGGCAGTATTAAGAGCCGAGATAATAGCCCGTACCACCCAATCCTAACAAGCCTTTTTTTGTCTTTACGAGCTTTACTTATGATCATATCTATTACACACATCTTTTTCAAAATATATATAAATATATATATATATATATATATATATATATATATATATATATATATATATATAATATATATATATATATATAAATTATTACCAAAGACTTCGGGGAAAAGATGTCTACGCACAGATACACATACATCTAGATATATATGTATGTGTACTATATTTCTGTCAATTTCATTACATAATTAATTATTTAGAAAATCAATTACCTCTGGTTTGTTGTGAGTATCTACGTCCAGGGGAGATGCAAATTGACAAACCAAAGTGTTTTGCTTCAGGATAACTGAAAATTAGAAAATATATTTATATAAATTGAATGTATACATAGTTAAATATGATAAACGATATTTTTTAATGTTTTCTGGTTTTTCTTTCTCATAACAAAAACACAAAAATATTCAATTTCCTATATTATCACAATTTAAAAATACAATGGAATTTTTTATATTTTTTTTCAATTTATGACGATTGGAAAAAAAATAATGAAAAAAATCGACTTAAAACGAAAAAACATACCACTGTCCAATTTCGCACGTTCTAAAAAAAAAAAAACTGTTTTCACCTGCACGTTATTTTTGTCGACAAATCATAATATGGTATAATATCTTCCGATATATTTACCATGTAGTGTATAATTAAACTATTAAAGTCCTACTACAGACTAGAAGTAGGCTACTATAAAGTTTAATTAACTACCGTCAATATTACCGGATAAATTATTATTAATTAATAAATTACAGAATAAAAAGGGTATCGTTCCGATACCAACTTTGCGTCGTCTCATTTTGTAAAGTGAGGAAGCAATTTTGTAAATTTCTTATTTATTTTATTTTTTTTTAAGAAACCCAAAGACAATAAACCGGACTTTCTGTTTCAAATTTATATAAGAACAGAGTATATTCTGTTCTCTTATCACTCTCCCGTCCCCCCGGCTGTTAATATAGGTGAAAAAAAAAATTATATTAAAAAAAAAAAAAAAAAAAAACTACTCTTCCTCCGATTGCCGCACTCGCGTTTAATTTTTGGCTCGAATATATATTGAAAATTAATTGTTATTGTATTATTTATTGTATTTCATTTATATACACTGTGGATAAAAAAAAATCGTCCCCTTCCCTTTATATATTTTATTAAATAATCATTATTGCAAAATAAATTAAAAATAAAATAAAATAAAAAAAATATACTAAAAAAGTAGGTATATTTATAAAAAAACACAAAACTTTGCATGCGGCTGTTTTTGATACGATAAATCTGCAGATCGATCCAACGAATCGCCAAACTCAAACTGACTAGACTAAAGAATAAAAAATTCTGCGTAGGCTATCGAATCTGGTATAAAAGTGGGTGTATAAAGGTATGTCCGTGTTAATTGGCGAATTTATAAGGGTGGGGACAGAGAGACAAGCCCGTTATGATCATGAGCTTAAAGAGTGTCGCACGTTTTCTTTTTAGTATAAATATATATATATATATATATATATATATATATATATATATATATATATATATATATATATATATATATATTTTTTTTTAAATTTTATTTCACCTATATTATCACGATAATTAACCAAATACGTGTGTTACAAGTGTATCGTATGGAATTTGTTCTTTTTCACGTTTCTCTCACGTGTTTTATAAGAAATCTACGCAAACTCCTCGTCTGATCATCACGTTTTTTAAACGATATCGCAAATACTGATCTCTTATACGATCGGATTAGCGAATAGCGAGCGTAGCTATATGTATATGTATACAATACATACATATATGTATGTATATTAGACTGGGCCAAAAAAGTCGACTTTTTTTTTTTTCTAAAGTATCGAAAATCGAAAATATTGTTTGGGATGACAAAAAAAAAAAAAAAAAAATTATTGTGAGAATTTGAGTCCTCAATATTAATATTAAGAGGTTTATCATCGCAATTTTAGATTTTTTTTTCCTCACCGGGTTTTTGTCTCAGAACTCCCAAACCATTGAGTTAAACAAAATTGACTCTAAGATATTTTTTGAAGGAAATTGAATGTTCTACAAAAAAGTTTTGATCGAAATTTTCCCTCAGATGAACCGTTTCCTTACAATCATGCCTTAAAAATAGGTATAGTTTTACAATATGATCTTTCAACTTTGGAATTTTGTAATCCATGTAAAAATCAATACTCGGAAAAAAAAAACCGATAAATATTCTTATGGGAAATCAAATGCTCTACAAAAAAAAGTCTCTTAACATTTTTGGCTAAATTCACTTCATCAAAAGTTATTCAAGGTTAAAGAAAAACTCGCTCAGGAAAATAAAATCTAGAAAAAAAAAAAAAAAATAGTCGATTTTTTTGGCCCAGTCTAATGTGTATCCCTACCTACATAATAATGATAATGATACTAATAATAATAATCATATTATAATCAAAAATGAAATGGAAAGAAAGAGGCACGCCAGTTCTATATCCACCAATAGAAATCTTTATACCGGTTATCAGTAGATATTTAAAAAATTATTATCACAAATCGCTTAAATATATATGTATATACATATATGTACATATATTTATTTTATCTCGAGATTCGTTTGATCGTGAGATTTATATATATTCATTCTCTCACGTATTATAAATTTGATTCATTATACATATATATATGTATATATATATATATATATATGACATATATTTTGTACTTACACTGCATATGCCAACACCTCCATATAACGTTGTTCAAACGTATTTTGTCCTTCCATCGTAGTCTGATACCTTTGAAACGGTTCCATTTTGGCGATGTCAACTTCTGTCTGGAACAAATTTATATTATTCATAGTATGCTGTACTTGTTTTTCATTTATTTATGTATTTTGTAATTTTTTTTGTTTTTGATTTTTTTTTTTTAAATATATTTTCTAAATAAATTGCCAATTCATTAATTATAAGAAATAACTTTCATCGTTCGTTACTTAATTATTCTTTTTCTTCTTCTCAGTATTATTATTATTATTATTATTATTATTATTGTAGCCAATTATAAATATCCGATTTATTCTCAATAAAAGCGATTAATTAACAAACGATGTACATACATACAATACATATACATATAATGCGTTTATATGTATATATTTGCGATTGGCCAGAGCTTATATGGGGTCGACGACATCTATTTTAATTTAGTTATATTTTATTTTATCGATTGTTTAAATATTTCTGAATCGTAAAGCTCGTCTACTTTTACTTTATTGATAAATACATATAAAAGCTTTAATAGGTGGATAAAAAAAAAAACCAAAAAAAGAACTTTACTAACTGGTCCTTTTTATTTTTTGATTTCCTTTATCCTCGTTTAAATCTTAGATTTTTAATTCTTTTTTTTCTTATCTTGACAAAGGAAACGTATATGTATGTATATACACACATTATATACATAAATGAAAATTCACAATTTGATACTTCAACACAACGGAAGATTTTCAACTCAATTGACGTCATTGATATGTCATTTTGCCTTGGCATTAGAACCTCGTATACTCGTATGACGATACTTTTATATAAATTATGCGGACGTACGTATATATACATATAAATATATACTATATAAATATATTATCAGTAATGTTATATATATTATTAAGAAAAAAAAATAAAAAAAAATTTAAATATATATGCAACAAGATTAATAATTCTTTCTCTTGTTTTTTATCTTTTCTTTTCTGTTCTTCGAAACGCAGATTAGAAATTAATCTTTTTGAAGAATCGAAGTTCATTAAACAAATTTATACATATACATATATTTTTATTTCATTCAATTTATAAGAAAATTTCTATAATCGAAACAATTTTACAGTCATTCGTTCATTTGTTCATTTATTTATTTATTTATTCATTTGTTTGTACATTTATTCGTTTACTCATTTCAAGGATATATTCATACCTAAAAAATACGTTACACTATAAACATATTGAAATTTAGTAATTGCAAACGCTGAAATATTTAATAGCCATTCGATATTAACACGCTTTGAATTTCGCGATAATATTTTCAAGGTGGCTCGTAGTTTGCTTTTTCTAAATTTTCGTTTATTGCTGATCATGGAAAAGACTAACGCTAACATGGTAATAAAATAAATAACGAATTAAGAATAATAATTTCGGATATACATATAGGTATAAACTGAAAATCCCTCCTTCAAGAAATTTTCAAATTCTAACCGCATTGATATTTTCAAAGATCGACGAATACGATCGTGAATAGTACAAAATGAACCCGACACCCGTTATAATATCTACTAACGCGGGTAAGCGGACGAATACACTTGACGTCAGAAGTCAGCTGCGGACGCTGAGGAGGCTCGTCTAATTCAACCACGTGGTTCTCAATTGTATCTTGCGTAGAGTAGGTACATACATATAGTCTCGTTTAAAAGTGAGATATAGAAAGGGAGAGAAAGTACGAACTCTAAAGTGGTTGAATGTGCCTCTCAATTTATTTTCACATAACATAAATATGAGAATTTTGAAAAATCCTTCCAGTAGTTATATTCGAAATGAAAAACTGGGACGAAAGTCCATTAGCGAAATTTCTCGAGAGTCTAACAGTTTTTAAATGGGAGCGATTTGAAGATTACCCAACCACGTTCAAGGTCTAAGTAACGGTCGCTCTAGCGGCAGCCAATCACCGACATTCCTCGTCGATAAGAACGCGCGGTAATTGGTAAACTAAAACTTGCTCTCATTCAAAAACTATAACATCTACAAATTTTTGGTTCTTACAATTTCGTCGTAGTTTTTCACAAGGAATCGATTAGCGTTTACAGATATAAAGATTTCTCGAAAAAGCTTGAAATTTTTTCGATTTATTTATTTTTTTTTTCAGCGTATTTATTTTGTATATTTATTCTCTTTATTAACAGTCTGAAAATTGTTGGCCTTGAAAAAGAAGGAAAACAAAGTCGATTTCAGGGGATTCCCTTCACATTCAGCAGCAAATATTTTAATTAATTTGGGACCAACGTACAACGCGGCGGCGTTTATGTGACAATTAACAAAAATGTCTGAACACGAATTATTCAATTAGAGTATATAAAATTGCTAATAAAAGCGATGATATAATTGTTGTTATTATCATTAAAATTGTTGGTTTAAAGTATAACATGCAAGTACGTGTATTATCTAGATTCCTACAACGTTCGTATAAACGTATTTACAGAGCGGATTAACGCGTTTGTTTTAATATTGGACAGTAGAAAAAATTCTAATTGTTTATAATAGTTTGCTTACGGTAAAAGGCATGACTATACATTATAGATATATGTATATGTATAGCAGCTGTTTGGACCACG
Source organism: Macrophya annulata (assembly GCA_963924015.1). Classification (NCBI taxonomy): domain Eukaryota; kingdom Metazoa; phylum Arthropoda; class Insecta; order Hymenoptera; family Tenthredinidae; genus Macrophya; species Macrophya annulata. The sequence continues at coordinate 286,957 of OZ001262.1, forward strand.
TCAATCTGATGTTGACCTTCCCGAAACAGGCAGTGCAGCTTATCGGCTGACGTACTGTTGTTTATAGCTTATTGTTGACTTTATCATAGAAATATTTATGCATTTATAGAGATAATTTCCTCCCGGTTACAGCAGTAGTGTAACGGTTAGATCGAAATGCTGAACATGAATGCGCAAGGAAAATTGAGAATTTTAAGAAGAAAAAATAAATCACGTTATATAGGGTGGTTCATTTTAATCTGTCCAGACCGGAATCTGGAAAACTAATCATAATAGGAAAAAATACTTTAGATGAAACTTGTAGGATATCGAGAGGGAAAGAATATGGTGCAGTATAATTTTTAATAGGCGGAGATTCCGGAACAGGGAGAAGGTCGACTTTGTTTTTTTTAATGGAAATATATATTTTTTCTTACCAAATTTTATTCTACTTGAAAGATTACACGACTTTTGTATGAAATATTTTTTTGTGTGACATCAAGTTTTTTATCATATTCAACTGAACAGCTAGAGACTTTTGAACTTTTCACAATATTTGATCTCTAATCTATCAAGTTTGAAGAAACATTGCAAGAGACAAAAATTGCGTAATTTCATGCAAAGAATCTTGAAGAATATTCTCGCAGAACTTTTTTGACAGTTTTTGATTTTTTTTGCTCACGCAATTAAAGAAACTGCAATAAAAAGTTGAAGGAAAAATTCTGTAATTATTTTTCCAAATTCATTGTATAAAATTACGCACTTTTTACCTCTTGCAATTTTTTTCCAAACTTGATAGTTTAGAGTTGAAATGTTGTTGAAAATTCAAAAATCTCTAGTTATTCAGTTGAATATCACAAGAAATTAGTGTCATACAAAAAAATGTTTCATACGAAAGTCGTGTCATTTTCCAAGTAGAACAAAATTATGTAAGAAAAAATATAGGTATCCATTAAAAAAACAAAGTCGACCTTCTCCCAGCCTCGGCATCTCAACCAACTGAAAATTATGCTGAACCATGTTCTTTCCCTCTCGATATCCAACAAGTTTCATAAAAACTATTTTTTCGTATTATAATCAGTTTTCGAGATGACTGCTTGTACAGACTAAAACGAATCACTTTGTATGCATTTGCAAATCGACCTGGATAATTCACGTATCGATAAATAAATAAATTAATAAAAATTTAATTTGTAATTAAATTTTAAGTAAAATTAAATTTCAGTCGCTTTGGTAAATTTTAATAAATTATTGTATATACATATAAATGAAGTACATTTATATATACGTAGAATATGAAAAATGTCAGGAACTAAAATTCGACATTAACTTTCTAGTGTTCTAGGAGTCGAGACAACATCCGATATGTATAACCAGATAACACACGTGTTGTTCAAACTCTTTCAGATAACGAAGTAGGGTTATCAATGATCAGACTGTATCAATGTGTTCGCATATACATATACAGTACATCATTGTACAGTATATACCTAGCTATATATATATTATATCATATTGTATATTGTAAAACACCGAAAAAATAGTTTATAAAAATTTCATTGCATATTAAGCAATTTTTTTTTTTATATTTCTTTTATGTCAGTATTTAATTTTAATTTTTAATTAAAAGAACTTTTTCAAAAGAAACGTTTTATATACAATATATATACATGTATATATATATATATATATAAGATCAATAAATTAGGCATAATGATATTACGTAATTGTACAAAATTTGTCGAATTTATAATTTAATGTACATAAATAAAAAGAAGAAAAAACAAAAACTTAATAAAACTTGAATAAATTACATTATCATACATATAAAGCAATTATATATCTGGGGTATATTTTTGTATTGCGAAAAAGTTACGTTACGTCACAGGGTTAAACCGCACAAACCTAAGCCGCATGTTTCTCATAGTTTCCCGTCCCTGAATCGAAGGTTGTTGTAATAATAACAACAATAATAATAATAATAATTATAATATACGAAAAAAATGAACCGCGAGCCTTGATCTCAGTTGTTATATTACGAAATATTTAGAAAAATTCGATAAAACTATCGAAATCTATAAATATTCGTATTATACATAAGTATATTTAAATTCTATACATATAGGTATGTAATATGTATATTAGTATGTGTATGTGTAAACTTATATCAGAGTATATAGAGCTATGTATAAGACAATAAGATCTGTTTTATAGATAAGATATCAAAAGGATTTTATAATACATATAATCGCATTGGTAAATTTACAACGATGTTATTCTTCTTCTTCTTCTTCTATATTCTTGTGTATGATATATGTATATATATATATATATACGTATATATATACAATATATATAAAGTAAAGTGTTTTTTAATTATTCTCTTTTCTTTTTTTTTATTTATCTTTTGTTAAAGTCTCTTTCGTAATAATTGAATTTTTGAGAGAATTAGATTCAAGATTTTTTAATAAATTAACAAATAAAAAAAATTAAAAAAAAAATAATAATATTAACTAAATAAACATAAAAATAAGAAGAAGTACAGTAGAGGTAAGCAAAACAAATACACAATATTCTCTGTTTGATTTTCTCATCCATGCATAGTAAACAACAACCAATCCTCGCGGTAATTTGCGGCGTTCGGTCGGTAGTTTGCGGTGTGAAATATGGGGATATAGGTATGCATGATACTCCGTTTACCGCCTACCACCACCGTCGCCACCAACGCCACATGCATACCGGGTGATTCAGAAAATTAAAAATACTTCGACAATAAAAAAAAAAAAAAAAAAAAAAAAAAACAGAAATAAATAAATAAATAAAAAGAAGAAAAGAAAAGAAAAGAGCTTGGCGCGGATATTAGTGGGTTTCTCTTGTTTTTTTTTTCTTTCTATTTTTTCTTCTTCATCTTCATTTTCATCTTCTTCTTCTTCTTCTTCTTCTTCTTCTTATTATTATTATTATTACTATTCTCATGCGAAAGAGTCGTAACGAGGAGACGACAGACGAGTCTCGTTAATTAAATATAAAATTTCAAAATCAATAAAAGACAAAAAATAGAAAAAAAAAAAACATTAAAAATTATATTATTTTCTAATGTATCCCATTGCTATTTTCTTCTGAATTTCTCGTTCGTTATTGATCTATCAATGTATACATGTTATTATATACATATCACAGGTATATAGATATATATATATATTATAAATATGTATATACATACATATATAGTTAAATACGCAACTATTTACAGAGTGTGTAACTGATCGCCAATACCGGTTCGGTTACTACCGCGACTGACGTAGATACGTATATAGTAGCTCTTGTAGTTCTTTTAGCCTGTAAAATCAGCTAGGCTAAGCTAGTAAGCCGAGGATGGATGTAATGGAGTTTAAAATGTAAATATACTTATACACAGTAGGTATTATACCGATGCAGTAATACATGTTGATAAATTAATTCAAAATGAGTGAGGCCTCGTGTTCGTTTGACCCTTTTCTATTGTTCAATATCATTTCTGGGATATCATACGTGTCCACGAACTATGTATTTAAATTTAAAGTCGGGGGATATCACACCGCGAATAATTGATAATATAAATAAAAAATGAATAAGAAAAGATAGAGAAAGTAAAGAATTTTTTTTAATTTTTTTTTTTTTTTGTAATTTTGAGAATTCCATTTTCTACATTTATGGAATATAACGAGTGTTGTAAATGTTTATAATATAGACGTATGTACTAAGCTACTTAGATGAGGTTGAATTATCAGTATAGGTAATCAATAAGATATTATAGCTGCTGTAAGTGTAGGGTATTAATCACATTACCGTTTTTGGATACTGCGATAAAGTGAGTTTATTCTATCTACTGCTGATTCTGTGATCCGTATAGGTAAACGACAACGATGATTATATGTGTATATATATATATACGACGACGTGGCGAATTAATAATTGATAAGGAATATTGCTGAGAGTATAACGATGATGATGATTTATAAACGATTTGAAATTATATGGGGCATTCCAGCTTTAACCGAGCGGCCATTAACACGACATTTTATTTTTTTGTGATGCCGATTTTTTTTTCAGGTACTTTTCGACAAAAAACGACATAATTATTTCTCAAAAAAAATTATTCGTCATCCGGTTCCAGTTTATGACCTTTCAATGCAGATAAAAATTATTTTCGACTATAGTGCATCCTCTGATTTTTGTCAAATAAATTCAATGAGAAGTACATTAAAAACCGCATCTTTTGGTGGCTATCTCATCGCGGAGATATGATTTTTCGATTTTTTCTATTCGGATGAAAGTGTGAAAAATGTGTTTTTATTCGTAAAAAAGGAGCAAGTACTGGCAAGTACACGTGTTCGGATATGAATTCTTTTGCAAATCGTGGATGTTTTTCCATTCTTCATTTATTATTCTTACTGTCGAATTTATGGCAAAGGTTTACAATTACCGACAAGTAAGCTTACTTACTCCTTTTTTACGAATAAAACACATTTTTCACACTTTCATCCAAATGGAAGAAATCGAAAAATCATTCCTCCACGATGAGATAGCCACCAAAAGATCCGGTTTTTAATATACTTTTTAGTGAATTTATTTGAAAAAAAATCGGAGGATAAACTCTAGTCGAAAATAATTTTTTTTTCTGCTTTGAAAGGTCATAAATTGGAACCGGATGACGAATAATTTATTTTGAGAAATACGTGTGTCTTTTTTTGTCGAAAAAGTACCTGAGAAAAAATTGGCATCACAAAAAAAAAAAAAAAAAATTCGAGGCAATAGCCGCTCGGTTATAGCTGGAATGCCCCATAAATAAATGGTTTTTCCGATCCTAACTTGAATTAATTTAAATTAAATTGAACACACATTATTTCTAGAAACATAAATATCGAAGAAATTTTTCCTCTTGGGGAACAGAACTTGCAAATAAAACACGATTGAAGATTTTTTTTATTTTTATATTTTTTCCTTTTTACTTACGAGTGTATTTGCCATTTATTATGTACATACGTACGTATATATGTACATACATATACCTACGTGTAACCTATAATAATAATATACGTAGGTATAAAAAAGAAAAAAAAAAAAAATTTCGCGAGATAATTTAAAAAAAATATATAACAGCAATTATTGTATATACCTTCAATGATGAGAAAGAGAAAAAGAGAGACCTGCACCGTATCGAATTAAGATAATAAATCAATACATATGTATACGTAGCGTTTTTAATTAAAAATAAAAACTAATTCGAAGGATTTATATATATATATATATATATATATATATGTATAATTGTATATGCAGCGTTAGTTCAGACAGTAGCTATCATGTTCGTCGTTGTACTTACGTGAACCTCGTCAATTATTTTTTTTTATCAAAATATGAATACATGTGCATACATAAATTTTTATTTATATTAGGTATATGAACTTATTATTATTATACATGGAATGGGAGGCGTGTGTCTAATATACATATTGTCTCGTATAACGGAATAGATATATGTACACACGTGCTAACGAGTAACGACTGCACATATATAAATAACACTCCGAAAACGATTTTCTATTTTTATATTTCAAATTTTTTCAATTATCTCCGTAGTCTTTAACTTTTCGAAAAAATTTTTCGAATAAAAGTTGTAGCATAAAATGAGTCGCGTATTTTTTGTAAACGAAAATTTTCTCCAACGTTCACCAGTTTTGAGTAAAACAAATAATAGTCGTGATTTTTTTATTTCTCAATTATCTCTGCAGTGTTAAACTTTTCGAGAAAACTTTTTCGAACATAAATTGTAGTCTTTATCAAGCCGCGTGTTTTTTGTTAACAATATTTTTCTCTAGGAATAACCATTTCGTTGAAAATAGAAAAGGCGTCATAATTTTCGAATTTGTTTCTTTTTTTTTTTTTTTCTTTTGTTTGTTTGCGACAGTCATTTTCGATTATCACGGTATAAGAAATAAAAGTATACTAAAAATTTGTGACAACGTTTTTATCGACCAATATAATACGCGATGGCTATTGAACGGCGTGTAATTATGCTACCGCGCGAGAGATGAGATCGAGAGTCAGACGAGCCGAGCTCGGGCCTCAAAGTCCAACTATCCAGACGCCCCTACAACGCGATATTTATTAAAAAAAAAAAAAAAAAGACAAAATTGCGTAATACACATATGTATGTATGTACATATATATTCCTCGTTAACTAAAATTCATCGACAGAGAATTAATCGTTGGAAAGAAATTTTTAAACGACGCAATTCAACACGCGAATCTTCAAAAAGTAAAAAAATAAAAAGAAGAAAAAGAAATTAAAAAAACAAACAAAAAAATCATCAACAACAACAACAACAACAACACAGGAAAAGAAAAGAAGTTAATTAGTTGTAAAAGAAAGATAAGAAATATTATCGTGACTAATATCGAACAAGAGAATTAAGGAGTAAAAGAGAAAATGAAAAAAAAATAAAAATAAAAAAATTGAAACAGGAAGTGGTGGTCAAAATAATAATTATTATCGTAAGTATTTTTATTATTATTATTAATATTTTCCGCGACTATAAGTGTTACTACCTACCTACTTCAGATATTCATCTGGTTCTGCAATTCTCAACGTCGTTAACGACGATAACAAAACCAACAGCAACCGATCGTTGGAGAAAAGAAATTCATATTAACGATGATGTAAAATTGATCGAAAAAAAAACGAGAAGAATAATACCTAGGTAAGTGAGTTCGTTAGAAGATCCCGAGTTGGGATATACGCGACGAATATTGTGACGGCATGAGAAATTATTCTCTTTATTTTTTACACCCCGTCAAGATGTATCACTAGTGTTAGATATATTGTTCTATATTAAAATACATGTACATAATTGTATGTACATATTATATATCGTGAAAGGACAGTGCAATGCGTCAATGCCCACACAATTTTCTAACTTAATAATAATAATAATAATAATAATAATAATAATACGAATAAGAAGAATATAAAAAGAACAAGAATCAAGAAGTAAAAGATATCGCAACGGCATGATGATGAAAAACAAATACATAAAGCTTAACGAAGCCAATTGGTAACATCGGCATCGCAGTCAGTCAATACCAATTTAAACATCAACCTTGTTGTTTCCATCTTCGTCTTGGATTATTATTGAAGTGAAACTTTATATCGTGCGGTATAGTCGTAAAATGAATCTTAGATATGAATAAACAAAAATGCGATAGGAAATACGTATGTCTTAAGTCCTAAGTTTTAGGTCTTAAGTCTTAAGTCTTAGATATTAAGTCTTAAGTTTTGGGCCTTAAGTCTTAAGACTTTGGGTTTGTCCCATACCATTAATGGCTTTTTATTGCTATTGGAGGGTATCATTACAGTATATTATTGAAGTAAAATCGAAGAAAGAAGTTTCACTTCTAGTGCACGTACTACGATATGAGCATGTTTTTTGACATTTTATCACCTACGGTGCTATAAGAAAAGTATTGGTTTTGGTAGAAAAGTGACTTTTGCTAATTCCAACGAATCTTCACGTTTTCGACCCACTAGAATCCGAAGAAACAGGATTTTGGAAAGATGTCGGTCTGTCTGTCGGCCTGTTCGACAAACTCGCGCGGTGATCTCGGAAATGGCTCGATGAAAAAATCTGAAATTCACACGACTTTACAACCAAATGATGGGCATGATAAATTTCCATGTCTCGTTCCATTTGAACTTCCGGTTCTACCGGAAATGTATCGATTTTCGCTGTTCTACTGACAAACCTATACTTTTGTCTCGGTATTACCTTTCTGAATGAAAGAATATATTCTTCCGAGTTGAGAATTTCATATATATAGGGCATTCCTTGCCAATGACACCAAAAGAATTGTAAATGTACCCAGATCGAATGAGAATGAATGCACTGTATAAAATCGTTGTTGGTCAATATATAGGGCGATCCTTGCCAATGACAATTAGAAATTGTAAGTGTACCCAGATCGAATTGGTATTAAACGCACTGTATAAAATTGTTGTTCGTCAATACATAGGGCATTTTTCGTTATGTGAAATTTTCAATTCTGATCCTTTTTTCGGGTTTCCATTACTTTTTTATCCTTTTTTTCCTCCTGACAAACCCATCCTTTTTTTTCTATTTGATGAAAAGTACTCCGAAAAACTGTTTTTCCGGTTTGTTTTTATTATTTCCATTAATTTCTACTCTCCGACCCCCGGCTGTTATTTCATATGTATATTCTAAATTCTATAAATATCATCCCTAGATATATATTCTCTCGTTATTTTATGACCTGTTAAAAAAGAACATATAGAAACATAAAAACGTATAAAAACTTTCTAAATTTCCGCCAAACTCACCTGTAGGCTAGAGACATGCATTGAAATAGTTTGTTCAACGATGTCTCGATGCTCAATTGTTGTGAGGTAGATTTACTTGTTGATGATCCTGTGACAAATTTTTCTAACGAAAAACCTGGCGGTGCTATAATAGCTAGTCTAGCCGCTTCCTCCTCTGGTACAGGTACGGCTAATTCATCCTCATCATCTTGGGCTTCGGCCTCAAAATCCGATACCATAAAATGACCCGAGTGAATTGTTTCCCTCGAATCTTTTGGTTCTCTTTTTACACCACCAACTCCTCCTACTCCACCACCTCCACCTCCTCGTATTGGGATAACACTCTGCGTAGTTCCGCCGCCTTGTGGCGTCGCCATTATCGTTGCTTTTCGATACATTAATTCAGTTTGCATTTCGAATATACAATATATATGATTTTATTTAGTTTTATATCTTCTTTGTTTGTTTTTTGTTTTTTTGTTTTTTTGTTTTTTTGTTTTTTGTTTTTTGTTTATTCAAAATATCTATGAAACAAATTTGTTTATTTTCATTCATTTAACATCTCCCCTTTTCTTTCTAACGAAAATATTATCGTTATTATTTATTAAATTTTTCTTCCTTTCTGTTTTCAATTTTAAAGATAATGAATCTTTAACTGACCTTCAAGAACGAAAAAGAGTTTGAAATCCGAATTTTTATCCTCCGTAAAAGAATTAAAAAAAAAAAGAAAAAAAAGAAAAAAAAAGATAGAAAAAAGAACAAAAGATTCAAAATAATAATCATTCTTTAAGCTGTAGCTGCAACATCGTACTAAAATGACCAAACAATGAGCACATACAGTTGATGTATGATGATATATATATATATATATATATATATATATATATATATATATATATATATATATATATATATATATATATATATATATATATATATATATATATATATATATATATATATATATATAAATATACACACGTGTGACCATTTAAATTTAGCGCGTGGCACGTATGTACTTACGCGGACCGTTGCAGATCCTACGTAACCGTAAATTTTATGGTACGCTAAACGTGCGTAGTCCGAGAAGTATTTAAAGTAGGTAGTTAGTTAGGGGTTTGTTAGGTAGTCATCGTCAGTCGGCGGAGGTATCGTAGCAAGCAAGCAAGCAAGCAGACAAGCAAGCGAACAAGCAAGCGAGCGAACGAAATAATCTAATAATAAATTTTAAACGAATAGTGGCGCCGATTAGTTGGTTATTTATGTTGGAATCAGGACCTATGGCAATAATAACAATAATAATAAGTGAAAATGAATTATCATTGTACGCAGGTAGTCAGTATTGTGAACTTTAAAAGAGAAATATAATTTAAAAACTTCAAAAATATTGAAGAAAATATGAAAAAAATATGATTCAGATTTTTTGTATATCGCAATAACGTTACAGATAAAGGGTACATAACGATATATGTATTGCTTAGTGTTGTAGATGTTGCTGCATACAGTAGCGAGTCACAAATTACGATACACATAATAATACGCACATATAAGTTAGTTCTCTCTCTCTCTCTCTCGAGAAAGTCTATGTTACTTCGTATTATACACCTGAAACTAGAACATCGTTACGCTGTAGTTTCTGACAAGGTGTATTTTCAAATCCCGGAGATAAGATAAGATCGATTTGACAAAAAAAATAAATAAAAAAAATAAAAAAAATAACAAAGAAAAAGAGAAAACAACCCATAAGTACAAAAGAATTAAAATGAAAATATAGAAAATTTTCAAGTCATTTACGCTGCTGTTTAAAACAGCGTAATAAAACTACAAATACTATACATAGCTGATTATGTTTCCGGAAAAGAAATAAAGAAATCTTATTATGATTATTATTTATAATCGTTCATTGTTGTAGTCGATTTTAATAAAATCACCTTGGACAAAAAGTAATCCCCTTTCTTCGTCAGATGTTTTACGCGCACTGTGTTATATTGTTTAATATTTAAATTTATATATATATTATTGTAATTATCACACATTCCGGGTATTTGTTGTTTTTATTTATTTATTTTTTTTATTTTGTTTCAAAGACGAATATAAAAGAATAAGGAAAAAAATAATTACTCGTTTTACGGTTCATTAATAACGATAATAATATTAATAATGTTAATAGTAATAATATAAATGATAATTAAGAGGTGAAAAATTGAATGAAAATTCTTCTCGTGAGTTTAATAGCGAGACGTTCATTATTCCTTTCCCAGTCCCGCTATCCCCCTCCCCATCCCCATCCCCATCACCGCCTCCTCGTCCCCTTTCGGGGCAAAGCGTAACACTTTTCACTTTTCTTTAATCTACTTTATAAAAAGCCAGGGTTATTATTTATTATTGTATATTTAATTACACCTAGGATATACCCGTTGCACTTTGACTTGCGTCATTTGTCACCGTCACACCGGGTCGAAGGGCACGAGGCCTGCACGAGACCCATTCCGCGTTATTACGTACTACACCGTCGCTCATTCTGGCATCACCGCCATTTCTGAATCGCCTAACAGTCGTGTTCGTGTTGGTTGTCGCCTTTCACAGCTGACCGCAACATCAACGAACGAAGCGACACGTTGCGGTTATTAAGCGAAGTTCGACAGCCCCGCGGGGCTCTTTAACAAGAGCTTTGCGAGAAATAAATCGAAGAATTATACATATATTTATTGTTTATAAAATTTGTAAACAAATATTCATACTTAAGTAGGTTCACGGCGTTTTAATAAGATTTCAAAATTATCCATAAATATTATTTTACATATTTCAATTATATTTTACACATTTATATTTCAAATACCGAAATAAAAACGATTTACGAAAATATTTACTGTCACTCACTAATCTCATCCGTAAGAATTCATTTTAGAACTAGGATCTATACAAACAAGCGATCACCGACCCCCGATCGTATATTTTGTCGTTTTTTGAAGTTCAAAGTACGAAGTAGTTGGAATTCTTTTTTTTTTTTTTGTTTATTAATTAACTTTCACGGGTACAACAGACAGCGGGTTTCGGTGTTGATTATTTAAATATTTATTCAAAGATGGCGTTACAGGTTGCGCTCATTCTTAGGCTTAGTAGGAAATATTGTTTAAGACGGCGCCACTAATCGGATCAGACAGTGTCGCCACTGTTTAACAATTTTTCGAACTATTTTTGCCGCAAGGAAAAAGGCGGAAAAAGTTGAATTTAAAAGAGCGTAAAACTGAGAACGAAGAGTTTTTAAATTCTAATTAAATTATATTAATCTTTTTGCGAATAAGTTTTCATATTATATAATTCGAAAGTATTGAAAGAGACACATACGAGTTATGGGGATGTAAATAATTTTATTTAAAATATCGTATTATATGCCGATTATTATCTCAACGGCGTGTATATGGTTTAATAATTATAATAACAATTAATAATTAGTGTAAAGATTGAATGTTGATGTAATCATCGTATATGTATATCAATTAAATTCTACAGCACCCTTATCGAGGGTTCGAAATAGCAATCTATCAAATTTTAGATTATAGGTATATCCTAAATATCTATGTATAATAAAAAGTAGAAACTGCATTTTAATTTTCATTATATAAGTATTGTGTATATTATTATTATTATTATTATTATTATTATTCATTTTATTATTCACCTATACGTAGATTTTAAAGCTGATTATTTCGAAGGTGAAAGGATTTATATATATATATATATATATATATATATATATATATATATATATATATATATATATATATATATATATGTATATTGTCAAACTATCTACGTGTTTACTCTACTGTTTCAAATTCGTGCTTAAAAAAATTATCAAGATATATGTATATGTATATAATTGTTATATCGAACTTGAAAAATATTTAAATATACTATAGATATGCACGGGATGTATTATAATTCCGTGAAAAACAAAAAAAAAATTAAAAAATCAAAATACAAAACTGCGCAATTTAATTATTCGGATGTAAAAAATCCATTTTTTTTTTTTTTTTTTAAATATCCAAAACGGAAAGAAAATTTAACTGTAATCATTTCCTGGGGCGGCCACTCCGTTGCATGAAACAACCCTTGAAGGAATTCAGTCTTACATCAATCTCTCCTTCCTCCAACTGAAAAATAACAAATAACAAAAAAAAATAAATAAAAAATTACAACAATTATATTCGTCAGATGAATTTTACAATTATCGATAAGATATGCTCGGTTTTACCTGATCAGGAAGATATATCTCTTGATAACAGGACGGAGACACACATTCTCTAATACATCTCACTTTAGCTATACTATTTCCTTGCTGTTGCAGCATCCTGCAAGCTCCGCTTTGTTCACATGCTTGCTCAAACTCACTGAAGAGCAACTCCTATTTAAAAACAACAACAATAAAAATCCAAAAAAAATTAATGAAGCATGTAAACATAAATTTATTTTATTTAACATATTGTATAACATCATTTTTAAATAATTTTTATTTATTTCATATAAATGTCTGAATATTTCACAATATTGAATAAATTTTCCACACTAGATATGTACGTACGTTCATTTCATACGTAATTTTGTGAAAAATAAAAAAAATTATTTGCGCATAGATACAATATACGTATGACAATTCGCAAGACAAAAAGGTGTTTATTTACCCGGAAACATGAGGCCATATCACTCAACAGACTAAATTGATTTTAATTTTTCACACACACGTATATATGTATGTGTTTGTTATATCTGTACATAGGTATATACATTTACCAGAACGTTGAAACGATAAATTCAGCTACTTAAAACAAAAAACCCATGCGTAGGTGTCTCCTCTTTTTTATTCTCACGTATCTATAACTTAGAATCTAAATTTTAATTTATGAAGGAGATTAATCATTTCACATATTTTCTCTGTACGTATATAATAAATTTAATAAACTAAACGTCCAAATAAAAAAAAAAAAAATACATATATATAGGAATACCAAAAACTTAAGCTTAAAGCGCGTGTGGGCATATTAATTACCGCAAATTTGAACAATTATTTTAAATTGTTAAACCAGCTTCATGTCCTAAAAAAATCACCCTTTGACCTTTATATCCACAATATACAGACTATTATACGTGCAAAAAATTTTGTATGAAATTATCCTCCGAAATTATCATAAATATGTATTTTGTTTTGTGTTTTTTTTTTTTTTTCTTTCATTTAGAATTTCCTATAACTGTTTAACTTACTTGAATAATAATATCTAATAATATCTAATAATGATAAAATGCGGACAATTTTGAAAAATGAAATTTTCTCGCTATTTTCTCAAATTTTTTCGTACATACATACAAAGTTATTGACCGGAAGTGACCCCGATCGTTTGTTTCGTCTTTCATTATTCCCCACTTTATACAATCTCGCCAAGTTCCATTGTCTGGCTCTGGCTCGCGTCGTTAGACAATTGGTAGGTTCCATACTTATACGTATACATATATGAGTCAGTTAGTGGTTAGTTTTCATCTCTTCTAGAACGAGTAATTTGTTGATTTATATGTATATGTATACATACGTTATACATACTCGTTGATGTGGAGAGGAGCGGTCCTCTGAATGGCTGCAGGATTTATATACGACAAACGGAAACGGTTTTGACCACGGTCAGAATGAACGAAGTCTCGAGAGAGAGAGAGAGGGGGAGAGAAATCCCCGTACCGCACGCCCTGCATCACGTGTGTAAATCACAAAAAAAAAAGGAAAAAATAAAACTTAAATTAAATTTAAAGAAAAAAAAAAAAACCATACGTATACCAAAAAAAAAACAAACATAGAAAAAAAAAAAGAACTGACAGTGAGGATTCCCACCATGCAGGACGAGATCATGCGGAATGAACTGGATGCCCGCATCATTTGACACAGAACGACGTTCGGAGATGACCAGTTTCATCCAGAGCTAGTGACCCTGTTGACCAGCAAGCCTCATTTTCCACAATATAAACACCCGTCAACCCTATAGAGTAACTTGCAGAAGCCAGTTTCTTCATAGACTCGACTAGACCACGATACAAGATACTAGATACGAGTATAAGAACCGTTATACACCACAATGTCATCGTCAACGAATTTCTCCACCCGTTTCGTCAGTGCTTTGCTGTTATTCACCCTGATCGGTGAGTGTTGTATTAATTTACGGTTTCTTTTATTTTTTTTCTTTTTCTTGTTCGAAATTTGTTCAATCGTGTTCTGTATTTTGTTTTTTTTTTTTGTTTTTTCTTTTCTTTTAATAGCCCGTTCTAACTGCTTGGAATGCTACGAGTGCAACAGCCACAACGACAGTCGATGTGCCGATGAATTACCGCCTGAATCGATGAAGAGACCCTGTCCCGGATCCCAATACACATTTTGCCGAAAGATTGATCAACAGGTCGAGTTCAAAGTGAATGGACGTACGTAAAAACATTTTATTATTATTATTATCATTTTTCATGGCAAATAAAGTAAAAAATTTTTAATTTACTGGATTGAAATTCGTCCCTTATATAAAGTAACGGATTAAACAGCTTACAGTGATGAAATTCGAGTTAAAAAAAAAAAAAAAATTAACGATATTGCGAATAAAAATTTTACTTTATTATACGTTTGAAAACGCGATTTCAGTATAAAAAAAAATTAAGTAAAAATAAAATTCTAAAGGGTCAATATAAAGATTACATCAATTTGAACGGCTCGGTTTTAATCAGTTTGGCTCTTTTTACTTTTCATCACCTACGGTTATATAAGAAAAGTATTGGTTTTGGCCGAAAAGTGACTTTTGATAATTTCAACGAATCTTCACGTTTTCGACCCTCCAGAATCCGACAAACAGGTTTTTAGAAAGATGTCGGTCTGTCTGTCAGCCTGTTCGACAAACTCGCGCGGTGATCTCGGAAACGGCTCGATGAAAAAATCCGAAATTCGCAGGACTTTACAATCAAATGATGGGCATGAAAAATTTCCATCTCTCGTTTAATTTGAACTTCCGGTTATACCGGAAATGGATCGATTTTCGCTGTTTTAATGACAAACCTATACTTTTTTCTCGGTATTACCTTTCTGAATGAAAGAATATATTCTTCCGAGTTGATAATTTCATATATATAGGGCATTCCTTGCCAATGACACGAAAAAAATTGTAAATATACCCAGATCGAATTAGAATCAATGCACTGTATAAAATTGTTGTTTGTCAATATATAGGGCGATTCTTGCCAATGACAATAAGAAATTGTAAGTGTACCCAGATCGAATTGGGATTAAACGCACTGTATGAAATTCTTGTTTGTCAATATATAGGGCATTTTTTTTTTACGTGAAATTTTCAATTCTGATCTTTTTTTTCGATTCGCGAATAAAGCGTATATACCATATAATATATAATCGATTTTAAATAATTTCAGTACCCGAGGACAGAAGGATAGTAAGATCTTGCGGATGGGATGAATCCCGTTATAAGAACGAATGCTACGACAGAAGTGGATTCGGTGGTATTCAAAGGGTCTGTTCATGTTACGGTGATAATTGTAATGGTGGTAGTCAACAGTCGCCCACATCATTTTACATCCTGGTATCATCCATTATCGCAATTATTATTGCGGAAAGAATTTCATTGTAAGAAATTGTGGATATAGTAATAATTTTTTTGTTTTTCGAAAAATATTACTATGATTTTCAAAAAAATTATTAACGACATAATATGCAGATATTGAATCGTCGATGTATTTATTTATTTATATAAATATTTATTAAAATATTTCTATATACCTATATGTATATAAGGCGATTTGAAATTTTTGCTTCATTATAAACAATTATTGTATAATTATATATTTTGAAAAAAAAAAAAAAAAAATAAACGTATAATACGAAAGACTAAATCGAACTGTGTTTTTAAAAATACCGTAAAATCAGAATTTTTCGTTGTTTTTTATTGTTTTTTTTTTTTTTTTTGTGTTTCCAATCCGCGGTTCGTTATCGTACGGTGTGAATTATCACGGTGGGTATACGTATCTAACTATCGAGTATGATAACCGAAAAACCAAAAACAAACGAAAAAATTATATAAATGAAAAATCGAACAAAACAGGCAGCACGTGATGACGTGTAAAACTTACATTTTTTCCTGTTTCTTTGTACGGAAATTCGGGAAATGTGAATGCGGTTGCTGTCCCAGTTGCTGTTCCTTCAAATCTGAGATAACCGAAGAGGATCAGGATCAGTGCGAAGACGCGAGGCGTCGTCAACGCCGCCATCTTTTTTTTTCGTTATCAAAAAGATCAATAAATTTACAGTGGCGACATCTAGGCGCGAGAAAACGGAGTCTAAATGTTATATACATGTATATTGTATGTATGTACATACATACATACATCCATATACCTACATTTATACATACATATAGGTAATACCCTTTTTGCTAACTTTTTGACCTCTTTTAGGTAAAATCTAAATCCCTTGATGGAAGTTAGTCATGTATGTATCTACAGTTAGAGTTACGGTTATACTTACACCGACCACTTTTATATACATACGTACATACACAGATACACATATACATTATATCCGAAAAGTAAGTATGTAAGTCTTTTGAGCTTATACCTCGTCCATATACCTACCTCATATACTTAATCTCTTATAGCTTCGTAGCTAAGCTTTTCAGAAAAAGGATTTATACATTCGGAATGAAATTGGGGAACAGAGTATTCGATTCGATCAGTTGCATAAATACCGTATGCCTAAACGAAAACCGGAAGAGTTGATAAAAGGTAGTCCCAATGACCAAACTATGACAGGAAATTAAATCTTCTTGTGTATACGCACTTGACAATTGTAATTCTTGGAGGTTTAATTTTGCTTAAACAATTATTCGATATCTATGGTAGTTGTTTTATTACTTTATATCACCTACGGTGATATAAGAAAAGTATTGGTTTTGGTTGAAAAGTGACTTTCGCTCATTTCAACGAATCTTCACGTTTTCGACCCTCGAGAATCCGAAGAAACGGGTTTTTAAGAAAGATGTCGGTCTGTCTGTCGGCCTGTTCGACAAACTCGCGCGGTGATCTCGGAAACGGATCGATGAAAAAATCTGAAATTCACACGACTTTACAACCAAATGATGGGCATGATAAATTTCCATAACTCGTTTCATTTGAACTTCCGGTTATACCGGAAATGAATCGATTTTCGCTGTTTTACTGACAAACCTATACTTTTTTCTCTGTATTACCTTTCTAAATGAAAGAATATATTCTTCCGAATTGTGAATTTCATATATATAGGGCATTCCTTGCCAATGACACGAAAAAAATTGTAAATGTACCCG
This sequence comes from Macrophya annulata, assembly GCA_963924015.1. Classification (NCBI taxonomy): domain Eukaryota; kingdom Metazoa; phylum Arthropoda; class Insecta; order Hymenoptera; family Tenthredinidae; genus Macrophya; species Macrophya annulata. The sequence continues at coordinate 304,666 of OZ001262.1, forward strand.
GATCGAATTAGAATGAATGCACTGTATAAAATTGTTGTTTGGCAATATATAGGGCGATCCTTGCCAATGACAATGAGAAATTGTAAGTGTACCCAGATCGAATTGGGATTAAACGCAATGTATGAAATTCTTGTTTGTCAATATATAGGGCATTTTTTTTATGTGAAATTTTCAATTCTGATCTTTTTTTGTTCGGTTTTTCATTACTTTTTTATACTTTTTCTTCCCCTGACAAACCCATCCTTTTTTTTTCTATTTGATGAAAAGTACTCCGAAAAACTGTTTTTTTGTTTTCTGGCTTGTTTTTATAATATAAAATTAACGTTTTTATAAAATAGAAATTAGACATTCTATTAGCTGTATATTACCGCTGATTCCTTTGTCTTCTATATAGTACAAGTTCTCCCAGATAATTCATATATATATATATATATATATATATATATATATATATATATATATATATCTACTAAAAAAGATAAAGAAAGAGAAACAAAAACAAAAAGTATGTATAGGGAACCAATGATGCAATTAATTACCGATATTGTTCACGATTTGTAAGAATGAGAGTTGATCCCGTACCTATATACCTATTTTTCCGTTTCCCTTTCCTATATAATACACAAGTAGAAGATTGATTCTCGAGTGGATATATACAGAGTTTGGGGAGAAAAGATGTATATGTGTAAACCCACTTCTGTATAACCTTTTTCCAGACAGTTGAATCTATCAAAAAATATATATCTATGACAAAAAAAAAAAAAAAATCCATTAGTTTCTGTCTATAAAACGTTTACCAAATTCTCGAGACTTATTGATATTTATTTTTTTACCGTTCCTGAACTCGTTCGATAGATACTCAGATTTCGTCTTTCCTTTTCTATTATTTACTTATATTATATACGTATACCAGTATCCGGATTTATTTAATTGATTATTTATTTATTTACCTCCTCAGCATTGTAGAGAATTTATATAGGCATGTATACATTCCTCGATATACACACATACGAGCTTCGCTTTTCGGTATATACGACAAATACGCACACACACATACATATAAGACTCAATAGCATTACTTCAATTTAGAATTTAAGCCGCAGTTAAAACTGGCTTAGCGCCTATTCCAGCCCGCCTATTGGCCACGAGCAAATTGAACCCGAGCTTAAATTTTAAGAGGAAGTGGAAATGCAGTCAGGCCTATTAAGCTGGATTACATTTCGTGATTTCACGTGTTTACGAGTCACATATATGTACAGTAGCTTAGCTACTTGAAGAATAACAATATTACGTACAATTATCTTTATACTTTGTTTGAATTTTTCTACTTAACGTTATAATCACTCCGCATATACGTATATGTATGTGTGTATTATAAGTCTATTACAGGTATATTAATGATGAAGAGGTTAAGGCTAAGGTATTGCGATTATTCGACATTTCGATAAACTTTGAGGGCCAATTATTGTCTGGCTATTCTCCAACCCAGCAACCGGGTTACATCCATGAAGATCGAAACGGTGGTGGTGGTGATGCTCGTGCTTCAGTGCAACAAGTCCATATATACCGAATAACGGGATGAATTCTATGACAGAGTAGGTACATATACATATATATATACATATGTATATATATATATATATGTGATCGGGAATCGATATTCATAACCCCGATTCGTATATACACTGTATAGAGTAGATATATAGAATATATAGACCAGAACTGTCATATTCTCGAAACCACGTACATATAGGTATATACATATACAAACTTTATGCGAATTGCAATATGGAGAGCTGATAAAATGATACCATGGGTTTAAATTTCGTTAAATTTTTAATATTACCAAATCAATTCAATTAAAATTTCAAATTATTAAACTTTCAGAATTTTGACTCGTCCGCATTCCGTTCTTTCCCAATCTAAATATTCTCAACTTTAACATTACCAAAAAATTTGAAATCGTTATGAATTATAAATTCGTAATTTTGACTGTTCGTGATTTGAAAAAATTTGGAACTTGTTCCCCTATAGTCCTGATAAAATCCATCTAAAAATATACAACGTGAAGTATGGGCACTAATTCGGGGTACAGGGTTAATAAATGATCTTTAAAAAAAATGAAGAATCGTTAAAGTTTATTATTCAATAAATCAATAGACAGTAATTATAGGGTTTAGAATTGTACAGAAAGTATATGTAGACATGTATACAAGATAGGATTACATCATTTAGAATAAAAGTATAGATATACATCGTATATATATATATATATATATATATGGGTATGGATTTATAAATGGGAAATATACGTGTGTGGGTAAAAGCTCTGAGGAGGGGGGGGAGGGGTAATTTTAGGCGTTCTGTACTGAATAGAAACCGACATCAACAATAAGCTCAGAAACTGTAAGACATGCTCTCTCGTAAGCCATAAGCCATGTCAATTCAACTTTTGTGTCTATTACATGTGGAATCGTGTACAGAGATGTATTTCGTGTATTATCAACTAGGATTATGAACTAGTTTTGATGAAATGAATAGAGCTAATCGAATCCACGATTTAATACCTTCTTTTTTTTTCTTGTTTTTTTTGTCTTTTTTTTGCAGTTTCTTATTTCTTTTTACAAAAACTTTGAGGAAAATGTAAAAAAAAAAAAAATCATGCATATAGAAGATGGACGAATTTTATATAATGGGGCATAATAGTAAAAAGGTAATACAATAAAATAGAAACAATTTTTTTATTTCCATAAATAATGTAAACTGGAACGAAGATAACGAATCTACCTAAAAGCGATTCGATTTTCTTTATTTAAATCTATACAGAAAGCTCGCATATCTTCGTACAACCTTTGTCTCAGCTTGTACTATAGTGTACCAATATAATACATAGATATATGTATATATATATATATATATATATATATATATATATACATATACATATAATAATATAGCGAGAAAGATGAAGTGCATTACGTATTTTGTTTGTCGAGTGTCAATATCAGCCGGTGAACTAAGGAACGCTTTTTTTATTTTGTGAAAAGGTGGAAGAGGGGGGTTCCTTCTCAATTTTCTCATCTCTACATGAAGAGGTATATACCTATATATGTGTATATACGTGAGTATTCTACACGTGATCTGATATATTCTCGCGGGAATAAAACCAACAAAGGGATCGCTTGTCAACAACGACCCTAAAAAAAAAAAAAAAAAAAAAAAAAAAACCCTTAACGGCAACACGTCTCACAATCAACTCGCATCTTTTATACCGTTACCTATATATCCCTCTCACACAAGCATATATATACCTACCTACTTACTACAATTAACTTTTGTCACTTGTAGGTAATCAAACTTAACGATATTTATACTCAGCTTTGAAAATTACCTTTTTGTTAATTTTGTCTCTGTACAGTTAACTTTATTATTTTATATAAAAATAAATAAATAAAATACATATTTTCTCTACCCTTATTATAATTATCTTTATCATTTATTTATTTTTAATGGTTTTTTTTTTTTTTTTTTATTATTATTTTTCTTTACTCCACCGCTTGTTATCCGGAGAATTTGTTTTCGTTTGTTCTGACCAAATCAAAGCTTTAAGATTTGTATAGATAGGCCGCAAGTAGGTATATAGGTAGGTATATAATACCTCAGTCCGGAGTAAAACTTTATCCGAGCTTTTCTCTCGAAACGGAAACGGAAAGGTCCGTCCCATTCGTTCGTTCGTTCGTTCGTTCGTTTGGCGGGGGTGCGCTACGTTACTTCGAGGAACCGACATATTGATCGACTCGTCAGAGCCGCCCCACCGAGCTTTCAGGATAGGATAGCGGTTCCTTTAAGCGCGAGCGTTCAACCGATCGTCCGAGCGTGATCTCCGCGTCTCGTATAATAAATTCAATTCCAAGATTTTCCAAAATAATTTTAGATTTTATTGAAGTAAAATTTTTAAATAATATTCAACTATTATTTTAATCATCATATATATGTATATTTAATATACATATGTATAATTTTTGTTTTATTTTGTTTTATTTTTCCCCACCGTCAAAGAGATTCTTATATACAAAAATGAGATAAAGAGAAAGAGAGCAATGCGCGGGTTCAGATTATATTTATACGTATAATCGGCCTTAGTCGAATATTTCTATATGCCCCCTCAAGGGGTTTATTATTTTCTTCCCTTTGATTCAGACTTTATTGTTTACCTCCTTACCAGATCTCGCTTTTGTGTGTTCGGACCGAGCTTGCAGAGCCCGAGGGAATCGGTACGAGTCAGGCATGCAGGCACCCAACTTCTTTGGTATATAATATCTGTAAACTGTAAGCTGTGCCTTCCTTATATATTATACCCCTTTTCATACCATTTCTCTCTTTCTTATTATTATTAACGTTGATACGGTGTATCATATTACGAAATATATACATATATAGCAATGTTAGGTATCCATATATATATACTAAACATGTGATACTATACCTATGGATAATATCACCCAACTTATAATTCTTCTATAATATAATTACAGTATTATGGGTATGAGAGAAAGTTTAACGCTATTTCTGTATGTTTAATAAGCGTTCCTGCGCACCTGCAGCAGAGTTGCATAATATAAATATTAGATGACATGTGTATGGATATCCGTGTGTGTGATTCTACATTTTGTCGTTATCATTATCGTCGTATTACTACCGTACATAATTATTATTCATATATACATAATGATCACCGATGAGGATAGTATAAATAAAAGTAAATATAATAATTGAAGAAATAAACGTAAAAGAATAATAATGCATAATATAACGATGTTGAGATAGAGAAAGATAATATATATATATAGAGAGAGAGAGAGATGAGAGAGAAATCGCGAGTTCGCACCGCGTCCATGAGGCGTCGCTAGGCTCGCGTTCAATCTGCCGGTAGCGGTACACCACACGACTTTCAGTCAGTCAGTTGATATTATCAACTAAACGCGAGTCGCGTTCGTTCTTCGATATTTATACAGAGGTTTTTCTGTTTTCGAAGGTAAATAAATAAAGAAAGAAAGAAAGAAATAAATAAAGAAAAATAATAGATTAATAGAGAAATTAACGAATATATAAACTATCAAAATCATAGATAAACAAAAAGAAAAAAATTCAAGAAAAGAAAACTTATAGTTAAAACAATTGTTTCGTGTGTGCGTGTCAAGTGTCTGGTGTGTGTGTAGTTCATTTATTGTTATTCTAATAATTAAATCGGCACTGTGCTAAGTTTTTTTTTGTTATTACTGCTGCTGTGTTATTGTTGTTATTATTGTTGTTATAATAATACTGTGAATATTTTGTGAAAAAAAACGTATATATATATATATCTATGTATAACTTACCGTTATATACAAAATAAGTACATATTAATACAATACCGTCGTGTGTGTCTGTGTGTGTGTGATTTTGTGTCTTCTTTTATGTATCTATACTGGATATTATATTATTTCAAATAGAGCAACCAACATAGCTCTGTAAAATTTCGTCGCATTACATCGGTTAGTCGTCGCGTTTGAGTAGTTCAGCATCCGCCGTACTTATTAATACGGACTATAAATATACATTAAAAGAATATTATTTATCGGTGAGTCAGAAATTATTATAATATATATATATATATATGTATGTACAATTTTTGTTTCTTTATAGTTTTAGAGCTCGATACTTACCCGCAACCACTTTTGATACCATAAACACTGATACCAGAGCTACGTCCATTCGCTAACATTATTTTAAATATATTTCATGGAACGCATATAACAGTAACGATTTATTTTTTGTTTCATTCGTTAGAAGCATCGCCGACTTCTGTACTCGACATTGTCTCTTCTTTCAGGGTGTAAAAACAAAAAAAAAAAACAAATAGTTTGAGTCAAAGAAAATAAAAGAAAAAGAAAAACAAAACAAAGAGATTCGCTTGTTTTTGCTCCTCATACACTTACCTCTTAACCTTTTTTTTCTTTTTTTTTGTCTTGCATCGCTTTTCTTATCTCACCGTTTTCAATGTACAAATAGAGATTGAGAGAGGTAAAGCGATAAAGAGAATAGTCAGGAGGAGGAGAAACGTTTTACGTTTGAGGAAAGAACCAACCCTCTCCACCTTCGTTCCTTTGAATCCGTCGCGCGATAGCGACTCGCATTTATGCATGAATGTATACATATATACATATATATATATATATATACGTGTATGTTTGAACGTGTATGTATATATGTACATACTCCACAAGTATAACGTATATATGTATATACGTAGTGGTATAGGTATTTGTATTGCCGAGTCTGCGACTTCTGAGCAACGAGTTTGTCGACGACAGTCGGCGACCTCGCGCCGCGCACCTGCAACAAGAAGTTGACTGACTCCCGCCAATCGTTCGTCACAAGTTTAGTAGTTAGTTTCGAACCCCGAACCGGATTCCTCAGTTCGGTCCTACTCGATCGTCTGCAGAAGTAATAAGAACACTGTCGCACGTATAGTTCTCTACACCATATACCTATGCATGTGTGTACATGGATATATATATACAAACACCGCATACCGTAGTGTGTATATGTGTGTATTTCTTTCCTTCTCTCTCTCTCTCTTTCTTTCTTTATTTATTTATTTATTTCGCACACTCGCCGGGCTCCAGAACTCGTTTCTCGCTTTATACTTATCTACGGTCTGGGATCCCCGCTACATTCTCCTGATCCCCCCGCCCTCTCTCTCTCTCTCTCTCGCTCTCCCTCTCTCTCTCTTTCTATCTCTTCAAGACTTATATATGCTTCGGTCACTATATAAACCGCGCTGTGACGCATTGTTATACAAAAGTAACAGATATATTATATCCCGTTTGTTCTTCGCTTTCTATATTATTTTCTTATTTATTATAATATAACGATATCCATATATGATACAGACATATATATTTAAATACATTTATAATTATTTCTCGGTATTATTTTTACAAGTGTATGTACTACACTGCACATATAGATTATGTATATGTATATCAAAATCTAGTATACCAATAATTCACATTGATTCGTTTGTTTATCGTAGAGTCTGATTACCGAATACATACCTGCGACAATGAAAATCATAAAATAAATAAATAAATAAAATAAATTAAAAAAAAAAAAAAAAACAAACAACAAACGGAAAATTTTTTTTTTTTTTTTTTCTTAATTCCCTCTCTATGATCGCGGATAATTATTCTTCTTCTATTCCTTTTTTTTTCACAGCTGAGGTCGTTGAACCGTGCCGGCTTCGATCGGACAAACTTTTAAATACAATTTTTTATATTTTTCATTTATTATTAGTTTTTTTTTTCCACAGTGTTCTTACGTCACTTTCTATTTTTACTAAATATTCATGGATTCAATTAATTATTGTCGTATAAATATATATAGGTGTATGTATATACAGAATTTTTCTTATGTACGACAATTAACCGAATTTACATATCAAGTATATATGTATAAGTATGTATAATATTCATATGTATACTATTTATACCATATAATATATCGCGAACGAACATCCGGAACAATTTCCGATTATTTGAACCTGTGACTCGAACGATTCTTAAATATATACCTGCCTATATAAATATACAATATATACGTATATGGGGATTTATTCATTTATTCTCAGATCTTTTATTCTCATGGTATTGTTTCTCTAGATCACAATTATACTTATACATATACCTATACATCCATATGTATACAAATACGTATAGGTAGTACATACATATTTCATTCAGAATCAGAAACGTATACGTCTAACAATATTTTCTTTCTTTTTCATTCAACTTCCCCGGGTTCTTTTTTTTTCATTCCTTTATTATTTTTATTTTTATCTCACACATCTTTTATCGCGTATAAGTTATATCTCGATACCGTGCAAGCAATGCGAGAAATCGTCATACCTAACCGTCAAACAATAACATGTTAGTTCGCTAATAAACATATACTTACATACATATATCTATGTATGTATATTCATGCAGTGCGAAATTCTCCGGCTACTACAGTCCGCGCGCAAGGATTTCAACGAACGAACGAACCAACCAACTCTTCGATATCAAACTTCAACAACTCTCTTTCTCTACATATCGCATAAATATATATATGTATAGTATATATGCAGTAAATGTGAGATATATATGTTGTTTATTCGTCCTACAGTTATCCGCCTCACTAACGAATCTCCGTCGTGCGAAGAGAATGTCTGGACTCTGGATATATATAAAGATGTGTGTGTGTGTGTGTATTTTTATTTATTATTATTATTATTATTATTTTATTAATCTCTCGCAGCTGCACGTGTGGTGGTAACATAATCACTTTTGCACAGATAAGACGACCGTGCACCGAGTATGTGTATACATATATAAGTTAGAATATTAATACGAAACGTTAACACGCGCGGGCATTATACCATTACTATATATTTTTTTATCCCTCTTTCTCTCTTTCTCTCTCCCTCTGGGTCGTTTGTTAGCTCTTTCAATACGAAAGTGTTTAATAAACGTACACAATAGTATACACACGTGCATATCTATACATACATATATATATATATACATTCAATCCAATCCATTATAACATCTGCACATCGATTTGCAGTATAGTAGGGGCGGATACAGTACACCGTATATATTATTATATATTAATCAACAAAGTTACAACAACGATATTTCTTTTATTCTATAGGATCTCTTTTTTCACCTATATAATTATATATATACGTGTACATATATATGTATATACGAAAACTTTACGATGTTTATTATAGGTGCATGTATATATACATATATATATATATATATATATATATATATAATATATCTGATATTCTTTGTTAATATTCGTAATACAATATCGATCATTTGTCCGCGCGATCACTTCGACGTAACATTAATTATTATTATTGAAAGTTGATTTAGTTTGAGTTATGTATACACATTATACATAATAATATGTAATATTTAATATTTAATATATTCTATGTATAGAATATAGGTATAATATACATGTATATATTTATATATAGATATGTATAATACGTGTGTGTCCAATCTGCTAATGGAGAATCGATTTAAAACCACTTTGAAAATGACGGGCATCGCTAACGGCTGTATATATGCGGTTATTAATTATAACAACGGATAGCCACGCCCTCATGACTTCCGATGATATACGTGGAATAATAAATAAATTTATATACCTATATATACATATATGTACATATTGTTAATATTCTCCTAATATGAATACAATTAGGATAATCTTATATACCTAGATTATATACATATATAAGGTAAGAATATTTTAAAGTAGATAACAATACAGAAAGTATAGTTTTACAATAAGATTTTTTTATTTTATTATTATTATTAATTCTTTTCTTTTTTTTTTTTTTGAAAACTTTTATTGAAATGTAAAAAGCGTGTAACAACACGTCTCTTGCAGATCGTGGATTGTGGTAGACGAATGGGGAAGTTGAGAAGTGAGTTTTTGATAAAAGGAAGAGGGAAAAAAGAGGAATGAGATGAAAATATAGAAGAAAAGAAATAACAAAAAAAAAAAAAAAAAAAAGAAAAAGAAAAAGAACCCTGGCGCCAAGGATTAGCTCTTGGCGTTGGTACAGCACTTTATATGTATACGGTATACGTATGTATGTATGTATACGTACACGACAGCGTCGCGACGCGCTGTTACTATATACCCACCAGCGCATGGCATGCGGCTTAACTATATGGTGTATGTATAAGGTATGAAAAGGGGTTGACGAGATGTCAACGTCTTACGTCAGGAGCTTCAGAGTAGTCGGAACGTAGCCCCGGTTCCTCTTCCCTCTCTTCTATTTTCTCTCTATTCTCTTTCCTCCTTATAAGCTGGTTGCTCTCTCTCTCTCTCTCTCTCTCTCTCTCTCTCTCTCTCTCTCTCTCTTTTTCCCTTTGCCACGAGTAAAGAGGAAATATAAGGGATGATGCCTAACGTTGTGGTTTTATCTCTTCGCATTTCAGATTATACCGAATCTTAAAGACTTGACTTTTCCTACGTTCTTCTTCGCTTTTTCACTTTTTCATTTTATATATACGTACCTTTTTTTTTTTTTTTTTTTTTCTCTCTCATTCGCACCCTCGATCTTTCCGAACACTTTTATCCTTGACTTGAAAACAAAAAGAAGAATAATAAAACAAAAAAGGAAGAAAAATCTTTTAATTAACCTCAAGATTTTTCTATGTATACATTCTGAGGGGATCTGTAACGGTTCGTGATTTTTTTTTTTTTTTTGGGGGGGGGGGGGGTTTCTTGATTTTCCAAACATTCTTATTATATTTTCAATTATATAACAAATTTATTACGATGATTTGAATCAATTCATTCAATTATGTTACAATTATTGTTATTATTATTATTATTAATAATTATTATTAATTTATATACGTTACATAGGTACAGGTATCTTTAATATATACCGTATATATGTATATACATATATATTATGTATGTCCAGTTGAGTTACCAGTGGCGTTGCACTCGTGACCTCTTGACCCGGTGCGGTGGTTAGGTACGCAGTAAAACAACCGTCTCTCTTTCTCTCTCTCTCTCTCTCTCTCTCTTTCTGCGTGATCATATACCTATACGTGTTTGTATATGGGTATGATACATATATACTTATACCTATACATACATTTACTGCAGCAATTATCAAATACAAATCCACGTAATAATTCTTCGACTATAAAGTATAAGGGGAAAACTCCGGGGCCAAAATGACGCAGCATCATATTTTTTTTTTTTGTAATATATGATGTCAAAAAAATAAATAAATAAAAATGTGTGTCAAAATGTTCACTTTTATTTAATTAAGGTTTTTTTTTTTGTTTTTTCAAATTTTGAAGATTTTTTTAGTTTTTATTTTTATACATTTTTTTCTTTAAAAATCTATAAATCTATAAAATCTTTTTATATATTTCGGATCTGCTGTATGTATACATACATACATACATACATACATACGCCTATATAAAATACTATCTATACCTATCGTACCGTAATTTTTACCGTACCGTATCTTACCTTATATATTATATACCCGGTATCTCATGGTACTCATACCATAGATCGAAGAAGAACTTTGAGAGATAAAATCTGTTGAATCTCCACTTAGCCGAGACACGCTTCTCGCTCGAGCATCGATTCAGGAGGGTCCTTCAGGAGTTTGTTCCAACTCCTCGAGAGGAGAGGAAAGGAAAGGAAAGGAAAGGAAAGGACCAGGGGGGGGGGGGGGGGGGGGGGGGGGGTGGGTTAGAGAAGAGAATATATGAACGAAAAACGGGGATTGGAGTAAGAAGCAAATAAAAAAAAATATATAAATAAATAAATAAAAAACGAGTAACAATAAGAAAAATTTTTTTTTTTCTTTTTTAAATTGGAATGAAAAGGGGAATGGTAAATAAAAAATAAACTCGAAGTTTCAAATCGTGTAAAGTACATAAAAGGAAAACCAAAAAAATATACAGTATAAGGGTAAAAAAATTCTCAAAAATTAAAACATCAGTGTCTCTTTTTCTGTTTGAATACAATATTTTTTTTATTTTTTGTTTAAAATTAATATTCAAATATATACTCAATTCTACATTATAGGTATAGACATAATTTTTCGAATTTTATTTAATAATCGAAATTTTTATAGATATATACATTAGGTTGGTCCTTATTTTGTGTATTTTCGAAAAATGATCCGGCCGCCCCCCAGAATCTATCCAAATATATAATAAAAAATGCGTGTAAAGTTTGAGCCGTTAATATTAATATTAAGACGTGCCCCAAAGCGACCAAAGTTTCAAATGCAAATATACATGGATTTTTGTGCATCGATTGTAGAAAAATTGTTATCTCACGTGATAGTTTATCAAAAATTCTGAAACTTGGCTCAGCTGTTGCCTACAACCAGAGGTACAAAATGGTATTTTAATTATATTTTTATTTCGAAAATAAATCTCCGAATTATGACCTTTACATTAATTTTTTTTCCCTCTATTTCACGACAAGTCGGAGATTTATTTTCGAAATAAAAATATAATTAAAATACCAATTTGTACCTCTGGTTGTAGGCAACAGCTGAGCCAAGTTTCAGAATTTTTGATAAACTATCACGTGAGATAACAATTTTTCTACAATCGATGCCCAAAAATCCATGTATTTTTGAATTTGAAACTTTGGTCGCTTTGGGGCACGTGTTGATATTAATATCAAGGGCTTAAACTTCACAGGCATTTTTTATTCAATATTTAGAAAGATTCTAGGGGGCGGCCGGATCAAATTTCGAAAATACCCAAAATGAGGACCACCCTAATAAACATATGATGTAATCTATTAAATAAATCTATAAATATAATGATGAATCAGAAGACAGGAAAATCATCAACCATCATCATCGTCGTGTGGTATATAAATAAATATTCACATATACATACAGGTATACAATTATACATAGTATATGTATGAAAAAGTGAAGTGAAGATAAAAAAGAGAGTTAATTTCAGTTTATTTATTTATTTATTTTTTTCTATCTTTCTTCCCTATTCCCCGCCTATTTATATATTCGTCCATCTACGTCCAAATTTTCGTCGCAATTCATAAACGAGTACGTACACGTACATATACAAATACAGATACATACACGGCACACACACGTGTCTGCCAAATACTCACGCGTGTCCACTATAAGTTATATAGCTTGACCAGCACGAGATTGCTCGATTTAATTTATATTCACGTAACGTAGGTAGATTGGTAGGTAGGTACATACATACGTACGTACGTAGGTAGGTAGGTTACTAGTGTCAACGGACACACGTAATATATCTATATATGTCGCTTTTTTTTCTGTCCCCCATATTATTGATATGGAATTTTCTTCATAAATAATTCCCGCCCATTCGACTTTTTATTTATTTTTTTCGATTTATTTTAAAATCATTTTCTCAAAATCTTGTCCCACACATATATATATAATTTCGAAATTATAATTCTCTAATTTTGTAAAATTACTCAAAAAAAGAAAAAAAAAAAAAAGAAAGAAAAATAATTTTTTTAACAAAAAATTTGGGATATTTTATTTCTAATATCGTAATTTTTTTAATTTTTTTTATTTTTCTATTTTTTTAATTCTTATCGTAGCTTTTTGTCTTTTCTTTTAAAATTAATTATGAACTGTAGAATTATAATTTCAACCGACGATCGTATAATACGTCGCGTTATGTTACGTTACGTTGACTCGGCAATCAGTTGGCAACTTTTGAACCGTCGACTGACGACGACAAGTACAGGTTATATAATTTAATATAATATATACCTCGTTATATATATATATATACTTACATGCTCGCTTATATATGTATATACCTATGTATATATAAGCGTATAGATATTGCAGTCGAACAGATAGAACAGAACACAGAAACCTGCCTTTCCTTAACGAGTCCAATTTACTCGGGTCAAACGTGAGATCATACCACGCGATTTTCGCTAAATAAATTATAATATCTCAACGCAATATATCCGATCTATACATATACATATAATATATGAGATCCAATTTCAATTTTCGTCTAGGTATAATTAATTGAAAATAAAAGTCCCCATAATAATTTCTATGAAAAAAAAAAGGGTATATTAGAATATTTCAACTTTACTCCATAGTAATTTTGTTAGGTTTTGTTTTTTTAACTTCCTAAAATTGAAAATTTTCATAAAAAAGGGAAGTTATTGGTTTCGGTCCGATTTTCGAAAATCGAGTTTTCATCAGATCTCGACGTTTTGGGGTCCTAGGAAGCTATATTCTGACTATTTTTGCATGAACGTCCGTATAATGTGTGTGTGTGTAAACAAATTTTTGTCGTACGATATCTTTAGAACAAATCGACCGATTGGAATGGTTCTCATGGCGATCGAAAGGGTTTATCAAGACTTAGATCTGATTAGATTTTGGAGTCGATCGGTCGAGTAGTTTCAAAGTTATTTGAGAAATAATAATTAAAAAACAATTTTTTTCATGTTTTTAGCGCATAACTCCTAAACTGTTCGTGCGATTAGTCTCAAAACTTGATCAGACTTAGGTATTAGATAGTCCTTTCGATCGCCGTAAGATTCATCAAAATCGAACGATTGGTTTGAAAGATATTGCACGAGAAAAATTTCTCTTTTCGTCGTACGATACCTTTGGAACGAATCAACCGATTTGAATGATTGTTGCGGCGATCGAAAGGGTTCATCAAGACTTAGATCTGATTAGATTTTGGAATCGATCGGTCGAGTAGTTTCAAAGTTACTCGAAAAATAGAAATTGAAGAAAAAAAAGATTTGTATAGGGAAAACTAATTATACTTATAACCTTCTTTAATTTATTATAAACACAATAGTATAAATTAATTGTAACGTATTTAATACAGCGAGAAGTTTTCGGGTTGGCCCACAGGTCAACCGGTTTCCTGATTTTTTTTTTGTTTTGTTTTCTGAAGTGAAACTTCTTTTGACAGTGTACCAAGAATTTTTAAATGCAACGGAAAGTGTAAGATTATAAGTTTTAATTCTTACATCTTAAGTCTCAAGTTCCAAGTCCTAAGTCTTAAGTCCTAAATCTTAATTCTTAAGTTAGAAGTTTCACTTTTTTTTTTTTTTTTATCTCTATCCTCTTTCTTTTAATTCCGTCTCACTTCTTCTTTCTCCCCCACATTTTACAATAATCAATTCATTTAATTATACAAATTTCTACTTCAATCTGTCTCACATATTCTTTTTTTTTATACTTTCTAAGTTTCCCATTATAATATTAATAATATTGAAAAACTGGCTGTACGTATACTAAACATATATCGACGATAAATTATTTCACCCAAAATAATATAAACCCATCAAATAATATATCCTGGAGGTATAACAAACAGGAAGAGCAGAAGCAGGGGAAAAGATGCTACAGGAAGGTATATAAAAAAACAACAAACGAACATAATTTACCTTCCAGATATATCGGATCGATGATTTACTCCATTTCCCACACTTTCGCGAATTATTTATTTATTTATATATATGTATATATGTTATACGTACGTTATACATACTTCGATATATGTATAGGTATATTAGACTGGGCCAAAAAAATCAACTATTTTTTATTTTTTTTAAAGTATATCGAAAATATTGTTTGGGGTGACTAAAAAAAATTATTGTGAGAATTTGAGTCCTTAATATTAATATTAAGAGGTCTATCATCGCAATTTTAGATTTTTTTTTCCTCACCGGGTTTTTGTCTCAGAACTCCCAAACCATTGAGTTAAACAAAATCGACTTAAAGATATTTTTTGAAGGAAACTGAATGCTCTACAAAAAAGGTCTGATTGAAATTTTCCGTCAGATGAACCGTTTCCTCACAATCATGCCTTAAAAATTGGTCTAGTTTTACAATTAGATCTTTCAACTTTGGAAGATCAAATTGTAAAACTATCCCAATTTTTAAGGCATGATTGTGAGGAAACGGTTCATCTGACGCAAAATTTCAATCAGACCTTTTTTGTAGACCATTAAATTTCCTTCAAAAACTATCTTCGAGTCAATTTTGTTTAACTCGATGGTTTTGGAGTTCTGAGACAAAAACCCAGTGAGGAAAAAAAAATCTAAAATTGCGATGATAGAGCTCTTAATATTAATATTAAGGACTCAAATTTTCACAATAATTTTTTTTTTGTCACCCCAAACAATATTTTCGATATACTCTAAAAGAAAAGAAAAATAATCGATTTTTTTGGCCCAGTCTAAGGTATATGTGTGTATGAACGACAGGCTGCTTTTCCGTACTGACAAATTTCGGTTATAACTTCTTCCCTTATTCCCCCCACATCTTCCCCGTTTATTCATCAGCAATATAGGCGTATGTATAGGTATTATATGTATATATCCTACACGATGAAAATTGGACTCTTTCGTTACCTGCAACCGTGTACTTGTCGTGATAAATTTTACCTCTCTGATGTGACAGTTATGGGATTTTACTTACCCTAAAACATATACGATGCGTGTGTTTATTTTACGTATATGTATATCGTGTGACTAATGGCAAAAGGTCGTAAGCACCAAAAATTTTTTTTTTTCAAAACATATCAGAAACGCATAGATATGTCGAAATTTGTCAAGAAAATGTATTTTCAAGTTTTTTTTTTTTTGGCGCATACGCCCTTTTTCCATTAGACACGCGATATATATACATATAGGTATATGTAATATGAATATAGATACATACTTGTGTATGTACAACTACATACATATTAAAACAAGGAGAGAGTACTAATTAGTAAAGAGTTTTTCAGCCAAGGGACAAGGACAAAAGGTTTAAGCTTTGGGAAAGTGGTTATATGTATATATATATACTGAAAACTCTGTCTATTATACTGAACTGATATTATATAAGGAGGGAACGAAGATCGTTTGATGATACCTAGTAAAACGATTTTACGATAGGGAGATAAGAGAGAGAAAAATTTAACTAACGTCCGAAAAGAAAAAAAGGAGGAAAAATTATTAATAATTAAATAAAAAAATTAAATAAATGAATGAAAATTTTGTAAATCAACGTATGAAAATTGGAAATGAAAAGTTGGAAGGAAAAGTATATTTGGAAGAATTTTTTTTAATATCAGAGTCTTTTTGTTCAGAGTCTGCATAGTCGATTAAATAAATTTCAAATCGAAATATGTACAACGATCAGATTTCAAAATTTTGAAATTTGAAATTCACGCATAAAGGACTTCGTGCTTTTGAATGAAATTTTCGGATTCTTTCTCTACGTATATCCAAGTCTTGGACTTTCGTCTGTATTTTGAAACTTTAAAAATTCTTCACATTGTTATACTTGATAAAAATGATTTACAGTAATTAAAAAATCGGCTTTCGTATGGAAGCTAGACGATGAAAAGTACCTACCATAAAAAAAACAAAAAAATCCTAATTTTAAGATTTCTTTTTATTTATTTTTTTAATTTTTCATTTTTTGAGGACAGAATAAGCGATATGCGACATCGTACCGCGGGATATAGATATATACCTATGTCAACCGATGCATGAAAAGGATCGTAACTTTTGGTATACTAGAGAAAATTTTTTTTTTTTCCTGGTCACGTACATACGTACAGAAAATTTTTTCGTTATAGTAGCTGGTTTAACGTTTGAAATTAGTGAAGCCAGTGTCCTGGGCAGTATATATATCAGGTATGAGGTATGGTGAAACAAAAGGTTGGTATATACATATATATACATGCTTTTACAGTATATAACCCCCTGAATTTTTAAACCACCTTTATATCTCCTTCCTCTTTTTTCATCCTCTTCCTCTTCCTCTTCCTCTTCTTTCATCCTTCTCGCAGTCCTTGCGGTTAGTCGCGTTGTCCTTGTAGTATTATAGGGGACGTTATTTTACGAGCTTGAAACCAAGGAATTCCGCACGCAACTGCTGCGAAATTTCATGAGGTTGCTATTGCTGCGCCTTTTAGCTTACGTGTGCTCGTAGCTATGCTTCATGTCGAATGCTAAAACTGGAGATCCGTGACTCGTGGTCTCACCGCCGCAGACTGAATCATCGTTTTTTTTTTGTCTTTTTAATAATGAGCTAAATAAAAAAAATACTTCATTTTTTTTTTACGAAGAACTTCCATTACCAAAAAACAGAAAAATTCCAATTTGAATTCCGGGTCTTAGAAATAAAATAAAACAAGTCGGAAAAACAGTTTTTCGGAATACTTTTCATCAGAAAGAAAATAAAAGGATGGGTTTGTCAGGGAAAGAAAAAGTATAAAAACGTAATGAAAAACCGAAAAAAAAAAGATCAGAATTGAAAATATCACGTAAAAAAAATGCCCTATATATTGACAAACAAGAATTTCGTACAGTGCGTTTAATCCCAATTCGATCTGGGTACACTTACAATTTCTTATTGTCATTGGCAAGGATCGCCCTATATATTGCCAAACAACAATTTTATACAGTGCATTCATTCTAAATCGATCTGGGTATATTTACAATTTTTTTGGGTGTCATTGGCAAGGAATGCCCTATATATGTGAAATTCTCAACTCGGAAGAATATATTCTTTCATTCAGAAAGGTGATACAGAGAAAAAAGTATAGGTTTGTCATTAAAACGGCGAAAATCGATTCATTTTCGGTAGAACCGAAAGTTCAAATTAAACGAGTTATGGAAATTTATCATGCCCATCATTTGGTTGTAAAGTCGTGTGAATTTCAGATTTTTTCATCGATCCGTTTCCGAGATCACCGCGCGAGTTTGTCGAACAGGCCGACAGACAGACCAACATATTTCTGAAAACCTATTTTTCGGATTCTAGAGGGTCGAAACCGTGAAGATTCGTTGAAATTAGCGAAAGTCACTTTTCGACCGAAACCAATACTCTTCTCATATCACCGTAGGTGATGAAAAGTAATAAAATAAAATCAAATATAAAAAAAATCTTCGTCAGTCATTTTATAATTTTTATAACCTCAGGGCTTAAAAATAAAAAAATAAAAATTAAGAAATTCGAATCTAAATTCTTATTTTTAAAACTTTGACACGTATTATATGTCACCGTCCACTCTCAGATTTATCCCTGAGGATTTAATACTGAATGAAATTTTAAAACCTTCACGTATATATTTTCATGTCCAATGTCCACCCTGCTTAGTATGTATAAACGTCCAACCTACGGCACGGTGCGTCTCAAGGCTAGATAGGAATCCCTCGGGTACCCTATCTCTACCTTGTTCGTTACTATACAACGGCAAATTGGGAATTAGAGACTGGCCCAATGCTGGCTGGCTGGCTGGCTGGCTGGCTGCGGGTGTTGGTGTTCGCTCGACGCACGACACGAACAGCTATTGTTCACGAGTACCAGTCCTCTTCCTAATTAACATACGCTATACATATAACCGACTCGCGTTCTTCTTCGGACTTATTTTAGGCTCCCAAACCACGTTCCCAGCTCTTTTCCCGATCTCATCCCATATCCCCCCCTCCCAATACCATACCATCGTCTCTCTCCGTTTGACAAATTCACTTTATACATCATCAAATTACAATCCGAAAGAAATTCGTCCATTTATTATTATTATTATTATTGTTATTATTATTATTATTATTATCATCATCGTTGGTTTATTCATTCGCGAAATTATTGCGATATGGCCGGAGACTTTTTTTACTCTGATACGTATACAGTCCGGTTCGCTGATCAGAGAATTTAGAATTTCAGATTTCCACCTGCTGTTTCGTATACGACTCGAATGTGTGGAGAATTATAACGCGTCTTATATAAAAGTCAAATTTTTACATTTTTTTTATTTTTTTTATTTAACATATTTTACGGTTCAGCATCGTGAATATAGTCGCGATTTATCTGAAACAAGTATACGTATAATTTTTTTTTTTTTTTTCTGTTATGTCTTGTGTCAAATTTGAATTGTTTTACGGCTAAACGATTTGATTTAAGAAAATCATATCTTCTTCTGTCTCGTATTTTGTTTGAATTTTTTTTTTTTGTTCTTTTTACTTTTCATCACCTACGGTGATATAAGGAAAGTATTGATTTTGATTGAAAAATGACTTTTGCTAATTTCAACGAATCTTCACGTTTTCGACCCTCTAGAATCCGAAAATCAGGTTTTTGGAAAGATTTTGGTCTGTCTGTCTGCCTGTTCGACAAACTCGCGCGGTGATCTCGGAAACGGCTCGATGAAAAAATCTGAAATTCACACGACTTTACAACCAAATGATGGGCATGAAAAATTTCCATGTCTCATTCAATTTAAACTTCCGGTTCTACCGGAAATGAATCGATTTTCGCTGTTTTACTGACAAACCTATACTTTTTTCTCTGTATTACCTTTCTGAATGAAAGAATATATTCTTCCGAGTTGAGAATTTCACATATATATAGGGCATTCCTTGCCAATGATATCAAAAAAATTGTAAATATACCCAGATCGAATGAGAATGAATGCACTGTATAAAATCGTTGTTTGTCAATATATAGGGCGATCCTTGCCAATGACAATAAGAAATTGTAAGTGTACCCAGATCGAATTGGGATTAAACGCACTGTATGAAATTCTTGTTTGTCAATATATAGGGCATTTTTTTTTTACGTGAAATTTTCAATTTTCATCTTTTTTTTCGGTTGTTCATTACTTTTTTTATACTTTTTCTTCCCCTGACAAACCCATCCTTTTATTTTCTTTTTGATGAAAAGTACCCCGCAAAACTGTTTTTCCGGCTTGTTTCTTTATATGGCATCCGGATTATACCGTTTGAATTTATTTCTCTTCAATATTATATATATATATATATATATATAAATCGTTTCTCAGCGAGATTTTGATATCTTTTATTACCTCACATGTATGTACATACACACATACATACCCGTCTTGTTACTTTTTCTAAATCCTCCTTCGTACTTTCTCCTCGATTTAAAAATCCATGATATTTTTCTTCATTCGTTTGCGATCTTGTGTTTGTATCGAGAAAAAAATCAAGGAAGTCTTATCTCTTTGATTCGTTCGCTGATCTGATCTGATCTGATCTGATCTGATCAGATCAGGTTCTTTCGCGTTTATTTTAAATGTAATACCCATCCTTTTACATACACATGAATTACATCTAATAACCAATTCAATAATTTTCTTGTACCTACTTCACCTACTTCAGAGTTAAACGTCATACCCTATAGGTACTGTACCTACTTTACTTTATTTTACTTTACTTTACTGTACTGTACTTTACGTCCTGCCCTAATCCCTGAAACCCTCAGCTAAGGTTTGCTTCGAAGCTTCAAAGTAATTTCTCTGACCCGTGAGAAGAGGGAAAGAGGATGAAGGGGAAAATAAAAACCCTCCGCAATTTCTCTTCGAAGCGGAGGAGCTGCAATCGTAGTGTATGTACATACAAGAGGCAATAACAGATATATAACAATTTTTTTTCCCCCTTTTTTTTTTCTTTCTTCTTCTACTTTCCCTCCCACTTGGAAGTCCTTCAGAATATCAGCCTGATTGCGAGAAGGAATTCTACCGTAAGGGATATCTACGTTGAAATGTGTATTTTGTTATACAGGAAGCTTAACGAACTATATAAGTTTTATATCCATTTGAATAACGCAGATAAAAAACGTAATTTTTTTATTTTTAATTTACAACTTCGAACCTACGTATACGACTTTTCGTTCAGGCTAAGCGTGGGAGAGGGAAGTTGGTTTCGTGTATCGATTCACCATACTGTGTGACGTTTCGTTTTGCCTCTTCCTTCTCCTCATCCTCATTCTTGTCCTTCTTTCATACGTACAGCTACGAATTTTCTACGTCGATCCTTCACCTTCATATCAACGGAAAAAATCTCATCTTTATCTTCATCTCCTGTCTCTCTCCCGGACGGTAGGAGAGCAACAAATGTCCTTATTTTAGGTCTGCAGATGATAAAAATAAAAGGAAATGAAAAGAAGAAATGGAAATGAAAGAATAAAAATAAATAAATAACAAGAAAGAGGACACCAAAAATTTTAAGGAAAATGAGAAAGTGAATAATTTACGAGGGCTCTCACATAATTGCCCCAAGATCTTTACTATTATTCAACTCCGGAGGGCATACAGGGTGATTCATTTTAATCTGTCCAGATTGATATATCTCGAAAACTGATCATAATACGTAAAAATAGTTTAGATGAAACTTGTTGGATATCGAAAGGGAAATAACGTGGTGCAGTATAATTTTCAGTATGTTCAGATGCTGAGGCTGGGAGAAGGTCGACTTTGTTTTTTTTTAATGGATACCTATATTTTTTCTTACATAATTTTGTTCTACTTGGAAAATGACACGACTTTCGTATGAAACTTTTTTTTGTATGACACTAATTTCTTGTGATATTCAACTGAATAACTAGAGATTTTTGAATTTTCAACAACATTTCAACTCTAAACTATCAAGTTTGGAAAAAAATTGCAAGAGGTAAAAAGTGCGTAATTTTATACAATGAATTTGGAAAAATAATTACAGAATTTTTCCTTCAACTTTTTATTGCAGTTTCTTTAATTGCGTGAGAAAAAAAATATCAAAAACTGTCAAAAAAGTTCTGCAAGAATATTCTTCAAGATTCTTTGCATGAAATTACGCAATTTTTGTCTCTTGCAATGTTTCTTCAAACTTGATAGATTAGAGATCAAATATTGTGAAAAGTTCAAAAGTCTCTAGCTGTTCAGTTGAATATGATAAAAAACTTGATGTCACACAAAAAAATGTTTCATACGAAAATCGTGTGATCTTTCAAGTAGAATAAAATTTGGTAAGAAAAAATATATATTTCCATTAAAAAAAACAAAGTCGACCTTCTCCCTGTCTCGGAATCTCCACCTATTGAAAATTATACCGCACCATATTTTTTCCCTCTCGATATCCTACAAGTTTCATCTAAAGTATTTTTTCGTATTATGATTAGTTTTCCAGATTTCGGTCTGGACAGATTATAAAATGAATCACCCTGTATATACGGGTGTAGTGATTTATAACAATACGCACGAATACCAAAATTGCCAGGATTATAATTCGGCTAAACTTCTGGACTCATATATATATATATATATATATATATATATATATACCAAGTCGACAAAACTTTTGTTAAAGAATTTTAAAATGCGGTTTTAACGTAAAATTTGAACTTTACTGTTATATACTAACTCTATATATATATATACATACAATAGAACGAAATTATATATTCCATTCTAAAACTTCACCCCCATTCTTCTTCTTCTCCTTCTTCTTCTTGTTCTTCTCCTTGCTTGCGGAAGGGGAAATAACTAACTAACTAACTAACTAACTTATATATAAAGATCGGCAAAAAGATTCTTTTCACTTAATAAAAAAAAAAATTGTTTCTCACCCTGTATATATTATTATTATTATTATATTGTAAATAGATTATGAAATCTGAAAGTGTATATATATAAAAACAATTATCCGTATTGTTTTATTTATAATCGTTTTCGCATTTCTTTGATCTTCCCCCTCCCCCTGCCCACCTCTCTCCATTTTTCATACTTTTCTTTACACATTTCAAATTGAAACGAGACAAAATGCCAACCTGTATTTCCCAGAGTAGGTAACGAACAAACCTTTTTCCACACTTTTCATGGCGGTGTTGGTTGATGTGAAATCAATGACGTCATGGGACTACCATCATCCCACCTTCCTCCTGCTTCTCCCGTCCTTCTGACGCACCTACGCTACTCAAAAATAAAAATAATGATAAAAATAAAACTAGACAGAAGCCTGGGGGGGTTAAAAGGAAAGAGCGAGAGGGGGAACTGGACCCAAATACCTTCCATTTTCATTTCTATTTCCCTTTTTTTCTCTCTTCCTTTATTTGTATTTGTATTTTTTATTTTTCTTTCCTCTTTCCTTTCGTCATCTTTTTCTTCTGCTGCTTCTTCTTGTTCTTCTATTTCTATTTCTTTCTTCTCTATTTCCCTGAAACACAGAAATGAAATCAGAAATTCTTCAAATATCATCCCGTCAAAGAGAATATGAGAATATTTCCCCGACGCTTTTCTCTCCCTCTCTCTCTCTCGCTATCTCTCGTTTTCTCTTTCTCTTTCTCGTATATATGTATATATAACCTATATTGTATGTATATACATACCCTTCAGAAAGAATAAGTGGAATTTTTCTCGTTACGATGAATGATCTGCGATCGTTTAATATCCGTTATTCGAGCAGGAGTTTTGTTGGAAGGTCGTTATCGACACCCTATAATATGAATGCTATAGATAAAATAAAAAAATATTTAAAAAAAAAAATATATATATATATATATTTGAGCAGAAATTTTCCCCTTTTTGTCCTATACATATGGGGCATTCCAGCTATAACCGAGCGGCCATTGCCTCGACATTTTTTTTTGTGATGCCATTTTTTTCTCGGGTACTTTTCGACAAAAAAAGACATACGTATTCCTCAAAAAAAATTATTCGTCATCCGGTTCCAGTTTATGACCTTTCAAAGCAGAAAGAAAATTATTTTCGACTAGAGTGTATCCTCTGATTTTTTTTCAAATAAATTCACTAAAAAGTATATTAAAAACCGCATCTTTTGGTGGCTATCTCATCGTGGAGATATGATTTTTCGATTTCTTCTATTTGGATGAAAGTGTGAAAAATGTGTTTTATTCGTAAAAAAGGAGTAAGTAAGCTTACTTGTCGGTAATTGTAACCCTTGCCATGAATTCGACAATAAGAATAATAACTGAAGAATGGAAAAACATCCACGATTTGCAAAAGAATTCATATCCGAACACGTGTACTTGCCAGTACTTGCTCCTTTTTTACGAATAAAAACACATTTTTCACACTTTCATCCGAATAGAAAAAATCGAAAAATCATTTCTCCACGATGAGATAGCCACCAAAAGATGCGGTTTTTAATGTACTCTTCATTGAATTTATTTGACAAAAATCAGAGGATGCACTATAGTCGAAAATAATTTTTTTCCGCTTTGAAAGGTCATAGACTGGAACCGGGTGACGAATAATCTTTTTTGAGGAATACGTATGTCTTTTTTTTTGTCGAAAAGTTCCTGAGAAAAAATTGGCATCCCAAAAAAAAATGTCGAGGCAATGGCCGCTCGGTTATAGCTGGAATGCCCGATATATACCTAGATAACCATATACCTATAGGTATCTAAGTCACCGGGTTAAAGTAGAAGACGAAATTTTCGCTGCAATCTCCCACGGGTACACGAAGGAACCTTCCATAACGACTATATCCCACGATTGGACCAGTGTTCTTCAGCTATTCGAGTTCCCATGGGCCTCCATCACCACCTCTAGCACAATTTACGGGATTCCAAACTTTTCTTTCTTTACCTATATACCCAGACTTCGTTCTCGAGATAAATAGAACCCCGAGTAAAGTATCTCTTCATTCTTTCGTTACACTTTGTTTGTTCAGTTTGTCCTTTTCTGCTTTTATGTTTTTTTTTTTTTCGTTTTTTGTTTAACAAAGAGAAAAAAAAAAAACAGAGAGAAAAACAAGAAGGAGGAGGAATTGTATTCTCGAAATATGTTACAAAGCCCATTTTTTTCAAATTTTTTCTCTTATTATTATTATTATTCTGTACAATTATTTGATTATGTATAATTTCGTGTACTCTTTTCAAAAAAGAGCTGTACTTGGTTTGAATAACGAATTTTAAACGAATACCTTACCATTCTTATGTTCATTTTTAAACATTCGACGTAATTATTGTACCAAAAATTCTTTGTTGGAAAAAATTTTTTACTTTCTTTTTTCATACGCAAGATAGTCTTTTACGGAATCTTTGAAAAATCGCTTTCAAACATTTCCAAAAATAAATTTATAAAATAAACAAGCCGGAAAAACAGTTTTTCGGAGTACTTTTCATCAAATAGAAAATAAAGGATGGGTTTGTCAGGGGAAGAAAAAGTATAAAAAAGTAATGAAAAACCGAACAAAAAAAGATCAGAATTGAAAATTTCACATAAAAAAATGCCCTATATATTGACAAACAAGAATTTCATACATTGCGTTTAATCCCAATCCGATCTGGGTACACTTACAATTTCTCATTGTCATTGGCAAGGATCGCCCTATATATTGCCAAACAACAATTTTATACAGTGCATTCATTCTAATTCGATCCGGGTACATTTACAATTTTTTTCGTGTCATTGGCAAGGAATGCCCTATATATATGAAATTCTCAACCCGGAAGAATATATTCTTTCATTCAGAAAGGTACTACAGAGAAAAAAGTATAGGTTTGTCAGTAAAACAGCGAAAATCGATTCATTTTCGGTAGAACCGAAAGTTCAAATTAAACGAGTTATGGAAATTTATCATGCCCATCATTTGGTTGTAAAGTCGTGTGAATTTCAGATTTTTTCATCGATCCGTTTCCGAGATCACCGCGCGAGTTTGTCGAACAGGCCGACAGACAGACCGAAATCTTTCCAAAAACCTGTTTTTCGAATTCCAGAGGGTCGAAAACGTGAAGATTCGTTGAAATTAGCAAAAGTCACTTTTCTACCAAAATCTATACTCTTCTCATATCACCGTAGGTGATGAAAAGTAAAAATTTGACTTTTCTAACTCCGGAACATTAAACATTAAATTACAGTACACGTAAACATTACACTTATTCGATTATAATTTCTCTCCGCAATGGGACTGAGGATGAGAATTGGAATGGAAATTGAGATGGAGGATGGCAGGAGGTCGGTCGGTATATTTCCGGAGTTAGAATATTGTTCCCGCCGAGTTTTACCCAGCAACAATTTCAAAACGAAGTTTTAAATGTTAGTTAGGTATAAATAATGATAATTGTACATTATATATATATATATATACATACGTATACGTATCTAACGCGTGTTACTTGGCTGTAAATAAAGATCAACTACCGTAGGTAACTGGTATGTAAGGAAACACGAGCTTATAGTCCCCGTTGCGGAACGACCGCAGCAATTAATTCAAAAATTTTCAACGAACCTAATTATTCTACTACTTTTATACTATCAAACTGTACGACTAATTATACCTCATCACGCTTCTTCTTCTTCTTATGCTTCTTCACATTATTCGAAAATTATTTAGGATTTTAAGAAACTTCGTATTGAAAAAAAAAAAAAAAAAAAAAATCTTTCAACAAAGACAAAGATGAGAAATTGTAATTAATTCTATTTTCGATTAATTAAAATGCTTTGATTTAAATTAGACACCTTGTATAACATATTTACTAGACTGGGCCAAAAAAATCGACTATTTTTTATTTTTTTTTCAAGTATATCGAAAATATTGTTTGGGGTGACAAAAAAAAATTATTGTGAGAATTTGAGTCCTTAATATTAACGTTAAGAAGTCTATCATCGCAATTTTAGATTTTTTTTTCCTCACCGGGTTTTTGTCTCAGAACTCCCAAGCTATTGAGATAAACAAAATTGACCCCAAGATATTTTTTGAAGGAAATTGAATGCTCTATAAAAAAGGTCTGATTAAAATTTTCCGTCAGATGAACCGTTTCCTTACAATCATGCCTTGAAAATTGATATAGTTTTACAATTTGATCTCCCAAAGTTGAAAGATCAAATTGTAAAACTATACCAATTTTTAAGACATGATTGTAAAAAAAACGGTTCATCTGACGGAAAATTTCAATCAGACCTTTTTTTTAAAGCATTCAATTTCCTTCAAAAAATATCATGGAGTGAATTTTGTTTATCTCAATGGTTTTGGAGTTCTGAGACAAAAACCCGTGCAGGAAAAAAAAAAAATCTAAAATTGCGATGATAGACCTCTTAATATTAATATTAAGGACTAAAATTCTCGCAATAATTTTTTTTAGTCACCCCAAACAATATTTTCGATATACTTAAAAAAAAAAAGAAGAAAAATAGTCGATTTTTATGGCCCAGTCTAATATTCACCCATGAATAATATTAATTTCAAAATATCTCTCTAGGCTGTAACTATCTTCCATAAATTTCAAATATTCGTACACGTATGTATGTACGTAGATACATAGACAGGTATATAGTTAGGGTATGTACGTTACCTATACGTGATTCCATTAGGTTTCCACGAGTTCACGGATTTCCGATAATACGAAGCAAAACAGTAACATCTACTGCAAGGAAGTACCGAACCTGTTCCTATAGAGTTTAAGTTTAGTATAGGATGTGTAGTACGTGACGTATACTGTAGGAAACTATCACACAGTTTACAGTTTCCAATTTACAATTTACAATTTACAATTTACATCATCGGGTATAGTAGCTATACATACGAATCCTGTCTCAAGAGTATAACAAACAGCTTAGCTACAAGTTTATCGAGTTCTCTCATTGCGTGGTTATAATAAATCGATCGATCATGATCTATCCTGTACTTAGTATGTGGGTACACAATATATGGGGCGTTACAGCTCAACTCAACCAACCATTGGAACTCATGTGTTAGCATTATTTTTTCGAAAAAACATATGTCAAAGTTCGGATAAAAGAAAAAGAAAAAAAAAAGAAAACAATGTTTCTGTAAGTTACAGGTCTTGGATTCAATTTCTTGACAGTGATACAATTTTTGGTAAATTCAAACGGCGAACATTTGAAATTTTTGTCGAATGTAAATACGAAAATGTATAGAAAAATGTTGAATCAAAAAAAAAAAAAAAAAAAAAAAAAAAAAAAAAACGTTATCTTACGAATTTCTACTGAAATTAATTGCAGAATTTTTAAATCACTTTTTGATCTAATTTTTAGTTTATAAACGTCGAGAATTTCGATTTTCTCAAATATCTCCATAACCGATTTGGATGAATTTTTTACATAAAAAAACTTGTAAGTCGAATGAGAATGAATCCACTGTATAAAATTGTTGTTTGTCGATATATAGGGCATTTTTTTTTATGTGAAATTTTTCAATTCTGATCTATTTTTTTTTTCCGATTTTTCATTACTTTTTTTTATACTTTTTCTTCCCCTGACAAACCCATCCATATTTTTTTTCAATTTGATGAAAAGTACTCCGAAAAACTGTTTTTCTGGCTTGTTTTTTTTTTTTTTTTTTCAGAAAACTAATATTTGTTGTTTGTTTGTAGTTTGTTTTTTTGCTTTTTTCGAAACGATTTAATTTTATATTCAAGAATAACTATCGACGTGCTCCAACGGAATCCTTGAACTCCGCATCCGCCTCCTTCACGAGGCAGTAATAATCCCGTTCAAATTGGAAGGAATATATATACTTATGTACATATATAATACATATATATATTCCTATTGGAAAATGCAAATATGTTAGAATTTTTATTTTTCTCTCTTTTTCTTTGCTTTTCTATCTGTCGACTGGTTTCTTATACGAACGATTTTTACGCTGCGGTATGAAAACTTGGCATAAGCTATACCTTGTGATAAGGAAAGGAATACCTACCTGGAGGTGGAAACTATTTTCGAATCTCGAATCGAATTTGGAGACTGGAAAGAAGAGAAAAAGATAAAGAAATAGAAAATTGAAGTGAAGATGAATTTGAAGTTAAACAAAAAACGGAAATGAAAAAACAGAATTACAGCAAAAAATAAAAAAGCAAAATCAAAAAAAAAAATATATGAACAGCGAAAATTCATAAAAAAAAATTTTTTTATATGATATAAAATTTATCAAAAATGAAACTACGAGACTGGATTAAATTCTGTCTACTAAATTCTTCTTCTGTCTGATGAATTCGTTTTTTCAAATTTTGTTTCTTTTTCTTCTCTTTTCAAATTCTTTTTATCTTTTCTTTTTTCTATTTTAAGCCCTTCCTCGCTGCTGTATTCCTGCACTAGCTGGTCATTCTGTTTGATCGAACTCTGTCTTATAGGTATAGACTATATACATATACCTATCTACATATAGACGCAACAAAGGGATGTTTCCATCGTTAATTAAGCGCTGTCAAGGCGTCTAATTAAACTGTTGATCTCACGCCGCGTGGTTCTTCCTCATCGTATGTAAATTTTGTTACGGGTGGAGGTGGGTTGTATATATGTTCATTCGGGTTGGCCAAATAAACCAACTATTATATTTTTTAAAAAGACTCTTCCAAAAACATGTTCTTTATGATCGAATAACAAGCCTCGAAAAATCTGAACTCTTAATTTTAATATTTAGATATCGTTCGTCGCGATTTTCTATTTCCAATTTAAAATAACATTGGAAATTTTCTTGTCGTACACTTAGATTTTTATATCTCAAGTACTAATCTACTTAGAAAGATTCTGCGTAGCTACTTTTGTTCAAAATTGAACGTTCTAAAAAAAAGGACTTCTCATCTTTTTCGATGAATCTAACCGTTTCCAAGTTATTCATGGTTATTTACCATTAATAAAAAATAACCTGCAACTTTGAAAACGGATAGATTTATCGAAAAAGATAAAGAGACATTTTTTTTAGAACGTTCAATTTCGAACAAAAGTAACTATACAGAATCTTTTTAAGTAGATTAGTACTCGAGATATAAAAATGTAAGTGTACGACAAGAACATTTAACATGTTATTTAAATAGGAAATAAAAACCAAATTTTTATCATTTACTATCATACTTTCTCATTCTGGAATCTCGCTTTATGTATATGTATACAGAAAATTAAAGTTTTGTATATAATATGTATACCTAAACGTTGGTGCAAAGTGCGCGTCAAGTTTCCAAGCGAACGCAATTAACCGAGCAAATAATAGCTCAATTAGCTTTTATAACTTAACGAAGAAGAATAATCAGCGAGTTATTATATATTTTACCTTATACATATATACATATATATATATATATATATATACACCTATATACCTAGTCTTGTATTATAATTTATAATTACCCTATATACCTAGCCTATATCTACCTTGTGGCAGTTTAACGCAATATATTAAAACAGAATATCATTAAAAACCGTGTAAATAATTTTATTTAATGAAATAATTAGTTTTTCATTTTATGTAAGTGTATATATATAATACATACATATAATAAATCGGGATACACAGGGTGAGAAGAAAAATTCGAGTCTGTTGATATACATATATACTTAATTTAAATTAACGATATAAAAATTCGTATGAATATTAGCTTTTTTTCATTTTCATTTCGTATGATACGAAATGATTCTTTTTATTTTTTTTTTCATCAATCTTTCTTCGGATAATAATTAACGACTTGAATTAATAAATTTTCCTCTGTCTTTCTAAAACAAAAAAAAAATGAGAGATAAGAATCTCCCGCAATTCTGTACTTATACCTCGCAGCACAGCTAGTAGAGTCAATCAATATGATAGAATAAACTTTGCTAGGTAGGTATATATACCTACCTATATGTATATAGGTATGTATAATATTCCTTGAGGCGTTCGGGACGACCGAGGACTAGGTCGCGTGACGTTTCTACCTATATACATAGCGAATATATATATAATTGTATATGTATATACATATATATAGTTCAAAGGTAAAGGCGTTACCTTTGATTTGAAATCGCACGCCCGAGTCTCGGCAGCGTTTCCGTTTTATAATTAACGAATCCTTTACGCCGTGTAAAGTCCTTACCTGCGACGACGCGCTTCAAAAGCTGCCTTTCGCTTTTACCTTTTCGCCTTTCCCATTTGACTTTTCACTTTTCACACTTTTCACACTTTTTACCTTCTTTCAACACTGTTATGTATATTAAGTATATTATATGTGGGTATAATAGCTGTGTAATATAATTGTTTTGCAATTCATGTAAACTCATTTAAATTCAGTTTATTATATATACATTATATGTATAGGTATATATAACTCCAATACATATATACCTTATAATATCTCAAAGGATTCTGCAGTCACATTATTTTTATTCATCATTTTTTAAACAGGATTAAAATAAAAAAAAAAAAATCTTAAGTAGACTTAAGACTTAAGACTTAAGAGTTAAGACTTAAGACTCAAAACTTAAGACTTAAGAGTTAAAACTTCAGACTTGGGAGTCAAAACTTAAGACTTAAGACTTAAGACTTGAAACTTAAGACTTGAGACCTAAAACTTAAGACTTAAGACTTAAAACTCAAGACTTAAGGTACTATATGCGGCCATAACGTTTATCTTCTTGAAAACAAAAACAAAAGAATTAATTATATAAAATAATATACATAAGATAATTATTATATAATATATTGTATATAAGGTATATATTATATATATGTTAACTAAACTATTATCAGATCACTTACATGTATGTATAACAAGCTTTTCGTTACTCCTGCGGTAGTTTAGTTACAGTTTATATTCTATCGGAAGTGGGGTTGGTATATCCTATGTATTTACAATATATATATATATACATACACATACCTAGATGTATATACATATATTTATAGTTAAGGGTTTGTGTCTCAGGTATATTATACCAAAACTGCAATTTACATAGATCTAGATATATGTAAATACAAGTTGCGATTTATGAACACAATTTGCACACGTCCAACAAACCCTTTCCCTATTCTCGTACCCTTAAATCCTCTCGTGCAGGCCATAAGGTTTATTATAATTAAAGGAACTTGCTGTTTGGATAATTTTATAGAAATTAACTATACACATAAACACATGCAGATTTTATTTATAATCAGTCGTTCGAAAAAAAGAAACATAACCTATAATATTCTTTCTCTTTATTTCTGCAGTTTATTTTTTATTTTTTTATTATCCCCTCCTTTTTTTTTTTAAGATCCTTTGTCACCCTCAGAAAGGATCTCGCATATAACTTTTGATGTTTGCTATAACGTATATACGAGTAGGTATATATAAGGGAGGTGTATAGATATTCGGTAAGGGTTTGTGGAGATGGGGAATTTCCGGTGTGAGTTTTGCAGTAGATGGCGAAGAAAGGAGAAAGGAAAAAGGAGAAAAGGGGGGGGGGGGGGGGGGGGGGGCACGGAAGCTGCAGTAATAGTGTGCAGGAGAAAATGTGGCCATAGGAGAAAGAATCTTGTTGTTATTATTATATATAAACCTATAAGATGTATCATATATGGCTTCGTCAATTTTTATCATCAATTTATTTATTTATTTATTTATTTCGAATTTTGCAACACCAACAACGAGAAAAAATTTTCAATTTTCTATGATTTTTCTTTTTTCATTTCGTTTCGTTTCGAGAAATTCTGATTTTATATTCGCAAGGGTTTTGGGTTAAATAAATAATAGATAAAATATTGAATATAAGGTACATAGGTATATGGTTTTGAGGATATTATATATATATATATATATACATACATACATATAGCAAATATCGCGTATTAAATACCGATTAAGACAATACAGCCCAGCATCGGAATTTTCCTCTAAAATTCTGATCGCGTATTTAATGAAAATTTTCGAGATTCCATTATACCAATTCCTTCGAAATTTTATCACCCGGAAGTTGGCACGCGGACGTGACCATTTGCACCTTTTTCTTTTTTACGGCGTTTATACATCTGCATATATATAGGTATATATTAGACTGGGCCAAAAAAATCGAATATTTTTCTTTTTTCTTTTGAGTATATCGAAAATATTGTTTGGGGTGACAAAAACAAAATTATTGTGAAAATTTTAGTCCTTAATATTAATATTAAGAGGTCTATCATTGCAATTTTAGATTTTTTTTTCCTCACCGGGTTTTTGTCTCAGAACTCCCAAACCATTGAGTTAAACAAAATCGACTCAAAGATATTTTTTGAAGAAAACTGAATGCTCTACAAAAAAGGTCTGATTGAAATTTTCCGTCAAATGAACCGTTGCCTTACAATCATGCCTTAAAAATTGGTATAGTTTTACAATTTGATCTTCCAAAGTTGAAAGATTAAATTGTAAAACTATACCAATTTTTAAGACATGATTGTAAGGAAACGGATCATCTGACGGAAAATTTCAATCAGACCTTTTTTGTAGAGCGTTGAATCTCCATCAAAAAATATCTGCGAGTCAATTTTGTTTAACTCGATGGTTTGGGAGTTCAGAGACAAAAACCCGGTCACGAAAAAAAAATCTAAAATTGCGATGATGTACCTCTTAATGTTAATATTAAGGACTCAAATTCTCACAATAATTTTTGTGTTGTCACCCCAAACAATATTTTCGATATACTTTAAAAATAAAAAAAAAAATAGTCGATTTTTTTGGCCCAGTCTAATATATATTATATATATTTTTCGCAAAATTTATCTCATCGATAAGAAATATATTTTCTACAACACAAACAACAATAATAATAATAATAATAATAATCGAGATTGAGATATTTTCCGTCTTTTATATTATATACATATGTATGTATATGTATGTACGTAGGTATATAGCCACGGCAATAATCAGCTTAAAATGGGGAAAAAAAAGCTCATTTACCGGGTTTAACAATATACTAGCAGCAGCAGGGTATAAGGTATATATAAGTAGGTACACGAATTATTATTAGTGGTCCAAGAGAGAGAAGAAAGAGAGAAGGGAGGCTGTGGAATGGTGAAGAACTGAGCTTGATGTATGTATATAACGATAGAATATAAGAGAAAGTAGATACATATAAAAAAAGGAAACTAAAAACATTTTAAAAAAATGGAAGTAGAAGAAGAAGAAGAAAGAAAATAAAAAAACATCAAAAAAGAAATACCAAAAATTGTATTCGAAGAGAGATTTTTATTATATTTTTTTATACCATATATTGAATCTCCTTTCTTGCAGTCTTTACTTCTTTCTTTACTTATTTATGTTTGTTTTTTTGTTTCTTTTCTCTCTCTCTGTTCATTATTTGACATCAGGAGGCAAAAAAGAAAACGCTAATAGGCTTTGTAATAAACAGCGGTGAGCGGATTCTCTTGTAACGGTCGACGATCAAACGTAAAGTTAAATTTTTCATTCTTAATTTTTTTTTTTTTTGTTTTTTTGTAATTTTTTCCACTTTTCTCATAATTTTTTACTTTTTTTTCTTTGCTATTTTCCCTGCGGTGATTTTTTATTATTTTTTTCTTGTCTCTTTCGTTTCTTTTCTTTACTTTTCTTTTCTCTCAATTAGCCACAGCTACAACTCTGTTATAATACTGTTTTAATTTAAGTTATTAAATTAAATTAGAGGAATCCACGTGAAAACGTAATTTTTTTTTCGCTATTCTTTTTCTTTTTTTTTTTTTAATCAAAAACACAAACTTTCACAAGGTTTGTCCAGGGAGTCGTGTCACCTCTGGTTATTTTTCTTGTTCTTTCGGTTTTCCTATTTTTTTTTTTTATCTTTTTCCTTTTTTTATTTTTTTTTTTTTTAGAAAACTTTGATTAGTTCTTGAATAGTTGAATCGAATTGTTCATTTTCCTTTTTTTAAATATTACACAGCCTTCGCGATTTTTGTTTTTCTAATTAAAACGAAAATTAGAAACAAAAGAGGTGAAATCGCCAAATTCTTGCCCCTTTCAATTTTTAGATATTGCTGACCCTTCTGGAGACTTCGAAAGGACTATAAAGAAATTTTGTTTATTTTTGTTCTT
The DNA here is from genome assembly GCA_963924015.1 of Macrophya annulata. Classification (NCBI taxonomy): domain Eukaryota; kingdom Metazoa; phylum Arthropoda; class Insecta; order Hymenoptera; family Tenthredinidae; genus Macrophya; species Macrophya annulata. Next base: position 339,830 of record OZ001262.1, read on the forward strand.
TGATTTTGTTTTTTTTTTTTTGTTTTTTTAATATTATGAAGCACGAGAGATCAATTTTTGCGATTTTTGAGCTTTTGACGAAATTGTGTGGATCGGTGTGCATAATATCAAAAAATAAAAATAATAATAATAATTTCTTATGGTTTTTGAAGACTGCAGAAAAAAAAGCAACAAAATCTTAGAATCTAAACTACAAAACCGGACTATTAATTGTCGATTTCACCCAATGAAAATAAAAAAAATGTTAGAGAGAATAAAAAAACAAAAAAAAAAAATTAACCGAGCTAAAGAATTATATTTTTAAACAAACGTCCTGTCTTACGGCATACAGTCATCGCCACCTATACCTGTACCTATAACACATACGTATAGATATAGATATACCCATATGTATATGTTATAGGTACGCGATAGTTTTATTTCGGTATTCTTAGTCGCGTTTAAAATATGCCCGGTAACCTTATTATACATCGAGCTATATTGCCACTGCCACTGCCACTGCCACTGCCACTGCCACCTCGAGTATATTATGTCTTGTTAATTGCCTCCACTAAGGCGGCTGTACTGCGTGCACAACCCACGCATCTATATCTCGCAGATACGTACACACACACACATACACTAGTTGTAGTTAAGGAACGATAAGAATTTTTATATATTGTATAAAATTTGGCAAAAAGTTTTGATCAACGATGCGATCTGTGTATACCGCGTATACAGGGTGTTTTTTTTTTTAATCTGGCGATCGAGAATAGCTCGAAAAAACAGTTTTTCGGAGTACTTTTCATGAAATAGAAAAAAAAAGGATGGGTTTGTCAGGGGAAGAAAAAGTATAAAAAAGTAATGAAAAACCGGAAAAAAAGATCAGAATTGAAAATTTCACATAAAAAAAATGCCCTATATATTGACAAACAAGAATTTCGTACAGTGCGTTTAATCCCAAATCGATCTGGGTACACTTACAATTTTTTCTTGTCATTGGCGAGGATCGCCCTATACATTGACAAACAACAATTTTATACAGTGCATTCATTCTAATCCGATCTGGGTATATTTACATTTTTTTTCGTGTCATTGGCAAGGAATGCCCTATATATATGAAATTATCAACTCGGAAGAATATATTCTTTCATTTCGAAAGGTAATACAGAGAAAAAAGTATAGGTTTGTCAGTAAAACAGCGAAAATCGATTAATTTCCGGTAGAACCGGAAGTTCAAATGAAACGAGACATGGAAATTTTTCATGCCCATCATTTAGTTGTAAAGTCGTGTTAATTTCAGATTTTTTCATCGAGCCGTTTCCGAGATCACCGCGCGAGTTTGTCGAACAGGCCGACAGACAGACCGACATCTTTCCAAAAACCCGTTTCTTCGGATTCCAGAGGGTCGAAAACGTGAAGATTCGTTGAAATTATCAAAAGTCACTTTTCTACCAAAACCAATACTTTTCTTATATCACCGTAGGTGATGAAAAGTAAAAACGCAGGAAAGAAAATGTTTCGTACAAGAGTTTCTGATTTTTTTTTTTATGGAAAACACAAATCTGCAACCTATTTAAAAAAAAAAAAAATGAAATTGACCTTGGTTTGATTTCGAAAGCCTCACCCTCTGAATAGAAAAAAATATATTCTCAATCGATTGGGCTTTTCGAATGAAGAAACTTTTGTTTGAAATATTTTCTTCGACAGGCAACGCTTTGCATACAATATACATATGTATAACTATATAGCCTGTAAATATTGCAATAGCTGTTGAAGTGGTGATGTTTATAAGGACCGTTTCCTTTCGTAGAAAAAAAAAAAAAAAAAAAAACAAAAAAAAAATGGAAAGCTTTTACCTCAACTAAACTGAAGTGGAGTGTATCTTTACCGTTTGTTTCTACACTCTTGCCATTCTCTCCTTCGCCATCATCACAACCCCTGCATGTATTCCGGGATGAGCTTTGTCAAATGTTGTATGTATAGGTATATCTATGGCTTAATGATTGCACTACCGGTATATAGTAGGTATTTTATGTATATTATACCTGTACGTAAATTTTAGACTGTATGTATAACGATCGGGGTGGGTCAAATAAACCGACTATTTTTTACTTTTTCAAGAGTTTCTTTCAGAAAACTTTTTCTTTATGATCAAATAACAAGCCACGAAAAATCTGAACTTTCAATTTTAATATTTAGAGATCGCTTATCGCAATTTTCTATTTCACATTTAAGTAACATGGGAAATGTTCTTGTCGTACACTTACATTTTTATATCTCAAGTACTAATCTACTTAAAAAGATTCTGTATAGTTACTTTTGTTCGAAATTGAACGCTCTAAAAAAAATGTCTCTTTATCTTTTTCGATAAATCTATCCGTTTTCAAAGTTGCAGGTTATTTTTTATTAATGGTAATTAAGCATGAATAACTTGGAAACGGTTAGATTCATCGAAAAAGATGAGAAGTCCTTTTTTTTAGAACGTTCAATTTTGAACAAAAGTAGCTACGCAGAATCTTTCTAAGTAGATTAGTACTTGAGATATAAAAATCTAAGTGTACGACAAGAAAGTTTCCAATGTTATTTTAAATGGGAAATAGAAAATCGCGACGAACGATATCTAAATATTAAAATTAAGAGTTTAGATTTATCGAGGCTTGTTATTCGATCATAAAGAACAAGTTTTTGAAAGAGTTTTTTGAAAAAATAAAATAGTCGATTTATTAGGACCACCCTAATGCATAACCTACTTTTATAAACATTTAACCGTGCGGTATAAAGAATAATAATATCAAAAAAAAACGCTCTTTAGGTTTAGGTTGAAAAAAAAGAGAGTTAATTTCTATTATCGAACACCTTTTTTTTGTTCATTTTTTTCTAATTCACTTTCCATTTTCTACTTTCCACTTTCCACCCTTGTCCAAAAACCCTGCCTGCAGCATATATACGTTTCTCTCCATTTGCAGCTTTCGTACATAGGTATGTATGTATATCCATATACCATGTATACCGTAAAAACAGTGTGAATATACATATATATATATATATATATATATATATATATATATATATATATATATATATATATATATATATATATATATGTATGTATGTATGTATATATGTATAAATGTATAAAACGACTCCCTTTAATCCTTTGCTCGAGGCAAATGAAACACTGCAGTATACCAGAGTCGTGGACAAAGCTTTGTCTCTCCCGCTTTACGTTTTTGGTATAGATAGACGTGAGTAGGTGTAGGTATAGCTATGAGTATAAGTATAAGTATAAGTGAAGGTGTAGGTGTAGGTGTAGGTTTAGGTTCACGTTTAGGCTCTATATATATATATATGTATATATATATACACACAAACGTGTACAGGTATGTGTACACGCGAATTGACCACCCATACGATGATCACTATATTACATATATAGGTGTATATATATGTATATTATGTATATACATATGTATGCTTTCCAGGGGACAGACGACTGTGAGAGGCCAAAAAAAACGAGAAGATAAAAAATAAAAAAATAAAACAAAACAGATAATAAAAAAAGTTAAAACAAAAATAAAAGATAAAAAGAACAGAGATGTAGATAAAAAGAAGGAGAAAAGGAACGGGTTAAAATTCAATGGTTCGGAATAATTGATTCGTATTTTTTTTTTTCTTATATTTCTACTTATTTATAGATAAAAAATATACAAGTAATAATGATAATAATTCCGAACAGTGAAAAAGTATTTTTTTATTTTTATTTTTTTTGTCTCTCCGCGACCGTATAGAATAATTATCTTTACACAGTTAAATACAGATATTTGCGGCATTAATAATTTCCGATAATTATTACCAGTCAATATTTGATCCCGCGCGTAATCTACATACTCCAATACTCTTATACGCGTTATACGTATGTACGTAATTATACAAAATATAAATATCAACACAATTATTACCATATACATATGTATATATGATATGTATTAAATTTTTTTTATTCTTTTGCTATTTTTTTTATTTTGCGGATAAATTTTCACTGCAGCTAGTTTACTCGACTATGGATGGACTCATGCTTCTTGTATCTATACATCCATGTATTTATTCTTCCTACAGTTTTACGTCTATGGTCGTAAAAGCAAGCTACTGCGATAAGAACTATATGTATATATCGAACAAATAACTGTCCGAATTATATATTTTTTGTTTTTTTACGAAACATTTAACTTCCGTAGTTCCTTACTTTTATGTACATACCTATGGTATGTTTATATTATATATTTATCATGTATAATTCGCGTACACAAATAATATATATAAAAATATATATAAAGAAAATAAATAAACTATTCGACCCAATGAGTTTGAGTTAAAAATGAGAATAAATTAAGACTTAGAAAAATTCATTGAAAATAAATTAATAAATAAATGAATAAAAAATTTTTCACATACTTGAATATGTGTAATATATTGTTTTAAGATTTCTCGCAATTAACCTGATTTTATAATTAGTTTCAAAACGTTTCATTCTACAAGGTATATCTAACTGCCAGGTATATTATAGGTTATGTTACATGCACAGGTAGTTGCTGGTATACTTAGGATTAGAATTAGAAAGCAGTCATACTGCCTTTACAAATGGCGAGTAATATTCTATGTGTGTACTTCAGGAGTAATAAATAATAAATTTATATATCCAGTATGTAACAACAAAAAATTCAACGAGATTATAATAACAAGTTAGCGGGATATATCCGCAGTATAAACGTGGGAAATAAATAACGTAGGTATATATATATATGTACGTTTTGTAGGTAATTCCTACGTTACTACAAAAAAAAAATAAAAATTAAAAAATTATTATTATTAAATATATATGGAGCATTCCAGATATAACCGAGCGGCCATTGCCTCGACATTTTTTTTTTTTGTAATGCCAATTTTTTCTCAGGTACTTTTCGACAAAAAATGACATACGTATTCCTCAAAAAAAATTATTTGTCATCCGGCTCCAGTTTATGACCTTTCAAAGCAGAAAGAAAATTATTTTCGACTAGAGTGTATCCTCCGATTTTTCTCAAATAAATTCACTGAAAAGTACATTAAAAACCGGATCTTTTGGTGGCTATCTCATCGTGGAGAAATGATTTTTCGATTTCTTCTATTTGGATGAAAGTGTGAAAAATGTGTTTTATTCGTAAAAAAGGAGTAAGTAAGCTTACTTGTCGGTAATTGTAACCCTTGCCATAAATTCGACAATAAGAATAATAAATGAAGAATGGAAAAACATCCACGATTTGCAAAAGAATTCATATCCGAACACGTGTACTTGCACCAGTACTTGCTCCTTTTTTACGAATAATAACACATTTTTCACACTTTCATCCGAATAGAAAAAATCGAAAAATCATTTCTCCACGATGAGATAGCCACCAAAAGATGCGGATTTTAATGTACATTTCACTGAATTTATTTGACAGAAATCGGAGGATGCACTATAGTCGAAAATAATTTTTTTTCTGCTTTGAAAGGTCATAAACTGGAGCCTGATGACGAATAATTTTTTTTGACATTTTGACAAAATTGGTATCACAAAAAAAAAAATTTCGATTCAATGGTGCCTCGGTTATAGATGGAATGCCCGATATATATATATATATATATATATATATATATATATATATATATATATATATATATTTTTGCTTTCTTCTCGTTTCCTCAAAATATCCTTTTTTTTTTTTATTATTATTTTTTTTTTGGTTTTATATTTGCAGAGCTCGCAAATATTTGAAAAATCCTAATTACCTCGTTCTTACGAATTAAACTGCCATTGTCAAATTCTACGTACATATGTTTAATGAATATTTATTTTGGTATAGTATACGTTGGCTAATAAATCACCGAGAGTTAAAAAAATTGGCGCACAATATCCGAGAACTAATAATAAATCAATTTGGAATTTGGCGAATGATCAACTTCTTGATTTCTTATATATATACATGACAAATTTAAAACCGCGAATCTCCGCCTCCACTACTGCTTCCATCTCTCTCTCCTCCTTTTTTCCTCTTCCTCTTCCTCTTTCTCTACCTTCAACTCCTCATTGCTTGCTCTCTGCTATCGAGGAAAATAATTTATAATTAATAACTCGAAGGGAGTAAAATCTTGAGTAAAATAGAGAGAAAGAGAAAGAGAAAGAGAAAGAGAGAAAGGAAGGAAGAAGCTTTTGGCTACCTGTCGACACCAAGACGGAATAAAAGAGGCCAGTTGAGAAGCTAAAGCTGAAGCTACTGCTTTTGCTGTCCTGACGTCGTCGTCGTGTCGTCGTTTCATCTACTTAATTAATTTTCGAGTGTAATTAAGGAGAAGGACGAGAATAACCAAGTTTGTAAATAGGCACCGTATATAAGATAAAGAGAAAGAAATAGAGAGAGATTAGATGGAGATAAAGAGAAAGATTTTTTTTTCCTCTCAGGTAGATAAAAACCGAATTACAAAAAAAAAAATGGAAAATAAAATAAAAGAAAAATTGAAATCACGATTTATTTTATTTTTATAAAATTTATTAAGTTTTCAAAATTATTTGTTCATTTTTTTCATACTCTAGATAAATTGAAAGTTTTTTCTTTTTTCAGTCTAACAATTAGTTTATTTTAGTTTACTTTTACTTGTACGAAAAATTTCTTACTCGAAGAAAAACAAACTTTTAAGCAACGAAAAAGCTCGCCAGGCTTTTGCAGAACAAAAAATGAAATAATAATAAAAAATCTACCCCTTGTAAATAATCTTGTGAAACGTACACGGCTGTACACAACGTTTTATGTTGTACATATGTATATACATGTACTACATGTACTAGCGCGAAAAATCCGCATTGCGTTTCCATAAACACAAATAATTTATAATTAATTGATTATTTTCTTAATTGTATATCCCTAATTTTATTTTTATTTTTATTTTTGCCATTTCGTTTTATTGTTTTTTTTTTTTGCCGGGTTTTATTGCCGGATATTAGGTAAATGATGAAAATTAAATGAAATGATTTTTAGCCATGGATTAAATTTATCGTCGATATAATAAGCCGGGATTTTCGTCGAATTCTCTTCTCCTGCTGCAGTCTATCAGGAAATATTTCGATTCCAATTAACTTCAATCTGGTTCTCGTCAATGGCGTAATCCGCGCGCGCGTTGCTGCAGGATTTGATTTTTTATTTTTATTTTTCATTTTTTATTCAACAGCACAAAAAGACATGAAAAGAAAATCAAAAAAACAATAAAAATAAAAAAATAAAATGAAATAAAAACGATTTTTCCTTTTTTTTTTTTTTTTTTAGGGTTGAAAACCTTTTTTTCCATTTATTTGTTTTTTGCATTACCTTCCAAACGTCTGTAAAGAGAGGAAAATGAATAAACGATTATATTCTCTACCTATATAATACATATATAAATTAAATCGAAATTATATACATGGATAAGTTTTCGCACAGTCGGTTAATGAATTGAAATACAAACCGGCGTACAATAATTAGCTTGAAATAGATACCTACTAGGTATACTCCGACATATCCTTGAGCGAGGTAAATGGGTATACAGTATCTACTCCATCGCCTTGGGGTGTAGAGTACTGCAACATCGCTTTGAAAACAGATGAGAGAAGACCGAGCACTTCGGGCATGCCTCTCAGACTAATTGAGAGATAATCAGCACGAGATATCAGCTGAAATTTTGATAGTAATCATCGTTAGCCTTATTTTTTATGCCGCGTTACTTTTACTGCGAGATATGTTAGAGCAGGAGGGACGCTGCCTAGTCGCAGCGAGATGAACTACCTAGATACACAAAAATTCATCTTTACCGTATTTTTCTTGAGGAATGGTTAATGAAGCGATGTTTTTTTTACTTTTCATCACCTACGGTGATATAAGAAAAGTATTGGTTTTGGTAGAAAAGTGACTTTTGCGAATTTCAACGAATCTTCACGTTTTCGACCCTCTGGAATCCGAAAAACAGGCTTTTCGAAAGATGTCGGTCTGTCTGTCGGCCTGTTCGACATACTCGCACGGCGATCTCGGAAACGGCTCGATGAAAAAATCTGAAATTCACACGACTTTACAACCAAATGATGGGCATGAAAAATTTCCATAACTCGTTTAATTTGAACTTCCGGTTATACCGGAAATGAATCGATTTTCGCTGTTTTACTGACAAACCTATACTTTTTTCTCTGTAGTACCTTTCTGAATGAAAGAATATATTCTTCCGGGTTGAGAATTTCATATATATAGGGCATTCCTTGTCAATGACACCAAAAAAATTGTAAATATACCCAAATCGAATTAGAATGAACGCACTGTATAAAATTGTTGTCTATCAATATATAGGGCGATCCTTGCCAAAGATAATAAGAAATTGTAAGTGTACCCAGATCGAATTGGGATTAAACGCACTGTATGAAATTGTTGTTTGTCAATATATAGGGCATTTTTTTTTATGTGAAATTTTCAATTCTGATCTTTTTTTCCGGTTTTTCATTACTTTTTTATACTTTTTCTTCCCCTGACAAACCCATCCTTTTTTTTCTATTTGATGAAAAGTACTCCGAAAAACTGTTTTTCCGGTTTGTTTATTTTTATTTTTACTGATTATAAAGAAAATCAATATGAAAGAAAATATGGATTAATATTTTATAATTTTTGATGATTTTTAAAATTACGATCGTCGAATATTATAGTTTGAAGATAATTCACTGTGAGTGTCTTTATTTATCTACGTCTGTGATAAATTTAAGTTACCGATTTTGTATGAATAGATTTTATGTATAAAATGATATAAAGAAAACTGATTTTCCAAGAGAGTTTTTCGCCCTCTTTAATTTAAGCACTGGCCATCCTCTTGTAGGATTTTTCTCGTCATTCAGTAGCAGCAGCAAAAAAAAAAAAAAAAAAAAAAATGAGACGAGAAGGAAAGGATCTTATTGAGACTTTTAGGTATATCCCTATCTGCGTCTTATTTCTTTCGTTCTCTCTTTTCTTATTTTATTTTATTTTTTTTTTTGATCTTGTCAACGCGTCGAATTCAGTGAGTGAAAAATTGAGCGGAAAAACCTTTCCTTTTTTGCTTTTTATCTTTATTTTCTTCTTTTTCTTCAATTTATTATTCTTCTCCTTCGTCAAGGATCGGTTGACACTGTGGCTGTACGAATTTATTGATGCGCAGCTGCAGTTGAGCATGAAAAAGTATAAATTCACAAAGAAAATAAGAAAACGAGATTAAAATTAAAAAGAAAAATTATTTTTTTTAAAAATCATTTTACAGTGAAGAAAAAAAGAAAAATAAATAAAATAAAAAGTGTAGTTCCCCATATCTACGAATCAGTCTCATCTTTTTTTATCATCCCTTTTCGAAACGTATATACCTACCTACCTACCTATAACCTTGATATATTTAATAACCAAATCCGTATAGGTTTTCGATAGGGTTTTGCTGCATAAGGCAAGGATCAGGATTCAATAAAGCAAACTGTGAACAGCTAAGGCTCAGGGGATATTGAAAGCCTGTAGAAATCCGCGCGGTGATCGTGAACCGATTTTATTTTGTATTTTCGGCAATTTTTTTTTTTTTTTTTGCTCTACTTTCTCTTTATTTTTAGTTTCAGAATTGAAAATTTTCGCAAAGTCACTTCAACTTTGCGAATTCACACCAGTCGAAGATCTTTGGTAAAATAAAAAACCGTTAAGGACATTTTGAATTTGAATAAATTTGTATCATTTTTTTTCTTTCTTCATTTTATGAAACTAAAATATGAATTGAAGAGGATTTTTTAAAACACGTATTTCGTATACACCTGCAGGACTCTCCGCATCGTAGTAATTGAAATGCCGTCTAATCTGAGTTTCTGTCAGTCCCGAGTCCGGAATCTAGATTGAAAACTGTAAATTGGAGTCTAGCCTGGTTCGGGAAGCCCCGCAGTAGTATTCCGGTTTATCGTAATAACTAGGTAACTTGAAGTTATCACTTGACGTAAACGTGCTGGAGGATTTTCAGCCTCTATGACCGATAGCTAACTAACCAACTAACTAACTAACTAACTAACTACCCAACCAACCATCTAACTAATTAACTAATTAATTACGTACTCGACAATGAAGTGAACAAAACAAATTTTTATATTTAAAAATATTTTTTTTCCAACTTCCTGCAATGAAAATTGAAAACTTTCATAAAAAAGGGAAGATATTGGTTTCGGTCTGATTTTCGAAAAATGAGCTTTCATCAGATCTCGACGTTTTGGGGTCATATGAAGCTATTCCGAATATTTTTGCATGGACGTCCGTATGTGTGTGTGTATGTAAACAAATTTTTGTCGTACGATATCTTTAGAACGAATCGACCGATTGGAATGGTTTTTATGACGATCGAAAGGGTTTCTCACGACTTAGATCTGATTAGATTTTGGAGTCGATCGGTCGAGTAGTTTCAAAGTTATTTGAGAAATAAAAATTAAAAAACAATTTTTTTTCATGTTTTTAGCGCATAACTCCTAAACTGTTCGTGCGATTAGTCTCAAAACTTGATCAGACTTAGGTCTTGGATAGCCCTTTCGATCGCCGTAAGATTCATCAAAATCGAACGATTGGTTTAAAAGATATTGCACGAGAAAAATTTCTCTTTTTGTCGTACGATACCTTTGGAACGAATGAACCGATTTGAATGATTCTTGCGGCGATCGAAAGGGTTCATCAAGACTCAGATCTGATTGGATTTTGGAATCGATCGGTCGAGTAGTTTCAAAGTTATTCGAAGAATAGAAATTGAAGAAAAAAAAGATTTGTATAGGGAAAACTAATGATACTTATAACCTTCTTTAATTTATTATAAACACAATGGTATCAATTAATTGTAACGTATTTAACACAGCGGGAAGTTTTCGGGTTGGCCCACAGGTCAACCAGTTTCCTAATTTTTTATTATGCTTTCTGTTTTCAGAATTCAAAACTGGGGGGAGAGAGACAGAGAGAGAGAGAAGATTGTAAAAACGTCTACCAACTGATACCACGAAATGTAAGTGAAAGAAAGATAGTAAAAATATATATATATTTTTTTTTTGTTCTTTTTCTTTAATAAAGTAAAATAAGGAGTTTATATTTTTAGACAAATTACGTTTAAGGGTTGTATATAGTCGGATTTACTAATTCCCCTTGGTCACGTGATAACAATTTTACCCGAATCAACATCTTCACGGATCTATCATGAACGTAGCGTGTTACGATGTGATTAGGCTAATTATAGAAATAAAATAAAGAAAAAAAAAAAAAAAAATGTTAGGAAAGAAAAAAAATTGAACAATTTTCAAGATAAATGTATGTTCCTAATCCGGGGTTCTTAATTATTCAAAGTAAATATTTTCTACTCATTATGGTTATTGAATGAAACTAATTTCTATATTTAATCATTTTCAAAAAAAAAAAAAAAAACAAATTTATAGATGAAAAAAAAGGGACAAACGAAAACAAAACAAAAAAAAATTCAAAAAATAGGAACAGATATTTGAAAAAATGTATTCATTTATTTTATCTTCCTTCCTACCTTTTTATTTTCTGCTTTTCTTAATGTTAAGAATTTCTTTACTTTCGGAAGGATGAAAGCCTTGCGGTATACGTTTGTACATACATAAATAAATAAATCAAATAAAAACACCGCATTCACATCGCGTATAATCTAAACTTCCAATTAACGCAAAGTAACATAGTTTCAGAAATCGATATACATACTCAGCTTTTGGCGGCACCGTCTGACACAATGAGTAGAGTAATCAGCCGCTTTAGGTGTAAGTTAATTCCCCCAGTGACCCGTTCTCCGTTCCTCAACGACGCCCGTCGTTCGTTTCGATCTCGAGAAATGAGAGAAAAAAAAAAAAAATAAAAAATAAAAAAAAAAAGTGTGAAATTAGTAGCACCTCTCTGATCAGCCGTCAAGTCTCAGACTCGTTCTCCAAATAATCCAGAGGCTAGTCGAGTCTTGAAAAAGCCTTTTTTTTCCCCTTCGTTTTCGTCGGTCAGTTTCTTTTTTTACGGTCTCTTTTATTTATTCAGTCTTATTTTTATTATTTTCTTTTTATTTATATCGTTTATTTCACGACACATATTGCGAAACCAATAAAGAAAATCTGTATATTTTATAAATTATATTATAATCTCTATAAAAGTTATAATATGATTGACTTTGTGGATAATTATACGAATTTCTATTAAAGGAACTTTTATTTATCCTTGTTAATAATTTTAATCGTGTCAAGGTATACCAACTGCTGGGAACAGGTGTCGTTCCTTATATGAATAACGTCAAGAACGTGGTAAGGATTTAAAATGAAAGATATTTTCTAAAGAAATAAAAAACAAAAAAAATACTATTCAAATATCGCATGAGATACCCGAAAGAAACCATCGGTTGCTATCTTCGTTACAAATTTGTAATTTGCCTTCTAATTCGTAGAAAACAAAAAATATAGACTCTTACATCGATGTTTGAGTTGTTGAAAATAGAAAACAAAAAAAAAAAAAAAAAACCACAACAAAAAATATATATATAAATAAATATCGAGTATGTTTATGGGAATTCTGAGAGTCGAAGTCCTTCAGTCCCACAGGACAGTGCGGCTCTAGTCATATGCAAAGTAGTTTATGTGTGTACGTACCTAAATTGTAAACAGTAAACGAAGCAGTCGTAAAGAACTGTTCAGGACTATAGAGCCTGTCTTATAAATTGCGCGTAAATGATATATATATTTCTATAAAACTATATTCTATAGTTGTATAAAATAATCGTAGTGTTTGTTTGTGTATAAGTATCTTAATAATTGATCCGAAAAATTAATCATCAATTATTATGAGAATTGCCTCTTATTTTATGTGCCGAAATTCACGGCTTATTATTTTAATAAAGTGGTGGTGTATGGCGAACATTACCTAATCAATTCGCGATATATATGTATGTATATGTATATAATCAGAAATAATGTACGGTGATTAATTTGCGAAAAAGTTTGAAATACAAAACAAATAAATACTTTATTAATATTTGGATTAGATAAAATTCAGAGGTCAGATTCGGAGTTTATAATAACATTTATCTGTACACACAGAGCTTAAAATAAGTGATTATAATATAGTTAAGATCTTATATCAGAATTTAATCCGCATAAAAATTTTGTTTAATTTATAAATTTTTTTTTTATTATCTTTTCTAAAATATGATAAATAATATAAACTGTGCATTTTTGTTTTATTACGAGTATATATAATAAAAGCTAAAATAATCATCCGATCCACAATCGAATTTTACACAATATGTTAGGTCGGTAATAAAAGAAAATAGAAAAATAATAATATAATTATTAATAACACTGAACAGAGTTCTACCTTACCGACGGAGATAGACAGCCTCGTGTTGGTAAGCATGTACCGTAAATGATATTAAGAATAGGCGGGAAAGACTAAAAAAACAAATGAGAAACGTCTACGATTAGTTATTAAAGTAAACCAGTGGGAATTAGCTTGATATGAATTCGATTGTTGTTACGGTGCTTTTAAAACAGTGTAAAAATATGATTGACCTTTTTGTTAGACTAAGAAATATACAGATAAGACGTGCTTTGAATTACGAATGGGAAGAATTGGATCGTGAGATATGGGTATGTTGATTTTAGAAAACTTTATTTTCAATAATTCTTATAAAAATCATCGCTCACTGCAAACGGTCGTAAATATTTTCATATTCAATTGTCTTGTGTCTTTTTTTTTTTTTTCTTTCTTTTCTTATATAAATTTAGAAAATTTTTATCCCTAAAACCCATTTCAGATTTACAATCCCTCCGTAACGATAATAATACGTTAATTTTTAATTTTAAGTTATAAAAATTATCTGATTCTTTCTCTGTTGTAAAATTTTAACCTTTCCAACAAAATTCGAAACCTGTCTGTAAAGTTTAAAGAAATTCTTCACAGAGGGCGGAACATTATTGGTTAAAATTAACCGACCTCTTTTTTTTTTATCAACATTGTTGTTTAACGCGAAGGGTTATTCTACTCGGTCGGTAAATAGTCTTGATAAAACTCTGTCGGTAACTTATCTGCGTATTAATTTATCATTAATCACTTACCATGGGAGTTATGTTATCATGTGAGTAGAGCTTGATAGTCGATTTATCATAACTATATGGATTTTTATGGATTATTAATAGTAGAGATGTGTTAGAGACAATTACCGATTAGTTAGACGTTATTATATATTCATTATTCAAGAGAGAATATCCTCGTAATTGTATAATTAGATCAATATCTAAAAGAGTATTTTTTTTTCTTCATTCTTTCTTCCTTTTTTTTAAACATTTCACCATGCAAAACGTCGATTATAGTTATATGTATGCAGTAAGAAACATGCATTAAACATGCTGAGAATTTTAACACACTGCATTAAGTAGATTGTGAATTACGTACGGATAATGGACGGAGATCATGCGGTGATCATTATCATTGTGTATAATGTGTAGGAAAACAAAAAAAAAAAATATAAAATAATGAGAATATAAGGACGAGAAAAAGGAGCAAAAAAAAAAAAAAAAATAACTTATTTAAAAGATTTTATCAGAATTAAAAACAAAGACGATTACAGAAACGACGAGAACAAACAAAAATAAATAAATAAAACAAATCAAGGTATATATATACTTCGATTGTGTTAGATCAATGATCAGAATTTTAATCGTTATAAGATTAGAACGGAGTTCCATTGAGAATCGCGTACGCAATATAAATTCTCTTGCCGTCCTTCTCTCTCTCTCTCTTGCTCTATCTCTCTTTATTTCTCTTTCGATATATTCTCGCTCTTAGTAGCTCGATGGTTGAGCGCGTGATTTAAACAACTGATTCACCACGTATTCCGGGAGAATATATTTAGCCCATGATGGGCTGGACCCCTGCCAGAGAGAGAGTACGGCCCTGTAATCCGATATACCAAGTCGTGTAAAGAGGGCGATACCCTCCTGGAATTGCTGTCTAACAGGCTGTAATAATTGGGCCAATTTTGGCCGACTTTTTTTATATCTTTATTTTTCTTTTTCTTTTTCTTTTTTTTCTGCTTCTTTTCTCATCCCTTTTTGCCCGGATGGTTCAAGAGAGAAGCATACCTACCTACCCGAGACCCAAGACCCGAAACCCGCACCTTTCTGTCAGTATAATTCTTTCCCATTATATTTATGGTGTATTATATGTAGCAAGGAAATATTCTCTTTTTCTCTCCTCTCCTCCTCTCTCTTTATTTTTATTTTTATTTTTATTTCATTTTATTTTATTTTATTTTTTTTGTTTTATTTTTTGCTCCAGTCGGTTATCCGCTAGGTAGGTAGGTACCTATGGATCAAGGAAATAATCGTTTTCACCTTGACTTCTCTCGCAGCTCACAGCTGTGATACCTACCTACCTACCTACCTAGTCGAGGAACAAGGCCTAAGATTCTTTAAAATATACATACCGCTCTGCTTTATTCGTATAACAATAAATTCTTGAGGTTTATTTTATGACTTTATTACGTATGTATCTGTGGTTGACGTATGTATAGAGAGAAATTAGCGAAGAGGTATAAGATAGTTACGATTTCAAAATTAATGTCACGGTTTATTATACATTTTTATTCATGTGTCATTTAATGTTACGACTAAACGTTTCCGATAAAATTATCAAAAATAAATTTTTTTTTTTTTTTCTTTGTTTTTGTCATTTTTTTTTTTTTTTTTTTTTGAGATAAAAAATCCCAAACGTTCTGAAAACGTGAAAAATGAGTTAATAAATAAATAATAAGAAAAGCAAAATTTATACATATTATAAATAATTTATTGAACATTCATACCCGTAAGGATTTTAATTTTGATTTGTTAATATATATCACCGACGATGATATATTTACTAGAAAATTTTGAAATCTTGCTGTTTAACCCACACACATACGCGTAAAGAAACGCAGGGTTTCGAAAATATTCTTAGAATTTACGATTTCTTGCGTATACATTATACATATTAATATATACCTATAGAAAATTATTTCGCTCAACCGCCGAAACGTGGCTTAGGTATTATTTAATATACTTACGTTCTGTACTATTTCTCGCATCTACGTATATATATACATATATATACACACACTTGGATATAATCGAAAAATTATTATAAATTATATCAGTTTAAATAATCTCGTTTTAAAAAAGTAAACAATTATCTTTTCCTGTTTCTATCTCTTTATACTATACTCTTCTCCTGAATGTATAAAGATTCGTATACATATACATAATTTAAACAGTATAAGCGCGTTTTAACAATACACATCGTTAATTATATTGTAAAAATATATTATGAAAAATTGTGTTTTTTTTTTTTTTTTTTAAATTATGATTGTGTACATATATGTATAGGTATATATATATATATATATATATGTATGTATATAGTATGAAGATATATATTTTTGTATCTGTTATACTATTATTTACGTTATACTATAGAACCACGCGAAGGATATCCCTCTTCTGGTATTAAACGTATATATTATTGTATATGCGTATATGTATACAAGATCTTTGAAAATCTCTGAAGATACTATTTGAGAGAACGGATGTATAATAGAACTAGGCAAGCGACAAAATATACAAATCGTTAAATTTGAGGGAAAGAGGGAAACTCTGACAACCAAGTCGAAAGAAACCGCATGTGGTGATGACGCTCGGCAAATTTTACGTAGTATGTACATACATACGTGTACCACTCATTCTCTGAAACATTTTCGAATCATAACCGAAGGTTTATATTTCAAAAATAATTTCAATTTTTTTTTTCTTTTTTTTATAAATATTTTTTTTTTTCAAATTTATTCATTTATTTATCGGCGTTTCTAACTTTTAGATATTTCTATTACTTTTACTTTTTATTTGTTCTTTTTTTTTTTTCTTTGGTTGTTCTTTCTTTTCTCAATCAATTTTAAAACCACAAACAATTAGAAGGCTGCAATTCATAATTTTATATATATATACAGTATTATAGGTAGTATCATACGTATTAAATACCGGACCTGGTAAACCACTTTGTTCCCACCCAAAAAAAATCATCCAGCCGGTCTTGGAGTGTGTATAAGGGTCAGGGAATGTATAAATGTAAACGTAAAACACAGCTGCGTACAGCTTATTTTTTTTTTCTATTTTTTTGTTTTTTTTTTAAACAGGCAGATGAATCTTCACTGTACCCATACACTCATACGATCGTTGCAGGAGATGAGGGCAACAGAGATTTTCAAATATATACTGTATATATTTTTTCTTACTGTATTTTGTATTAATAGATTTTTCAAAATTAAACTAACAATAAATTCATATGTCAAAATGAGAATATATATATAATATATATATATATTCTTTGAATGTTATATCAGGTATTATACATATATAAATAATAATAATAATAATGATTGTGGATATATTGGATAAAATTGATTAATTTATGGATAAATTATTCCCATATATTTACGCGATAATACATTTACATATATCTATATGTATGTTACGAATATGATACGTTATACATGCATACGTATATACACACATACATACACACATACATACATACATATAATAAATGAGAGCGGCGAAGCTGTCGGCGTTTTCTGAAGAGTTTCGAGAGTTCGGTTTGAGAGGAGAGGCACTTTCGGTCGTCATAGCAACCTCTCTTCTCGTTATATGTATACCTATTATACCTATATACTTATACTTGTACGTACGTACATACATACATACATACGTACCTATACATATTTGTACTTAGTTCTTCTCTTCGTTGAGCAAAAATTTTTCTTTTATACGTGTATACGTATATATATATATATATATATATATATATATGCGTACTCTATGTATATGCGTACATATAGAGATTCATAAATACTCAGGCACACGCGCACACGTATATACATACATAGAAGGTAATATATAATACATAACGTGCCCGCAATTCACGTCACGGCCAACAAACAACGGATGATATTGTGCACCAGCATCTTACTTACTTACTTACTTACTTACTCATTTAATTTACTTGCTTGCTTGTTTTACTTCTTGCTTAGTTATATATTTAGGTATATGTATAAAGTACTTTGATGATTGAGACACAAATGCCAGACGCCATGTAAAATAAGCCTCGAATACGTATATATATATATATATATATTTTTTATTTTTTTTTTTTGATATTAAACCCCTTTTTCGATTTCTCGGGGTATCGTAATACATATATCGAAACAGGGAGGAAGGGAGGGAGAGAGGAAAGAGGAAAGGATGTAAGGAAACCCGATTTAAATTTGAATTCGAATTTGAATTTGAATTCTGGCCTTGTATAAGTGTATATCGTGTGTATATTATATACCTATACATATATGTATGTATGTATGTATATAGATTATAACAAAGGTTCGGTAAATTGTATCATGCGTATACTAATATAGATTCTGTGTAAAAGTAAATCGAGTTTTCACATACGTAAATACGCATCTGGAGTCCACGTGTATTATACATATAGGTATATACGTATATATGTATATGTGTATATGTATGTGTATAAAGAGAAGCAGCAGATGTGGTTTAGACTAGCAACCCCAAAGCTTTAGAACCGAAAACTCTAAGTAAAGCTAAAAATATATTGTGGCTGTTACTGACGACGTGGTGCAGTGTATAACTATGGTACTAGCTGCTACTGCTACTGCTACTGCTATTGCTACTGCTGTTGCTACTGCACTTGAATGCGGAGAGCAAGTTTCTTTTTTTTTTTTTTTTTTTTTCAAGTAACTATAACCAACCAACTAACTAACTAACTAACGTATGTTATATACCTATATGTATACGTATACATATAGGTATGTATATGGGGCATTCCAGCTATAACCGAGCGGCCATTGCCTCGACATTTTTTTTTTTTTTTGTGATGCCAATTTTTTCTCAGGTACTTTTCGACAAAAAATGACATACGTATTCCTCAAAAAAAATTATTCGTCGTCCGATTCCAGTTTATGACCTTTCAAAGCAGAAAGAAAATTATTTTCGACTAGAGTGTATCCTCCGATTTTTTTCTCAAATAAATTCACTGTAAAGTATATTAAAAACCGGATCTTTTGGTGGCTATCTCATCGTGGAGGAATGATTTTTCGATTTCTTCCATTTGGATGAAAGTGTGAAAAATGTGTTTTATTCGTAAAAAAGGAGTAAGTAAGCTTACTTGTCGGTAATTGTAAACCTTTGCCATAAATTCGACAGTAAGAATAATAAATGAAGAATGGAAAAACATCCACGATTTGCAAAAGAATTCATATCCGAACACGTGTACTTGCCAGTACTTGCTCCTTTTTTACGAATAAAAACACATTTTTCACACTTTCATCCGAATAGAAAAAATCGAAAAATCATTTCTCCGCGATGAGATAGCCACCAAAAGATCCGGTTTTTAATGTACTTTTCAGTGAATTTATTTGAGAAAAATCGGAGGATACACTTTAGTCGAAAATAATTTTTTTTCTGCTTTTAAAGGTCATAAACTGGAACCGGATAACGAATAATTTTTTTTGAGGAATACCCATGTCTTTTTGTGTCGAAAAGTACCCGAGAAAAAATTGTCGTCACGAAAAAAAAAATGTCGAGGCAATGGCCGCTCGGTTATAGCTAGAATGCCCCATATGCACACACAGAAAATACATTTTTAAATATAGAAATATGATTAATTATCGCATATTATATTGAATTTAAGGTTTTTTTTTTTTTTTCTTTGTTTCTTTTTATTGATTATAAACGTCCCTCCCTCTGTACGAATGCATAATACATTAATATATGTCATTTAAATGTATAATACACGTGTGATTATATGAAGTTTTATCCCACGCCTCGTAAGTTCGTCTATCATCGACTAAAATCTCTTCTATAACTTCTCGTTCAACGATATACATATATATATATATATATATATATACAATACATATACATAATATAATACGAGAGCCAAGATAAATAATTTCTTGTCAAAAACCCGTCGACGTGTCACATTAGCTGTTGTGTAGGTATATATATTTTATATACCATTTATACCAATAATAACTACATACATTATACGTATAGGTATAATATGCGTATATAGGTATGTATAAAAAAAGAACAAAAGTATAGAAAGAAAAATAAAAAATGGATTTCAATTTCTAAAGTTTTTCAATTCATCGTATATATGTATAATATAGGTATGTGTCATATCATTCAAAATTATATTCTTACATGATAATATTATAGCTGAGAGATAAAGGAAAGAAAAAAAAAAAGGAATTAAGCAAATGATGGACTTTTTTTTTGTTTCAATTAATAATCACAATTAATGTATAATATAATCGTTATAATACGAAATCGACGACAACGACAATAACGAGAATGACGACGACATCGTACTGTATTATTATAACATATACGTTGTACATACATGTACGCTTGTGCATACATCATCTAGGCGCGAGATCTTGTAGCAAGCATAGTTTTTGCACCCTTCGGGTCGGTCGGTTGCTACGGCAACGAGATGAGAGGGGTCCGTCGCGCCGCTTCTCTCCTCTCTCCTCTTCTCTTCTCTTCTCTCTTTTCCTTTCCTTTCCTTTCCTTTCCTCGCCGTGCGCGGCACCCATGGAGGGCGAATAAACCTCATTTCTATTGGGTCGGCGATGAGGAAGGGGAAGGAAAGGGACGATGACGGGGAGACGCAGACTCTGCTTTCTATTTTCTTTTTCTTTCTTCATTTTCCATCTTTTTTTCTCTCTCTCTCTCTTTCTTGTTCCTCCAATCCGCGATTATATAGTCTCTTCGTCAATCCTGTTACTACAATCATTATCATTATCATTATCATTATTATGATTATTATTATACTTAAACTTGCGTTACAACGCCGTAGTTTTTGAATACGACTGCACATTTCCATCTGCGACGCTATGCGCCCCGCCATGATGCGCCGCTGCAGCGGACTATCTACCTAACCGCCTAAATCTAGAGAAACGCTTATACGCTAATGAGAGATATGAAATACGGGATTAAAGGGATGGTTTTTTTAATCTAAACGTTACATGCTTCAAGCCCGCTATATCATCGAATGACATAGTATATACACAAATTAGTACAGAGCCGTGATAATTATATACAAAAAATAATAATAATAATAATAATAATAATAATATGCGTAGAAAATAAAATTTATAAATATAATGTATGTTCTCTAAACTTCATCTATTATTATTATTATTATTATTTTTTTGCAATTTTTTCTCGCATTAAAATGAGGTTATTAAAATATATTATTATACATCATGTATAATATATATAGACACATGTGTCTACTATATTGGGCACGTATATCTATATATAGGTATATACGTCCGTGCCTGATTATATTATACGCTTGTTGTAACATATAATAATTAAAAGTAAATATATTTTGAGTCTAATTTAATCTAAAAATAAAAATTATATACTTACACTATAGTAAAACGAAAACTACGTCAACGGGTAACGGCAATGGCAACGACGGCAGGCAGTTCTCACGTGGGGTAATTTGTCTGCCCGTCATCCTGCCACGCCAACCCCGAGGGTTCTCTTCCTCTCTTTCTTCATACCATCTCTTACTATCTTTTAACGCTAGTAAGAGAACGTTGGTATATTAATAAATCTAGAAATGAAAAATTTTCTCGAAAATTTCAAACCCTATTTCTATATATAGTCAATTTTAGAGATGTGGTGAAAAAGGAGGGAACTGGAAGGAATTGTGATGGGTATAGTGTTGGTCTTCGTACGTATGTTACATACCTACTGGAGATACCCGTTGATTAAAAGCATTCCACGTCGTTCCTCTGTAATACTTACATCTACCATATACGAATATATAATTATACATACGATGGTAATAATAACAATAATAATAATAATAATGTTTTAAGAATTTTGGAATTCATATTGATGACGTTAAATAATAAACAATAAAAATAAATAAATAAAAAAAAACGAAAAAAAAGATGAAAGTGGTAAAGACTAAGATTTGAATAAGAACGGACTTTACTTTGAACAGCGAGGAGGAGGAGGAGAGGGATTGAGCAAACAAAGAAGAAAAAACAAACAAAAAAAAAAAAAAAGCGAATAAATAAGTAAATAAATAAACTGAGACAAACAAACGGATGAATAAATAAATAAATAAATAAAAACAATAGAGCGAACATAAAGTTAAAAGAAAAGAAAAGAGAGTTAGAGAAAGAGAAAGGAGATAGCGGTAACTTAGGCACGACGTTTTTGAGTACCAGTCGACCTTTTGCACCCATCTATATGTATACTGCACATACGCACAGGTATATATATATATATACCTACTTAATAAAAGATTGTAATAAAAGTTTGATGTATACCTAAATAAACCCCTAAAACCCTGAACCAAAAACGTTACGAGACATGGAATACTCTGGTAGTAATAGTAGTAGTAGTACTGCTGCTGCTGCTGCTGCTGCTGCTTCTGCTGTGCATATAGTGTGTGCCGGTTCGTCGTCGACGTCGACCCTCGAGGCCCCCGGGGCTCGAAAACGTGGGGCTGCGCGCACGGCATCGACCGCAATGCTGCAAACGAGAACGAAAGGCCGTCGGTGCTGCTGCTGCTGCTGCCGCTGCCGCCGCCTTCCCTCCTTTATCCACGTCTCTTCCTCCCACCAATCTCCTCGCTCCCCTTAGCGATCCACCTACGACGCCACCAACGCCCGCCACGAACTGTGCGATATAGATGAAGAGGGTAAACACGAATAATGAATTATTCGGATACAGGATATGTGTGTAAGAAACGAAAATAAAAGCAGAAAGAGAAAAAAAAAAAAAAAAGAAAAGAAAAATAAAAGAACGCGAGGGAGAAAAATTGTAACGATTTTTTGTTTATTCCTCTATATTTTCATGATAAATAAAAAAACAAAACAAAAAAAAATCAAACCTGAATTATTGTCAGATTTATTTATTAAAGTTGTTAATTGTTTTATTTTATTTTTATTAAGTTGTTTATTAAACATTTTATAATATTTATATATGTGTAAATTTTTCTCTTCGTTTTCTTCTTATTTTTCTTCTTCTGTTTTATACGGTTATAGGGATCTTGAACTTTGACCTTTAACTTGTGACGTCAGGGTGACGAAATTTCTATTCGATTACGAATATCGCAAGGCCAACATATACCAGTAAAAAAAAAGAAAAAAAAAAGCAGATGAGCATTATGAGAGATTTCCCGCTGTAAGATTATAAAAGAGATTTGAATAATTTATCTTAACTAAACGACGGAATATAAAAGAAAAAGGAAAGAAAATAAAACAAAACAAAACAAAACGAAAAGACGAAAAACGACATAAATTTTCGGGGCGAAACAAACCTCGTGGTTTATATCTATTCTCATGTAAAACACATGTGTACGAAAAATGAAAAACAACAAACAACTGCGACTGCCTACCTATCTATCTATCTATCTATCTATCTATCTATCTATCTCTACCTACCTACCTACCTACCTACCTACCGGAGAAAGGAAAGGAGGCGAGGCGAGTTTAGTTTAGTTTGGTTTAGTTACGGTTGTCGAAGTTGCGTGGCGTTAGTATCGAACGAGAGGGGGAGTCGACGAGTTGAGGTTCGCGGGGGGGGGGGAGGGGCGCGGGATCGACGCGGCGTTCGGCGCCGTCGAACAGTCGCAGAGGGACGACGCAGGAGTAAAGAGCTGTAACGGTAACGCGATCGTGTTTAGTTTTTTTTTCGTGAAATACATGTTACAAGAGAGATATTAAATAGAAACAAGTACCAAAAAGGGTATAAAGAAAGAAAGAAAGAAAGAAATCAAGAAATAAAACGATAAAGAGATATATACAAGATATAAAGAGATTATAATTGTTTAATAAAGGAAAGCAAAGAAAAAAAAAAAAGAAAAAAAACGAAAAGGGATAAAATAAATATCTCCGTTAATAAACGCGTGCGTTAAATTTATAATAAGATTATTATTATTATAAGAATAATAATAATAATAATAAAAATACGTAGTTTCGATCGGACTGATTCAAATCTATTAATACGAGTGGTGTTTTGTTTGTAATTTTACTTTTTTTTTTTCTTTTCTTTTAGTAAAGTGTGAAAAGAGAGAAAAAAAATATATATATATAAACAGTATACGTGTGCTCTCTGTTAATAATTAAATTACGGTTGTTATTATCAAAGTGTTGTGACA
Source organism: Macrophya annulata (assembly GCA_963924015.1). Taxonomy (NCBI): domain Eukaryota; kingdom Metazoa; phylum Arthropoda; class Insecta; order Hymenoptera; family Tenthredinidae; genus Macrophya; species Macrophya annulata. The sequence continues at coordinate 364,147 of OZ001262.1, forward strand.
GATAAATAATAATAATAATATTAAGGATAAGAAAAGAAAGAATTAGCCGTTGAATAAAATTCATTAATTTATTCTTAATTTTAATTATTATTATTATTATTTTTTTACGTTCTTTAATTTTTTTCTAAATTTTCTTTCATTTTCTTAAATATTGTGTGTAAAAAATTGTGCAGAGTGTGAAACGTTCCGTAAAATAATATATATATATAATACATATACATATATATATATATATATATATATATATATATATGCAGACAGAGGAGAAACATACGTAGATATATAGACGAATACGGAGAAAATCTGAGAAACAACAATTGATCGTGTCCCCGGCCGTAGCTGGGAACGGCGATAGTGGGATTTATCGTTTTCTTCGTTAATACCGTGGAGCAAAACGGCCTCAAACTGTGGGGCTCTGGGGCGTTCTTTTTACCTCCTCAAGGGGTCTACTATCCCGTAAGTAATGATGTTATACATCTGGTCATTTCGTGTTATAGTATATAGGTCTCGTTTCGTCGTTTATCATTCGATATGTGAATTATACGTATACCGTACATTTTCATATTTCAGTTTATTGAAATGAGTAAATTTCGGTTCCCAAAGTATTTCTCTATGTACTTGAAACGCGTATAAGAACAAACAAACATACAAACAAAATCTAATCTATGTAATTCGAAGATACGGAAAATATATTGTACATACATACGTATATGTATATGACAAAAACAAATTACTAATTCGCTTTCCCTATCTTCAATTTCGATCTTCATCTTCTCCTCTTTCGCATTGAGAGATTAATCTATTCGGGAAATGAAACGAAATGAAATGAAATGAAATAGAATAGTTGATTTTAAACTTGAGTAAACTCTTTGTTCGCGAATACGATGCTATGCGATGCTGTGCTATGCGTTTACAGTATAATACAATACAGTACCAGTAGAGTACAGTACAGTACAGCACAGCACCGAGTGTGTATATCTGGTTAAATATTCAATCGACGTCAGAGGTCAACTGCTTTGTTTAGCTCGCCTGGTGTAAGGATCCGCGAGCATTTGGCATTCGTAAATATGAACCCAAGTTTTAAATAGTTTCTTCAAAGACAGATAAATGGATGGATAGTTAGATATATAGATATAGGATATACGACATATATACATACTATATATACACATATATATATATATATAGCATACCGAGATTAAAGCTTATAGGGGCGATACTAAAATAGTTTGTCTAAAGTTCGTACGTATATAGTTACATATACATATACATGGTGTATATACTATAGCTGATAATAAACGTTCTGATTTATGTATTATTGTATATTACACATTTAGGTATAATAAATGAGTATTATTATTATATATAATATATAGATGTATGTATATATATATAAAATTCATATATTATATATTTACATTTCGAATTCTTATTATTTACCGCGCATTGCCGCGTCGCATGCGGCATTACACACAGTTTTCTTATTACTTACCCTACCCTACCCTATCCTACCTAACCTAACCACACCACCTACTAGTGCGTGTGTCATAGAAAGAGAGTGTGTGCGAGAGGGAGAGAGAAAGAGAGAGAGAGAGAGAGAGAGAGAGAGAGAGAGAGAGAGAGACTAGCTCAGTCATTCCCGCGAACACGTGTCTACACGCGACTATTTCTATCGATTTGATGTTTACGGACGCACAACAACAACAGCCGCGGTAACGGTAGAAGAGAGCTAAATGTTAGGTATATCGAATTTTTGTTCTGGTATTCGGTTTTTGTTTTACTCTGTTTTTTTTTTTTTGTTTTTTCTTTCATCTTAAGGTAATTTTTATTACCCCCTTTTACCGTACCGACCAATCTTTTATTCCGGATTATAATGTCCCTGTAATTTCTATTACTTCACTTATGTCTTAGGGTTAGAGAATCTAAGATACCTGCAGTATATGCCTTATAGGCTTATACTACTCCCTACTGCTATTATATTATTATTGTTATACAGTTGCGTGTATACATTATAGGTATAGGTATATATATATACGTTGCGTCGCTGCCATTATTTACTCTAATTTTGTTACTTGAATTTTAATTTTTTTTAAACAATAATAATAGTAATTATTATTATTATTATTATTTAAACCATACGTATGCGCATGTGTGTGTGTGTCTCTATAAAATCGGTTATATTTCAATTTATTCAAAGGACAAAATAGATGATTAAATATATATATTTATATATATGTATATATGTATGTATATTTAAAAAAAATGATAATTTTAATCGTGGTTGCTCGCGGTCAGATAAAAGTATATATATGTACGTATATTATGTGAGGAATAATAATTAGTTATTCGTAAATCTTATGCGTGCGTATTTATATATATATATATATATATATATATATATATATATATATATATATATATATATATATATATATAATATAATTCTAAAATATATATAATATAATATAATTAATATATATATATATATGTATGTATGTTCGTCGTGTGGCACGTGAGGTCACCGAACCTTCCCCCGAGCCTTTACTGTATATTATTAATATTATTATTATTATTATCATCATTAGTATTAGTGTTAATATTGTAATACTAATGATGATGATAATAATTGCACTGCACGGGAGAGATAAATATATGTAAATTTATATATTTTTATTTTCGTATTTAATCGACGTAGTCAATGTAAAATGTAACCGTATAATGTTATTAGGAAAATCTCTTCTTCTTCTTCTTCATTTTTATTTTTATTTTTATTTTTATTTTTATTTTTATTTTTATTTTTATTTTTCTTCATCGTTGTTGCAATGTGCGGGAGGAAGAGGTACGCGACAACTATAGCTACAACTATACCTATATGTATATATATATATATATATATATATATATATATATATATATATATATATATATGTATGTACCTTATATACTACGGTTGCAACGCGCGCGCGTGAAATAATACACGCCATCTTGAGAAAGTTGTGTTTAATTCATGTTTTTGATGTGTAGAGTTTATGAATCGTAGATATCACACGCGTAGGTAGATATATATTCATATATATATATATATATATATATACACACACCTATAGGTACCCATGTGTATGTGATTAATATATACACACACACTTAAAGTCCCTCGTAAAATTTTGTATATATATATATATATAAAAAAATCTTGTCAAGGTCGTAGTATCATCCCACGTATAGTACGTACGTTCTTCTTCTTTTTTTTTTTTTATCTTTTTTTTTCAATCCTTTTTTTCCTGATCACAATGAAAATTTTTTTCGTTTATTTTTTCATTTTAAGAATTTAGATTATTATACACAGGTGTATAGTAGTTTTAAATCCCTACATATTTATTATATAAAACTTCCTTTCTAACTTGTGTGAGAAAAAAAAGAGAAAAAAAAAATATTGCAAAAAGAAAGAAAATAAATTAAAAAAAAAAAAGAAATTAAAATACAGAATTAGAAGAGATTATACTTCATACAGATTATTAAATAACTTTTTATATATATTATTAGATACATACATGTATGTATGTACATACCTAAGAGAATTAGGTGATGATGATTACTAATATTTATATATAAAAAGTCTCTGTCTCTTTTTCTCTCTAAATCATTGCATATGTATAATAATTTCGCTTCTACATTATAGTATATGTGTACATATGTAACATATATACATGGATAATTATTATTCTAGAACAACGTAGGCTACATATATTTCTATGCAGATCTTTTACTGTGTTCTTTATTCTCAATACATACTTTCGTACTCTAGACACAGTATTTTAAAATACATACAATATATCTATATATCTATATATATATATACATACATAGGTAGATGCGTACGGACGGATGGATGCACGGATGGATACATGCATGCATAAATTCCTTCTCGTCCTCGTCAGTTGGCTAAAAGCCAGGTTTTTCTCCTCTCGCGTAGAGATTGACCATGTCGACTATCGTAATAATTCATCTACATACTTATTCTTCTACATCTTTATTTCTATTTTTATTTCTATTCCTCCTCCCCCCCCCCCTCCCTCCCTCTCTGTCTCTCTCTCTTATAACTATCGTCACTTTATTTTTTCAACTCTCATTATTTATTTATTTTTCATCTTTCCCCTCCCCTCCCCTTCATCTTCTTTCTTTTCTTATATCATTATTATTATTATTATTATTATTATTATCATCTAGGTATTTTCAACCATGTTCTCGATTGGGTATCGTTATTTATATATACATATACGTATACAATAATTGATTGTAACAAAATGATGATTACAAAAGATTAATAAACAAAAAAAAAAAAAAAAAACAAATTTATTAAATAAATTCCTATACATATGTATATTAGGTATATGGACGATGAAAAGGAGATAAAATTAAATATAAATATGGTTTTTCTGTATACGTATAGTATGTCGTTTAAAATCTCATCTCTTGGAAATATTACAGTACATGTACTTTTATGTACGGTCGATCGATCTCTTCCTTCCTCCCTCTCTCCCTCTCTCCCTCCCTCCCTACCTCTACCAGGTACCTTCGAAGTCGCAGCTTCCCTTTAAGTAAGACGGGGTTCTCGTGAACACCCAACACCCCATTTACACCGACTCATGCCAAGATGGATAGAAAGAATGAAAGAAGAAAAGATAGAATAAAAGACAGAACTAAAGAAAGAAGAAAAAAAAAAGAAAGAAAGAAAGAAAGAACTATGTCCGTCCGGTGGTACATACATACATACATACATACATACATACATACGTACGTACTTTTACGAAACGAGCTCAGCTCAGCTCAGCTAAGCTCAGTTCAGTTCAGTTCAATTCGCCGCAAGGAGCTGCTGGGCTATACGCGAATTGTCTCTTCTCTCATTTTTCTTTCTTTCTTTCTTCTCTCTTTCTCTCTGATTCTTTCTCAATTTTCTCTCTCTTTTTATCTGTCGTTCTCAATTCCCTCAACAGCAGTTATACACACACACACACACACATACACATATTGTACATGGGTGCCATTTTCTTTTCGCGACAAATCGATAATGCTTTAATTAAAAAAAAAAAGTAATAATAATAATAATAATAATAATAATAATAATTTCCTTCTCTCTTTTCCTCGGCTATCCGAATTCTTCTCCTAATTATTTTTCTTCTTCTTCTTCTTCTTCTTCTTCTTCTTCTTCTTATTCTCCCTCAGCGCACAACGAAATAATGATAAAAATTCAAGTTGGTATTGTATAACATATTGTATACCTATGTATGGTATATATATATACTGTATAAAAAAGAAAAAAATTCATACATTTCATGTCAAATTATCAAAATGCATATATAAATAATATCATGCCATAATTATATAAAATATTATATAAGTATAAAATTTATATCATCGCATGAACATATTTTCATGCCAAATAAATAATAATAATAATAATAATAATAATAATAATTTAAGATCAATATTTGGCATGAGATTGTCGACCGAATATATTCAAGGATCAGATATACATACATATACCTACATTCGTATAGTATATTATATAATTTTCATACATAAAATTAGTTTCTTGTCCTTTCGACCTTTTCTTTATCTTATTAAATTCTTATTCTTCTTTTTATTCTCATCAATTCGCTTATATACGCAGGTATATACAATACATACAATATATCGTTTTCCAAAAACAAAAAAAAAATAAAAGAAATTCATAAAAATCAAATTGAAAAAAAAAAAAAACAATTTTTCAAATTACCGAACTCCGCAACCTCACAATCGGCTTTTTACTCTTATAACAATTTAACTAAGTAGTATATATATATATATATATATATATATACATATATGGTATATGTATGTACTACATATACGTACATATGTACATAAATAAATATAGTCCGAGGTCTGCGACGAGGAGGATAAGATTGGGAAGTAAAAGACTTAAGAATCGAATAACCGAAGAAGGTCGCGTTTTCGGTTAGTCAGCCAGAGCAGGCATAGAGAGGCAAAGAGAGATGGGCAGGCAGGCAGGCAGGCAGGCAGGAGGCGCAGGTCAAGTCGTATAGACCCTCGTACGGCTCAAAAGGGGCTACCAAAGGTCTTGTTTGTACTCCGCTACTACTATACCTGAGGGATTTTCTAGATGATTCGAATTTCGGAGGATTGTACAGAGTAGACTTAGGTATATAATATACCTACTGTAGAGGCACACAAATACATTCAATAATGTGTACTTTCCCTCTATAACATTTCTCTCTCTCTCCCTCTCTATTTATATTTCTCTAATTTTCTAGTAATAAAATAATAAAAATATATTCGGATCAATTTTATTCATGACTCTTCTCGGTTTTTCGGTTTTAATTCTTCATATTATATTCTTCGATATATATATATATATATATATATATATATATATATATATATATATATATATATATATATATATATATATATATATATATATATATATATATATATATATATATATATATATATATATATATATATATATATATATATATATATATATATATATATATATATATATATATATATATATATATATATATATATATATATATATATATATATATATATATATATATATATTATACAGTGAAGAGAATAAAATTTATTGTACCAGTGCAGTATACGAAATATATATATCGAAAAATAGATGGTAATGTCTTGAACTCATTAAACCAATATACAAGTATAAATAATATACTGATAAACTGTACATAACGTATGTGTACAATTATCGCGTATATAGAAATATATATATATATATATATATGTATTGTATATTATAGCTATTGTTACATGCGTATATATATATATATACATGTATGTGTGTATATAGACACGTATTCTTGAAATAAATGTATATAAGTATAGTATGTCTGTAATGATATATAAAAGATTTCTCAAAGCTGACTATATAATGTGACTGACTTCACTGTGTTTCTATCTTTTTCTCTCGCTCTCTCTCTCTCGTTTTGTCTGTTTCTTTCCTTTTCTCTTTCTACGATATGTACATACGTATACATATATCTACATACGAGTAGATGCATGTAGTACATACATACATGTACATACATACATATATATAAATATATATATATATATATATATATATAGATGGATCCGCACATATACGTATACAGATACGACCGGGTCAAGACTTTTTGTCACGTGGTATGCATATAAGACGATAGCCTGCCTATTATTCCGTCGTAAGAAATTCATCGTATATACTATCCATACATACACGTACGTAGTCAGTTATTCTAACGCGGGTTTTTGTACAATTGTTTTCATTTTTATAATTTTTTTTTTTCATTCATTCACATGAAAAATGAACGAAAATCAATCAAATTTGACATTAGAAAAATCACCCGAAATTAAGATTAATCCCACACGTAGGAGATGTAACTTGAAAACAGTAAAAAAAAAAAAATAAAAATAAAATAATAATAATAAAAAATGTGATGAAAAAAAATCAGGAAAAAACTGAAACTAAAGTATGTCTTAATTCCGTTATATATATTATTGAACCGCGCGTTAACGAAGCTCTCTTGACTTTATCAAATTTCCTCGTCTCAGCAAGTTCTACACAGTTTAATATTTTATTACTTCGCAAGAGCTTGAGCTACACTGAACCGCGGCTAGATTCGATTATAGAATATTCCTCGAGATATCCCGGCGAGGAGGGTAGAAGAAGGTGGGTGGGTGGGTGGGTGTTTCAGAGAATCTGGGAACCAGAGGGGGTAGATGTTCAACGACAACGTGGAGAAGGAGATGGAGAAGGAGAAGGAGAAGAAATAGTCTGCGGGAACAAGGGTATATTATGTATATGTATATATACATACCTATATATGTATATAGGTACCTGGGGAGTTTATATACCCTAACCTAACCGTATACATACTCATTATAGATATACATACATATATATATATGTGTATATACCTGCATATACGTGTACGTATAGGGGTAGAATATTATTCGATTGTATATAGCGTAAAAGCGGAGCTGACGCCCCTATACGTCATCCATTTATATATATATATGTATACATAGGTATAGGGATCCATACAGAATCCATGTAATACATAGATGTATATGTATATAGTCTAGTGGAATTACGTCCGAGACTCTGTACCAGACGTCAATTCATGACGACGTCATATCATAGTCGACGATGACGACGCACGCGCCGCACGATATGTATATATAGTAAATACATACATATACCTATAACGTGATGTATATATGTATGTATAGTATATATCCTATAGGCGTATGTGGTTTTGTATTATCGATAGTATTAGTCTTATCAATTGTTTGACGAATTAAGATTTTAAGATTACGAAAAAAATTTCGGAAATAGATGAATAGTTAAAAATTATAGGGGGAAAAAAAAAATTAAGAAAATTGTAAAAATTAAACATATAAATTGTACATATATATATATATAAATACTATGTTGTATATATATATATATATTATATTATATTATATAGAATATAGATGTAAATATATATGTACATGTAGGTATGTAGATTATACAGAAGTATAACAGTAGCAGCTGTTAATATAATTTACATTTCGCGTTGATACCTCATATACATATACTGTACACCATCTCCTACACTCCTCCTCGACTCTTTCTCTTTCTCTTTGTTCTACGCGTGTGTTTCACGCGCGATATATGATCTCGTCATTTCGGTTTCTGCATATTATATATATGTATATACATATGCCCTATGTAGTATAATAGTGGAGTACAATGTGTACGCGTACGACACATTATATTATACATATATATACATTATACATACTCGGAAATATGTACAGACAAATGATTAAATTTTCGTAAAAATATAATGTATATATATAGGTATATATATATATATATATATATATATATATATATATATATATATATATATATATATATATATATATATATATATATATATATATATATATATATATATATATATATATATATATATATATATATATATATATATATATATATATATATATGAATATATAGAAAAAAAATGAAGAAAAAGGAAAAAAAAATAGATCAAATTTTATGTATTTATTTATTTATTTTTTTTTTTTTTGCCACATACAACTACTTGGATAAATATATAGACGTATATATTATGGGCTTACCTATGTATATAAGTATGATGTGTATTATAATACATCTAATGATCGAAAAAATAAATAAATATTAAATATATATTCAAATTTAGAGACAGATTTCTGAACCCGGAAACTAAAGAAAAATATAATCGAAAAAAAAAAAAAAAAAAAAACGAAAATTGAAAATAAAATCAAACAAAGATCGCTCGAAATATATTATCACGTGGTTTTCGTTTTGGGTTTATTCGTACAATTAATGGGGAAATCCAAAGTAAAAAAAAAAAAAAAAAAAATGCAGTATAGGATGAAACAGAAAGAGAGAGAGAGGGAGAGAAGAAGGCAAAGAGGGACGTCAAAACCACAAAATCTGTTTGTTATATATGTATATGCGTTTATTATCGTTTAAACAGAGCCGTGAATTTCCCCATTATCTATATCGTGTATATATATATATACTTATTTATGTACATACGATACAATACATATGTATCTGCGAAAATTGTCTAGTTGTCGAGCGCATTTGATCATCATCATTATTATTATTATTATTATTATTATTATTATTATTATTATTATTGTGCGAATCGTGACAAAACGTCAAACAGTATATTTATATGTATATATTTATCTATGCATATGTATGTACATACGTATGTATGTATACGTATACAAGTATAAGAGTATAAGAGGTATACCTTAATTGATTATCGTGGATTATTGAACTGTCGTTATTGTATACGGACATGTATGCATAACATTGTATGTATGTTACCTTTATATGCAAATTATATAGGTATGCGTATGTATGTACATACATACATACTGTAATGTATGATATTATACCGCAGGTAGTATATATATAATATACAGTTTATTCTTCTTTTTTTTTTTTTCTTTTTTCTTATTGGTTTTTCTCTTCTTTTTTTTTTTTTCAAACTGACCACCTTTGATCACTCTTTATACTATATATATGTATATCTCATCGTTGTTATTAATTGCAGTAAATATAATAATAATATAAAATTGCCTCTTATATAAAAACAATAAAAAAAAATAAAAATAAAAATAAAATCAAATCAAAAATTTGCAAATTTCTTCTCACATATATGTATAAAAAAAAACAAAATAAAAATGTCTAAATTCTTTGATTAATATCTTGAAAAGTGGTTACAAATTTTTGTTGGAAATATACGTATATATAGGTATAATTTAGTATATAGAAAGTCTCGAAGGATATATAAAGAACGGAAAGAAAAGGAAAAAAACAAAAAAAAATTGAGAGCGAAAGAAAAAGAAATTTCACTCCTCTCTGTCTTTATTATCTTAAGAAAAAGAATTTCGACTCTCAAACTCTCCGAAAGACGAGACCCCCGTTATTACCAGTTCCGAAATTAAACCCTTTATCATTCGAAACCGTTAATCACCGTGTCCCTACGGGCTATTCCAAACTCTGGGTATAGGTATAAGGTATAAGCTATGGGGTATGGGGTACAAGGGTATGTATATATATGTATGTATGTACATATAGATATATATATATCTATACCTATCTATGTAGTTTGGCATTCACTCACGCACCCAGTTATGGGAAAATATTCTCACGGAGATGACGATCCATACATCCATCCGTCCGTCCGTCCGTCCGTTGTATATCTATACATATAATATGTATTATATACCCCCCTATATATATATATATACACCTACCTATAATATAATATAATATAAGAATTTGAAAAATTCACTCTTCTTCTTCTCTCGTGACGAATTTTCGTGGGTTTATTCGATCGCGCGTAATAACCGAAACCGAAAAAAAGGAAAAAAAAAAAAAGGAAAGTGTATAAAAATTTTCTTTGCAGAGTTGGAAAATTTTTTCGATATCGACGAAAAGATATTTTTACGTTTTTTTTTTTTTTTTTTTTTTTTATTTTTTTGTTCTCTCTTCGTACTTTTGACCATCAAAATGATTAACCTTTACTTTATCGAGTGTATGTAGAAGAAAAAAAAAAAAACAAAAAAAAAAAAAAGACGAGATGAGGAGAAAAAAATATTCATTCGCATTCATCTTGTAGCAGTTTTATTTTTTACGATTACTCTACGGATTTTAAATTATTTACCCCCCCCCCTCCCAAAAAAAAAAAAAAAAAATCTCAATTTTATTTCATTTTGATTCCTTCGTTTTTTATTTTTCTTTTTTTTTCTTTTTTTTAATTTTGTTCTTTGAGATTTTTTTCTCCCCCCATTACTTTAAAGTGCGGGATGATGGGTGAGTGAGTGAGTGAGTGAGTTAATGCTTTCGTATAAAAAAAAAAAAAAAAACGAACACGTTGTGCAAGCGCATGCGTGTCCTTTTGTGATTTTTGTACCCTTGTGAAGTTAAGTCGCGTTGTTATATATATATATATAATATGTATATATAATATGTATATATATATATATATATGCCTACCTACTGCTGTTTGCTAGTGCTAGTGCTTTTACAGGGTGAAGTAGTGAAGGTAGGAAAGGGGGGAAAAAAAAAAAAAAAAAAAGTACCTACGGAAGAATGAGAGGTTGAAAAAAGGTGGCTTGGAACGTTGGCGTAAACATTTCCCTAATGGCCGGCTCTCTGAACGAACTTAAAGAATCGTTCGTTGGCAACCTTCTTCTTCTTTTTCTTTTTCTTCTCTTTTTCTCCTTCACTTCTACTTCTACTTCTTATACCTTCAAACTTATCTTCGAAACTCCAAACTTTCTATCTCGGCTTTTCTCATACTCTATATGTATATATACACCTCCTTTACCATTTTCTTTATACCTATATATATATATACATATATATACTCTTCAAGGATTTATTTGTTATTCGTAACTTTGGACAGTTTGCTGCATCAAGAATTCGCTTAATTATATAGTTCTGTTTTTTATTTTTTTTATTTTTGAGGGGGGGGGGAGGGGGGGGGGAGAATAAGACAGTAAATTTATTCTAACTTCCCGTATTGAAAATTGAAAATTTTCATAAAAAACGGAAGTTATTGGTTTTGGTCCGATTTTCGAAAATCGAGTTTTCATCAGATCTCGACGTTTTGGGGTCGTAAGAAGCTATTCTGACTATTTTTGAATGGACGTCCGTATATGTGTGTGTGTGTGTAAACAAATTTTTGTCGTACGATATCTTTAGAGCGAATCGACCGATTGGAATGGTTCTTATGGCGATCAAAAGGGTTTGTCAAGACTTAGATCTGATTAGATTTTGGAGTCGATCGGTCGAGTAGTTTCAAAGTTATTTGAGAAATAAAAATTAAAAAACAATTTTTTTCATGTTTTTAGCGCTTAACTCCTACACTGTTCGTGCGATTAGTCTCAAAACTTGATCAGACTTAGCTCTTGGATAGCCCTTTCGATCACCGTAAGATTTATCAAAATCGAACGATTGGTTTAAAAGATATTGCACGAGAAAAATTTCTCTTTTTCTCGTACGATACCTTTGGAACGAATCAACCGATTTGAATGATTCTTGGGGCGATCGAAAGGGTTCATCAAGACTTAGATCCGATTAGATTTTGGAATCGATCGGTCGAGTAGTTTCGAAGTTATTCGAAGAATGGAAATTGAAGAAAAAAAGATTCGTATAGGGAAAACTAATTATACTTATAACCTTCTTTAATTTATTATAAAGACAATAGTATCAATTAATTGTAACGTATTTAACACAGCGAAAAGTTTTCGGGTTGGCCCACAGGTCAACTGGTTTCCTGATTTTTTTTTCTGTTCCCATTTTTGATATATTTTATATTCATATACCCTTTTTTTGTCTCATATACTTAAATATATTTAAATAGGAAAAAAAAGAAATTGACTTGTCTGAATTCGATGAGGGAAAGAAAAATACAAATATATATTCTTATTAAATATTTGTCATTTTTGATATACCTAAATATATTTTTGGAATTGTGACAAGCAGGTGCAGTATATTTGCAAACTTAATCCCGTATCCAGGTGTTTTTACTTTAAATTTAAATTTTAGTTTTCGCTTTTACTTAAAACTTGTAATTCTTATTATCCCTCTACTATCTATGAATGTGTCGAAGTTTGTATATTAATAATTTACAACAGGGTCTAATAAGTTCGGTACTACCTGCTTGTCTGTTTGCCTGTTTGCCTGTTTGCCTGCATCCGTGTAGAGGTAGGTACTAGGTATACCAAATGCCAATTAGACAGGCTTGGAATATTTTACCCTCGATCCTGTAGACTGACTGACCAAAGGATTTCCCCTGCCTAACTATATAAGAGGATTATAAACCGGCCACCTCAAAGCTAAGAGCTGCAGCTTTTAAGTAAATTCGATAATATCTGGATTGCATATTATTTATGGATAGGTACATATGTATATTGATCCAGGGTTTTTGTCACAGAAATGACTAAGTTTTACCGAGAATTTTCAATTTGGGGTTGTGGGTGGTGCAGAGGTAGTCGTTGACATTACGAATTTTTAAATTTTGACAATGATTCGGAACTTCAAACCTATCAAAAGAAATGGAAAAAAAAACAAGCCGGAAAAACGATGCGTCGGAGTACTTTTCATCAAAAAGACAAAAAAGGATGGGTTTGTCAGGGGAAGAAAAAGTATAAAAAATTAATGAAAAACCGAAAAAAAAGATCAGAATTGAAAATTGCACATAAAAAAATGCCCTATGTATTGACAAACAACAATTTCATACATTGCGTTTAATCCCAATCCGATCTGGGTACACTAACAATTTCTTATTGTCATTGGCAAGGATCGCCCTATATATTGACAAACAACTATTTTATACAGTGCATTCATTCTCATTCGATCTGGGTATATTTACAATTTTTTTGGTGTCATTGGCAAGGAATGCCCTATATATATGAAATTCTCAACTCGGAAGAATATATTCTTTCATTCAGAAAGGTAATACAGAGAAAAAAGTATAGGTTTGTCGGTAAAACAGCGAAAATCGATTCATTTCCGGTAGAACCGGAAGTTCAAATAAAACGAGACATGAAAATTTTTCACACTCATCATTTGGTTGTAAAGTCGTGTGAATTTCAGATTTTTTCATCGAGCCGTTTCCGAGATCACCGCGCGATTTTGTCGAACAGGCCGATAGACAGACCGACATCTTTCCAAAAACCCGTTTCTTCGGATTCTAGTGGGTCGAAAACGTGAAAAATCACGTTTTTAGTTTGAAATTTCGTGATTTTATTTTCTTTCTTACTTTTCAAGTTTGAAAAAAAATATATATATATGTATATTTTTTTTTAAAATGTATTTTTGAATCGTAAAGTACATCAGTATTAAACATGGTAACAGTTTTTTAAGCAGCAGCAGTAGTTGATTAGCGAATGTTTTCGTTTTTATTTATTTTTCTTTTTTTACTTTTAAGACGTGGGGATAAGTATACCTAAATATACTCCTGTAGTACATACTATTTGTACACTTAATAAACATGTACATATTTGTGTAGATTTAAAGAACAAAAAAGAAAAAAAAAAAGAAAAAAAATAGAAGGCGGGGAAATTAGTACGATTTGTTCTCGACCACAGTCGTTTTCATTTAAACTAGTTTCCTGTGTGTCGCATTCCTTAGCACCGGGGTTATACACAAAACGACGTCGGACACGCGACTCGAATGCAAACATGGCGGGGGCATATCCTCCATTGCTGTCAACCGTCAGCCGTCAAGACGCTGATGAAGTATACTTAAATTTAATATATAAGAAAAAAGAAACAAAAAGAAGAAGAACAAAACAAGAAACAGGAGAAAAAAAAGGTTAAAATTTTAACGGTTTTTTTATTTTTTGTAATTTATCAATTTTTTTTTTGTTTTTTTTTTTTTGAGACTTATATGTTTTACTTCATTCGCTTTTGCGGAATTATTCATAAAATTGAAACCCAAGAATAAAAATACGATGAAGCAATCTTTAAAAGTTTTTTTTTTTCGCTCATTTCCGACCCAGTTCGAAAATTTTGAATTCTTACACAATTAGCTTGAAATATTCTCATCGCTACTCTCTTCCTCGGTTCCTTATTTTTTTTTTTTTTTTTCGTTTTTCTCTTTCGTAAAACATATTCTTATGTATAATGACGTCTCTTTTGTCCTCGCGGTACAAAATCGTGTAACTATGTACATGTATGTACGTACGTACAAATATCTAGGTATACATATATACGTATACTTTATAATATAATATTTGTATGTATTTATTTATATATCTTCTACGTGCATCACGATGAGGATGATGATCGTGATTTGTTTACCGTATACATATTCGAGATCTCCCTATTTGTCTGTCTCCCTCCTTTCTTCCTTCCTTCCTTCCATTTTCAATATCTCGTTATAAATAAATTAACTTACATTTCTGATTTATACGGAACACGTATGGGTATCTATGTATATGTATATATAAATAAATAAATCAATAAAATCAATCAATCAATCAATTAATTACTTATTTATTTATAATTGAATGAAAGAATTACAATCGGGTACAAATTTGAATAATTTTTTTGGTAAATATATATATATATATATATATATATATATATATATATATATATATGTATACGTAGAATAAAAAAAAAAAAAAATAATGATAGGTCAACGTTATTGCTGTACTACATATATGGGTATATTATATATATATATATATATATATATATATATATATATATATATATATATATATATATATATATATATATATATATATATATATATATATATATATATATATATATATATATATATATATATATATATATATATATATATATATATATATATATATATATATATATATATATATATATATATATATATATATATATATATATATATATATATATATATATATATATATATATATATATGTATATATATATATATGTATATATATATATATGTATATATATATATATATATATATATATATATATATATATATATATATATATATACCGTGAGCGTCTGGTGAACCGGGTCAGTGAAACGACGATGGCGCTAGTTTTCTTGAAATTTAAAGGGAGAGCCAATACACCAAGAATATCCCTAGTTCAGTTGCGATTTCATATGTTTACTCCATGGTCCGTGGAGGCGGCCATTGTATTTGGTTGACAGATATCAGGAGTGTTTTTAGGGTTATAGAGTATTGTAGAGTTGTACACGAGATAGTGAAAATACGTTATGAATGTTTTAGATCAAGACAATAGATCATCGAACTACAGCGTTTTGGTTAATCGTTAGTTATTGTAAACACATGTCTGGAAATTCTAAAAATTCTACTGCAAATCTTTGTGACCTGTGAAACATAACCTCGAAAAACATTTCGATAGCTGTCTAACATATTTAATGGCGGTCCGCATCTACGCTTCGAAAGGCCTAGGGATATTTTCGGGATGTGAGTTAGTTCCCCTTATAAATTTCAAGAAAGCTAGCGCCATCGTCGTTTCACTGACCCGGTTCACCTGACGCTCACGGTATATATATATATATATATATATTATATAATAATGAGATATACATCGAGGGTTTACGTAATCGTTAAAAGGGCTTGACTTATACTATGTACATATATACATATACATATATATATATACGTGATATGTATAGGTATATAAATAGTATGTATGTAGGTATTGAGAAAGAAATATACGGTAAACTGTAAAGCCTCTTTCCTCATCCTCTTCTCTTCCTCTTCCTCTTCCTCTTCCTCTTTCTCTTCCTCTTCTTCTTTCTCCTCCACCACCTTCTCGTCGTACCCTATACGTATGTATTCATGTAATTCTGTCAAACGTGACGAGGGAGGGGGAAACAATGCGCGCAAGCGCTTTTTCAATTTAATCAAGATAAAACCCCGCTTTCCTTTTATAACACCTATACATATATTATATACTATATAGGTATATATGTATATATGTATATACCACATTATACATGATATATAGGTAATTGAACAAAATAAAATATATAATAAACCATACCTACATTTTGGTTTATTTTTTTTTTTTTTTTTTTTTTTTCAAATGCTGAAATCCTGTTTCAAAAACCTTTCTTACTAAAATTATATCTACAATTAGCTGAAAGAGGGTACATAATATACAAAGTTCCTTTTTTTTTTTTCTTAATTATTATTATTATTATTATTATTATTACTACTACTACTATTATTATTCAGCGACGCATGTTGCATGTATGAAGTTGCATATCCGGTCCCGGGCGCGTGCGTGCGTGCGTGCGTGCGTGCAGAAACTGCAATGGTAAACTAGCGACAGACAGATGGCCAGTTAACTATAACTATAAAAGCTAGTAAGTAAGTAAGTTATAGTAAAGCTTATACTAGATTGACGGTTGTGTGGTGTATGTATGTAGTGACGTTACTACTGCCACTGCCACTGCTACTGCTACTTTCCTCAAGGACACTAATGAAACTAATTGGGTGTAATGACACAATAATTTACCGCTCTCGTCGCCTACAAGAATTATACTATATACATATAGTTTATAAACTGCAATAATTTATGTACATCTACTGTCTCGGGACAAAGAATCTCTCTCTCTCTCTCTCTATTTTTATCTCTCTATCTCTCTCAGTCGCAGCATCATTATATAGATAATATTCTTTTTTCATTTTATTTTATTTTATTTTATTTATTTATTTATTTATTTTTTGGTAAGTGAAAAGTTTTTCGTTTCAAGAAGACGACACATACAGATTTACAATATTTTCGGATTAAACCCCCCCCCCCCCCCCCCCCCTCCCACTGCTCCCAAACAAAAAAAGCAAAAACAAAAAAAATAAAAAAAAAAAAACAACAACAAAAAATTGGATACATTTTGATGCAGGTAATGGGGTGGAAATTCTCTTCTTTTAACGCGCGCGTAAGACCGTATACAGGGAGTGAGGTAGGAAGGATCTCATGTCACTACTTTAGGTCCGATCCCCTGTCCTTGTGATCCTTGTCGTTGTCCCACCAAAGCACAAAGGAGGAAAATACGGCACATAGCATAGCGGCCATTCTATTCTATTCCTTTTTTTTTTTTTCTTTTTATTTTTCTTCTTTTTTTATTTTTTTTAACTATAGCAAATTACTTCCAATTAAGCCCACAGCGCTTTTATATACCAACTGGCTACTCAACTACTTACGTATCTTTTAACGTACGTACGTACATCCAAGCCTTAAACTGGGTATATCTGTGTCTGTATATGTCCCAAAGTTATACATGCACATGTACATACGTGTATCTATGTACATATTTATATCTATATCTCTACACATTTGTATTTGTGTATGTATGTACAATATAAATAGATATACATACATATATAGATACAGTTTACATTATTTAGCCACCACCGTTGGCTATACGGCAATGATGGAGATGATTGGCCGGAAGTGACGTCAGGATACGCATCGCGCGGTTCTCTACTCCTCTCGCTTGTTACTGGTCACATAAATACTTATACATACACTCTGCTTGTATATAAATATAAAAGAAAGATTTTTTTAAATATTATATTAAAATTATATGTATGTAATTCGTACAACAAAAAAAAAAAAAAAATTGGGGAACAGAAAAAAAAAAAATTTACAATTTTGGATTTTTTTTTTTACTGCTATCTTTTCAGAGATACTATAAATACCATGGAGACTTTTCATCGGCAAAATCGAACGATATTTAAAGAAAAATTAAAACAAACAAAAAAAAAAAAAAAACGTAAAATTTTATGGGGGGAAATGAAAATAACAAAAAAACATGAAATTGTTAAAAATCTAGGTGGGATGTGGTTTGGTATGTTCTTAGTACATACATACCTAGTATATATTCTGTATGTATGTATATATATATTATCCAGATTCCATAGACTATATAATTTATATAGTTTCGTCTCGTCTCGGTGAATTGGTAATGGTTCGGGTGTTGTTTGGCGAGTATGGAGAAGAGAGAAGTGGAGGAAGGGTCTTTGTAGACCGGAGAATATTTTGGCACAATGCCAAGAAAAATCCTCTTCAACTCTCTACTCCATTCCAGATTCTCTGCACCAGGCAACCAATCCGCAATAACCAGAGTCCCCTGGATGCCTGACTACCTACCTACCACCTCCCTGCCTGCCTGCCTGCCTGCCTGCCTGCTGCTCCTCCGGCTCTATTTCACCCTCGACAGACATGCGGGAGCAGAAGCAAGAGGCATGAGGCATGTTATGTGTACCACCGTCTCTGAGACTTCTATATCCCATCGGTACTATTCCGCGTAGAAATTTTATCGCGAACTTTTGTTTTTTTTGCTCTTTTTCTTCGTCTTCTTCTTTTTCAATTTTCTTCCCTTTTTTACTTTTTATCACCTACGGTGATATAGGAAAAGTATTGGTTTTGGTAGAAAAGTGACTTTTGCTAATTTCAACGAATCTTCACGTTTTCGACCCTCGAGAATCCGAAAAACAGGTTTTTTGAAAGATGTCGGTCTGTCTGTCGGCCTGTTCGACAAACTCGCGCGGTGATCTCGGAAACGGATCGATGAAAAAATCTGAAATTCACACGACTTTACAACCAAATGATGGGCATGCGAAATTCCCATATTTCGTTTTATTTGAACTTTCGGTTCTACCGGAAATGAATCGATTTTCGCTGTTTTACTGACAAACCTATACTTTTTTCTCTGTATTACCTTTCTGAATGAAAGAATATATTCTTCCGAGTTGAGAATTTCACATATATATAGGGCATTCCTTGCCAATGATATCAAAAAAATTGTAAATATACCCAGATCGAATGAGAATGAATGCACTGTATAAAATTGTTGTTTGTCAATATATAGGGCGATCCTTGCCAATGACAATAAGAAATTGTAAGTGTACCCAGATCGAATTGGGATTAAACGCACTGTATGAAATTCTTGTTTGTCAATACATAGGGCATTTTTTTTTATGTGAGATTTTCAATTTTGATCTTTTTTTTCGGTTTTCCATTACTTTTTTATACTGTTTCTTCCCCTGACAAACCCATCCTTTTTTTCTATTTGATGAAAAGTACTCCGCAAAACTGTTTTTCCGGCTTGTTTTTTCTTTTTTGTTCTTCTGTATAAGCTTGAAATAAATTTGAAAAATTCCTCTACATGTCTATAGCGACAAAATATCTTGATTTATGAAACCGGTTATCTTTGTTCCGAAAATCATAATGGAAATCAAAATTTTTTGATAGGACGATTCGAGGTTTGTAGTATAAGTATAAGTGGATCTGAAAGCCAGGGCATGGCAAATGAACCCATTCATAGTTGATTTGCTTCTCAATGCGGAGATAGCCTAGCAACAGAATAAAAATTATACAATTACAGTTATATGTGTACAGCTTTAGAAACTGGACTTCAGTAATATAAAAATGTGTTTAAATTAATTATAAAGATAGATGGTAAATAGGTGTGTGTGTATATATAGTTGTCTCGATTTTACGTAATATCTTTGAAGAATATTTTCCTTTTTTTTTTGATTTTTTTTTTCTTTTTTTTATACGAATAAATGCCACTTTCTTCCACTTTTCTATCTACCTATATATTATATGTATATACATACACATACTTATATTCACGATATAGTATATACATATATATAGGTATATAATATGTTGTACATGGTCGTTAGTCGTTAGTCGTCAACCTTTATCCCCTTTTACATTTCCTTTTCCACTTTTTCTCCATTTTATTTTCTGTTTTTTTTTTTTTTTTCTCTATCTTTCTCTCGGGGGTCTCCTCTGGGTTTTCCTCCCTCATTGCCGCACCGCGACGCGACGCGACGCATCCCTTCCCTTCCTTTCCCTTCCCATCGACCTCGAACCCGAACCCAGACTCGAACCCTCCGGTGGTGGTTTATAGCTGTCTTCAAAAGCAGCGAAGAGAAGAAGAAGAAGAAGTAGTAGTAGTAGAAGTAGAAGTAGAAGTAGAAGTAGAAGTAGAAGAAGAAGAGAAGAGTGAAGTAAAGTATACATATAGGCATACGGTCGAAGAAGGGAGCACAGCTTGAATAGACAGTATGAATAGAGGCTGCTGGTAGATTTTTACCTGCTTCGCAGGGAGGCAAGGCAGAACAGGGCAAGGCAGGGCAAGGCAAGGCAAGGCAAGGCAACAGGGCAGTCATCAACTACTCTATAGGTATATTATGTATAGGGTATAGGTATGCCGGAAACTCCAAGCGTGAATAACAATGGCAAGAGAGAGAGAGAGAGAGAGAGAGAAAAAGAACTGACGCATTCAAAATCTCATATTCAGTGATTCTCATTTTTAATAAATTTTTATTGTTTTTTTTTTCTTTATTCATTTTCTTCAGAATCAAATATGGCGTCGTGTATGACGCGTTGCTAGAATATTAAAAATAAATAAATAAACAAAGAAAAAAAAAAAAAATAATAAATAAATGAATAAATAAAACGAAGGAAACGAAAGGGAGAGAAATCTCTCCGGTCCTGGTTCTGGATAATCTCATATTCTAAATCTGAATCTATAGACTCTGACCGAAAGATATTTACCGTAATAAACCATTACTTCCGGTCATTTACCGATCCTATACATATAACAGCGTTCAATTCTTATCAATATATATGTATACGTATACCTACATACATGTATATATACATACAATATACATATACCTATATGGGGGCTTGTAATTCAGAGTTTTTGTTGATCGGCCAGTTTATTATACTTTCCTCTTGACCTCGTTTATATTAATGATGAACAAACCATATACGTATACGTTGTATATGTGTGTATACGAATATGTATGTATCACACGTATACGAAATCAACTGAACTTAACTGACATATGAGCTGAACTAATTCAACCGAAACCTTCCATCGCAGATATACGCTGCTGTTGCTGCTGCTGCACTTATGTCATATTAATGCAGAGAACCGGGAATAATGGACCATAATATATATATATAATGTATTAAAATATATAATTGAGGATGAAAATATGAATGAATAATTAATGATAATATACCGATGTGTATATGTGTATATATATATATATTTTTTTTTTCTTTTACTTTTCATCATTTATTGGGGTTCCGGTCGAAAAGATGGGACTTTTGCTAATTTAAACGAATCTTTATATGTATGTACGTTTTCGAACCTATTGAATTCGAAAAACAGGTTTTTAGAAAGATGTCGGTATTTTAGATAAACTCGGGCGCGATGATATCAGAAATGGTTTGATGATGAAAGAAAAAAAAAAAAAAAAAGAAACTGAAATTCACAGGACTTTACAATCAAACGATAACTATAGGCATGAAAAATTACCATTTATCGTTTAATTTGAACTTCCGGTTCTACCGGGTAATAATTGATTTTTTTTATCCTGCTTCTCTGTATTATCTTTCTTCTGAGTTGAGTTTTATTCACGTTTATTATATATAGGGCGTTCCTTGCCAATGACAAGAAAAAATTGTTAACATATTCTTGATCGAATTGGGATGAAATGCACTGTATAGAACTTTTGTTGGTCAATATATAGGGCATTCCTTGCCAATGACAACAAAAAATTTGTAAACATATCCAGATCGAATTTGGATGAAACTTACTGTATAAAATTGTTCTTTGTCAATATATAGGGTGTTCCTTGCCAATGACAAGAAAAAATTGTAAATATATCCAGATCGAATCGGGATGAAATGCACTGTATAAAATTGTTGCTTTTCAATATATAGGGCATTTTTTATTTTGTTTTTTTTCATTACTTTTTTATATACTTTTCCCTTCTTGATGAAAAGTCCTCCGAAAAACTGTTTTTCCGGCTTATTTTTTTTATTCAGTAGACGTATATACATATATTATATACGGATTTTTAGATATTCTTTTATCATTTATTTATGTATGCATATACTATAAAATAGCGAATATTTATATCGAATAGCCTATATGTATGTATTACATGTATAGACATTCGCAGAATATACAGAAATTAGAATTTCAAATCTGACGATCTTTCGGGGTAGGTATATATATTCTCCTTTCTCAACCCTAATATAATATTTAAAAAATATAAAATTTTACATTCATGAATTCTTTTTATATATTTTATTATTATTATTATTTTTTTTTCTGTTTTTTTTTTGTTTAAATCACAAAATGCGTTGAAAAAAAAAAAAAAAAAACGATTTTTTTTTTTCTTTTATTCTGCACGCGTATATTGTACATATATACCCCATTATTCATATACTGTATATAAATATGTATAAAAGCCTACGATTATCATGATGTATAAATAATCCGCATCGATTATCCACCGAGACAATCTATACGACGGTATATAGGTATACATATTTCCGGTCCAACAACGTCGGGTTCGAGAATGATGTGTGTATGTGTATTTATATACATATAACATATATGTATGTACATATATGTATATACGTACCTATACCGGAAATTCCAAACACGGTAGGCTGGTAGATATACATATACGATGTGTATTATACGTATATACATATATATATGTATATATATATATATATATATACACACATATATACATAACTATACGTGGTATACGTATATGTAGGAAAAGTTAACAGCCGCGGATTGGCGTTTGCGGAAGGGGTTAAAGAAAGACTGAACACGCTGTCAAATCTGTCCTGTTACATACATACATAACTATACAGTTGAATATATATTTATATATACCTTATATATATATATATATATATATATATATATATATATTTAATTATATATGCTGAAAATTGTAATTACGATCCGGTGTGTGTGAAAAAAAAAAGTAAGTTTTTTTGTTTTCGGTTTTTTTTTTTTTTTTTTTTGCAACATCTGGGAGCGAGAACTGCTGTTGCGAAAGCTGAAGCTACTATGTATATACGTATACTTATAACATCTTACGATATAGGGTGAAAATATTTCCAAGCACGTTTTTCCGCCCCACGCGAACTTTCCTCGTTAAATAGAGATAAGAAAACAAAAAAAAAAACAACAAGAAAAACAAAAAACAAAAACTAAGTTAACGTGACTTTTTCGACACAATCTTGAAATTTTTATTATTTTCTTTTATATATATATTATTTTTTGTTTTACCTACCTTTCTGTTTCAATTCTTTTTTTTTTTAATTTTTTTCTTCTTTTCTTATTTCTTTTCGATTCGCTTTTTTAAATCTTTTTTGATCAATCAGTACAAGACACTTTTCTATTCCTCTATATTATATATATTTCTTTATTCATTTTCTTTTCATTTTTTCTTTCGACATATAAGTTTTCGACACATAAGTATATATATAATATATATACAATCTGTCTTTTAAATTATCATCATTTTAATTTTACATATGTATATACCTATACATAAATATACATACCTACGTATATACGTATACATTAATTTATTTATTTATTTATTTATTTATTTATTTATACGCGTTTAAAAACGCGTTGTTTATACCGCGTGTCTACAGCTCTAATCTTAATGGCAATAATGAAAATGTTAACCCCTTATACCTTATTATACCTACTCATGCGCAATCTTGATGCAGATCTGGATATGTTTTTACAATTTACATATGTAATAAAAAAAAGAAAAAAAGAAAAACAGAACAAGAAAAAAAATTTATGTAATGGTCAACAAGAAGAAATAAATCACTTTCACAGCTTTCTATCTCTACAATCTATATATCTATCTTTATTTCTTTCAAGGGTTAATTAATAAATTAATTAATAAATATATGAGTTAAGTAAATTAAAGAAAAATCGTAAAAATTCGCGAACTCGCAAGACCCCAAATTATTATTATTATTATTATTATTATTATTTTTCGATAAATTTACAAAAAAAAATTTCGTCCCAATTTGTATTAATTCGCAATCTTATGTATATCTAGATATAATATAGACATACATAGTATATACATATATATATAATACCTAAAAAGCTTTAAATCGATACTGTGCAGCAGCAAAATTATCTTCAAAAATTTTATTTCTATTCTGCTGCAGTTTTATTCTTTCAATTTTCTCCGGTTTCCGGAACTTGGGCATAAGGTATTGACAGTTTTCAATTTCCCCCTGCAGCATATCCTCCTCCTCCTCCTCCTCCTCCTCCTCATCTTCTTCTTCTTCTTCTTCTTCTTTTCCTCCTCTTTTTCCACTTTATATATATTTTTTATTTTTTACTTTCTTCTTTCTACTTCTCATATATATATATGTACAGTTTTTCTTATACAATGAACGATCTCTGTTTCTCGAAATAACTTTGACATCCAAAAAATGAAAATCAAAAAATTACATAAAGAATAATATCGAATAATATCTGTATTATAATTTTTTTGAATTAATTTGAATTTTCTTCTTAATTTTGTATTACACATATCATATACCGTATATGTATCATCAACGTGAGTCGACGACGTCACTACAGCATGGGCATAGCCAAGCGTGGGTGTTAATACGTCGGTATGACAGTCAACTAAAATAACATTAGGATAGGCTGTAGTAAGAAAACTAGAGATACTAAACCCCTACGAGAGATATAAGAAAGAAAAAAAAATCCGTTTTTTTTTTTTAAATTTATTTTGTATCAAAAAAAAAAAAAATAAAGTATAAAAAGAAATTGTTAGATCGAAGATGTGTATCTACTATATGTATATATACACGTATAGGTACAGGGTATAGTTCTTCTTTTTTCCCATCTCTAAAGCTCTTATATCTATATAACCTATATATTTTCTCGAGGTTGAAAACGTACCGTACCTACACCGTGTGTATCGATTTAACGTTTATTCTTAGCTACTGCAGTGAGTAGTAGATAGGTATAAACTATAAAACCATGCCAATTGAAATCGACGAATAATAAAGATCGAAAATCGTCAATCGCGAATCGAACGAATCATTAATTCTTATACATAATCTATTATACCTTCTGATCAATTAAAAACACTACTACATACCTAATATATATCTATACGATTATTAACGATCTTTTATATTACAACGATTTATTTTATTTATTTACTCTCTATTCAGGTTTACACATATATACGAAGAACGGAAATTACGTAGATCACAATGACCTTTAGTATATATTATATTTATCTATCTCACCTTTACCTTTGTACAATTCGATGTTAAAACCCTGTTTTAACACTCGCTTTTGACACACGATCTGAACATAAAATATTCACACCTCGTAACCCGGAGTCTAAGTCGAGTGGCTCTTCTCTTCTCTTCTCTTCGCTCCTCTACTTAGGAGTAATGCGTTCCGCAGATCGTTGCGAACAGAATAATATCCCTCTGAAGACAAGTATTAATGGATGTGTGAGAGGAGGAGAAGGAGGTGGAGGAAGGAATGAATTTCGTACACCAGTCGTTGATATTTGTATAAAAAAAAATTAAAAACTAAAAAAAAAAAGAAGAAAGGGACGAAAATATCTGCAATTATTATTATTTTTTTATTTTCTTTTTTTTTAAGAAAAATTCTGGGGGAATGTTTGAAAAGAAAAAGTTAACTATTTTTTGTAGTTTGACTATAATATATATTAAGCTTATAGACGAAGATGAAACGAAGTACGAAACTAGTAGCGATACGAATACGAATACGAATACAAATACGCGGTTCTGGAAATAGAAATTAAGGCGTTAGCCCCGGCGTGCTTCGAATGTTTTGTGAGTCAGACCGATGAGCAGTTATAGCATGAGTTTAGTTTAGCTTACGTTAGCCAAAGTTAATCCAAAAGCTAAACTTATGCTTCATTTAGCTTCTTATTCATATTCGTATGTAACTAACTTATAACTATATTAATTAACTGTCTATGACCAAACCTAACCTCATTGCGATTAAATATTTGAATTTAAATGATAAAAACTGAATTCTATAAATACGTTCGTTTGTTGAATTTTGGGGTTAGAGGATTTGAGGTTGGGGTGTCTTTAGAATGACGTATATACATATATGTATGTATGTATAGGCAACGGGATTGAATAGAGATAATATGGTCTAGATACGGAGGTCTGACTAGCTAACCTAGCCTAGTCAAGCTAGACTTAGAGCATGTCGCTAATCGTTTCGTGCCGCACGCAAAACAATTCTATGTTATACAGTATTAGATGTATATGTGATTTATCGGGGAAGAGGAAATTGGTAATCCGTGATTTTGATAACAATAATGATAATGATGATAGTAATGGTTGAATTCATGTCACGTATATGTATCTCAAGATTCTGTATTTTTTTTTGTTGTTTTTTTTTTTTTCTTATTACTGTAAATTATTAGACACGCGGAAGAAATGCGATGAAGAAAAATACGGAGGTGCCTTACAGTCTGGCAAATCTCGTAAATTATCTCGATCCTCCATCTTGACTGACTATATGTTATAGAGATATTTCATGTTATAGCTTACCTATAGAATTTATGAGTTGGGTTTCACTAATTTTCTTTCATTTATTTTCTTTTTACTTTTCATCACCTACGGTGATGTAAGAAAAGTATTGGTTTTGGTGGAAAAGTGACTTTTGATAATTTCAACGAATCCTCACGTTTTCGACCCTCTAGAATCCGAAGAAACAGGTTTTTGGAAAGATGTCGGTCTGTCTGTCGGCCTGTTCGACAAACTCGCGCGGCGATCTCGGAAACGGCTCGATGAAAAAATCTGAAATTCACACGACTTTACAACCAAATGATGGGCATGAAAAATTTCCATAACTCGTTTAATTTGAACTTCCGGTTATACCGGAAATGAATCGATTTTCGCTGTTTTACTGACAAACCTATACTTTTTTCTCTGTAGTACCTTTCTGAATGAAAGAATATATTCTTCCGAGTTGAGAATTTTATATATATAGGGCATTCCTTGCCAATGATGTCAAAAAAATTGTAAATATAACCAGATCGATTTAGAATGAATGCACTGTATAAAATTGTTGTTTGTCAATATATAGGGCGATCCTTGCCAATGACAAGAAGAAATTTTAAGTGTACTCAGATCGAATTGGGATTAAACGCACTGTATGAAATTGTTGTTTGTCAATATATAGGGCATTCTTTTATGTGAAATTTTCAATTTTATTCTTTGTTTTCGGTTTTTCATTACTTTTTTTAATACTTTTTCTTCCCCTGACAAATCCATACTTTTATTTTCTTTTTGATGAAAAGTACCTCAAAAAACTGTTTTTCCGGCTTGTTTTTTTTTACTATTTTTCAAATTTTTTTTTTCTTCTTCTCTGGATTCCAGATAATTTAGACTCTGTTAGACCCTTTTTTTGTTTTGTTCTGCTTCATCTTTTTTATTTTTGTTTTTTCAATGGTTTTGAAAATAAAGAAAAGCAAATTATTTTTTTTGTTATATCTACTCAACTTTTTGTTGTTGTTATTTAAATTAAATTTTCGTTATGTTTTTCGATGTTTCAGCACATGGTGCAGACAGGCATGGCTGCGCCTTACGGTGGGGGTGTATTTCCCCCGTCTGTAAACGGCGTAGGTGGTGTTGTCGGTGCGGCAGGTGGTGCCGGAGAGGTTAAACCACCACCTCCAGTAACAGTAAAAGAAGATTCAAGCGGAGCTCAACAACAACCACCACCCGGGGCGCCACAGGGTGCACCACCCTCGGGGGCACCACATCCAGCCGCACCTGGAGCACCGACAGTTACAAGTTTTAGTCCACCTCCACCGCCGAACGGTGTGGATCAGCAAGCGATGGTAAGAATCGACGATAAAGAAAAAGAAAACAATTTTTTTTGAAAATTAATAAATTAGTTAAAAAAAAAATATTATGAAAAAATATTTTGGAAAAGAAAAATTGAAAATAAATATGACAAAAATTTGTGTGTTTTTTTTTTTTTTTCTTGTTTTTTTACGTGAACCTCGGTTTTCGATAATGTGGAGGAGGAAAAGCGTTCGTGGTTAGTCGTACGTAGTTTAGTTTTTGTTTTCAACGGTTAATAATGATAATAATTGGATCGTAAAGAAAATTTTGTCGTTAAAATTTACGATACTTTAATCATTTTCTACCTCAATATTTCTGACACTTAAATCCTGTAAGTCTTAAAACCAACCACCTAAATGATGGTTTTGAACGCGAACGATTTACTTTCATACTTTTTATCCTCGACTTGCTGACTTACTTACTAACTTACTTAGAAACACACAAACATTACATTTTTTACAATTTTTATACGACGCATTATGTTTAAAAATTTTCTTTTTTGACTCTTTTTTTTTTTTTTTAGTGTCTATTTCAAATTTATCAAATTTACTTAAATCATAATCAATTTTGTTTTTTTTTTCTTCTTTCGTTTGCCAGTGTTTCAAAATAATTTTTTTTATATCCGTTCAAGAATTTTCACAACGTTATTAAAACGAAAGCGGTTTTTTTTTTCTTTTTTTTTTGTCCCCCCTCCCACAAGTTTTCTAAGAATTCAATTGAGAAATTTCTCATCGAAATAACCAAGCGATTTCATATATAATAATAATAATAATCCATATAGGTATGTGTATGTATGTATGTACATACCTTTTATATATACCCTCACTTTCATTTCATCGTTTCTTATAGCTAAAATAAATTTTTCAATCAAACCATCCAACATGTATAATATAATTAAAAAAAAAAAAAAAAAATTAACGATACACAAGCGAGATTCACATGAAACTACAATTTTCATTATTTATTTATTTATATTTAAACATATTTTTTTTGTTTTTTTGTTAATCAGATTAATAAAATTTCTCATTCAAATTTTTTGGGACTAAATATATATACGATGAGAATATTTAATCAGAATTGGATGAATGCAGAGACATTGCATTTAATATACCTAAATATATAACATTGTGTTAATGTATGTATGTACATACCCTGAAACTCCTTGAGATTCGAACTTGGCAGAACTTTAAGCAAGGTCCAAAGTGACCCGGTGCTTCTCCATACCTAAGTACAGAATACGCTATACCTGTATAGGCAAGTCCTGTTTAATATACCTAGAGTTAACTATACCTATATATCGTTTATCTCAAACTCAAGAGGCAAGCAAATTAATTCCGGAACGACGAACTCCGTGAATCCCTAATTTCTACGAAGTAGTAAACCGGGGCGGTGAGGGTTACGGCCATCTTGCATTAAATTAACGCCAAGAAATTCGATCGTAATTATACATACGAGATTTTATATTATACATGTATATTGGACCGTTTCGAGAAAAAAAAAAAATCGACTATTTTCTTCATTTTCAAAGAGTTAGTCAAAAAATATTGTTCCAAATGACGAATAAAGAAAAAAATACTGTCAAAGTTCGAGCTCTTAATATTAATATTAAGAGGTGCCTCGTAGCGATTTTTGATTTCCCATTTAAAAAATGTGGGAAGTGGTATTGTGGAACTTTTCGATTTTTATATCTTGAAACTTAATCTACTTGGAAAGATTCTGCACGAGTACTGTTGTTCAAAATTGTACGCTCTAAAAAAAAAGGTCTTCTGGTCGTTTTTCGATGAATCCAACTTATTCCAACTTAGTCATGATTAATTATCATTAATAACCGATACACCGACCAGCTTGGAAATATCGAGACTTATCGAAAATGAACAAGAGACCTTTTTTACAGAGCGTTCGATTCACTACAAAAATATGTTCCGGTCTTATCGGTACACCGATGCGTTGACGAGTTATAAAATTACAAAGTTTGAAAAAAAAAATCTTCCCATGTTATTTAGATGAGAAATGGAAAATCGCTACGAGGCACTTCTTAATATTAATATTAAGAGCTCAAACTTTGACAGCATTTTTTTATTTTATTCGTCATTTGGAACAATATTTTTGACTTACTCTTTGAAAATGAAATATAGTCGATTTTTTTTTTTAAAACGGTCTAAATTATATTTTTCGAAGAAATTTCAAATTTTAAAATTCCCAAACTGACAAAATTTTTTATTCATTTGAGAAGATTGCGAATTTTTGAAAATGTTTTATAGTTCAGGATATCAAAATTGCACAGGGGACTTCGGAATCTCAAATATTAATCAATTTATTATTACTCGCTTAAATTCATTATTAAGTTACTCGCTTTTTATTTTGGGGGGGGGGGTATAGAAATACATGAAAAACTTCTATAAACTATTTCCCCTATCCTCACCTTACCTTACCCCCTTGACTTCCTGCTTCGACTTATTATCCTTAGGTACTATACGTACATCGTCGCACCTTGAATCAGCATTTAGACTATCTGCTTTGTATTCGACATCCCTTGTTCCTTCACCGTCTTTAAGCACGGTCCGAAAATTACCTGAGGGATCGGTACGGGAGGGGGGGGAGGGGGGGGACAGTTGGATTGATCGAGTGAATTAAACCCGGGAATAGAGGGACCGGGCATTGGATAGATAGATGGTCGGATCAGGGAGGGAAAAGGGGGATTTACGGACGGTTTGACAAACTGACTTACTACCTCGTTTAACTTAGGATAAATTCGCATTCTCTCCCGTCTCTCCGAAGTACCTACGTTGAATTAATTTACAATTCTCATCGGAACTAGGTACAGGTTAAAATATTTATCAAGGTTTACAAAAAAATTATTTTATCTTCGAGGTTAGAGAATTTCCGAAAAAACAAAATAAAAAAAAAAAAATAAAAATTTTGCTTGTAAAATTTTGTCCTTTTGTGCATTTTTTTCTTTTCCAAAATTCTTATTTGAAAAAAAAAAAAAAATCGAATCGAAGTCAAAAATCGAATACGTATTTTTTTTCTTTTTTTTTTTTTTTAATTATTTTTTTTCCTTTTCTTCTTCTTCCGATCATAGTCGGAGGTGTTTCAGGCCGCGGTTGCTGCGGCAGCGGCAGCAGCAGTTGCGGGTGGTGGAGCTCAGCCACAAGCACCATCTTCGGGTGGTGGTGAAGGTAATCAAGACGGTAGCGTAGACACAGGAAGTTTGGTACCAGTAACATCGGGAGCTACGACACCGGCCACAGTTACACCCGGTGCTGACCTCAAAGGACAACCAAAACGACTACACGTTAGCAACATACCATTTAGATTCAGAGATCCTGATCTAAGGGCGATGTTTGGGGTAAGAATTTTTTTTTTTTATTTATTTATGTAGATTATATTTTTTTTTACGATTTTTTGATATGACAAAAATCTTAAGCCTTGAATTTTAAATCTTACGTCTTAAGTTTTAAGTCTTAAGTCTTAAGTTGTAAGTCTTGAGTCTTGAGTCTTGATTTTGAAGTCTTGAGTTTTAGGTCTAGCGTCTTAAGTTTTGAGTCTTAAGTCTTAAGTCTTGAGTCTTAAGTTTTAAGTCTAAAGTTTTAAGTCTTAATTAAGCCTTAGGTCTTAAGACACACACTTTATTTTTTTTCTTTTTGTGTCTCTTGTCAAATACCGGGCTAATTATTTCGTGAAATTTTTTCAATGTTACAAATTACTTTATAATATAAAGTAATGATAATAATTGTTTTTATTAATATGTTTTAGCAATTTGGTCCCATCCTAGACGTAGAGATAATCTTCAACGAACGTGGAAGCAAGGTAAGATATAAAACTGAACCCATATATGCTGCTGATTATCAATAAGTCACTACTAACAAAAAAAAAAAGCAAAAAAAAATAGTAGATAAAAATATTTGAATCACCTATTTAATATAAATCGTATAGTACGATGTGTGTGAGGCTCTCTCTCTCTTTCTCTTATTCATTGTTAGATTATCAATTATTACAATTTATATATATACATATACATGGTTTCAAAATTTGAATTAACGATAAAAATTAGAAAAAAAAAAATAAAGATAAAAATAAAAAAGAAGAAAAAAAATTGAAATTTATAATAATGAGAAGGGAGAAGAGTCCTCATACGAAGCTTTTAGTATATCGTAGTCCCAGACTGAGCCAGTCGCGATTTATTTTGCACTCTCACCCCACACACACAAACTCATTTTAATAAATGTGTAAAACTCGCTTTGCTTTTACTATGTAAAAATAAAAAAAAATAAAAAAATTCTGATTTGACAAACGCGTTGCAGCACTTTTTCGCAATACAAATGAAGAAAAGAAAAAAAAAATTTGATTTTTTTTCTTCTTATTTTTATGGTATTATTTTATTTATTTAAACATTTATTTTTTCTTCAAAAAAAAAAAAAAAAAAAAAAAAAAATTGCTGCTGCTCTGTCTATATGCTTTCTTTTCATTATTTTACTTTAACTCACTTTGCTATGTGACATACATATATGGGTATATGTATATATATATATATGTATGTATAATTATCACCGCTGTTGTAATCCGGGTTTTAGATCGGCTGGTTATAAAATTCCATTCGCCATTAATTTTCTTCTTCTTTTTGGTTATTTTGGGTTTGATTTTTTTTTTTGATGTTTTTTTTTTTTTTATTTTTTATTTTTTATTTATTTCTTTCTTCTTTTTGCACTCGCATAATATAAATAATACGCATTATATTACATATCAAGTGTATATATTATATATATATATATATATATATATATATATATATATATATATATATATATATATATATATATATATATATATATATATATATATATATATATATATATATATATATATGAATATACATATATGTATAATAATATATATGTAGATACATTTTTTTTTTGTTCTTTGATAAACTGGCGAAGCTCTGGGACGCAAAACCGTGCATAGATGATTTAAAAAAAAAAAAAAAAATTTTTCCTTACATACTGCAATTATTATCAAAATTGATAAATCAATTTTTTTTAACACGGAAGAAAATGAATTAGGTACCTACATATATATATACCAAAGAAGAATAATTTCAGAAAAATATATAAATAAATAAATAAATATTGATCGTCGAATTTTTCTTCCGCGTT
The DNA here is from genome assembly GCA_963924015.1 of Macrophya annulata. Lineage (NCBI taxonomy): Eukaryota > Metazoa > Arthropoda > Insecta > Hymenoptera > Tenthredinidae > Macrophya > Macrophya annulata. Next base: position 398,175 of record OZ001262.1, read on the forward strand.
AAAAATTTGAAATTGCAAACAAAAAAAAAGAAAAAAAAGAAAAGGAAGAAAAAAAAATCATGAAACAAAAAAAAAAAAAAAATCGACAATTTTCTTTCAGGATCACGGCAACGACATTCTCTCTTGTTTCTTTCTTGATATACATACCGATAAAAATTATAGAGGATTAATAATCGTTTTTTTTTTAATTTTTTTTAATTTTTTCATTAGTCACAGTTTGTTTTCAACATATCTTTACATCGTGTAGAACGTATATACCTATATATGTATATACATGTATTATACAGATTTATATACAGTACGGTGTCCATAGTTTAAAATCACTTAGAAACGAATGAGAAAATATAAAGAAAGAACAACGATCGTGTTCGGTATATATGTATGTGTATATACATTCATATCTAATCGTGTTTAACAAGAAGATCGTGGTGCAACTAACTACAGGGGGTATTTTATTTTATTTTATTTTATTTTATTTTATTTTATTTTATATTATATTCAAATCTTTCATCTTGATCTTGATCTTAATTACATTAAATTTGAAGAAAGTATTATGTATGTATGTATATAAAACTTCTTAAAACTTTCGTGGACTTGGGTAAAAGTATAGAGATAAGAGGGATAAGACTATAAACGATCATGTTTTATTACAGTTTTCCTTCAATCCCTAGATATATAATTTTCGAAAAATTAAAAAACCAGCTAAATTGTTTTTTGTTTTTGTTTTTTTTTTTTTTAAACAAGAAAATTCTTTCGAATATCGTCGACTATCGCATATAATTGTAATAAAATTTATAAATAGGATCTGTATATATATATATAAATACATAGCGCATATATAATGAAAACGCTAACTTACATAGATTCGAAATGTAAATATCTAATCCGATTCAATACGGTCACGGTATACATATATATCAACCTCTCTCGGACAGTCGGCATCCGGTGGGGTCTGCATATTCAGCTTATACGCTAGATTCACGTATCTATATGTATATACATACCATATCAAACCAAACCGTACTCTACTCTATTCTACTCTGCGTTCGCTGGTTACCAAGTGCACTTTAGCTAGTCAAGTTTCTCGAAATTCAAACTTAACAAGCTCTCTAACAGATTGCAATGAGATAAGTCAGATTTAAATCGCCTCTGACTTTCCAATATAATACTTTAATATACTTATGTTACATACATACATATAGATAAAAACTTCTAAAAATTTTATATAAATTAACAAATTTTATATATACCTTATATATATATATTTTTTTTTTTTATATATCAGAGTTTGAAATTTTCGTCTGACACTTGTACTGTATATAAATACATATATTATATTAATTTATTTATTTATTTATTTATTTTTTATTAATGAGACAGAAACAAGAGAAGAGACAAAAAATACGTAATTATATACGTGTCGTTGCCGTCGATGTTAATTATTATTAACGAAATTTTATATACATATAATATAAGTAAATAATTATTAAACAAGCGTGACCAGATTAAGCAATGACAATTCTATTTTATACATAAATTATATTATAACAGTTGGTTATCATGTAACTAATAAATAAATAATATATATTTCTTATACATGAATATATTATATGTATATATATACCTGTATATATATATATATATATAAAATAACATTTAATTACTATCATCATTCCAATTAAGTTTTCTAATTAGACGCTATCTTGTCACGCTGTGTATGTATGTACCTATAAATTATACATATATTGTCAACGTAATATACTATATATATAATAAATGTATATATATATATATATATATATATATATTATATTGATGTATATATGTATGAGTCTAAAAAAAAAAGAAACAAAAAAAAAACAAAACAAAAAAAAAAATTATTTAAATAACCTTTCTCCAAGCTACCATCATCATAATATTTCACATTACCTATTTAACCTATACCTATACATATATGCTTTTGCAAAATGCGTATTAGAAAACAATAAAATATAATAAAAATAAAAATCAAAAAAACGCAATGGATATATAATTTTATTTATATACTCACTCTCATTTTGTGAAAGCAGTATGCTTTAAACGTATATCTATATGTATGTATATATATGTATACATACATTATATACTATACATATATACAGTATAAATATATGTATTCATGTATGTGTATACATATATATATATATATATATATACACACACTTGAATAATGACTGAAAGCTTCGTCAATGTAAATGGAATGTGGCATCCTTTAAAGTCAAAAGCATTTTGTGATCGTATTAATGTGTATGTCTCAAAACTGATCGAAAAAAAAAAAAAAGAATTTAAAAGAAAATTTTATAAAATTTGAAAAATGATTGGATATATGTATGTACATATATATTTTATGTATATATGTATGTATATATTAAATAATTAATTAATTGATTAACTAATTGTATATTATGTATTATATACGTCAGGTTTGAGATATACGGATATATACACGATAATATATACATATTGTATAACCAATGGTTTTAGTACATATATTTATATATACATATATACATACATATATATATATCTATATATATATTTATATATAATCCATATATTTATATATGTATATATGTATTATATACATATTATTGTAGTTGTTTAGTCATGCTGTTGCATTTTTCTATATATATATATATATATATTATATAGCTAGCCTTCTGCATTTTAGTTGCCATTGGTTATAAACGTAATTACTTAAAAAAACAGAAAAACAAAAAAAAAAAAAAGAAAGATAGAAATAAAGAAAAATAAAATCCAAAAAAAAAAGAGATTAAAAAAAATAAAAAGGAAGGTTCTTCATATATATAAAATACATACATGTACGTGTATAGAGATAAATGTGTATTTATGTATACTTTACGTATTAATTATGTCATACATTTATCTACCTATGTACGTATGTTGTATTTTATATATGTATATATTAATTAAACAAAAAAAAAAAAAATCAAAAAAAAAAACAGTAACAAAAAAATAGAAAGAAAAAAAAAGAAAAATTTATCTTTGTTGGCTCTGCCCCGGAAGTGATGCTGTCCATTTGTAATTTGATGAAACTTTTTCACTGATCATCACCAGATGTACTGTCGTTATAGATCCTAAACAATTTAATATTGTATATTATACCTAAAATCCAAATCCAAATTATTCCTTTCAATTTCCAAAATCCAGTATAAATATTTATTCATACCTTTGAGAAATTCCAATCTGAATAAAAAAAAAAAAACAAAACAAACAAAATTTTTCCTATATATTATCGAGATAAAAGATAGAACGAATGTAAAACAAAACATACAAAAAAAGTACAAAAAATCAAGAAATTCTTCAGAAATTTCAGGGCATAATTTTTTTTTTTATTATTATCTTTAAAACTGTCGATATTTTAGCAAAATATCTTGATAGAAAATTTTTAGCTGCTAATAAAATCGGACTTTTATATTGAGGCGATTTTTGTTTTTTTATTTTTGTCAGTTTCAATTCTTCGGTCACTTTTTATCATTTTTTGTATTTCAATTTTTTCAATTTTGTATCTTTTCATTTTTATCTCATCAATTTTTATAATTTTTTTTTTTAAATTTTTTAATGATGATATTGTTAACATTTGAGGATAAATTAGCCGACCATTGATCGTTGGCCACTGGACATTGATGATTGACCCCGCGGAGACTGTCCTCGTAAACTCAAATTTTTTCATTTCACCTCATACTTTTACCTCGACAATTTATTCAAACTTTTGACTTTCCTCGAAATTAAACCACCCTTTTTGCGCTCAGTCGGTTGATTAATATAAGAGGAAAGTTAGAGGCCACGGTATACCATACCCAGTATATTTACGAGGTGTGTGATTACAACCCTTAAACTCTTGCTTTTTTGAATAAAAAATTTTTCTTTTTTCTTATACAATTCATATATGTTGCGTAATTTTTGGAAAATTTATGTAAACGCAACGTGACTGTTCGTTTTTTTTTTTATTTCTTTTTGTAAGCCTTGAAATTTCTGAAGTAATTCATGATTAACTTGTTATATTTGGGGCAATCCAGGTATAACCGAGCGGCCATTGCCTCGACATTTTTTTTGTTTTTTGATAATAATTATTTTCTCAGGTACTTTTCGACAAAAAAAGATACACGTATTCCTCAAAAAAAATTATTCGTAATCCGGCTCCAGTTTATGACCTTTCAAAGCAGAAAAAAATTATTTTCGACTACAGTGTATCCTCCGATTTTTGTCAAATAAATTCACTGAAAAGTACATTAAAAACCGGATCTTTTGGTGGCTATCTCATCGTGGAGAAATGATTTTTCGATTTTTTTCTATTTGGATGAAAGTGTGAAAAATGTGTTTTATTCGTAAAAAAGGAATAAGTAAGCTTACTTGTCGGTAATTGTAACCCTTGCCATGAATTCGACAATAAGAATAATAAATGAAGAATGGAAAAACATCCACGATTTGCAAAAGAATTCATATCCGAACACGTGTACTTGCCAGTACTTGCTCCTTTTTTACGAATAAAAACACATTTTTCACACTTTCATCCGAATAGAAAAAATCGAAAAATCATTTCACCAAGATGAGATAACCACCAGAAGATGCGGTTTTTGATGTACTTTTCAGTGAATTTGTTTGAGAAAAATCGGAGGATACACTCTAGTCGAAAATAATTTTCTTTCTGCTTTGAAAGGTCATAAACTGGAACCGGGTGACGAATAATTATATTTTTGAGGAATACGTGTGTTTTTTTTTGTCGATAAGTACCTGAGAAAAAATTGGCATCACAAAAAAACAAAAATATCGAGTCAATGGCCGTTCGGTTATATCTGGAATTCCCCACATATGTATAAATATTTTTCTTGAAATTATATTTCATAGTTTAAATATAAATTAAAAATTTTTGAATCTTAACCCCCAGAAATTTGATCTACAGTATCTATATCCAAGTATTTCCTTCACTACTCGTATCTATCCCTCACTATATCTACAAATCCAACGCAAACATGCACCTGTAGGCACACACAATCGTATTTAATCACAACATAACCATTTACATCTATAAAATATATACATATATTATATACATACGTACTATGTATCAAAAGGGGTTTTTTTTTTCTTATAAGAAGAAGGAGAAGATACGAAATGAGCAAAAAAAAAATCTTGCGCCATTTTATTGACTTTTTTTTTCTTTTTCGATCTCTCGTAGTTAAAATTTCTGAAAGATGTTTCAAAACGATGATTTGAATGTTGAAGAAATGAAACTAATAAAGAAAAAAAAAAAAAAAGTATTACTCCATTATGTTAGATATATTTGTGTATTACTATATGTATATGTATATATTATATGTATTACATAAAATCTTTAATATTCGATCTTGTATTGTTTTCGTGCGCTTCTATATCGCTGTCTGCAGCTTTGGTCACTACACACTCCAATCATCCTTAATTAAAATATAGTAAATAGTATATACATATATATATATATGCATATATACATATATATATTTGTATAAATCATTATACCATAGATAACATGCACTTTCCTTAAATCCTCAAAAACCTTCAACACACGTACGCACACAAGTGTTAAAATTTATAATTTTCTTTTTTTTTTTTAAATCTTTTTCTTTTTCTCGTGAATTCTTTCTTTATCAAGATTCAAAAAATCGAAGAAATAAAAATCAAAAACAGAAACAGAAACAAAAAAAACAGCTCTCGTTCGTATAATATATAACAATAATAACAATAATGATAATGGTAGATAATGATAGTAGTAGTAATAATGAATCACGTATAATTTTCCTTATATTAAACTCAATTGTAAGGGAAATGAAAATGAAATATACATACATAACGTGAATTGTTGAAATATCCAGATATATACGTGTATGTGTATGAACTATCGCGTTGTCCCGATCTTTTCGACAAGGAAATGAAATATACTTTACCCTATAACCGTTTGACATGCAAATTTTTTTATTTATTTATTTATTTTTTTTTCCTGTAATTTATGTATGTATAGAATTTTATTCAATTTGTAGAACTATGTGGAAATTGATGCAAGGAAATCAAAAACAAAAAATCAGACACACACACACACATGATCCACACTTTTTTTTTTTTTTTAACTCCTATTCCAAAATCCTCGCCTTCAATACATACATACATCCATGCACATTGTTTATCTTATGGTATATAGTATGTATACATATATGTATGTATTTACATATATATTATATACACAACGGAATTAATTAATAAATAAATAAATAATTAATTAATCGATATAGAATTATTATCATAATTATTATATTTATTTAATTCATTTCGTTGTCAGGATTTAAAATTTTACCGTCAAATCGACCAATCGGATTTTGTCTCATTAACATTTTAATCAATTGACATACAATAAGAAGAAAAAGAAGAAGAAAAAAATTATAATAATTGGTGTATCTATAGCAAGATATATACTTAAATATCTATTGTTTTGAAAATGAGGTCGATTTGGGGTAAAATTGGATAAAAAAAAACAAAAAAAAAAAAGATTCGAACGAAAGAACAAACCTTGTAAATAAATGATGAATTAGTATATTTAATTAGGCACACGCACACGCACACGCACACGCACTCGCTGAATAAAATAGAAATAAAAAAATAATAATAAATAATAATAAAAAGAGAGAGAAAAAAAAAACTATACCGTAGCTTACCTACACCTACTACTATCACTGATACTACTACTCTTATAACTACAACTACTACTACTACTATTACTATTATTATTATTATTATTATTATTATTATTATTATTATTGTTATTATTATGATATTATACCGTGCTTTATTCCAGACAGACAATGAATTTTGATTTTATTATTATCATAATGAAAATGAAATGAATAATAATGAAAAAATTAAACAAAATAAATAATTACATACATAAATTATACTTTTATATGTATACACATATCTATAGTATATACTATATATATATATATCATTTATATCTAAATATTTTAATCATTGTTCGGTGTATTAGTTATGAATTTCGGATGCACGAAAATCGTTCTTCTGCATCTCGCAACTGTTACTATTATTATTATTATCATCATTATGTTTATGATTATTATCATTATCATTATCATTATACATATACATATACATATATGTATATATTTAATCGCTGAAGCTGCAATATAGTAGAAAATCGCATCATAATTATTAATTACACACTATTTCGGTATATATATTAAAAAGCTTTGTATATACATATACAATATAATATATTCGCTCGAATTCGTTGTCTTTTTTATATTTTCTTTTTTCTTTTTTTTTTTCTTAAATCTTTATCATTTTCTTTCTTTCTTTTATTAATTTTATTACACGCAGGTTATGCAGAGGCTATACATATATAGTGAACGTTTTAGGAGACACACACACACACACACATGGTTCAGTCATATTCACCATTTAATAGAATCAATATCAATTAATTTCTAAAATTTTTTTTATTTTTGTTTATTTATCAATTTTATTCGTTTTCTTCTTCATTTTTTTTTTTTATATTATAAAAGAAAAAATTTTCCATCGATCTCGCATAATATCGTCGAGGCAGAGCCAGTCACGCAATTAAAAAACCAACATGTACCATTTTTTTTTTTTTTTTTTTTACTTCTTCACGTCTTTCTCGTTATCTTTTTTTTTTTTTGAACAAAAAAGAAAATTAATATCCTCGTGTAGGCCAGGTATTGGGAAAAAATCAAAAAATAAAAAAATGGGTAAAATATTTTCTTATTATATCCATTTTTATTCTTATATATATATATATATTTTTTTTTTTTTTCTTTTCTTTTCTTCTCACACCATTCAACTATACTCATTATCAAATTATTATTTCTTTATCGAAATACGCCAGTAGAAATCACCTTTAGAAAAAGAGCGTTGAAATTGTTGTTCTATATACTAACATACTATATATACATATGTATGTGTATATAATGTATATAAGAAAAACAATTAATGAAGTAGTCAGGAAAGCTTTTGAAAGCTGTCGTTTTTTCTTTCCATTCCTTTTTCTCGTTTCTTTTCAATTCTTTTCTTTTCTTTCAGTTTCTTTTTCTTCATTTTACCCGTTTTTTTTTTTTTTTTTTTTTTTTTTTTTTTTTAGAAGCTTGGCTTTCTGTATACGGTATAACCCGGCACGAGGATATATTATAGGATTATAACAGTATTAGATATACTTATATATATATATACACACACATACTCCATTCCATTTCCACATCATATACTCACAGACTTAAGGAAATAAAATTCAAGAAAGTTCGCCGCCGCTTCGCGTGATTAGATATCTCGATCTCTTATAGTTTACAAGGAAGTATAATTATTATGTATATCAGTTTCTATTTAATTGATGATGAGAGAACCACCCTTTTCACATTTTTAGTCTAGTGAAAAATCATCCAGGATGCCCCATTTGATGTAGAAATGATTAATAAAACTTGACTTGTTTTTTCTTTTTTTTTTATTTTTTGGCATTTTTTAGAGGTAAAATTGAAAATAAAAAGTGACCAAAAAAAAAAAAATAAAAAAATGATCCCAAAAATAAAATCGAAATGAAAATATATTTTTTTTTTTGTCAATTTTTGTAAAACAATAAAATGAAACTGAGAGAATATTTTTGCGGAAAAATTTGACTGCTTCTGCCTCGCGTGTATTATAACGATTGATTATGACGACTTGGACGATTATTATTATAGGACATATTATTTTGTTGAAAGAAAAATTTTGTAGAAAAAAAAAAAAAAAAAAAAAAAACGGAAAAACGAAAACCAAAATTTTGTTTTCCAAAGTCTATTACAGTAATAAAAATTAACAAATACACACACGAACACGTAAAACGTGTACATATATATATTATATATACATATATATTTATATTATTTATATATTTATACATTACAAGAAAAAAAAAAAAATCTATAAAATTTTCTTAGATAAAAAACAAGAAAAAAAAAAAATAAATAAATAATAAAATAAAAGAAAAAGGAATAGCGAAAAAAATTGAAATTATTTTTTTAGCTTGATGTGTAAAAATGAGGAAAACTGTTGATAAATCAAAAAAAAAAAAAAATGTCGAAAAACGTATCGTTCGATTGCATCTCTGATTAAAAGATTGACCACGTCTATACTTTGAAATTAATAATAACAAAAACAAAAAAGCTCCAAAATTTTTTAGGATTTTAATATCGTTGTAATTTCATTCGTATAATATAGCATGTAAGGTGTGATATGAAAAAAAAAATAAAAAATTTGAGCAAAAAGTAACGAAAAATGATTAAAAACAAAATGAGAAATAAAAATTATCATAATCCTTAATCGCGTCACGTTTTTTTTCCGCTACTACATAATATACTTTTATATATTATACGAATTTCTTTCTTTTTTTTTTTTTCATATATAATTACTCCGCGCAATCTTTATATATACATATATGTATAAATTTTTTTGTATTTTTTTCTTTAATGTTTTTTTTTTTTTTTTTTTTTCTTATATCTATACAGCATGCAATTTATTGAAGGTTCGCGGTAAACTCGCGAGCTTGCAACTGCAATTAGACTCTACTGCTACTAGGCTAGAAAGTATATATATACATGTACCTACCTCGTATCTACCACACACTAGGTATATGGTACGTATGTATTTATGTATGTACATATCTACATGCAGCGTGCAATACACTCGCGCGATAACCGGCGGCGTGTTAAAATAAAGTAAAATAAAAGTAAAGGAAAATTTTCATCCAACAATATAATAATAATAATAATAATAATAATAACCAAGGAAACTCGGTATATGTATTTAGTCGTATGGGGTCATAAGGTTAGATGCCAGCGTCAAACCATCGTTCGTATACATAATTTAGACAGCTTCAAAAAAATCGATCATTCTTCATTTTCAAAGAGTAGGTCAAAAATATTGTTCCAAATGACAAATAAAAAAAAAATTCTGTCAAAGTTTGAGCTCTTAATATTAATATTAAGAGGTGCCTCGTAGCGATTTTCCATTTCTCATCTAAATAACATGAAGATTTTTTTGTCAAACTTTGTAATTTTATAACTCGTCAACGCATCAGTGTACCGATAAGACCGGAACATATTTTTGTAGTGAATCGAACGCTCTTTAAAAAAGGTCTCTTGTTCATTTTCGATAAGTCTAGCTATTTCCAAGCTGGTCGGTGTATCGGTTATTAATGATAATTAATCATGACTAAGTTGGAAACAGTTGGATTCATCGAAAAACGACCAGAAGATCTTTTTTTTTTAGAGCGTACAATTTTGAACAACAGTACTCGTGCAGAATCTTTCTAAGTAGATTAAGTTTCGAGATATAAAAATCGAAAAGTTCCGCAATACCATTTCCCACGTTTTTTAAATGGGAAATCAAAAATCGCTACGAGGCACCTCTTAATATTAATATTAAGAGCTCAAACTTTGACAGCATTTTTTTATTATTTCGTCATTTGGAACAATATTTTTGACTTACTCTTTGAAAATGAAAAATAGTCGATTTTTTTTTGAAGCGATCTAATATGTGTATACATATGTGTGTATATAGCATACAGGAAGTCACCATTCGCGGAGTAATTCGGGACGATTACTTTTATAGGATTTCGCTTTATATCTACCGTATATACATATATACATACCCATACTCTATATGTATATATATATATGTATAGGTAGATACATGTTACTATAACCGCAGTCACTTGACTTGACACCGATTTAGGAAAGCTAATTTTTACCGTCAGCTTTACGAACCGCTAATATATTCATCCAATTGTTGTTTTTTTTTTTTTTTTCTTTTTCTTTTCGTCTAATAGAGAATATATATATACACATATAAGGTCCGCGATCGAGAATTAGGGTCTTTTAGCGTATAATTAATAGAGGATTTATTTAGTGTAATACGACATAATATATGGATTTTAAGTAAAACACTATGAAATCTTACAAGTTTACAGATAGGTCTAAGTATATGGGTATTTATACGTATATATATATATATAATCATACCTATGTATGTATACGTATTATCTCGTATAAAAATTAGAAACAGTTTTACCTGATTTAAAACCAGAATAAAAATGAAAGGGGTGAAAAAAAATATGTATATATATATTTTTTTTTCTTCAAAATCGTTTCGCGATATTTATCTGGATATTTAGAATTCGCGGTTCGAGTAACAACAAATTCATTTATTCAGGAGTTGGTACAGGATAATTATGGGAGATGACGACGAAGCGGTGGGGAGGGGCGAGGGAGGGGGGTTGGTGGTGGGGTGGATGAAGAGAAATATAAGGAGGATGAGTAAATTAAAATTTACGAGTGCTTTTAACGGTAATAGGATTACCCACTCGAAACTTGAACATTTGCAAAAACGAAACGAAACGAAACGAAACGAAAAGCGAGGGGAATTCGATAATAATTTAGTTTTCATACTCTTTGTAAAATATATATAGAGAGATGGAAATATAGAGGAGAAAATCAATTGACGAATAATATTATACGTTATATATGGGGCATTCCAGGTATAACCGAGCGACCATTGCCTCGACATTTTTTTTTCTTTGTGATGCCAATTTTTTCTCAGGTACTTTTCGACAAAAAAAGACAAAGCTATTCATCAAAAAAAATTATTCGTCATCAGGCTTCAGTTTATGACCTTTCGAAGCAGAAAAAAATTATTTTTGACTAGAGTGTATCCTCTGATTTTTGTCAAATAAATTCACTGAAATGTACATTAAAAACCGCGTCTTTTGGTGGCTATCTCATCGTGGAGAAATGATTTTTCGATTTTTTCTATTTGGATGAAAGTTTGATAAATGTGTTTTTATTCGTAAAAAAGGAGCAAGTACTGGCAAGTACACGTTTTCGGATATGAATTCTTTTGCAAATCGTGGATGTTTTTCCATTCTTCATTTATTATTCTTACTGTCGAATTTATGGCAAGGGTTACAATTACCGACAAGTAAGCTTACTTATTCCTTTTTTACGAATAAAACACATTTTTCACACTTTCATCCAAATAGAAGAAATCGAAAAATCATTTCTCCACGATGAGATAGCCACTAAAAGATCCGGTGTTTAATGTACTTTTTAGTAAATTTATTTGAGAAAAAAATCGGAGGATACACTCTAGTCGAAAATAATTTTCTTTCTGCTTTGAAAGGTCACAAACTGGAACCGGATGACGAATAATTTTTTTTGAGGAATACGTATGTCTTTTTTTGTCGAAAAGTACCTGAGAAAAAATTGGCATCACAAAAAAAAATGTCAAGGCACTGGCCGCTCGGTTATACCTGGAATGCTCCATATATATTTAATATTTATCCTACCTGTATCGATCTATGAATATTGATTTGTTAAATTAATCACTTTATACGGTGTCAGGAAATTATGCAGACACGGTCGATTTTAATTAATGGAGTAAAATAGAGAGTAAAAAGAGAAGAAAAATATCCAGTAAATATACTAAAAAAGGAGTAAAAAAAAAAATTATAGAGAATAGTATATTTTATAGATTTGAGATGCAATCGAACGGGTTCAAATTACGATTATAGTTGTAGTTACTATAGTTAAGTAGTACTTATAGTTATAAGTTCATTTTACGATAAGAGTAGTTCCTTTTTTTTTTTTTTTTTATTATATATTTCAAAATCTCACGGTTGATTTTTATCGACGAAACTTTCGAGTCAAGATAATGGAAAAAAAAATATCACCAAAAATTTGAAGAAAACGAACCACAAAAAAAAAAAGATAAAAAAAAATAAGAAAAACTGATACATAATTAACACATATATACACATACCTATATATATATATATATATATATATATATATACATATTTACACGCACGCAAATACAAGACACAAAAAACAAAAAACAAAATATACAATCCAATTCTAAATTCATTTCCAAGTAAGAAATGAAAAATAAAAAATAGAAAAAAATAAAAAAATATCCCTAATTTATATAAAAATTGAACAAGATATTTTTTTTTTTTATTCAATATTTTGTAATTTTGATTTTTTTTTTTTTTTATTATCTACTAAATTCCTCGACACCTTTCGACCTTTTCCTATAACATATCTCCTATATTATACCCTAACACACAGTATATACTTATATATACATATTACATGGATAATTATAATCCCAGTCAAAATTCATATATGGTAGACTCTGAAAAACAGAGAAAAGAAAAAAAACACTCGAAAAAAAAAGACTCACTGTATACACTTACCTATCCACCCCAACCCCCTAATCGTCCACCTACTCCCCCCCCCCCCCCCCTCAAGAAAAAAAAAAAAAAAAAAAAAAAAAGCAGCAAATTTATTAATGAATATAATATGACCATGATGACATGACATGATGATATGATTATGAGATGATTAATGTGACCATGACCATGATTTCTTACCATGATTTCATATTTACTTATTTGTTGCACGTTGTTTGGTGCGTCTCCGTAAGCAGTATGAGGCACGCCTCGCTGTTGTCCGACGATATTTTGGCCACATTCTGAAATTTGATTTTGCAAAAAAAAAAAAAAAAAATGAATAAATAAATAAATAGGAAAAAAATGAAAAACAATACACAAAATATTATTAAAGTAATAAAAAAATATATATATATATATATATAAATCGTGGAGCCATCCTGTCGCAGTAGTGCGCGTTCGCAAGATGGTGCCGCGTGAATAATAAATTTATTTCATTATTAAAAGATTTAGAAAAAATGTCAAGAAATGAAAAAAAAAAAAAAAAAAAAATGAAAAAAAAAAAACTGAAATGTTAAAATGAAGGGGATGTGGGCAAGCGATAATTAAATGTCGGATATCAGCGGTGCGGGCGGCAATCTGTAAGTTGAGTTTAATGCATGTTGTTTTGTCTGTCCTTGCATGCAGGGATTCGGTTTTGTAACATTCGCAAATAGTGCAGACGCGGACCGGGCACGCGAGAGACTACACGGCACCGTGGTTGAGGGCAGAAAGATTGAGGTGTGCATGACTTCTTTATACTTATACCTTATTATACCTATTTAATTAATTGATTAATTTTAATTATTACATTTTACTCGTTATATATACGTATACATATATACGAATATGTATAATAATGTATATATGTATAAATACACATACATATATATTTATATCATATATATATATATACATATATGTATACATGTATACAATATCATTTCTTTTTTTACTTACTTGCTATTATTATTATTATTATTATTATTATTATTATTATCATTACTTTTATTATTATTATTATTATTATTATTATTATTATTATTGTTATTATTATTATTATTATATACCTATATATGCATATGATAAAACTGCAGCTCGTCGATGTGCTCGACGGCGTTCCTGCAAAAAAAAAAACAAAAAAAAAAAAAAAATATTACAATAACGCTTAAAATTCTTGAAATTTTTCGAAATATTTTCTATTGTTTGTTAATATTTATTTTTACTTTGAATTTTTTTAATTTTGTTAATTTATTTTTCTTTTTCTTTCTTTTTTCTCAATTCTTTTACTTTTAACATTTTGCGCTTTTTTTTTTTTTACTTTATTTTCTTACGTTTCGTCTTTTTTGATTCTTTTTATTTTTCTTGATTGATTGATTGATTAATTAATTAACATACGCCTTCGAGCACATCTTTTTTTTGCTAAGCAACAAAATCGTTATTTAGACGTTTTATATATATTGCAAAAAAAAAAAAAAAATTATTTTTTTGTTTCTAAACATTCACACGCGCACCTTACATATACATATTTTTTTACATATGTGTATGCGGGTACGTCGATTATATTAGTATATTTAGACCGTAAGCTGCATTGATGAGAAACAAAGAAAAAACTGAAAAAAAAATCGAAAGAAAAAAAAAAAAAAAACTAAAAAACAAAAAAAGAAAGAAAAATCAAAAAGAATAATATTTATTTATTATACATATATATATATTCTACTATACATATCTATACGTGAAAAAAAGGTTACGTGAATTATTCTTGGCGATATATGAGACCATGCTCACGTTTCAATAACTCAATTTTAAGTATTTTCAAAAATCAATTAGTCTTTTCAAAAGAATAAAAAAAAATTAAAAATTTTGAAAAAATATACCGTCGTTCGATTGTGACAAATAATTAAAAAAAAAAAAAAAAAAAAAAAAAAAAAAAAGAGAATCGACATTAATTTGTATTTAATTAATTATTTTCCATTTTCATTCAAATTTTATATCGAAATTAATATTTCAAAAAAAAAAAAAAAATTTTGATTTTCTATATAATATTATGAAAAAAAAAATCGCCAACGATAAAATAAAAACGATAACGAATTTCAACGTATAATACATGTATAGCTGGGGTTCAATTTTTGAATTCTTTATTTTGGCGACAGCGTGGATAGGGGGAAAAAAAAAACAAAAAATAATAATAATAATATAATCGAGTCAAAAAAGTATCGCAGAATTATTAAATAATAATAATGAAAAATATAGGTATATACATTATATGCGCTGCAGGCTGGTTTAATTGTTAATTAAGACTCGTTAAAGCAACAACAACAACAACAACAGCAACAGCAAGAGCAAGAGCAAGCAATAGGTTTTAATAATAGATTAGGTTATATACTTATATGTATATATATATATATATATTATTCCGCTGCTTAGGTGAAAACAAACATATAGGTATTATATATATACATATATATTACACACAGACAGCCTGCATTGTATTGTAACCCACTGATCTGTTTGCTGGGCCAGTAAATCGCCAATTATGTGAATGCTCCTCCTTGTATCTCTTGAATAATTATTGCTGGCAGTACTTACAATCCTTAGCATCGTTTAGCAGCCTATATAGTTTTCACAAGCCATTATTTCTCCTCTGTCCTTGGAACACGGTCACTAAGCACCCAAAAACTGGTCTACAGTCCCGAACCCAAGTAAAAAAAAAAAAATTAAAAAAATAAAATTAATTTAAATTTTTCATATAATTTTTTATTTTTTTTTTTTTTTTGCTCTGATCTCAATATTTTAAACAATTTATAATTAATAATCAAATTTTTATTTTCCACACTCCATTTTGTTCTTCCCTCCGTTTTCGTTGTTATTAAATTTTTAATTCCTGATTAAAAAAAAAAAAAAAAAATTATTAAATATTTAAACGTACAATTTTCTCAATGGCAGAACGGTATTCTTTTCAAAAAATCAAGACGAAGTTTCCTCAACGATATATTCGTTAGTCTAATAGTTTTCAAATGGGAGCAGGTTGAAGTTGACCAATCAGATCGTTGCAGCGTATAGTAACGGTCTCTAGCGGTGAGCTCTATTATTGGTTGAACTTTGAATGGCTCTAATTTGAAAACTATAAGACCGTGAATATTTTCGCTGGTATAAAATCGTCCTGTTTTTTTACAAAGAATACGTTGCGGTTGTCATCAATGGCAGTAAATTTTTCTTTTTGTCTCAAATTTTTGGTATCTTTTTTTGTTTATTTATTTTTTTTTTTTTGTTGCTTTTCTTTTTTCCGATTTTGATATCGAACTTTATAACACATCTTTCCCAATTCCTAAATCTACCCGTTTTAATTATTAAATTTTGATCTTGGCGACGGGACGTGGCAGGCCAATGCAGCCTCACACTCGTGCACATGCTCATATTTTGATAACTATACTGTTGTGTAAATTGTTTATGATTAAAACCAACTTTAGTGCTACATTACACTATATTATATACCTGTGCTGTCATGTCTATTAGTATATAGTTCATATATTATATACTATATATTATACATATATAAATATATATATATATATATATATTGTTACTTGTGGTTTTATAAATTTAAGGCTACATAGGTATATGTATATATATATTTATATATTTATATCTATATATTTCGAATAATAGAAAATAGGTATAGGTGATTTTTACTTTTTTTGTTTTTTTAATTTTTGATTTTTTTTATAACTTTTATTATCTCAGGTCGCGCTGTCGCAAATTTAGCTCCTTGTCTTGTCTCGCCTATTTTTTTTTTCTTTTATCAAATCTTGATTAAAATATCACAAAAACAAAAAAAAAAAGGAGAAAAAATAGGCAAAGCGGACAAATATTTAGCCAAGTGACGTATATATATAAAGTATTAGAAAAGGGGATAGAGAAAGAGAAGGAGAAAGAGAAAGATAAAGATAAAGATAGAATGATGGGGATTGGAAGTGAGAGGGAGAGGGAGAGAGTAATGTCGTTGGGGGAAACAAACAAACAAAGTAAATAAATAAATAAATAAATAAATAAATAAATGAATAAAAAATTGATTAGATAAATAAAAATTGACTTGATGTTCAAGGGATGAAACGAAACAAAAATTCTTAAAAAAAAAAAAAAAAAAACACACCATAGACGATGGAAAGATTTGGTGGAAAATCCCTGTTCTCGACCTATGGCCAGCCCCAGAATATGTCGCTCACATATCGTCTTACTGTCCCATATATAGAGAAAAACCAAAAAACAATAATCGTATACTCCCCAAAGTGTGTGAGATATCGTGCGAGAGGGAGAGGGAGAAAGATAAATAAATAAATAAACGAATAAATAAACAAACAAATAAATAAATAAATGAAACGAGAGAGAGAGAGAGAGAGAGAGAGAGCGAAAGATAGAGAGAAAAATCTGTCGATCAATCACTCGTTGAAAAAGAGAGAGAGAGAGAGAGAGAGATTCGTTTTGCGGAATAAATCGCAGATATGAAAATATGAGAATGAGAACAATAAAAAATAAATAAATAAAAAGAATAAATAAATAAATAAAATGAATATATAAAAAAAAAAAAAGAGAGACATATATACACACAGACACTCACAGTGCGAACGGCTTCTCTCACGGTGTTTAAGATGAAAAAGGTAAGATCGCCGCAACCAAGCCCCCCTACCCCCCCTACCCCCCCGCTACTCTCTCACATAACACAGAATACAAATTCTGTGATAATTTAATAATGTTATTAATAATATATTTATATTGTACATACGTAAGGATTAGTATCATAATGATTATTATTATTATTATTATTATTATTATTATTATTATTGTCATTATTATTATTATTATTATTATCGTTGTTATTATTATTATTATTATTGTTGTTATTACTATTATTATTATTATTATTATCATTATGATTATTATTGCCATTGCCATTATTATTATTATTATTATTGATATAATTTTTATAATCGTTAGTACATATATATTAGACAGGTATAATATTTATATAAATATTTGATTTATTTTAGGAATTATATAGGTTATATTATATATAGAAAAAAATTAAAAAAATAAAAAATAAAAAAAAAAAACGGGGGAAAAAAAAAAACAATGTGTGGTCGGTAACCCCGTGCAGGGTGTAGGTACTACAGATTTTTGAACGTAAAATCATCAATCAATGAATCAATCTGTTAATTATTTCAAAAAGAAAAAAAAAAAAAAAGAAATCAACGATATAATATTACAAAAATCGAAATATTTTACGATTTACAAAAAACGTGGCCAAACAAAGAAATATATATAAAAAAAAAAAAAAAATAAGTACAAAAACCAAAAACAGAACTCGAGAGAGTTTGCTGTTTCAGAACAAAAAAAACAAAATATAAAATATCACAAATGTGCGCTCGTATTATCTTCGTTTTTTTTATTGTTTATTAGAAAAAGAAAAAAAAGGACTCAAGGAAATGGAATTCTTTTTTTTTTTTTTTCGAATTCTGCAAAAGTGTGGAATTATTATTATTATTATTATTATCATCATCAATTTTCTTTTTTTTTTTTCTTAAGATTTTCCTGCTTTTTCAATGTTGCGATTCGCAACGCGTGTCAAAGTCGTTCGACAGTTTTTGACGTATTATACCCACGTCAACATCGTTTCATATCGTGACGTTGTTCGTATATATATATATACCTTCCTATAGGTATATAAAACCTACGTATACATACTATACGTTGTACTATATCAACGAAGGGAATTGAATCCCCGGTTTATATACATATACCTATACATATTATAGGTGTATCTATATATGTATCGTAATAAATCTCGTTCAGTGAAATATTAACGACATTCGTTTATTAAATTGTCGGATATACTGATATATACACGTTCCTCCTGGTTCGGATGAAATTTTTTGTATTTTTTGTATTTTTTTTTTTTTTTTCCAGTCAGAGGAAATAAAATTCAAATTCAAAGATAAGCTCAACGAAAGCAATTTATTTATTGATTTATTTTTTCTTTCCAATCAAGTTTCTAATCAGTTGGTGTCAAATAAAGAAAGACAACAAAAAGAAAGAAAAGAAAAGAAAACAAGCCCGAAAAACAATTTTTCGGAGTACTTTTCATCAAATAGAAAAAAAAAAAGGATGGGTTTGTCAGGGCAAGAAAAAGTATAAAAAAGTAATGAAAAGACCGAAAAAAAAAGATCAGAATTGAAAATTTCACATAAAAAAATTCCCTATATATTGACAAACAACAATTTCATACAGTGCGTTTAATCCCAATTCGATTTGGGTACACTTACAATTTCTTATTGTCATTGGCAAAGATCGCCTTATATATTGACAAACAACTATTTTATACAGTGCATTCATTCTCATTCGATCTGGGTATATTTACAATTTTTTTTGTGTCATTGGCAAGGAATGCCCTATATATATGAAATTCTCAACTTGGAAGAATGTATTCTTTCATTCAGAAAGGTGATACAGAGAAAAAAGTATAGGTTTGTCAGTAAAACAGCGAAAATCGATTCATTTCCGGTAGAACCGGAAGTTCAAATTAAACGAAACATGGGAATTTTTCATGCCTATCATTTGGTTGTAAAGTCCTGTGAATTTCAGATTTTTTCATCGAGCCGTTTCCGAGATCGCCACGCGAGTTTGTCGAATAGGCCGACAGACAGACCGAGATCTTTAAAAAAAAACTGTTTTTCGGATTCTAGTGGGTCGAAAACGTGAAGATTCGTTGGAATTAGCAAAAGTCACTTTTCAACCAAAACCAATACTTTTCCTATATCACCATAGGTGATGAAAAGTAAAAAAAAAAAAGGGAAATCTTAGGAAAAACTTTTGTTATAGTGCAGGCATATATATTATATACCTAGAAGTAAATTGCGAAAGTATCATCATATATATATATTTTTTTTTATATTTTTCTTCTTTTTCTTCTTCTTCTTCGTCACGTTTTCGCAGTACTCGTAACTCTCGGGGGTCAAATGTGTGACTCCGGCAGTCTCCGCGTTGGTTTAATAGTAGAAAAGATTACGAAGAAGCTTAAATTCTCGGGGGAAAAAAAAACAAGTTAGACTGCTTGGGTCCAGATGGGATACCGGCGGGAGAAAATTAAAGCTTCAGGAACTCTCTCAACGGATATGACGCGCTCGTAAGAATGCCAAATAAAAAAAAATAAGAAAAAATTGTCCCCTTTTTTCTCTTTTTAGTTCTCGGTTTTTTTTTTTTTCTTGAATAACGTCTAGGGGGTGTGGTGCGGGAGGGGGTACGAAATATAAAATTTCGAAAATATCATCTTCTAGGAAAACAAAAAGAAAGAAAGAAAAAAACGGGATAAAAAACGTGAGAACAATTTTATTATTATTATTATTATTATTATTTTTTTGGCAACAAATTTGACGATAAATTGAAAATTCAAATTTACGACACGATCGGTAAATATTTATTATATAGAGAATTATTACTGTGTCTTGAAGAGCGATTTAATATTTTGAAAAATAAAAAAAAAAATACTAAATACATAAAAAAAAAAACAAAAAAGTTTACATAAGAGAAAGAGAAAGAGTTGAAAGAGGAAAGAAGGAGAATATAAAACTGCAAATATGAGGATTAGGTAAACGTTTTCTCCTTAAATTAAATATCGCGATTGTAAATAAGTCTCGCATTAACGGATTGTTTATGTATATATATATATTACATATACATATATACACATATGTGACTCTTGGGAAGAAAAAAAAAAATAAATAAAAAAATAGGAACTAAAAGAAAACAAAAAAACAGAAAAAAAAAACTTTTAATTGGATGAAATGGGAATTTAGATAGCGGTATAAGGATAAGCTCGAGGCAGGGCTGATGCTGCAGTAGTAGCAACATCACATCCTACCATCAGCGTGAGAATAAATACAAAATTAAGAATATATGAATACCGCGATTCGTGAGAGAAATGTGGGAGGAATAAATTAAGGTTATTGTTTTTTTGTTCCTAAAAATTGAAACAGAAAACAAAAAAATAAAAAACATGAGAAAAACAAAAAGAGAAAATAAATTTGTAAAAATTAACAAATTTTTGATAACCGTTAAATGAAAAAAAAAAAAAAAAATGACGAAGGATTTTTTGTTTTTCCTTCTTTATTTTTTATTATCCGCCAAATATATTAGCCGAATCGAGTTAACCCCTTTTCAATTCAAACCACGCTTTTATGGATTTTCCTTTTTTTTTGTTGATATATTCTGTTTGAAAAATGGTTTATTTTTAACATCGTGAAAAAAAAAATGAAAAATAAAAAAATCTACATGCATATTAAAGTATGTAGCATAGCTGGGTATGAATGTAAACCCTATATACACGTATGTATATGTGTATGTATATAGTACATACATATATGTATACAGGATCAGAGGAACGTTTGACGGCTGACATGCGAACAATGCCTGTACTGTGTGTCCGATAAGTTTACTTTAGACGTTTTATAAAAAAGCGTAGAATCTCTTCGCTTCTTTATCAATAGTTTTTTTTTTTTCTCTTCATTTTTTATCCTTCTTTTTTTTTTGTTTTTTTCTTTTTATTAAATCGTCTCTTCGATATTCATTCCAGCTTTTATTCTCTTTTCGTTGCTGCTGCTGCTGCTGCTGCCTCGTCGTATCACGATAGAAATATTTCGAGTTCCAGAAAGAAATGAAAAAAAAACAAAAAAAAAACGGAGTAATAATTGAACGAATGATAAATCGGATTTCTGATTAAGAGACTCACGGTGTTGCTGTACATATATCTACTTTTAGTTCTTTTTTTATTTTTATTTTTATCTCTAATTTTTTACTTCCTGACTTTATTTTTTTTTTTTTCTCTAACTCTCGTCGGATACTTCAAACCATCCCGCAACGTATCACGCTAACAAGAGTTAAAGGAGAGACGAGTTGCGTCATACGATGGTATACGTATCTATCTATGTATGTATGTATATACGTACGTACGTAACTACTACCTACGTTTGACGATCGATGAACGTAAGAGCTCTCAAAAAGCTCTTCCGACATTTGTCGTTAGCGTTCGTGTTGTCACGTGGTGCAGCAACAGCATAAGCAAAAGCAAAAGCAAAAGCAAAAGCAAAAGCAAAGCCAACAGCAGCAAGAAGATGAATAATTATTATCGGTTTAAATTTTGCTAATTTATAACCACCTTGCCGATCCTTGCCTTAGACTAGCCTAGCCTAGCCTGGCTTGGCTTGGCTTAGCTTGGCTTGGATTAACTTCGCGGTTCCTCCTGACCGTTGCATATCATCTGCATAAATTTAAATTGCTAAAACCCCCCCTTCCCCTTTATATACCTCGCGGAAAGAGGAACACGTCCTGTTGGACATGTAGATACCTATACATATACGTCATTAAATACAAACGTTACTCGGTCATGTTGGTATCTATGCTTAGCCTGTATATGGGGTAGTAGGTACACGAGTTGATTAACGATTCAAAGAAACGTTATAATTGTATGAATTTATCATTTTTATAAAAAATTTCTGTTACATCGTAAGACGCTTCGGTCTCTCTTTTTACTTTTCATTACCTACGGTGATATAAGAAAAGTATTGGTTTTGGTAGAAAAGTGACTTTTGCTAATTTCAACGAATCTTCACGTTTTCGACCCTCGAGAATCCGAAAAACGGGTTTTTAGAAAGATGTCGGTCTGTCTGTCGGCCTGTTCGACAAACTCGCGCGGTGATCTCGGAAACGGCTCGATGAAAAAATCTGAAATTCACACGACTTTACAACCAAATGGTAGGCATGAAAAATTTCCATGTCTCGTTTTA
This sequence comes from Macrophya annulata, assembly GCA_963924015.1. Classification (NCBI taxonomy): domain Eukaryota; kingdom Metazoa; phylum Arthropoda; class Insecta; order Hymenoptera; family Tenthredinidae; genus Macrophya; species Macrophya annulata. Next base: position 421,368 of record OZ001262.1, read on the forward strand.
TTTGAACTTCCGGTTCTACGGGAAATGAATCGATTTTCGCTGTTTTAATGACAAACCTATACTTTTATCTCTGTATTACCTTTCTAAATGATAGAATATATTCTTCCGAGTTGAGAATTTCATATATATAGGGGATTCCTTGCCAATGACACCAAAAAAATTGTAAATGTACCCAGATCGAATTAGAATGAATGCACTGTATAAAATTGTTGTTTGTCGATATATAGGGCGATCCTTGCCAATGACAAGAAGAAATTTTTAGTGTACCCAGATCGAATTGGGATTAAACGCACTGTATGAAATTGTTGTTTGTCAATATATAGGACATTTTTTTTATGTGAAATTTTCAATTTTAATCTTATTTTTCGGTTTTTTCATTACTTTTTTATACTTTTTCTTCCCTTAACAAACCCATCCTTTTTGTTTCTTTCTGATGAAAAGTACTCTGAACAACTGTTTTTCCGGCTTGCTTTTTTTTTCTTTTTAGAATTTTTATTTACCGTCTCTCTCGGGTGTATGAATCTAATTTTTGAAAATTTAATGCTTCTTTTATTCTTAGTCCTACAATCTTTCTCATCTAAATTGTCGAATTTGTTATTCTTAAATTTTATTTCATACGTTAATATTTTAATTATTTTCTTAGATACAAAAAAAATATCAAATTTAATTAACTTTATTTAGCAATAGTTTATAATCGATGCGTGTAATATATAATATATAATTTTTTTTTTCAAAAATTACTTAATAGAAAAAGAATTTTATCTAAATTTATTACGTTTAAAAATATAGAATAGGAAATTTTTAAATTGAATTATTAAAGTTAGATTAATTTTAATTTTAAGCTCGTGGATTTTCGGAATTTATTATATATCCCTAGCTGTATAATACGAGCACATAAAATATTAACTTATATATACCTATATACATATATATGTATAGAAAATATTATAACGTTAGCGCATATTTAATACATAAATCGTGGATGTTGTATATGGGTATGTATAGTATATCTAATCGAGTAGAAAATTAGAAAATCATGCAAATTACTCTCGAGGAAATTGTTTTGCCACGAAATGAAAAACAAAAAAAAGCAAAAAAAAAAAACAGAAAAGAAAATAAACGCGTGATACGATATAAATTACAAAAAAAAAATTAAATCAAAAAAAAAAGAATCAAAGCAGAAAAAAAAAAAAAAAATCCAAGAAAAAAAAATAAAAAATTTAAACAACGTTTTGAAAACTCTCATAATTTTCATCGTCTTTAACTCTCCGTGCAGGGAGAATCTAAGATCCTTGTTGAATGCAGTTTCTTTCTTTCTTTTTTTATAATTTGAACAAATGAAAATTTCTGACTAAGATTTTTAAATAATGGAAAAAAAAAAGAAAAAAGAACTACCGATCGCAGTCATATTGGAGGGAAAATTTGGATCAAAATTTATTTCATTTGACTTATGAAATATTATATTTATACTTTGCAATTAATTAAAGAAAATAAACGGAGAGTGAAATAATTAATTGTTGTTTAATTATTTTTGAGTGTATATAAAACAAAAAAAAAAAAAAAAAAAAACTAAAAGTTCTTTCAATTTTGTTACCTAGAAAGTTAAATCGCATTCAACAAGGTCTTAAGGGCGGTATTCTCCGACTCGAAGAGGAGTTTAACAACAGAAAATTGAAAGCTCGGTTAATCCGTTAGCGAAGCGAAATGAAGTGGGCTTAAAATATAAAATAAAAAAATAAAATAAAGTAAAATGACACAACGAAAGAAAGAAAAAAAAAAAGAAAAGATGAGAAAAGAAAGGGAAATAATGATGATAATGATAACGAAGAAGAAAAGGAGGAAATGGTGTTGAAAATTACTACCGTGAGGGGGGATGATAATTTCGAGGATTTTATTTTATTTTATTTTATTTTTTTTCCTTTTGGGAAGGGATTTTCCCGGATTAACACAAATACGATTCTTCGCTAAATCGGAGAGTGCCGCCTCTTCATTTTGGCTGCTGCAGTAAGGGAGAAAATAAAAATAATTTTTATACATAAGTGTGATTAATTTCTTGAATTTGAATTTGAATATTATTCAATTTTATATTTTTTTCTATCAACTCTTCGTTTATTATATATATATATTCTTATGTGTTTCCATGTGTCTATACGTATGTATTTATCAAAGTATATATATACATATACATATACATGATATATACAGAATTTAAATTCAAGAAATGTAACTACTTTGAATCTCACGAACTGCTGCTGCTGCTTCTGGGCACACCGAACGAATATTTATCAGCTGATTTATGATTATTGAACGAAGTGCTTTTCGATTTATCAAATAACCACATTAAACCATATTCGGACGTGATTCGCACCTAAATTTATTACAATATATAATAAATATATGAAACAAAATAATATATACATAATGATGGTGAATTTCTTTAAATAAATAAATAAATAAATCAATCTATTAATTTTTTTGTTTAATTTTCTTCTTTTTTTTTTTCCTTACTCCTCTTCAAATCGTGATTAGAAATTTTTTAAAATCTCAATCGAAAAGCTGTTTTTTTTTTATTGATAATAAAGAGAACACATTAATTCGGTGTGCCCGATCTATCATATTTCGTTATTGTAATTTTTAATTAATGGATAATAATAATATATATGTAACGTACAATCACGCTATTTATTCTATATAGGTATACATATATATATATATATATATATATATATATATATATATATATATATATATATATATATATATATATATATATATATATATATATATATATATATATATATATATATATATATATATATATATATACTTATATAAATATTACAGGATATTTTACAAAGATAAAAAAATTCTTTATTAGGTACACTATATTATTAATAATAGTAATAATAATAATAATAATAATAATAATAATAATAATAATAATAACAATAGTATTATTAATATATGTAAGTCAGAGACCGCGTTTAACGTGATTGTATGTCAAAATCAAAAAATCAAAGAAATAAAACTATAATTGTTTTAGCATAGGTACGTCTTCAATGGATTTGCACATGATAAATTGACTAATTGCCTTTTATTTTTTTTTCTTCTTCTTGTCAATTTCTTAAGTCAATTTTTCTTCAATAATCTTTTTATTAAAAAATAGTTACAGAGTCAAAATAGAAATAAAATAAATCATCGATAAATTGAAAAATATCAATGGAATAAAAAATTACTTATTTAGTATAATTTATTTATAAATTTCCATTTTGAATGTATATAACTATTCGTTATAAAAATTGGTTCTTTTGTTTGTCTTTTTATTTTTAATTTTATTATTATTATTATTATTATTATTATTATTATTATTTTTTTTTTTTTATTTTAATTTTGAATAAATTGTTGTGTGCAAATCCATAAAACAAAGAAGGAAAAATGAAGGGGGGGAAAAAAAACAACAGAAAAACAGAAAAAAACAAAACAATAAATAAATAAATTTTCACACGTATAATAATGCTTGCGATAAATTATTTCGTTACTAATAATAATTTGTTAATTGTACAGGTGAACAACGCGACAGCGAGAGTGCAGACCAAAAAACCACCAACGGTGCCAAACGGTAGGTGGAAACAAAAAAAAAAAAAAAACAAAAAAAAAAACGAAAACGAGAATTGTGTAGTATTCGTGTATACTACGTTTTATAACAAGAAGCTTGTACAATTGTTTTTGTGATTTTTTTTTCTTTTTTTTTTTGGGGGAGGGTTTTATTCTTTTTTCAATTCGATTAATCAATTGATTTATTTAATTCCTTTCCAATCATGTTAATCAATAACTTATCCTGTAGGTACTGTACTATACGGCTTATTCCTTATAGATTTTTTATTCAAAAAAAATTTTTTTTTTAGATAAATTTTTTTATCATATTTTTTATTCACTCATATATATCTATTTATATATTTATAGTATATATATATATACACACCTATCTATCTATTTTACACACGACGTTTCGGAATGCAGCTTTTCTTTATATTTAAAACGCGTCTCTGTCTGTCTGTATCTCCGTTTCTCAAGAAGAATTCCAGTGAAATACTAATCATAAATTAAAACTGCACCGTATAGAAAAAAATAAAATAATAATAATAATAATAACTGATAAAATTTGAGAAACTGAGATACGACGTTGTTCATATAGACCTATATATATTAGATCGCTTCAAAAAAATCGACTATTTTTCATTTTCAAAGAGTAAGTCGAAAATATTGTTCCAAATGACGAAAAAATAAAAAAATGCTGTCAAAGTTTGAGCTCTTAATATTAATATTAAGAGGTGCCTCGTAGCGATTTTCCATTTCCGATTTAAAAAACGTGGGAAATGATATTGTGGAACTTTTCGATTTTTATATCTCGAAACTTAATCTACTTAGAAAGATTCTGCACGAGTACTGTTGTTCAAAATTGTACGCTCTAAAAAAAAAAGGTCTTCTGGTCGTTTTTCGATGAATCCAACTGTTTCCAACTTAGTCATGATTAATTATCATCAATAACCGATACACCGACCAGCTTGGAAATATCGAGACTTATCGAAAATGAACAAGAGACCTTTTTTATAGAGCGTTCGATTCACTACAAAAATATGTTCCGGTCTTATCGGTACGCTGATGCGTTGACGAGTTATAAAATTACAAAGTTTGAAAAAAAAATCTTCCCATGTTATTTAGATGAGAAATGGAAAATCGCTACGAGGCACCTCTTAATATTAATATTAAGAGCTCAAACTTTGAGAACATTTTTTTTTATTCGTCATATGGAACAATATTTTTGACTTACTCTTTGAAAATGAAGAATAGTTGATTTTTTTGATGCGATCTAATGTATATGTTTAGGTATTTTATTTCTCTTTCTTTCTCACCTTATTTTAATTTCCCCAAATTTTTTTATTTATTTTTGTTTTGCTTAAACGTGATCCAAAATTGTAACCAACAGTAGATAATTTGTAGAATTATATTAACTAGGATATATATAGTTGAGATTTTCTGCGGCCAAAAAGCTATGTATATTATACATATAGCGTACGCATTCGTAGTCACACGTCGTCTCACTTATACCTACATATGTATAGAATCTAATCCCAATTTAATTGTGTCGGTATTTAAATCAAGTTTAATCCAGATTAGCCAACATCGATTGAATAAATCGTCAATTCGTCTTTCGCTTCTTCCCACAACCTTTTAATTATAATCAACGCTTTATAAACCCATGATTACCCCATTATACATAATTATACATATATATGTATATAATTGAAGTAATAATTAGGAAATGAAACAAAAGACATGAAAAAAAAAAAAAAATAATAAAAAATTAATAAAATCTGTATTACGGATATAATTTCGAAATTCTTATCTGTATTTTTTTCTTCTTTTTTTTTTCTCTTATTTCTTTTCCTTTCTTTTCTTTTCTTTTCTTATGCGATTTTATATACGTGAAACAAGAAGTTCGAAAGGTCCCCCTTTTCTCAAAGTTTGATTATTATACGAAGTTTTATTTTTCTGTTCTTGTTTTATTTTTGTCCCCCCTCCCTCCCACCCCGCCCCGCACACACACACACCGAGTATCGTAAAAGAGGAGGGAAACTGCTGCGGCAAATTTTGTTCGTAATTTTTTATTTTTTTTTTTCGGTAAAAAAAAATCTCTTTTTGTTTTGTTTTGTTTCATCTCACACAACGCGAAATTGCATTGGAGAGATGAGAGTGGGGACGACACGGGAATACCACGTCGAATACTTTATTGAAAGTTTTGTAGTTTCTTTCGCGTTATTGAGACAAAAAATAATAATAATAATAATAATAATAATAATAATAATAATAATAATCAGGAGCGAAATAATTTCGACGATGGCAACTAGCAAGAGCAAAATGTACAAGAATTTACTTTAAAAAAAATAATAAACTAAAGAAATTAAAAAATAAAAGGAGAAAGCCTTTTTTTAATTAAATTTCAGATAAAATAAATCGACGTAATTTAGTATTTCCGTCTTTCTCCCATTTTTTTGTTTAGGTAATTTTTTTAATTTCTTTTGAGCAAATTCATTTTCAAATACATAAGTATGTACATACATACATACATGATATATTAGCATATATTATTCTTATATAAAATTATGTTTTCGCTTACTTACAAAAGTCCTTCTGGCTAGGAGCGACCCGTTACCATCGCTTGGTGAGCTGATAAATAATTCCTGCATCGTTGTATAAAATTTATTTATTTATATAGTTTATACATATATTTATATACTATATATTTATACGATTTTTTGTTTTTTTGATTTATTTATTTTTATTTTTTATTTTTTGGTTTCGGGGCAATATTCGGGGAAATGTTCTCGTCTTACACTTACATTTTTATATCTCAAGTACTAATCTACTTAGAAAGATTCTGTATAGTTACTTTTGTTCAAAATTGAACGCTCTAAAAAAATGTCTCTTTATCTATTTCGATAAATCTATCCGTTTTCAAAGTTGCAGGTTATTTTTTATTAATGGTAATTAACCATGAATAACTTGGAAACGGTTAGATTCATCGAAATAGATGAAAAGTCCTTTTTTTAGAGCGTTCAATTTTGAACAAAAGTAGCTACGCAGAATCTTTCTAAGTAGATTAGTACTTGAGATATAAAAATTTAAGTGTACGACAAGAAAATTTCCAATGTTATTTTAAATTGGAAATAGAAAATCGCGATGAACGATATCTAAATATTAAAATTAAGAGCTCAGATTTTTCAGAGCTTGTTTATTCGATCGTAAAGAAAAAGTTTTTAAAAGGGTCTTTTGAAAAAAATTAATATTCGGCTTATTTGACCCACCCTAATGTATTTATCTACATTCCTTTTTTGTTATTGGTTTTGATATAAATTTAGTTAGTTGAAAAAATCGGTAAATAAATTACTTGAATAAAAAATTAATACGTATTAAAATCGTCTCATTTGATTTTATTGAAAAATTCCAGAATTCTAATATTCTTTTTAATTTGATGTTATTTTCAATATTATCAATGTTTTATCGTTTGTCTGCATCGTGTAAATGTTCACAACGTTCTTCTTCGCACAGTTTTAATAACTAAAAAAAAAAAAAAAATCAAACAGAAACCAAGAAAAAAAAAAAAAATTTGTATCCGATAAATTTTCATTTTTCTATTTTGTTTTTTTTTTTCTATTTCATTTTCATTTTCCTTCATTTTTTCTACGGGGTTTATCGAGCGGTTTACTCTGCAGCAAACCACATACCTATCCCAGAAAGAATAAGAAATACCGTTGTGACAGGATGAACGACGATACTACTTGACGAAAAATACGTACATATATATATGTATACACACATATTTATGTATATACATATATACTCTACCCTAGCTAGAACAGGGAGAGTGAAAAAACAAAAAATAATAAAAATTGGTTGAAAAAATAAAAAATGAAATAAACAGCTCCCAAGGCAGTCGTCGTCGTCCTTCTCTTCTGTGCGGGTAGTTTCAACTAACGATTTTCTTTTATAGCTCTACACTCTACACTTAAATTCACTCTGAAGGATTATTTATTATATTAATTTGATCGCGAACTTGTTCAATAATAAAAATTGTCACAAATAAAAAATAAAAAACAAAAAAAAAAAAAAAAGTATGAAAAATATATAGAAAAATGCAATTTTTTTTTTGTTTTTCAACCCCCCTTTAAATTTAAACACAAGAAAAAAAAAAAACAAAAAAAGGAAACATTCTTTCGATATAAATAAATTATTCATTTTCAAAAATTATTTATATTAATTTTCACGAATCGCGAAAATATTCCTTAATCTATTTTTTTCTTTTTCTTTTCTTTTTTCGTCATTTTCTTCATCCCCGGACATCTGCTGCTCTCTGTCCAATCCATTAATCAGATTCAAGTATTTGTCTAACCCCCATTAGGTTGTAAAAAATTAGGAGCTATAAAAGAAGAAAAAAAAGAAAATTAAAATTGCCAGGAGATTTCGGTCCGTTCCGTTTATTTATTTATTTATTTTTTTTTTGTATTTTTTTACGACAATTAGTTTGAATTAGATGAGATAATAAATGATAGCCGTTATTATTTTCCGGAGGTGTTTATTTCATCCATTAAATATATAAAAAGGGCGAAAAAAAAAAAAAAAATAAAAGAAAAATAGAAAAACACATGAAATGAGATTTTTAAAGAATTTTATTACTCCACGTGTTGAAAAAGAAAAAAAAAAAAAAAAAAAAAAAGAAAACTAAAAAAACCTATAACTCGATTTTTCCACCTCTCGTATATGAAATACCAATTCCATGATCGTGGAGAAATTTATATTCGATTTTCAACTAGTGGTAGTAGTCGTCTGCGCGCGCCTTATACTGCCCTCGAGAATTTCATACGATTTTACGTAATAACGAGGCGGCTCCTCTCGCTAATAGTTGCTAATTGCCAATCAGAGAGACTAATTCTAATTACACCTTGACGAAATTGCGTGTTAATTGTCTTAATTTCAAGCTCTGCAGAGCGCCGATATAACAGGTAGCCTGTAAGTAGAGTCGAGAGTTTGAAATTTATTTCAATTTTGAATTTTTTCTTTTCTTTATTATTTATTTGTTATTATTTTCAATTTTAGTTTTCAATTCAAGTTTTTTTATTTATTTTTATTTTTATTTTTTATTTTTTATTTCTTACAATTTTCGTTACATTAGTTTTGTATTATTGAATTTCCCTACATTTTGATCATAGAAAAAAAGGAAAAAAACTTATACAATTAGAAGTTTCGTCAAAAGTTGTTAAAATTATTTTTCTCTATTTATTTTTGTTTCTTTTCATTTTTATTTCTTTCTCGAAATATTATTTTTTTTTTGGACTCTGTATACCTATAAGTCTCCTCATTATACTGTTGCAAAGCCATCGTGTATTACTATTCCAATTGCAGACGTATTGTACCTATTTCGAAACTTAAAAGAAATTCTTAATTCAAATTAGACCTGCAAAGAACCTAGTAGAGAACCTAGATACCTGCACGCACGCGGATCGTTTGTCAATCGGTACATATATCTATCAGACTTACGAAACTATCTATATGTAGGTATAGAGATACACAACCTATATCTGTACATACATATACAGTCCGTTTTCGTAAATGTGTGACAAACGCCTGTGTTCAGGCACTCGATTACACGTGATAATTATTGTATGCATGATGTGGTATGTGCGTCGTCAAATTTTCTTTCATTTTTTTTTTTCTTTTACTTTTATTTTCAAAATAATTTAGTACATATATAAATTAAATCGCCGATTAGGTGGTATGTATATTAGGATGGTCCTTATTTTCGGTATTTTCGAAATTTGATCTGGCCGCCCCCAAGAATCTTTCCAAATATGTAATAAAAAATGTCTGTAAAGTTTGAGCCGTTAATATTAATATTAACACGTGCCCCAAAGCGACCAAAGTTTCAAATTCAAAAATAGATGGATTTTTGTGCATCGATTGTAGAAAAAATTGTTATCTCACGTGATAGTTTATCAAAAATTCTGAAACTTGGCTCAGCTGTTGCCTACAACCAGAGGTACAAAATGGTAATTTCATTATATTTTTATTTCGAAAATAAATCTCCGAATTATGACCTTTACATTAATTTTTTTTTCCCTCTATTTCACGACAAGTCGGAGATTTATTTTCGAAATAAAAATATAATTAAAATACCAATTTGCACCTCTGGTTGTAGGCAACAGCTGAGCCAAGTTTCAGAATTTTTGATAAACTATCATGTGAGATAACAATTTTTCTACAATCGATGCACGAAAATCCATGTATTTTTGAATTTGAAACTTTGGTCGCTTTGGGGCACGTGTTAATATTAATATTAAGGGCTTGAACTTTACAGGCATTTTTTATCATATATTTGGAAAGATTCTGGGGAGCGGCCAGACCAAATGTCAAAAACACCCGATCTAAGGACCACCCTAAATTGTATATGTATATTAAAGATGTCAAATTTATGTATATATATGCGTTATTTTATTAACTAATTTTCGTTTTATTTTTGTTAATTTTAATTTTTAATTTTTGTCTCGTTTTATTTATTTATTTTTTTGCTTTGTTTTTTTTTCCCCAGAAACAGAGAAATATGTAGTATTGTACGTACATAATGATAGAAAATTGTTTTTAAACTCTTCGGTACATACATCCTCATTTAAACGTCGATTTATATTCCACTTCTGAATTGATCGTTAATTCAAAACTTTTCCTAACAATATACATACTTATATACATATACACACCATATACAATATAAAACTATGTATATATTCATCTATATCTATAAGGAATCGATTTCTTATCCGATGTTAAAATCTATCGATTATCAATTTGCATGATGATTTTTCCGTTTTTCCCCTATTCTTTTTCCCCTATTCTTTTTTTTTTCTATCAATTCTCTCGTAAATACCAAGCCTATATCCAAAGCCTTAACAGATATCATCGCGTGCCTGAACGATATGCAAATCTTGTTCAAATCTCATCGTATTTATTAATGCAATAAAAAGCCAAAAAAAAAAAAGAAAAAAAACCAAAAAAAATCTATAAATTCTATTTATCGAATCTCGTAGGAGGGAGGGTGAGGGGGACTAAGCTTTTTTTGTCATCGAGTATTTTCCGATAAATGTCGAAATAGAAAGAAAAAAAAAAGAATGAAACTAAATAAAATTGAAAAAAAAATGTTTTTTTATTTTTTTTTTATCATCTTTGATAAAATTGTCTAATTAATTAATTGATTGACTAATTAATTAATTAATTAATTAATTGATTAATCAATTGATATTTATTCTAATTGATACTAATATTTGTTTATCTTTTGTTTTTTCCTCCTCTCTGTTTCAGTCTGCGTCCAATGGCCAGAGGGTAGGTGCATCCACGACGTGCCTGAAGAGGCATTGATCACCCTCTACTCAGAGATCCGAGAAAACTGCCATGGTTTCTCCTAAGGCGCTCCAACCTTTCAACATAAATTTGAAAAACAGAAAAAACATGAAATAGAAAAAACAAAAACAAAACAAACCAAAAAAAAAAAAAATCAAGTTTTTATTATTATAAAAACTTCTTTTTTTTTCTTGTTTTTTGTTCTGTTTTTTTTTCTGTTTTCTTGTTTTTTTTTTTTTTGTATTTTATTTTTTTAAACAATCGAATCGAGAACTTTTTTTATTTTTTTTCTATCAACTTGATTCACCGACTGCTCCGATCAGTGTGAAGAACAAAAAACAAAAAAAACTGCACCTGATTATTAAGTTGTTAAAAATCGCCAAAAAATCGAATCTAAAAGCCAAAAAAACCAAAAAAAAAAAAAAAAAACTCGTAACCCACAGCCGCCGCACACCACGACCAAGCCCAACCCGCTATATAAATATATATTTATAGATATAAAAATAGAAATTGATAGACAGAAGCAAAAAAAAAACACGAAAAAGAAAAAAGAAAGAAAAAAAAAAATAGGTGTTGATATTTCAACATTTTTTTTTCTTTTCTTCCTTTTTTCAAAATACACAGAACGCATATCGGATACACTTCCGGTAACGACGCGAACGTCAATCTATATTATTAAAGCTAATCAATCTTTTCAGTAATTTGAAAAATTGAAAATTAATTTTTCCTGCATTTCAGAATTTTTGATTTTCTTATTTATTTATTTATTTATTTACTTAATTTTGTTTTTCTTACTTGCAGGTTTTATTCATCGACTTTAAATAACGTTTTCATAGAAATTTATACCGATTGAGCTTTCGCGTCGTTTACACAAGGAGTAGAAAAAAAAAATAAAAATTTACGCATCGGTCTAACACTGACCATATATATATATTTATATATATTTAAATAAATATATATATCTATACATATACATATTTTTAATTAATATTATAGGGGGTGATGATTTTTTTTTTTATTTTTCAGTGATTTTATTTTTTTTCCAGCTATTCTAGATGATTTGACTACAGTCAAGGTGGGTCGATTTTTCTCTCTCTCTCTATATATATATACCCATAATATACACATTTTCTTAATTTTTATTTCTTCTATACATATTTGTTTTATAATAATTATTATATTATTTTAATTATCATTATCATTACAACAACCTTTATCATTATCGTGCTCCTCGATTTTTCCATTTGTTAAGAATTTTATTTTATTATTTAGAAAAAAATTTGAAAAAAATTTCCGATCGCGATATATTATATAAATATATATACAAAACTGACGAAATTTATATTTACATTATACATACATAATAATACAATATAATATATATATATGCTATACAAACTTCCGGATGGAGTGGCCCCGGTCTAGCTCGTTAATATTTAGGCAATTATTAATTTACCAAAAATATCTAAAAATCCCCAGATAAATATGTGATTTTTTTTTTTTTTTTTGTATTTATTATACATATATACATATATGTATAGTCAGTGATAGGCCGCGCGAAAATATTCATAAATTAGTATATTGATATTGCGATAAGGTATATTATATCGAACATACCTATAGCTATGATTTAATTATTAGTATTATTATTTATAACAGGAATTATATCAATTGAAATATCCTGAATATTTATAAAGCCAATATCGAAGAAAAAAAAAAGAAAAAAAAAATTAAAACGAAAAAGTAAAACTGATATTATATATGTATATACATTAGACCGCTTCAAAAAAACCGACTATATTTCATTTTCAAAGAGTAAGTCAAAAATATTGTTCCAAATGACGAATAAAAAAAAATGCTGTCAAAGTTTGAGCTCTTAATATTAATATTAAGAGGTGCCTCGTAGCGATTTTCCATTTCTCATCTAAATAACATGGGAAGATTTTTTTTCTTCAAACTTTGTAATTTTATAACTCGTCAACGCATCGGTGAACCGATAAGACCGGAACATATTTTTGTAGTGAATCGAACGCTCTATAAAAAAGGTCTCTTGTTCATTTTCGATAAGTCTCGATATTTCCAAGCTGGTCGGTGTATCGGTTATTAATGATAATTAATCATGACTAAGTTGGAATAAGTTGGATTCATCGAAAAACGACCAGAAGACCTTTTTTTTTAGAGCGTACAATTTTGAACAACAGTACTCGTGCAGAATCTTTCTAAGGAGATTAAGTTTCGAGATATAAAAATCGAAAAGTTCCACAATACCATTTCCCACGTTTTTTAAATCGGAAATAGAAAATCGCTACGATGCACCTCTTAATATTAATATTAAGAGCTCAAACTTTGACAGCATTTTTTTCTTTATTCGTCATTTGGAACAATATTTTCGACTTACTCTTTGAAAATGAAAAATAGTCGATTTTTTGAAACGGTCTAATATACATACCATATACGTATTATATATAAAAGATTTTTTTTTTTCTTTTCATAACTATAGTATTAATGAAACGAATACAGGGTAAAAAGTGTTGTCATTATAATTACTTATATATTATTATTATTATGATTATTATTATAATTGAAAAAAATTTTCTCACGTTTACATAGGTATTATTTTATATTATTTTTACATACCTATGTGATGAATATATACACATATATAGTATATATATATATTTAAACCTCATATTAAATAATAATTGTTTGATATTATAAAACGATTCCCGTATTCGGGTTTACTATACATATATATATATAGGTACTATATATATATATATATATATACTTATTGATCGTATAGACTGATTATTTCCATTCCGAATTACGTATAGGTATATACAATATATTACATAGGCATACTGTAACTATTATAATTATATATTTGAATTAATAATTCAGTACAATACTTCGTATACGAAATTAATGTATTTCATTTTTTATTTATTTTTTTGTTGTTTTTTTGCAATGAAACTGATAATAGATATATACGTACAGGGTAAATACAGGAATCAATAGTGAGAAATATACCATATATACAAATATATATATAAATTATTGCTAAATAGGTATATATATATAAAAGATATGAAAAAGATAATTAAATGCTCTTTAAATTTTTCATTTTTTTTTTTTTTATCCAATTTAAAAAATTTTCTTCACGAGATGATTTTTAATTAATTAATAACTCTTTGAATTCAATTAGTCTCGATTTTATATACGCAACTATAAAAAAGAAACTATATATGTATAGGTATATATAGCTAAATAAACAACGATACGTTTCGGATTATATTTTATTGTTATAAAAATCGACTCGAGGGTTTTTTTTTTTTTTTTATATCAATTATTCTTGAAATTGGTGTAAATTTCACAAATTCCGATGGAACGAAACAGTTTTTTCTTTTTTTTTTCTTCTTTTATATTCACAGCGTTTTTAAAATTCAATATAAAATTTCCTCGTCTTAAATTAAAACTTGTTTCTTTTTTTTTTTTTTGAGTTATGGATTTTTACAAATTTTTCACAATTTTTCCTAACTTCAAACATCTTTATTTCTAATTTTATAAATTTTCTTTCAATAGAAAATTTGAATATGTTTTTCTACTACGGTGAGGATATTATTTACACAAGTTTCCTGAATTCATGTGATTAACCCTCGCAGTGAAAGAAATAAAAATAGAAAAAATAAATAAATATATAGAAAAACTAAGGTTATTTCTTTTCACAAAGAAAGTGAGAGAATGCCAAACTACAAAAACAAAAAAAGAAAAAGAAATTATTAGATTAGTTTAGCCACACTAATTAGGTAAGATGCATGCTAAAATTACATAAGACAATATTATTGAAGATTATAAGTATATACGGTATATATCTATATATATGTATATATATATCTGGTATATGTACGACATTCCAAATTATCTTCGATTTTCTATAAATACATGCAAAGAACAATTTAATTACTTAATTAATTCCTTTATTAATAAACAAATTAATTATTATTTAAAAAAGAACATTATTCTTGTTTAATACATGTACATACATACATACATACGTACATCGTTTTGATTGAAAACGATGAAATTTTGAACAAGATTCAATTTTTGTTTTGCTATTAAATTTTTTTTGTTTCTCTCTCTTTATCTTCAGATTTTTTTTCCTTTTTATTTTTTATTTTTTGTATTATCAGCTGATATTCTGTCCCCACTTGATATATACATATACATATATATGTACATAATACTAAATACACGAGTACCTATATATACTTATATACCTATATATCTACGTCGTTTTAATAACGACGATAAGTACCATTCACGATGATAGTTACATAATATAGAAAAAACAAAAATTGAAAAAAAAAACAAAAAAACACAATTACGAAAAATATCGATAATTATTATTACAACGTTAATTAATTATGTCGTAAAGGAAAAGAAAAAAATGAAAATAAAAATAAAAATAAAAAACATGAAAAACTACTTGGAATGAAAAAAAAAAAAAAATTTAATAAAATAAAATGATAATGAAAATGAAGAAAGTTTTTATTAAAAAAAAAAAAAAAAACAAAAACAAAACAAAATGCTTCAAGTTCAGATCTTTTTAATTCTAGCATGCATTGCATCGGTCAGTGTTCGTGTGTTTCACCTGGTTTCTCGCTGAATGTATCTCTTATGGGGTCACGTCACCACTGGGTGCTGTCCTAGCAGTAAAAAATCAAAAAAGAACTACACACACAAAAAAAAACAAAAAAAACACCATACAGACATTATTCTCTGCATTATTGATACGTATATAAATATACACATATGTCTCTTCCTCTCTCTCTCTCTTTCTATCTCTTTCATTCTCTCTCTCTCTCTCTCTCTTTACTTACAAATTCATATACATGAACGCAAACAGAAACAGATACAGATACAGATATACGGGTAGTTTTCATATAGTTTGCTGTGTAATATACATCTCATATAGTACATATGTAATAATTAATATCTATAGAATAACAAAAACAAGAGAAAAAAATAAAAAACTATAGGCTTTATTTAGCATCTGGGTGAAGATATCAGTAATAAAATTATTCACAAATTATAATATACTTTTATTAATTTAATTAGATCCAAAAAAAAAAAAAAAAAAACATGATTGTTTTCCTATTGCACGGTTTTACCATATTCTCATAAATATTCTATCGCTTTGGATTTAACAATTTCAATTGACTTTCGCGTTTCGAAATGAAATTAAAAAAAAGATAATGTAAAAAAAAAAAATAATAATAATTGAAAATAAAAAGAAGAAGAAATTGAACGCGAAGGACAATGGGAATAAAAAAAAATAAAAAATAATAAAATCCAAAGAAAAATCAAAAATAGAAAATAAGTGTGAAAAGTATTTCGAGTTAAAAATATCTAATATCTATATATAGGTATATCGCTTGAATGAAATATAAAAAGGGATATCTTAAAAAGCTGGAATAACCAAGTATATAAGCCTAAATCTGCATGCAATGTATTGCTCGTTTACACCGAGGATCAGGCGAATTTGAATAAAAATATA
The DNA here is from genome assembly GCA_963924015.1 of Macrophya annulata. NCBI lineage: Eukaryota > Metazoa > Arthropoda > Insecta > Hymenoptera > Tenthredinidae > Macrophya > Macrophya annulata. Next base: position 437,872 of record OZ001262.1, read on the forward strand.
TATATATACATATATATATATATATATATATATATATATATAAATGTTTAGATATTTATATAAATATAGGAATAGCGATCGGAGTTGAAAATGCACTGTATATGTAAATATAAATAGATCGCTGCTGCAGTGTTTAAACGCACCGTATATTAGACACACATACCTATATGTATATATATACATATATATCTTATAAACAAAAAAAAAAACCAGAAACAAAATAAAAAACAAAAAAAACAACTACAACAACAACAAGAATGTTAACAAATCAAGAAACAAGAAACAAAACAAAAAATATATATATATATATATATATATGTATATACCTTAAGGGTGTACATCGCGTTCGAAAAATTGATCAGACACTATAACGTTAATTAATAAATGACAGTAATAATAATGACAATGATAATTATTTATTATTATTGTTATTATTACACCTGTTACCTATGTATATATGTATATGTATATATTATTTGTGAATGCGCTTTTTGCTGATTTTTATATACATATCTATATATATATATGCCAATATACATATATACATATTTATTATAATATTATATTCTGCAAATATAATCTGCTGCTGTAGATATATTTAAATATTTCTATATCTACTTCTCCGCAGTACATAATAATAATATACATATTATATATAACTACCGTTGTCATAAGTCATGAAAGACTAAAAAAAAAAAAAATATGTAATATTTATGATATACATATATACATATATACATATTTTTTGTTTCAAATAATATATAACGTCATTCATCAGCGACTGGCTTTCGTTCAATTTATATATTAATGATTCTTGCCAGTAGCAGCTAGCCTAGGGCTCTCTATCCAATGGTAAAGCATGAGGTATTTTATTATTTAATTTTTTTTTTTTTTTTTTTTTTCTGGTATTTTACGTATCTATATACACAATTTCATATATATATATATAAATATACACATATGCATATACATACTAAGAAAGTATCTTATTTTCTCTGGATTTTTTTTTTTCTTTCTTTCTTTCTTTTTTTCTTTCTTTAAATATACATTTTAGAAAATTTTCAACATTCTAGCCTCTCGCATCGAGCTCTGATTGGTCAATAAGTAAACTAACGCCATCTAGATAACTAATTTCACCAATTTATTATCCTTCGTGCGCATGCGCGGCCAATTTCTAACCTATAATAATATATATTTAATCATAATCCGATGTAGTTTGAATCTAGATATTTGTAATAGAGTATTTAATTCTTTCTTTCTTTTTTTTTTTTTACCCTAGTAAAAAGCGTATTCAAAATCATATAAAATTCGTTCCCTGAATATAATTGAAAGAAAAAAAAAACAGAAAAGATTCTTCAGAGTTCAACGGGGCTTTTTCTTTCCTCCAGATGGCGCTGGGGTTTTCTTAATTATTATTTTATTTATTATTAATAATCAATTCGTTCAAAAATTATAGATACAATTTTTTTTTTTATTTTTTTTTTTGTTTATTCTTATTTTTTAATTTTACTTTATTCTTGTTTTAAGTATGTGTAGGTATATGTGTGTAGAGTTTATTAATTATTGTAATTTATTAATCAATTTAATTGCGAATACCTACCCCGACCCCCTTGTTGCCCCCCCCCCCCCCAAACTCTTATTAATTAATGATTACCTGATTAATATTCGATTGGGATTTTTAATTGACTGCAACTAAGTAATATGTTAATATTGGATATCACGCCAAATATTACTGGATTGATTGACTTGATTGATATTGATCACAAAAAATGAAAAAAAAAAAAAAAAAAAAAAATTTACAAACACCCACCCACCCACATATATACACATACACGCAAACTCTTTTTACCTTTATTATTACTATATATATATAATAAATATATATCTATTTATTATTACTTTGATCTTATATATTTTGATTATGTTTCTTTTTTTTTTTTTTTTTTTTTTTTAAATATTGTTAATGCGTTAATCTTAATCATTAATTAATTAATTTGATTGATTAATTATTTATTTATTTTATGTAATAGTTTGACTACATATATATGTATATACATATCTACATTTGTTACCATTAATTAATATCTTCTTATTTTTTTTCATATTTATTCCTTTTCTAATTTTTTTTTTTTTTTCTTTTTTGTTTTCTTTATATTCTATTTTTGTTTTTTTGTTTCTTATTTACTTTATTACACATAATAATCACGGTAATGTGTATACCCACTTGACTCGTTGAACAATGGCCCACAAAGGCCTGTACCTGCCTGTGGTTGTGCTTGGTTGTGGTTGGAGCGGTTTTGGGAGAGAATTTTTAATTGCTTTTTTAATATTATTACCTTTTTTAATTTGCACGTCTCATGTCGTGGCCTTGGCTTGCCTCTTCATATGAGATTCACCTGTGATATACTTATATATATACATATATACTTATATTATAATTCTACGTATATATATATATATATTTTATTTTTTTTATTTATTTTTTTATTATATATATATATATATATTTATACACACATACCTATAATATCTATTATATTAATCACTTTATCTCATCATGTTTGAAAAATCAAATTATTATTATATACAATTTTCGACATATATATGTATATAATTATTATTATTTTAGTTTTTTTTTTTTTTCTTTTCTTTTCTTTTTTTCTCAAATTCAACAACATTCATTGATTCTCGATGATCGTAGCACGGTGTGTTTATATAGTTGACGACAAAATCGCGGGTGAAAATCGGAATCAAAAATAATAATAAAAAATTAAATTTCGATGATAAAAATTTGTCAAATTTGACTAATTATTATTATTATTATTATTATTATTATATATATATATATATATTTTTTTTTTTATGTTTTACTATTTGCTGTTTGTAAATTTTTTTTTCTCTTCTGAACGGTAAATTCACCCTGCGAACATTACCCTTACATAAAAATTCTTTAAATATATCCATACAATCCAAAACATCTTGAAATATAGTTGAAATTTTGGAACACCTTTGCTTAATATTTATAAATATTATATATATATATATATATATATATATATATATATATATATATATATATATATATATATATATATATATATATATATATATATATATATATATATACTTAAAATAAGTATATAATATTAACTATACGAAAGAAAAAAAAATAAATAATAATATATCGACTATATTAGCACTGGAACTACATAAATGCAGCATTTAATTATATATATATATATATATATATATATATATATATATATATATATATATATATATATATATATATATATATATATATATATATATATATATATATATATATATATATATATATATATATATATATATATATATATATATATATATATATATATATATATATATATATATATATATATATATATATATATATATATATATATATATATATATATATATATATATATATATATATATATATATATATATATATATATATATATATATATATATATATATATATATATATATATATATATATATATATATATATATATATATATATATATATATATATATATATATCTATCTATATGTATATAATAATAATATTATATAACACATACTAATATCTATTACGCGTATATCAAATTCTATATTTAACATTATATACATATAATACATATACGTATATGTATATACATATACATAATTACTACATATATATATATATTATAATAGACCTTCATAGTGGTTTGTTAGAGTTTGATATTTTGTTCATTAGACATACTTTATATATTTGACACACCTAATTAATTACATATATAAGTATATACATATATAGATATATGTATGTATGTATATACATCTTATATATGTATGTATATATATATATATATATATATATATATATATTATTGTTGCTTTACTTGTGGGTTGTGCGAATGTGGTTCTAGTGCATTTGATTGAATCTTAAAGCTGTATTTATTATCTGTATGTTTTTTTTTTCTATTCAACAACTTTTACAATTTTATTTTATTTTATATGTATATATATATATACATACTAATCAATTGAAAAAAATTTTTTTTTGTTCATTCAATTATTTTCAGATTTACATCCATGGTATAATATGTTCGTCATATTTCGTTTAAAAATTATTTCTCTCTCTCTCTCTGTCTCGTTTTTTGATTCTTTATTTTTTTTTTTTTTTTTTTTTTAGGTATTTATTTATTTGTTACATAAGAAATATGATGAAATTTTTATCACAAATATTTATTTATTTTGTTTTCTGTCTTTTCTCTTCTGGTCTTTGCTTAGACCGAAAGAATATTGTTTGAAAAACTTGTGCAAAACGAAACGAAACGAAACGAAATGAAATGAAAATAAAGTAAATGAAAATTCAAGTTGATTGTATAGTATTCTGGGATGCAAGGTAGTGCAATATACTAACGAAACAATGAAAAAATAAATGGGTGAAAAAGAAATCAAGAAAAGTTGAAAAAATAAAAATAAAAAATAAAAAACAAAATTAATAATAAACTGCAGAAAATAGAAGAGACAGTGAAAAGTAAGGCTGAGGGGAATAAAAGCAACGTTGACTAAAATAGAGAAAGAGAAAGAGAGAAAAGAAAAGACAAAAATAAATAAATAAAATGTAGAATTTCTAACGCGTGGGGCGTCGCAAGAGGGTGTAGCGGCAGCAACGAGGCAGAGAGAGGAGATTTGGTCCAGGGGTAGCTGGGGCGGGTCTATTGATCGGCAGGAAGAACCCTGCTGGTTCTCTATCCCGTTTTAACATCTCTCCCTCCTGCTCCTGCTCCTGCTCCTCATCCTATATTTCCTTTTGCAACCCCTGGACGCTTTCATCCCTCGTCCTCTGCCCTTCGCTCTCTGCGTTAGTCGCTAGTCCGTTCGTTCGTCCGTCTGCCCTACCCTACCCTACCCTACCGTACCTCCTTCTCCTCATTCTATGCCGGGGGTTCAATCATATTAATTACCGGCGGCATCGTAGGTACCTACCTACCTACCTCGAAATTTCCACGGTCTTGGTAAGGGATCGAAACTGGCAAAGAACACGAACAATATCAATTCGATTGAAATTTTATTTGCCTTTTATTTTTTCGAAATATATAGAATACAGATGGAAAAAGTAGTCAAATATTTATAACCGCAACGCGTGTCGTTTTATTTCTTTTTCTTTTATTTTTTTTTTTTTTTGTATATTTTCACTTTTAAAACGTTGTCATTGCTTTGATATTTTTATTTTTAATTTTTTTTTATTTTTGGGGAAACGAAAAAAACGTTGAAACCCGCAGTGACACGTCGACGGTATTTATGTGCCTTGATGCTGGGGGAGTTAAAGGGTTTTATTTTATCGACTATATACGATATATAGGTGGGATATGTAACAGCGAAGCTCATCTCTCCGAGGCATGGAAGAGAGAGAGAGAGAGAGAAAGAGAGAGAGAGAAGGTATTCCCTGTGGCAGGGAAAGAGTGAGAGAAATATAGAAAATTCATTTATCTCTGCTCGGGGGGGTTGGAACGGGCTCTACGCCCTTGGGTTTTGCTCGGTCTCTGCTATGTACGCGAGCCCGCCTCCTCCGTGAAACCATTTCTGATTTTCTCTCAAAATAGATTTCAATTTTTTTTTTTTTTTTCCCCCTTTATTGTCTTTTTGTTTCTTCTTTTTCTTTTTATATTTTTTTATTTTTTTTTTGCTTCTACTTCTTCTTCTTCTTCTTCTTCTTCTTCTTCTTTCCTTTTCATCGCCGTTTTCGTTGAGGCTACGAAGCTTAATATACTTTACTTGAAATAAAGACAGAGATATTGAGAGAGAAATGAAGAAAAATGAAATGAAAAAAAAGAGGAAGACAGAGAGAAAGAGAAGAAGAAGAAAAAAAGAAACGATGAGATAAAAAATAACCTCGACTTTGTCGCGCCCTTTTACGAGATCAAAAGAGATTGATCTCTTCAGTTTCAAGAGTTAACATTTAGACTTTCTCTTTTTCTCTTTCCTTTATTTTCCTCTTTTTTTTTTCTCTCTCTATCTTTCCCTCTCATTTTACAAGTCGTAATATAATTTTCTATGGTAAAAGGAGGAGTATCAGGACACGAGGCAAGAGACTTGAGCTTATATATAATAAAAATAAGAAAACAAAAAGAAACAGACAAAAAAAAAAAAAAAAAACATACCTTGAGAAAAGAAAATATTTATTTGAGAAGGGGGGGGGGGAGGAGGATAAAATTAAAAAATGCAAATTATGTATCAAATTTTTTTATTTTTTATTTTTTTAAGTAAAGTATAAATTGGTACAGTTTTTAGATACATATTATATATATATATACATCGTTAATATAGGTACATTCAACCTCGTTAAAAAAAAAAAAAGAAAAAAAAAAAAAAACTAAGTAATTCTGAAAATAGACGATCTTCAGTTTCTCCTATTTTTATACATCGTCGTACTAGGTACGTACGTACGTATACTCGTAATATCTACGTGGTAGGACAATGAGAAATAAATTCTCCAGTCTAAATTTTTATTTTTATAATTTATTAACAATTTCTTCAATATTATTATTATTATTATTATTTTACTTGTTTTTCAACGATTTTTAATTTTTTAAAAAAATTTCAAAAAGCAAATCCACTTAAGAATATAAAATTATAGTTAAAGAAAAAGAGTAAAAACAAAATCAAAAATCAAAAAAAAAAAATAATAATAATCATTAATCAAAAATTAATTAAGAATGTACCGTACACCCTGTATATATATATATATATATATATAGTATAATTACAGGTATTGATTTCTACAAAATCGATGTTATATATGTATACAGAAAAGGTAAAAAATGAATAATTTATACACCGAGGAGGAGTACCTCCTCACTCTCTTTCTCTCTCTCTCTCTCTCTGTCTCCCCTTCACCCTCTCTCTCTCTCTCTCTCTCTCTTTCTCTCTCCTCGATGGCGTACCTATCAACGAACGAACCAACGAACCTACCCTACAATGGCGTGATTGCCTCGTCTTCAGCTCGTACGAAGTATTAAAATTGTCAACCCCACCATAATAAAAAAAAAAAGTACCTACGCCCATATATCTTGTGGGAGAGAAATTTCATCATTTCATCAAAATTTGTGACGAAAAATTGAGATAATCAAAAATCAAAAAAAAAAACAAAAAAAAAAGCAAACAGATAATCGTATATGTATATAAAAATATTGTAATGTTATCGACAGGCTACAGGTTACCCGCGATGCCTTGGAGCTGGTTGGGAGCAGCAACTCCTTCGGCAGCGGCGGCTGCGGCTGCTGCAGCAGCAGCGGTAACCCCGTCACCCGCTGCGGCGCCTTTAGTCCTGGCACCCAGAGCCGCGGCTAGACGGAGGTACTTTGTTCTTTGACGGACTTTATCAAAAGTCTTGTTTCACTTCTATTATCTTATCTTATACATTTTGAAAAAAAAAAACCTCCCCCCTAACCTCCATTATTTAACAATCTTTTGACCCCTAATTTCTTTATTTCCTATGCACCATTTTTTATAAAAAGAAAAAAAGAAAAAAAAAACACGTATATGTATACTTAAAACATATATATAGTTCTTCTAATTCTCTGAATCCCTATGTATACATATAACTATATATATATATATATATATATATACTGGTCTTGCTGCTGCTGTTGTTGTTGATGTTGATGTTGTTGGTATTGTTGTTTATTCATTTTTTTTGTTGTTGTTTTTTTTCACGTTGTTGTTAATATTAACAAATTCTCTAACTCCCCAATTCTTATTTTTTAATTTTCTTGTTCTTCACTCAAAAAGATTAGTACATATAACGTTGCTGCACTTGCATCACTTGCAACGTTAAGTCCATTTTTTCTACCCCGTATTTAAACGACGATTATAAAATTTTCCGAAATTGTTTTTCTTCGTATGCCTATATTCAGTTTTTCTTCCATTTTTTTTTTTTTTTTTTGGTTTCATTTTGGGAATGATTAATTTCCTCGGACAGAATTGGCAGTTAGTTGCCACTCAAATTTCTTAGATATCGTTGAGGTGGCTTTTATTATTATTATTATTATTATTATTTATTTTTAAATGCTGATGTGCCTGTTCTTCATGCATCGTGGGTTAATTGACACCTTATAGTGAAACGATATGACTAAATAGTTTTCAAAAACTGTTTTAATGTGTGAATACCGGCTTGAAATTCTTTACACTCCATAATCACCGCGTTTTTTAATTTATTTTTTTTTTATTTTGGTTTTCCGTTCTTTATTATTTAGATCTCAAATTTCACGCAACACCATCACGCACGATGTATGTATAATGTTATATATATCTATCAGCACAGAATTTATAAACGCAATGTAATTTTTTTTTTCTTAAGTGAATGTGTGAAAAAAAAAAAAAAAATAAAATAATTAAAATCAAAAAAAGTGCAAGAAATGAATAAAACGATCGTAGAAATGGACCGAGAAGCGGACTGTGCTTCGTGAAAGAGAGCCATAAGGTATGATAAAAATTTTGATAAAGAGAAAGACTGCACTTCCATCGTTCGATTATTATTCCAACGCGGTTTGGTTCATTACCGTAAAATAAAAAGAATTATAGAAAAATAAATAAAAAAAATTCAATTTTTTATCGAATTTGGAACGCGTCTTAGAGGTTCGTAGGTTAAAAGAACCGGAATAACGAGGAAAAACGGTACGACAAGACCGCAGATTAGACATAGAACAATCCGCCAAGTTTTTTTTTTCAAAAACCTGGATATTATATTTCCAATATTTTCATCCTGATGTAAATCGACAGAATTATTATCGGCTTGTCTTCTTGTCGATGGGATCATTTCCGAACTGGTTATCTTCTTCCGTTTATATTCATACCCTTGTTTATCTTCTGGTATATTAAAACGCACCGAAGAACCGCTGTGCGTTGACATAGAACTTCTAAGCGATGATTTCAGAGGCTTTAAGTCACTGTCAATCATCGTTATGCTCGTAGTTGACAGTATCGAATTTTCCGAACGAATTGGCTCGACAAAGTTTATCTTTCGTCTTTGTTTCTGCCATTTTTTCCACCACGTACCCCAGTTAAATTCTTTTTTACTTTTTGACAAACCCCCTTTTTGGTCCTGGAATTGTTCTTCATTTTTGACATTTTTGGACTGGTTATTTTGACCGTTTGAAGTCCCAGGCTCTGAAGACGAGGCTGATGTCTTTGCAGTCGAATTTCCCATCCGTTAGTTGATTTTTATTTACTTTCTTTATAAAATAACCGCCGAAGCCGAAGGAGACGTTCCCAGCCAGGACTAAGCTTCCAAGGATCATCTGTGGCCTTATCTAGAAAATTATAAGGTAAGAATTTTTTTTTTTTATTCTCATGTTACAGCCGCAGCGTTGAGAGGAGTCGCTATTCAAAGAGGAAGAGTCGGAGCGCGGACAGCGTTTCCGGCTGGTGCTGCACTCGCTTTGGCTAGAAATCCGAATCCATTAGCTGCGGCAGCCGCAGCTACGGCTTTACACCCGTTCGCGCAAACGTGAGTATCTGAAAATCCAACTTTTCTTTTCTTTTCTTTTTTTTTTTTTTTTTTTTTTTTTTTCATTTATGATCACACGTACCTGACCAATCTTCGTTTTAGCTGCTTGTGTAATTGACGTGGATGTTATATTTGGCACGTTGAACAAATCTCTATCTGTACACTGATTTCGTCACACTGTATTTATCTATCTAACGAATTGCACGTCACCGCATCGTAATCGTTTATCTCTAACCTCGGCACGATCCCTAACCCACAAACCATAACGAATATAGGCTTTTTTCCATCGTCAGAATCGATTCTTTTTTATGAAAAGAAAAAAAAAAAAAAAAACTAAATACAGGGTGGGCCTGCAATTATTCGTATTCATTTCAACCTGGCTGTATTCTTTGGTGAAAATCAGGTCGAAATTGTATCAGCGAAAAAGTCGAGGGTTTGATAGATTTCAAATTAAAGCGCTTCCGAGTTTTTTTTTTTAGCAACGGTCGCGTTGTTTCAAGACGCCACCGCTAGGTGGAACATCACTCGAAGCCAGCTACGCGACATGATTGGTCGTGAACTTCAACGAGCTGCCATTTGAAAACTATCGGTCGTTCAGGATTTTGGTTTGAACAATTTCGTTTCAATTTTTCGAATTGAATACAGCCACAAAAAAAAAAAAAAAAAAAAAAAAAAAAATTAATAAACGAAAAACTGAAAGTTTCTTTTTTTTTCGTTTTTATTATTTTATCTTGACGAGGTTTACTTACCGATAATTGAAAAATCGGTGGGATGTTTCCCGGCAGAGTAAACAAGAGCGTTTAAATTTAACGGGGTAAAAATCGAATAACCAAAAAACGAGGGGTTCTCCTCGTGAGAGTCGTCGACCATTCTTTTTTTTTTTTTTTTTTTTTTTCTGTTTAACTTGCGGGGATGGATTCGGGAGTCTCGTACATACCTATTTTTAAACGCGTGGGACGGTAGCTGTCATTGTCAGACTTCACGGGTTGATAATTATTGTCCCTGGTTACTACTCCCCTCTTCACACATATAATCCACAATGCATACGGATGCGGAGCAAACAATGTCACCCCGTTTACTATAGACAGATTCTCGTTAAATTAAACAGGACATTGCAGTCGAATTGCAAACGAGAGGGGGGGGGCTGGGGTTGGGGGCTATCCTCGGTTCGTGGGCTCGTTAAACTCTCCGGAAACTCCGACTAGAATAGAATCTCTAAATTTTTATTCAATTCGGATTATAATTGATTCTAAAAATTATTAATCACCTTTGAAGAGGAGAGGAGCTGGAAGAAGGGTGATGATTTCATTCTTTATTCATAATTTTTTTTTTTTTAATTATTATTATTATTATTATTATAACGCCCCTTCGTTTTCTGGTGCTCAATTTATTTATTTTTATTTTTTTCCTCCCCGTTTATTATCAATAAATTTATATACAAAATATATTCACCATCGTGTAATTTTTTGTCAAAAATTTGTTTCAGCGTCTACTATGATCCCTTCCTAGCAGCACACGCAGCGACGCAAGATCCTAATTACAGGCTGCAGGTAAGACTTCAAAATCTTACGTAATTGAAATCGATTTATTAAATTTTTTTTTTTTTCTCAATATTATTATTATTATTTTATTATTTATTTATTTTCTCAATTTTGAGGAAAATTGAAATAACGTATACCTACTATATAATCATATCGATGGAGGATACAGTTTTGTGAAATAATGAATATTGGATGATAGCTGGAATGGCCGCAAGCAACAGTTGCTGACGTTAGTTTAAACACATTTCTTCGCAAGTTTTGTCAATAGTATATCGTACGATTAATACTACCGATCATTAATTTTAAAGATATAAGAAAATGAAAAATCAATCACCCCGCATCCGATACACCTATAATACACACTGCACACCTATAATACACACTGCACACATATTCGAGTCGAATATTTTCTTTCTATTTCTTTCAAAATCGTCAATTTTTTGTTTTTTTTTTTTGTTTAATTTTTATTATCATTTAAGACGGTTAAAATCAGCAACACACGACCCACGTTCACGCATCGAGAAACATCACTAACCCCGAATCTCTATAATAATTATACGTTTAAAAAATTGTTATTAATTTTTTTTTCCTTTTTTTTTTAATTAAAATATTACGGGATATCTACTGCGATTTTATTGAGAATTTTAGGTCTTCGTATACGACTCGAAACTATTATAGTAATAGTTTCTATAGGTATCTACTTACCTATAACAAGATTTATTGTTAATATCTGGTAAACGATTCAGGATTGACGTTTGTGTTTCAGACAAAAACGCCCGCTATCGAGGTAGGAATTTTACGGCCTGACGTATATATATATAATATATATATACATATATAATATATAATATATACTATTATATGTATATCAGTATTTTCTTATTCTTTTTGCTATTATTTATTTATTTATTTATTTTTCATCTTACACATATGTACATATATATACATATTTACCTCCAATAAATAAATAAATAAATAAATAAATAAATAGATCTATTTATCTATCTATCTATCTATCTATCTATATCTGTGTTAAATACATATGTTCTTAGAACATGTGACGTTGCTATCCCTATTATACACGTTTATTAATTTTTTTCTATCTTCATATTTTATTTATTGGTTAATTAATTAATTAATTAATTAATTAATTAATCAATTCATTCACTCACTCAAATGGTTTTTCTTTTTTTTTTTTTTGTTATTCTTTCTTTAATATTTTTTTGGTTTTCTATATCGTTTTACTGCCACCTAGCTTCTATATTTTAATAGTAGCCGTAAAAAGAAATGAAAAGAAAAGAGTATTACCTACCTTTAAAATCGATCGCATATTGGATAACCTTAACATTTTTTTTATTTAATATAAATATCAATCAGTGGCCTGTAGAGCTCGTTCGCTTATTATAACTTGTGGGATATACATACATATATATACTATTCTATATACATAAATATAAATGCATAGATTTTTGTTTGTTAATAATTAGTATGCACATGAGGATATTATACACACATAGTCTTAGATATTTAGAAGTCTCGTTTTTGATTAAGAGTAAACTATCTTCCGAAAACAAAAACGTTAACAAAAAAAGAAAAAAAAAAACTTATCCTGATTATAGTCAACGCGATCACCCACATCTTTTACTCATCTTCTCGTTATAAGCTGAAATTCGAAACGTATCAATTCCAAATCGTGTTTCAAGTTACTCGCGAGATCCCTGATGCTTTAACTTTAAGTAGTATCATTAACTTACCTAATTTATAAAAAGAAATTAGTTCTGAAATGAATATTGGAATGTCTTCGAAGGTTTTAAACCCGTTTAAATTATTCTGGAAATTGAAAAAGTAAAGGAAAAAAAAGTTAAAATTTAATTAAAGTTGATAACTGAAACGACTGATCAGATGAATTTCTATGTATAATATCGAAATCCATTTTTGAAAATTAAGTGTGAAATTGTAGATCTAAAAGTCAAAATTTCGCCATATATAAACGTGCCGGTCTGGGGGCCCACCCATGACATCAACGACCTGGGAAATCCTCCCCATTTCGACCGCACCCTTTCCTCAAAGTTATAACCCTGGACCGCGTCTGTTTTGCCCCTGCGGTTTCCGGGAGACTAGATTTCATCGGTTAAACTATATACTATATACCCTAAATCCGAACCTATACCTATACCCTTTGCCTAGATCTAGATTTAGCCAAATTCTAAAGCTCACGCAAAATCCCCGCGATGATATTATATCAAACATGTTTCTTCGTAATTAAATCCCGTCCCGGATTTCGACAGATTATAATATCCCTTTCAATTTAACGATTCAACGATCATCGAACAAAGGTACAGCCAATCTTCTTTCATATTGATTTCACTATTCAGAGGTAAAGAATTCTATCGACTTTATTTTACAAAAAATATGTTTTGTTAGGTTTCGTTTTTTGAATTTTTTCTTTTGATAATTTTCAAGGATAAATTTATTATTTTTCCGTTTAGGTGCCCCGTATTTATTTACCTAACTATAAAATATTTCATACCAAAGTAGTTGAATATTATAGTAGTTTAATTGAAAGATGACTGATAGTGAGGGTGAATAAACTATTTCAGGAGCTTAAAAGTTGATTAGCACAAGACTGCGTTGTAATTATTGGAACGTGTTAGTTTTAAATATTGGTAAAAATTATTCCAATCGTAAGAATAAATAAATATATACTACGGATACATACATACGTAATAAATATACATAGGTATATATATATAATATGCACAATGCTGCAGTGATGTATTATTATTTTTTTTCTAAGGATTGACTATTATAATTGCACCTTGTATTGTTTCTGAAAAAATCGCTCATATCATGCATGCTAATAAAACAAAATTAAAAAAAATCAACAAATACAAAATACCTATTTACAGGTAACATTATACATAATACCCAATATCTGAACAACGGAGCACCCGATTATTAAAATTTCTTAATTTTTGATAATTTATATATTTATTTTCGATGAGTTTAATTGAATAATTTAATTCACAATCTATATGACATTTTTCTTATAAAGTTCTTAAAGTTTCTAAATTCTAAAGAAACAAAATCTCTAACCGAAGAAAGTACACCCTTCAAATAAAATAAACATATTGTCCATTTTGTTATTTTTTTACTTTTTTTTTTTTTTAATTTTTTCTTAAAATTAAATACAGCTATGCATAAATATGGTAAAGAATACGTCGGGTAATTGATATTAAATCACATAAATATATCCATCAACACTTACATACACACATACATAGATAGAAATTTGAGCTTGCTTGAGCTTGCATGGCGGGATGTGGATGTTACAGGCGGCTGCAGCAGCGGCGGCAGCGGCCTCATCTCCGCTTTTAAAGACACCATTGTCGACGTCTCAACAGGCGACGTACGCCGCAGCAGCAACCTACACCGCGGTAGCGGCACGAGCATACGGAGCGGCAGCAGCCGCAGCACAACCAGTTGCCGGTTATGCCGCAGTTGCAGGGTAATTTATTATATGAAATAAATTTTTTTTACATTTAAAAAAAAATCGATTTTTGTTAATAGGAATTTCAAGATTTTAATGATGTAAGAATGAAATTAATTATTTATACATTTTTATTTATATCTTTTATCTGAATTTAATGCTAAAATTGTATTTTTAGATTTTTATTTAATTTTAAACATTTATTATTATTATTATTATTTTTATTTTGAAGCCTTTGTCAAATTTTTTTTTTTAGCATCGTAAATATTTTTTGAAAAGAATTTAAATCGTTTCTGTAATAAATTGAATTTCCTTCTTTTTAAAATCATTTTACTATCTTTTTTTTTTCAATTAATTAATTAATTTTAAATTATACCCAATACTGATTACATAATTGAAATTTTGATGTACATATAGTTGGAAAAGTGAATCGTTGGGCATCGAAAATTTTTTCATTTAGTATTCAGTTTTATTTTAAAACGAAATGTTTTTTTTTTTTCACGAATTCTAGGCGACGACGAGGTCGAGCTTTACGTAGTCGTCGATACGACGATTCACCCAAATCTCCCAGCCATCCTTCCGTCACTAAACCCTAAGAACTTGGTAACATCGTTAATCCCTAGCATATCCCTGAAGAATACCTAAACAAGCCTTAATCCAATATTAATATAAATCTTAGATTTTTTTTATATAATTTTTTTCTTTTTTTCTATGAATAATTTCAATTATTTTGTTAATCTTTTACAGCTATGGTCGCGAGTACGCAGACCCTTACCTCGGACACGGAATTGGACCAGTTGCCGGTTACGGGGTGAGTTTCCAACTTTTAAGTTGTTTTTATAATTATCATTTTTTTCTTGATATAAAGTTTAGAAAATTGAAAAACAAATTTTTAAACATGACGAATTTTTGCTAACTTTAATGTATTTTATTTTTTTTGTTGTCTCATGAAAATTAATCGTGTTTATTTTTATCAATTGGAATAAAAAAATCAATTCAAATTATATTTTTTCACTATTAATTATTGTTGTTTCTTTATTTTTGTGAATATAGGCGACGGTGTACAGAGGTGGTTACAACAGGTTTGCGCCCTATTAAAGAAAATCAAGAAGAGTACCGATAATAAAAGAAACAGCTGGATTAATAATGGAAAAAGTGAAATGGAAAAAAGGAGAATGAAAATAGAAGAAAAGGAAAACTCATAGGCGTGTGTATACTCGAAAGCAGACCATGACATCAGACCAGAAATTGACACAATCAATCATCATAATATCACCGTCATTCGCCCATCCCCTTACCCCATAATTTTCATCGTTAATTATCATAATAATATGAAAAGAAACAAAAGAAAATAGAAAGAAAGGAGAAAAAAAATATTAATAATTAATAATGATAATAATAACAATAATAATAATAATGAAAAATAATTATTAAAAAAAAAAAAAAAACAGAAAAGTAAGAAAAAAAAAAAAAAAAAAAAGAGCAAACGATACCTGGATTCACACCTGCCGATGCTAGCCTCGTTGTAACACTTGCAGCGCGTCGTATTCGCACACGCTATATATACCAATATATGTATATATATATTAAAAAAAAAAAAAATAACAAAGAAAAAAAAAAGCGCTGTCTAATTACGCAAGCCAAATTATCATGTTAATATAATGAATAATATTAATAATAAATAAATAAATAAATAAATAAACAAATAAATGAATAAATATATAATAATTATTATTATTATTATATAAAAGAAAAGGAAAAAAAAAACAGAAAAGAAAAAAAAAAAAATACAACTTAGCCCGTAAATATTAATTGTAAACTAAATTTAATATTATTATATTACATTATATTATATATACATTAAATAAACACACACACATAGTCCGGTTGGGTGGCCTGCTGATGTTAAAACGTAGAAGAAATCGATATAAATAAAAAGGAAAAAATGTACGAAAAGAAAATTTCATTCGAGGCTCTATAATGCAGTTTAATATAGTTTATAGGTCTTTTTTTTTTTTTTTTTTTTTTTAATTTTTATTTTTGGTCACCGCGTTAGATATAAATATATACATATTATATACAATACAATACAATAGAATACATAAATAAATAAATAAATAAATGAATAAATAATATACGATACACAAAAGTGAAATCAGAAATCAGAATTGGGTTCTTCGAACACAAGAACAAAAATGATACATCAAACATGAAACATTATTATGAAATATCTCTGTTTTATCTTATTTAAATTATTATGTTTTTTTTTTTTTTCTTCATTTCTCTCTTTTCAATTGATATATATACAGAAAAAGAAAAACAACTATAAATATAATTATACCATACTTATCATTGGTTCGAAGTACCTAATAATAAATAATAATAATAATAATAATAATAATAACAATAGTAATAGTTATTATGAATAAATAAATAAATGAATAAATAAATATGATTGGAAAAGAAAAAGGAGTATAGGTAGCTAGATATTAAGAGATAGGAAAAAAAAGCAAAAGAATAGGAATAAGAATAATCATAAGAATAATAATAATAATAAGAATAATAATAATAACAATAATAATAATAATAATAAGAAACGTGTGTGCGTAAGTAAACCGTGTATTGTTTAACGGTTTTTATGCCAAATAAGTGTGTGTAGATTGAGAAGAAAACAAATAACAAAAAAAGAAAGAAATGAAAAGAAAAAAGAGAAAAGAAAAAAAAAAAAAGAAAAAGAAATAATACCCGTATAAATAATATAATGTAAGAATGATACTACCCTATTCTTTACGATAGAGAAACAAAAATTGTATGAGAAATTTAATCGTTATACATAGTATGTAGACCGAAGACACATGTACCGGATTCTGGTAAACAGGGTCTAGTCAAAATTATTCATTCTCTCTCTTTAATACCGGTTCGAAGATATAGTAGAAAAATTTAAATTATAGTATGAAAAAACAAAAAAACCAACAAATATGACACTCGTAATACATTACGATTATAGTTTTGCATTCGATATAATATGTATGTATTAAGATTTAATCTTAACACTTTGTAGATATTTTCACTCGATAGTTATATGCGTATGCTATTTTCCAATTATTCCAAATACCGTTTATTTGTATCTTATTATTTTTATCATTATTATTATTATTATTATCATTATTATTACGTTTTTTGAATATAAAAAGTAAGAGAAACAAAAAAATACAAAAATCAATAGAAATGTCGAAGCAAAAGACGAGGTTAATTTTTTATTTTTTTTTTCTAATTATGTAGTAATTTTTTCTACAACAGTTAATCAATATATTATGTAACTTGGGCTTAAAACAATGGGGATTCAGTAAATGGGGATGAAAAGAAAAAACAAAAATAATAAGTAAATATAAAATGAAATTGGCGATTGGAACTTTTGACCAACATACGTAATAGAATAATTATCAAAATCGCGTATGCATATAAGGAGTAGTAACATTATTAGTTTCATATACATACAATAAAGCGAATTGATAGTTCGCTAAGAGGCAACCAAATCAATTTATTTATTTATTATTTAGTTAGACCGTATTAACGAACATGACAGAAATGGGATTTCTCTTTATATTATATTATTGTTTGTTTTGCCCCTTGCAGTCTTCAATTCAATTTTTCTTGATATGTAAATTCGATTGAGAAAGAAACAGAAAGACAAAATGAAAATAATAGAAAATAACGCGCAACTTTGACTCATCTGTTATCTTTGAAAGTTTCTTTATTCGCTTTCGTTCATTTTCATAATTTGAAAGGGAAAATTAAATTTACACTCGTGTAAATTATAAATTTTTCTTCATTATCTAGTTTATCATTTTCTTTTTTTTCACCACCTCTTTCTGAGGTATAAAAAGTATAGTAGAACAGATAAGAGTAAAAAAAAAAGATTGAGTAAATAATAAATATAAACAGTAAACGTTGTTGCACGTAGATGGGAATATAAGGTAAAATCATATTCTATACATACGTACATACATACATACTATAGAAAAAAATAAATAAATAAAATAAACTAATAGTTCGAATGGGGGCGCTTTGCCAAATGATTGAATGAACATGAGAAAAATAATTTGAAAAACTGATTAAAAAGAAAGAGAAGAAAACAAAGAGATTAAAAGGAGAAATAATAATAACGGGGGCCTGAAATCTGATTAATTATAATGAATTGTCTGCTCGGATATAAACAAATATTATAATATAACATCATATAATATTAATTAATAGTTATATTAACAATAATGGTACGCACATTGAACCGAGTGAGTGATATCCCTGTTAAGTATGCATATATAAATACAATATAAATAATACATATAACGGTATAAGAAGTAATAGGTGAAAAAAGTATAGACAGAAAATGAAGAAAGAAAGAAAAAGAAAGCAAAAGAATAGACAAAAGCAAAAGAATGAAATTATAATTGTCGAATGGTCTGAAATAAAATGATAAAAGGGAATATCTAATATTAGTTTGAATAATAATCTACGATCTGTACGTAATAGCCAAATATGACAAAGATAGAAGTATGTTGATGAGAGAGAGGGAGAAAAAGAAAGAAAGAGAGAAAATCATTGTTATTATTATCATTTAATATTCATAGATTATAATAATGAAATAAAACTTGATGAAATTAATATTAAATTTTTCTGCGGGTTGCAAGTTTATGCGATCATCACTACTTACACCTACTCAGAGGTTTTATCATAAACGGATCGAGTTGATCTATGTAAATAGTATGTCGAGCACAAAACTAATTATTATTATAAATAACATTATGGTCAAAGGGAGAAAGATTGGAGTCTCTCACAGATCGGAGGATATTAATTACACAATTGATTATCATAAAATAGGTAACATGAAAAATAACACTTTATAAAAATAGCAATAGTTCTTCGTTTTGATGGTAATATCAATTAATACAAGTAATTGTGGATATTTTTAGCTAAAGATATCTATATCTGCTTATAGTTGAACAGAAAATGTGATTTTTTATCTTTTCAATTTCCAAATATCTGAATTACTTTTACTCAGTTATTTATTTTATTTTGTTTTCTGCTTACAAATCGAAAAGAATTTAAAAAAAAAAAAAAAACAGAAAAACGGACATAAATGAAAAAAATGAATCGACAAGTTTTCAAAGAATCTATTATCAAAATATGTACACATAGATATATACAATACTAATACATGAACAAACGCGAAATTGATAAAAGTTTATACACATACTATAATATACTCGTTCCTATATTAACCGATGATATGATATATGATATTACGTTATATTATTGTCTTATTTGAAATACACTGAAAAGAAAACAACCATGACATACAAGTGATACTCTTTAATTACCAATTAGTAGGATATAATATACGTATAATTTTTTTTGTTTTTGCCCTTTTTTGATATAATTCATACAATTCTTTTTTTTTTTTTTTTTAATATATATTTTCGTTAATTTTTTTCCATTCTTATGAAGATTACTATTATTATAATTATAATTATAATTATTATTGTTGTTGTTGTTGTTATTATTATTATTATTATTATTGTCCTCGCGAACTATGATAGAGAATCGCTTCGCGTAAGGCAGCTTTGAAGACTTGTCATCTTTATTATACATATTTTTTTTTATTATTATTATTATATTTTATTGTAATATCCTCTGAGAAAATAAGTATAAATATTGTGTGATAATCATTTATACTGAATACATACCGCGTAAAATTGCAACCCCATTTGACTGTGAACCCGCTATTGTACATTGCGTAAAAGAAACAAAGAAAAGAAAAAAAAAATGAAAAAAATAAAATAAATAAAAATAAAAATCAAATAAAATAAAACCAGTAAAAACCATTAACCATATACATATGTAGCTAAGATTTAATATTATTGTAATTATTGATTAATTAATTAATTAATTAATTAATTAATTGATTGATTAATTGATTAAGTAATTACCTGTAACGGTAGGCTATTACTATGATTAAATATTAATAATAATATTAATAATAATACTATTATTACAAATACTACTACTACTACTATTACTACTACTATTACTACACTAGCAGCTAGCGTAAGTCAAGCTCAAAATAAAATGCGAGTCGCTTACCTCTGCCGAAAATCCAAAAATCTAAGTAATAATAAATAAGAAATATCAATTCTATTTTCTTTTCTTTTTTTTTTTTTATATTCTAATTGTTGTTTTTTCTCTGAAAAATTTTAACTCAGGCCTAAAAGAAGAAGAAAAAAAAAAAAAGGAAGCAAGCAAAACAGATTGAAAAGTTTGCGTATAGAAAAGTATATATGTCTACAAATTTTGGAAATTTCCTTTTATACAAATTTTCCGAAGATTAATTTTAACGATAATTTATAAAGTAATTTTTTTGTTTGTCTTTTTGGTTTTTTTTTTTTTTTTAAATTCTTTTTTGATTTTGTTTTTAAAATTACGTGAATGGTACCTAAAATTTTGTATTTTATTATTTCTTTTTGTTTGTTTTTTTTATTCAATTTTAATTTTTATTCTATTTGGCAGGGGTATTTTGACCGACCAGAACACGATATGATGATATTGATATTTTGTGTTCTAAGTAAAGGGAAGAAAAAAAAAAAAGAATAAATAATTAAATAATAATAATTATAATAATAATAATAAATTACACAAAAACACTGTTGATATTGATTTAACCGTGATTAGAAGGGTTCGTTGATATACTTGATACGCACTTACGATATTTTCTAGTAAATAATTATAATAAAGAAATTGATTGATAAAATTAAAATTCAAAATAAGAATAAAAATAAAAATAAAAATAAAAATACAAACTATTGAAGTTATATTATTACTATACATATGTAGCTGTATAGGCCAGAAAAAAAAATTAACCATAAGAGAAATCAATAAATAAATAATAAAAAGAGAAAAAAAATAAAGAAAATTTAAAAAAAAAAAAAAAAAAAAAACCAACAACCACCATTTGATTACGTAATAACACATCTTACAAGCAACATATCCTAGTGTAAAGAAAAAAAAAAAAAAGAAAGAACAAATTAGGTGAGGCGCTGAATCAGATTTTTCTACACTTACCTACATAAAATATGAAGAAAAAAAAGCTGCTATAGTTATTTAAACATGAAATTTTAAAACCCGTGTGTTTTTGTACTTTTTAAACTTAATATTATTCCATAATTGCCCATCTTTCAATGGTCTCTAATTAATGTCGTGAGTTTAAAGAAAGAAAAGCAAGAAAAAATGGAAAAAAAAAGAAAGAAATAAGGAGGTGACAGAAAAGCAAAAAAAAAATAAATAAATAAATAAATAAACAATTAATACTAATAGTAGATGAAGAATTCTAACATATTTATTGCTTGTAGAAAATAGTAAAAAAAAAGAAAAAGAAATATTCTATGATATTGAATTAATTTAAATTATTCGTTCTTTGACGTATGTATTGAATTGTAACGAAAAGAAAGAAAGAAAGAAAGAAAGAAGAAAAAAAAATCTAAAAGAAAATTGTACATAAATAGATAAAATATTTTGAATCGAATGAATAAATGAAACATTGAGACTATTGAAAGATGTGTGTGTGTTGGCTTGTGTAGGTAACATACATAAATAAATGAATAAATAAATAAATAAATAAATAAATAAATAAATAAGCGACGAAAACGGTTTGAAATAATAAATATAACAGCGCCGAACCGCCTTATTTTGATCGTTGTTTAAAAAAAAGGAGAGACAAAAAGCAAAAACAAAAAAAAAAGGATCTTTCGTGTTCCATGACATTTAAGAGGAAGAAGAAAAAAAACTACATTATTATTATTATACTCTCTAGTATGCGTGCAAAAACATGTGTGTGTGTGTGTGTGCGTGTGTGTGTGTATAAAAGTTCGTGTGTAACGTAGTGTGTAAAGTTTAACCCTAATTACGTATAAAATAAATATAATACGGTATAAAACAAAACAGAAAAGAAAAGAAGTAAAAAAAAAAAAAAAAATCATGTTTCTGCAGTAACGTTGTGACAAAAAAAAATCCCACAGCTACGTATGTACGCCATTGTTTTCGCTTCAAGACGCAAAGTATAAGAAGGATATAAGAGTAAGAATTGAACGATTAAGATTAGAAGGAAAAAAGAAAAAAAAAAAAAAATACAACAAAATAAATAAATTAACGGATTACACACAAAGTTGTAATTTACGCAAGGGTCAGAGAAAGAAAAAGAATAAGAAAAAAAAATAGAAGGGGAAAGAGATAACCACAATTAAAATTAAATTAACAATAATCGTAATGATAATGATATTATTATTATTATTATAACAGTAAATAAAATAATAATTACCATAGAATATTGTAACATGTAAAACACCACCGAACCAGCAAAAAAAAAACAAAAACAAACAAACAAATAAAACAAAGAACGAAAAAAAGAAAAGAAAAGAAAAGAAAGAAAAACTGAATAAAGCAAACAACAAAGGTGTAACTTTAAAACTGCTGTCTAATTTGATAATATTCTGTAAGTCTGGACCAGTTAATAGGTTCTTATATTAATCCCATAGCGACTTCTTATGGCGTATTTTCTCTGTATATTGTCAATGTTTATTATTAAATATTTTTCAAATAATATTACAACGATTCTAATTTTTCTTTTAGTTTTTTCCAATCATTAAATTCCTTCCTTATTATTATTATTATCAACCTATCACAATTTTTCATATATATAATATGACTTCGTGAAAAATCTGTAATAACAAAAAAATATCACCATCAATTGATAAAAAAAAAAGAAATAAAAAAAAAAAAAAAAAAAACAACCTGTTTTAAACTTTACATTTTATTTACGCGAAAACTGACTTACCGACCGAGAAATCTGCTGATATTATACGTTCTAAATTTGAATTGCAACACAGCTAGACATTACTCAGATGACTAGCCTGTAGTACGCCCAGCGATATTAATTTATCGTTACGGAGTAATTTATTCGTTTATAATTAATGCATAATAATCATAACAATAAAATTAAAATATAAAGAAAAAAAAGCAGTGAAAAAAGTATAAAGAAAAGGGAATTTAAATCATTCAAATTTATTCCAGTATATTAATTGCCGAATAATGAACAATATATTTTATTCGTCTAGTTTTTCGTCTAAATTCTACTCGGTATATATATATATAATCCATAAATCGATCGATATAGTAAATATATATACATATATATATTTAAATATTAATAAAAACAAAATCACATTTTCTTATATTTTCAAACCATTTTAGCTTATTTTGATACATACACATGTGTACATATGTACATAATGTGTTTATATGTATTCTCAATTTTTTTTTGTAATTATATATAATAATTTTCGATAGATTGGTATGTATAATATACATAAAACTATGGTCCATAAACGGAATGGCGTGATTGGTACGTATAGGTAGGTATGTGTACCGAGAACCGGCTGGCTGCTGTAGGCGACTCTCAACTGTATCCCACCAAAACTCTTCGAAGCTTTCAGGTTTTGCTGTACTTATACGAATAGTATTTCAGTCTGTCTCGAACCTCGGTAGAGAACGGACGTACGCTCCGTCTGAAATCTCGTGTAAACCACGTGCCGTAAGAAATCTTTCGAACTGCCGATAAACAAAACAAAAAATTCAAAACAAATCTCGCATAAAAAATAAATAAATAACCAAAAAACAATAATAACTTTGCGAAAATTTCACGTATAATATTATAACGTGATTCAAATTTATTTTAAAACAAATAATCTGCATAAAAAAAAAAAGAAAATAAAAAAAAACAAAAATAATAACTCGCTAAATTTAATCAACGATAATGCAAATAATTTGGCTGTTTTAATTTCTACAGACGTTTAATTCCTACGGTATATAAATAATGATAAAAAATGACCGAGGCGTATACACTTGTGTATATGTATAACTTAGGCAATTAAAAAGGGAGAGAAGATAAGTTCGTGTGGGGTCAGACAGGATCGTACCTCATAGGGTTGGGGGAATTATTTCTGTGCGGTGTTGTTAATGCTTAGCGTTAATATACATACATGTATACATCGCGGGTTTTGTGTCAACGGAAGTTAAACTAGAACTGATAGTGATTTTTTAACACAGCGTTATAATAAAAATTATTTTTATAATATATAATAAATTTCAATAACCGTTGATATATCGTAATAATTCGGAAAAAAATTTATATCGAATGAAAGGGTATTGAATGAATTAAATTTTGATTAATATAGAAATTTATTAATGGATTCTGGTCTACATATTTATATTACACACCGTGTATACGTGTATAACGATTATAGTCTATGATGTATTCGGTATTCTAATATCGTAGTTCTCGACGCATGACCTACAAGTCAATCGGTATCTCCGCAGTGCATTCATCGAGTGTTTTACTAGTATCGTAAAAATACAAATAAAATATAAATAAGGATAATACTAAGACTAAGTCCAAGACTGAGAATATACATATAAGTTGAAAAAATAAATAGTAATTGAAATATCTGAAAATTTTAAAGCAAGTTTTCGGTCGTTTATGTATCCGAAACACGTACATGGACACATATAAATCCCACGACCACTAAAACTATACGTGGATAAATAAACCTACGTGATAATTTACTATGCGAAAGAAGTTCGAAATAACGAACGATCGCACATGGGACGTCTGCAAGAGGGAGTCTACTACCAAAAGAGAATACAGACTGCATACGTGTATGTTAGTTCGTTCTTACAGTATAATATCTTGTGAAAAACTATATAGTCGAAGAAATTGAAGAGGTAAGAGGAAAGTAACAGAAATAATTTATTTATTTGTTTAGTTTCTTTGGTCGATCGATATACTCGTTTCTCGTCAAATTTTCAACGATAAATTCTTTCAAGATTTAATTAATCGAGGTTCAACAGATAGCAGCTGCTCGCGTATGATTTATGATCGTCTTTATATATTCAGCTCGTAATAAAAAAATTTCTCGTCAATTTTATGATGCGTGAAAAAAAAAAAAAATTTTTTATTTTTTTTTGCTTTTTCTTTTTTACAGTAACCGGAAATTTAGTTAAATCGTTTTGATCCGGCTGATTTTAGGCTACTAGGTTTACTCAGGTTGCAACGATGAAAATAATTTATTGATCGTTTTATCCTCAAAGAATTTATCAATGTTTATACATCGAACGTATGTATCTTCGTGTAATAACACGATTAGCTTATATACATATACCATATATCTATGTTAGAAGCTTAACCTTCGCCCAGTAAATTCTCACCTAATCAAAAAAAAAAAAATAAAAATAAAAGAAAAGTTAGGTATATGGATAAAATAATAAATAATAAAAGAAAGAAAAATCGATACTAATATAAACAATGAAGATTCTTAAAACGTCGACATCGTTTCCTCTAGTCTAGACGATGTAACTGTTCTTTGTTTGATGTTTTGTATATAAAAAAAAAAAAAAAAAATTAGAATCGATCAAGAAGAAAAAGGTAAATAAACTCGATTCAATTTACATAGAAAAAAAAAAAAAAGTAATAGTAAGAATCGAGACTTTCAACGGAAAATATTTTACACTATAAACGATGATATAGTTTCGTAATAACAACTGACTTGACTGATTGATTGATCAGTTGGAAAAACCAATGATGGAAGACCTCTGTGGGGAAGGACAAATCTCAAAATTTCTCGGTACTGGACCACGGCCTCAATTGAGTTGGAGTTGGAAATCTACGAATGGTTCGACCCTAAGAACCCCGGGAACAGCAGCCCCATCGAGACTCGAATGTTTCATAGAATTAGTGAACATCGGGGTTTGCATAATCGCCCTTATCCCACCAGCCCTTTTGGTACTGCGTTATAAATTTGGTGGAAATCAAAAGTTAGTATAAAAAAAAAAAAAAAAATACCAAAAATACCAAAAATAAAATTATATTCGATAATGTTAAATTATGTAAAATAAGAATCGAAGACTTTCTACATCCGAGAAAGAAAGAGAGAGAGAGAGAGAGAATCCAACATAAAACTAACCAACAATTTTAAAAGATAAATTATATTTGATAAAGTCATCTAATTGCACGCAAACCTCATTCAATTTAGAGACTTTAGTTGGGATTCCCCGACGCTGACGATGAGAGAAACTATTTAGTTTATTGACTCGTTGTTGTGTATTATTATATATACATTAGTTCGCAGGAATTCAGTATCTTTTTTTTTTTTCCAATTGCTTTTCACCCCTTGTTTTGATGTCATACATATACATACGTGTATGTAACATACATGATTTATACGTAATTGCGCGTGATTATTCATACCGTGAATTAATAAAACTAATATAAAAATTATTTAAATCTATTAAGAGCTGTGACGATTTTGTTTAACCAAAAACAAAAAAAATAAATAAAAAATTATTCAAAGCTTACGAATTGTTTGACAATTTAAAACTAGATATCTCTCTATACGAATTATGAATGACGAATTCGGTATTTTAAGACCGTATATATCTATAAACGGTTTTACAGTTAATTTACGCCGTTACACAACAACCGTACATATATGCGTGTAATATCTATGATCTATA
Organism: Macrophya annulata; assembly: GCA_963924015.1. Classification (NCBI taxonomy): domain Eukaryota; kingdom Metazoa; phylum Arthropoda; class Insecta; order Hymenoptera; family Tenthredinidae; genus Macrophya; species Macrophya annulata. The sequence goes on from OZ001262.1 coordinate 465,053, forward strand.
TACAACGCCCACTACTTATTTGTATTTACGTATGTATATTATGGATATGTACGTACGTACATACATGTGTCTGTGTGTGTATAAATATAAAAAACCGAGACTGCGCAATGGAAGAGAATCTGATCTTCGATAGCTAGTGTACACTAATATCAGATTCCATATATGTATGTATATTATTTGAAGGATGAATGAAACTGCGCCTACATAAACGAATTTAAATCAATTTTTAAATATCTATTCCGCTATTCAATAGCCACTTGACCTCGGTTTTAAATTTTTATTAGTATAAGTTTTATATCATCGATGTTAAATCTTGATTAAAAACGTCTCTTTGCATATATACATCTAGTTGAATCGATATAATGACTTGCATTACAGATTCTTTTTTTTTTTTTCTCATTTATTATCGAGGGCTCATTTTAGCTTCTACGTTTATGATTATGAATTACGTTCATTAATCTTGACTGTTATAGATACTTGACGTTATGATTTTGCGAGGGATTAATTATTCTTTTTTTCAAAATACTTATTTTTTCACGGTTTTATATTCTACGTACTACCTGCTAAATGCGAAAGTTCTGATTAATTATCGTTTCTTTCGTAATTCAATACTATTATATGTGTCAGGTCTATACAATTGTACAGTTGGAAAGTTTGTCAGTTGAATAACAAGACATAAAATATCGTTTACAAAAAAAAAAAAAAAAATTTAAAGAAAAATAAATTTTGATCGGAAATTTTTTAAGATATAAACCGCAAAATATTTCATACACATATACTGTATAGCGTGAACTTTGGTCTTTATCTATAAGTTGAGGTATGTATGTAGTATGTACACGTCATGGAAGTAATTAGCGAATATTACCGGGAATTATTGTTAAGGAAAAGACACGCGACGATGGAATAAAAAAAAAAAAGGAAGGGATCAAATTTAATTTACTTGAACAGATCCACGGTATAATTGAATACGTTTCGTATAAATTCATTCATGTGGTATAACAAGTATGTCATTATTGTGATAGATACACGGAATAATTAATTAATTACAGATCCAGTTCAATTTTTATTTTTATTCTTATATTAATCGTTTGGAGAATATTTTTTTTTGTTTATGAAATCGTTGACCCCGCAATGTACGTGGTTTACACTGTAGCAGTATATATGTATATATATATACGAAATGTAATGAACTTTATTATTTCAATCTTCAAACAGGTTTTTCATTATCGTAAACCCGCGAGAAGGTCCATCGTTCAGGTTCGAAGACTCTATAGAAGAAAAGACGTCGGTGAGAAAGTAAATCGAATTTACATTCACTTTCAATTTCAATTTGGATGATGAAATTATTTCATCTTTGGATAATTCGATTTTAATTATTTCTTTAAAAATGTGAAAAAATAATAAATAAAGGTAAATGCGTGACATATCCAATAAAAATCTCGAACCGAAGGTAAAAGAAGAAGAAGAAGAATTACTAAAAAAAAAAAAAAAAATGATCAATTGATGTTAATTAGCACAAGGAAATCTTTGGTAGCAAATAATAACAGTATAAATAATTCGTTTAAAATTAACTATGTCTTAACGTGTAAATAGGTATATGCAATTCTTATTCTAATGGTAATTTATATTACGGCCTACTTCGTGCTGTATAAAGAAACTTACATTGCACAGATACATATAATGCGTTGAATTTTTGAATCTTTTTCAAGAAGTTAGTCGAAGGATAAATTAGACAAGTGATAATTATTCGGTTTTTGAAATCGTTAATCATAGTTTTTTTCTTTTTTTTTTTTAATGTGTTTATTTTACTATTTATCCATTTTTTTTTTTTTTTTGGTTTCTATTAATTTGAGCCTATTTGTTCCTATAGAATTGCAAACGTTTAACACATGCACGTTATAAAAACTGAATGAACAAAAGCACTGTCAAAAAAAAAAAAAATATCAGATATAAAAAAAAAAAAAAAAACGATGAGTTGAATGTTGAACAATAAAAAAGGAGTCTCTGTATGTAAAAATACGAAACGTTCTTGGAAATTAAAAGTTGTGCAAATACATTATACCTACGCCGAATAAGCAAAATACACAGAACCATAAACGGAGAAGGAGGGTATTAAAACGCGTCCTCCTATATATAAGTACGCGGGTCACGATCACCAGATGCGTTTAATTTATTCAAGTAGATTTCCATATCCGGTTTTTCGCCTTTTTTTTTTTTCATTTATTTATTTATTTTTTTTTTCATCTTGCTTTGCTTGATTTCCGAATATCGTAAGAATTGGATCACTTTTCTAAAATTTTCTTTTACCAAAAATTTGTGGAAAAATTTTTCAATGACTAATCAATATCGTGAATATTTCATCACAATCATGAATGGGGAGTACCAAAATTCAAACGTGAATCACTTTTCACGTGGATAGTTAAACACCTATTTTTAATAGCTTATTGCAGTTAAATGTTATAACCGGTGAATAGACGATTCCGCGATTAAAATAACGACCGGAAATATTGAATTGTTTTATTAGTGACGTAAGTGAATTAGAATATTATAAACATTAGAGAATATCGCCGGCGTTGAAACCCTCGAAGAGCTCTTTGAAATAGAATTTCACGAATCGCGATATGAATAAGCGCAAAAATTGACAATAAAAGATAAAAGAAGATGAAAAAAATACCCAAAATACAAAAGATGAATTAAAATTATTTATTGTCTCTCTAACTATTTGGCTTATCAAACTATGAGTTGTCCTGCATATACATATAAATTCCGGGAACAAGTATAGAGTATTTTAATTAATCTTAAAGAATATCATCAAGTTCTTAATTTTTATCACCATCTGTCGTTTATGACTCATTTCTTAATACGTATATACGGTATGATATTATGATGTGTTGTATGTGAACCCGAATAATAAACTCGATGAAGAATATCATCTAAAAAATAAAAACTCATTAATTGTTAATTAAACAAAGAACGTGATGATGCTTTAAAATGTTCAATCCTTAGGCTGAACGAGACTCTTCTACCTCTTCACAACTTGAGATCAGTTCTTTGTATATGTCTGGTGTTATCCCTCTTCGTGGATATCGCTGAAAGTATTTTCGACTGCAGAGTCCTGCTTCCAATTTTAAGTATATTGGTTGTTGCGGCATGTTGGACTCTTCACAGAGCAACCGAAGTGAGAAATGGTCTTGGAGTTGTAGTAACTGCGGGTTCTTTTACGATAACATCGATAGCGAGAGTGTGGAGACTTCTTTATATGCACAGGTCTGAATTATTCCTTAATCTTTACCATTTATATATTATTTTTGAAATATTTTATACAAACAAATGACTTCTTTTATATATATTTTTTTTTTTATATTTCTTACGCGTTTTAGCATCGGTTTAACCATCCAGCATGTCAGGGTTACGTCAACCGGAGGTACAGCGGTGCTTACAAGCCTTTTGGCCATCGTCGATACCTACACTTTGTACAAACTGGTGAGTCCTCGTTATTGTTAGCTTTATTATATATCTATATCGTGAGATATGTTTTCGCAAGAGCGGTTGATGATGCTTGGTTTATCAAGCAATCGTCAGACGATCCACAAACCGTCAGATTTGTTTGTTTTAACAAGGCTTTAGCATACATGTAGATATGTATGTACATATACTGCAGTGTAAAATTTATAAAGAGATGATCGATAAAGTCCAGACGAAGTTTAGAAAACAGTTTACGGTTTACTTAAACTGTAAAAAAAAAAAAAAATTACTTTTTTTGTTACAACAATTAATTTAGCTACAAAAGAATAAGAGCTACACCGTCCAGAAGACCCACAATCTTCACATCTCGTACAAACACAACATTGCTCCTTTTTTGAGTAAAATCACATTTCATTGGGTCGTCGAGCTCTTAGGACGAGGGTATCGGGCTCCCCTGGATTTAAATGACTTGGGAGAACTTCCTGAGGAAGAATCGACGAAAGTACAATTCGAAAAGTTCTTAAAAATCTACAAAGAGGAGCAGGTAGGTGAAAATTTAAGACTTAGCATTGCTAAAGCTAAAACCGATACCGAATATCGTCTGATCTTTGAATATGATCATAGCAAAATACAAAAAATGGTAAACTCTCATTATGGCGATGTTACTGGCGAAGAGTATGGCTCGGTTTTCTCATCGGAGGAATCTTGAAGCTTTTTGGAGACGCCACTACTCTGGTAGGACCCATGGCGATATCGAGGATAATAAGCTACGTAGCTTCTGTCCAAAATGCGACATCAACTGACCGGGGTTTTGGCTTAGAGGTAAAAATTGATTCGAAAAATGGTGACGAAATTTCTTGAAAAATTTTATAAATGAGAATATTTATTCACGCAGAGTTTTGTCACGTTGAATGAGTTGATGAATAACGGTTATTTTCTTGGTCTTATCGTATTCCTGGCTGCTATTTTACAAAGTACATTGAGCCAGGCTTCGACGCACATCTTAAACGTCGAAGGTATTCATCTAAGAACCGCTCTTCAGGTACTTGTATAAATTTCCCTATAATATCGTAGAGAAATTTGATATTTGAAACAATTTCTTTCACTCCAGGCTCTGGTCTACGACAAAGCGCTTAGGCTTTGTTCATGGAATATTTCTGAAGAAGAAAAAATACCTGATAAAGATGAAAAGACAGTAAATAATCAACAGTGCGGTAACACGGACGTTAAGCATCATCAGGATATTGGAACGTTGACTAATCTGATGGCTGAAGATGCTTACAACGTAATGAGTTTTTTTTGGATCGGTCATTACACCTGGGCAGTTCCTGTGAAGGTAAATATCAGTGAATTGAAATAATTTCGGATTCTAATCATCGATGATTTCAGATAATCGCGATCATCTTTCTGCTCTATTTCAAGCTGGGAATTAGCGCGATTGTTGGTGCTGTTTGTTGCATTTTAATCGTAACACCAATGCAACTATTTTTGGGTAAAAGAATGTCAACGAACTCTGAAATAATGGCGGTAATTATTTAGCTAATAAACGTCTTGTCGTTATTTCGGAAATTTTTAACATTGCAGCTTCACAAACTGATCCCGTTTTTTTGTTTAATTCAGGAACATAGTGACGGCCGGTTAAGACTTATGAACGAAGTACTTCAGGGAATGAGACTGATAAAACTCAGAGCATGGGAAGAACTTTTTAAAAATCGAATTCGTAAAACGCGTAATTATGAACTTAAACTTCTGGACAAGGATTCTTTGTACTGGGCGTTGATCAGTGAGTAGAAATGTTTGTTTTTACGATATTTGAGGAATTAAAATGTTATTTTTATTTTTATTTTTCATAACAGCATTTCTTACTCATGCCTCTTCGGTTCTCATGACCCTGTTCACTTTCGGGGTCTACTTTTGGGTCGAGGAGTCTCAACTTGATGCTGGAAACGTTTTTGCCAGTTTGGCTTTATTCTCTCAGCTCACTGTTCCGCTTTTTATTTTCCCGGTCATTGTTCCGATCATCATTAACGCAAGGGTATGTAATTAAGGATCAGAAACACAATATTCAACCCCTTTACCTATAGCTTTTCAAAACATAAAAAAAAAAATAACTATTCTTATTTAGGTCTCGACGACGAGACTCGAAGAGTTTCTCGATTTACCAGAAACCGTTAACATCCTACCTGACGATGATTCGAAATCTGCTTCTGGTGACAAAAAAATACCGAAAAGTAGATCCAGTGAGGATGCTGATGTGAGTTAAAAGGCTTTTGTTTATTTAAATCCACCAAAGTTTTCACCTTTCTTTATTTTTTCCCAACTTTTTTTGTTTTTTTTTTCATCTTTTTTGTTTTGGTATATCATTTACCAAGGCAGAGGCAGCTAAAACGCACTGTACTGATGCGGTTTACCGGGGGTTAGACAACATAGAAGAAGGTGAAGAGGAGCATAATTCACAAAAAGATGATTCAGCATTGTCATCATCTTCGGATACAGTTTTCGAAAAGGAATCCGAGACGGGACAGTCCGTGGTGAGCATTAACGGTGTATTTTCATGGGGTTTTGAAGAGAATCAACTCGTCGTTGACGACCTAACATTTCCCCGAGGTAATAATTCCTCAAAACCTTATTTTCCCCTTCGTTGAAAGTCTTATAAATAAACTGCAGAATTTTAAAAAGTATAAAAAAATCCCGCAGGAAAGCTCACCCTTATCGTAGGTAGAATAGGAACAGGAAAAACTTCCCTTCTGTCAGCGATTCTTGGAGAAATTCACACGATTAGAGGAAAGGTGGAATGGTCAAAGTAAGTTTCGTCTAAAATCCGCACGTAAATGATCTTTAGATTTTAAAATTTGAATTTCTTTCGGTTAAAATTAAAGTTAAAAAGAAATAATATTTCTTAGAGGTACAAGGGTGGCTTACGTGGCCCAAAAACCATGGCTTTTAAACGCCACACTGAGGGAAAACATTCTTTTCGGATCCGATTACCGTCCTTCAAGGTATCGCAACGTTATCCGTGCCTGCGCTCTTCAACCTGACGTAGATATACTTCCTGGTAAAGATCTGACAAGGATTGGAGAAAAGGGAATCAACCTAAGCGGTGGACAAAAACAACGTATAACTATCGCTAGAGCCATCTACAGCGATGCTGATACGATTATTTTGGTGATTGGGAAGATTACTTAAAAAATGTCTTTTGTTCCAGATATTAGTTTTTTTTTTTCTTTTTCTCGTTTTTTTTCCTCAAACCACTTCCCGACGTATTGAGAGAATACAATATCGCATATCTAGGTTCAAATATTTGTGGTTTTACTTTACTTTTTTTTTTTTTTTTAGGACGATCCTCTTTCAGCTCTGGATCAACAGGTCGGTCAACAGGTATTCGACCACGGTATTCAAAGGCTTCTTTTAGGGAGAGGCAGGACAGTAATTATGGTCACTCACAGACTCGAACTCATGTCCGCTGCTGAACAGGTCGATAAAATATTAATTAATTAATTTAAACATTAAATTAATCAAAATAATACGACTGTACTTTGATTTATGATGAACAAAATTCTTTTGAATTTTATTTACGTCCAAGAAAAAAAAAACACGCAGAAAAAAGATCTATCAGGAATTCAAATGACCTAAAACAACAACAACAACAAAAAACGATTTCTATGCAATTTTATAAAAATTTTAAATCCTCAATATCCTTAGATCGTTGCCATGGAGGGCTGCATGGTACGTGCCGTTGGTTCGCGATCAGCAATCGAATCATCAGACCCAGAACTTGCCGCGGAATGGCGAGAGGCTGCAAGTCGACGAGACAGTCAATCAAAATCTCAAAAAACAGCTCGAGATCGATGGTCGTTGATCAGACTCGTCTCAAGAATTGGAATAAATCTTCGACACGGTCACATAGGCGATGGCTCTTGGAGTACCGATCAAGATGCGCACGTGGTGAGTCTTGATTAATAAATTTTCAGGATGAATTAAATTTTCCGAATTTGAATTCCTTCGATTTTAGACCGTGAAATATTTTCGGGAATTTATGAATTAATTTATCTTTCCTAATCTCCCAGACCCCTCCAGCCTTTGTTCCTCTGAGAACAAGACGGTCGACGTTAATGGGCTCCCGATATCTCGCTCATGATCTAACGGATCTTCCGGTTCCAACTGAAGGATGGGGCGTCGTAAGAAGACGGTCTAAAAAACACAAGAGTGCAGTAAGAGCGACGAGTCTTCAACCGCCAAAAAATCCTCCACCTGCAGTGGTCAGACAGAGTAGTACACCGACGATTTTAGACGGTCATTACACCCAGTCGAGGTAAGGATAAAAAATTTAATCAATATAGCTTTTCTCAATTTTGAATTTGTATGTGTAATATCCGTTTATAGAAAACGTAACAACACCTTGGAAAATGGGCAGCAAACCGGACTGTTTAAACAGATTTTTACCGGCAGGTAAATAATTCAATAAGAATTTTAAAAAATGATTTTTTTTTATAAATTTTCTGCCTTAATTTTTACCCCTTATAGAACAACGCCAACTCAAGAATCCGAAAACCATCCAGTAAAGCGTCTTTTATCAACGGAATCCGGTTATACAGACGACATGGAAGACGAGGAGGACAGTGAGTGGGATCTCTTGTGGTTGAAAAATTTCTTGAAAAATTATAAAAAGGTTTAAATTTTTCTCATCTTATTTTTCTTTCACAGGAATGTCGACTCCCAGAGATCAGGGGGATGCTGAATGCGATCAAGACATGAGTGGGCTAGTAACTACCAGCATTTGTACCTATTATCTAAAAGCTGGAGGAATTGGTCCAGGTCTGATCTACGTCAGCGTGGCTTTAGCATGTCAGGCAATTCGGGTTTTCACCGATTTGTGGTTAAGCAAATGGACTGAAAGCGGAAGCGAGGTTGACGAGACTCCAAATCGTCACGAAGAGGTAAAACAAGAAAAAATTCAAAGTAAAGAAAAAGAAGAAAAAAAAAAAAAATGGTAAAAAATTAATAATTTATGAATTTTCAGACCATATACTACTTCCTAGTTTACATCGGTCTTTCGATCAGCTCCATCATACTATCCGTTGTTTATAACGCAGCTGGACAATGGGCTGGAGCAAGAGCTCGAAGAATTATCCACCAGGAAGCTGTCGTTGGTATTCTTGAAGCGCCACTCGATTTCTTTGAGAAAACTCCAATCGGTAGAATTTTGAACAGATTTAGCGCGGACATGGGAGTTATCGACAAGGTAAGAAGATGTTACGTTAAATCGATCTCATAGTTCAAAAAAACATGAAGAAAAAAAGCCCCCGAATTTTTGTTTAACAAATTTTATTTATTTTGAACCAGAAACTTTCGACGGCCGTACAAAGAACGACAGCATTTGTTTTACTTTGCGGATCAGCGATGTTAGTAAACGTGATAATATCACCGTGGTTTTTAATCGCTGCTATTCCAACATGCGTTGCATATTTTCTACTGCAAAGATTCTACCGAAGAAGTGCTAGGGAATTGCAAAGACTCGATGGTAGCACTCGAGGCCCTGCAGCAGCTCACTTTTCTGAGACTTTGGCGGGACTTCCGACCCTCAGAGCTTCGAAACAACAGGAACGTTTCATGGAGGAAATGGTTGAGCATTTAGACTTCAACACTAACGCGTTTCTCATATTAAACACGAGTAGTAGATGGCTGGGGATCGCCTTGGTGAGAATAAAATGATAAAAAAAAAATTTTCCCCATTTTTGTAACAGATTTTTACATTTTGGTTACTCTAAACATTATAAAATTCAACGCAGGATTATCTAGGGGCGGTTATTGTCGCTGCAGCTATTCTCACTGCTATAATATCCGCGAAACTTTATCCTAATCATGTTACACCAGCTTTGGTTGGTCTGGCAGTAAATTACACCCTTCTTGTACCGATTTACCTTAATTGGGTTGTCAAATTCGTTTCTGAGATTGAAATGTACATGGGAAGTGTAGCCAGGTTGACTAGCTACGCTAAATCACCGAGGGAAGAGTACAGGGATAATGGTAACAGTCTTTACGTTAATTAAATTAAAACTCAATCTTTCGCAAATAGGAATCTCGAAGTTTATTTATTTTCACGCTTTTTAGCACTCGGAGTAAAACAAGACTGGCCACGGATTGGGAAAGTCGTATTTGACAATGTTTCACTGCGATATGATCCTGCGAGAGAACCTGTCGTTTCAAAGTTACAACTGGTCATTCCTGCGGGGCAAAAGGTAAGCTTGGATCCAAAAACGGTCTGGAAATCAAGTTCAAAAAATAAAAAAATACTTTTATCTCCATCCATTGTTGATCCTAATGAATAAAACGGTGTCCAATAAATTTCAAACTGTTTTTATTTCAGCTCGGTATATGCGGAAGAACAGGAAGTGGAAAGTCTTCGGTGGCAATGGCTTTGTTTCAATTCGTCGATGTATGCGAGGGCAGAATACTAATCGACGATGTAGATATTGGAAGGATTTCACTTCGCGTTCTGCGATCACGACTTTCGGCTATTCCGCAGGATGTTATCCTGTTCAGTGGTACCATAAGAGAGAATCTTGACCCTCTTGGGAATCATTCAGACGATGAGGTTTGGGCTGCTTTGGAATTGGCACAGATGAAGGAGATCATAAAAGGCAACCCCGAGGGCTTGAGTATGTATAAAAAAGAGAAGAAAAAAAGAATCTGTAACAGTATCAAGTGTTATTATTATTTTTATTGCATTATTATAAACACTAAAATTTTCTCCAAGATCATTTATATATTTTTTTCTTTTTTTTTATTATTAAATAGGCACTGAGGTTCGTGAAGGTGGTGAAAATTTCTCCGCTGGACAAAGGCAACTTTTAAGCATGGGAAGAGCTGCGCTTTTAAAATCGTCCGTTGTGGTTTTGGACGAAGCTACAAGCGCGTTAGATGCAGCTACCGAAATATCTGTTCTGAAAGAAGTGGCGAAGGCTTTTAAGGATAGAACTGTGATCACGATCGCGGTGAGTTTTTTTTTTTTTTTTTATACTTTTGCATAAAGAAACGTTCTTATGTTATATTTTGTTTTTTTTTTTTTAAATTTTTAACAAGCTGTTATACTGAAAATATAACTGAGATTGAAATTTGGATTCCTTTTGTTTGAAAATTGTCAAAATTGTGTCTCAAATTTGAAATTTAAATTGCTTTCAATAAGTTAGTAGAAAATTTCACCAACTGTGATTGAAAAATTAAAAGAAAAAAAAAAAAAAAAACAGAAATTCGAAAAATATTGAAAATTGATCACTTTGTAAAATTTCAGCATCGTGTCGCTTCCCTCCTCGACTGCGATCGTGTGATTGTATTCGATTCTGGGCACATAATTGAGGATGGAGCACCAAAAGATTTGCTCAGACGTCCCATGGGTTCATTTACAGCTATGCTTCGGTCTTCGGAAGATGCAAACGTGGATAAAGTTTAATAGTTTCTTTTGAATCATCTTCGTCATTATCATCGTGAAAAGTATTAAATTGCAATAAAATAAAATACATATAATATAGCATAATAATAATAATAATAATAATAATAATAATAATAATAATAATAATAATAATAATAATAATAATAATAATAAAACAATACTCAGGTCATTATATATAATATACTATAATGTATAATTTAATTATGTAATTACACATAAATATATCCAGCTTTAATACAATATATTAAACAATATATCAAAAATAACGTAACATAGGTTTAATACGTTCTATTATATGACTGTAATATAAACTAATTCTAAGCTACTTATATGTAATTGTATATACCTATAATAGTATATAAAATATTTCCGTAAAAATAATGAGAAAAATGAAAAAAATAAAAATAAAACTGACAATCATATTGAATAAATAAATAATTAATTAATTAAATAAATATGAATTATTCCCAGTTAAATTGATTTCCTTATTATCCGTTTTGAATTGATTCATGTATTATCCATATATAGACGTATATGTATGGCTGTAGATAAAAGATAGTAGCACTTGATTATTACAGCAGCGATTTAAAGATCTACTAGTGGATAAGATTATTGGGTTTTATTATTACGATAACGAAGATCATTTTCAGTCGTATTTTATACTTAATCAAAATCAGGCTAAATGTTAATGCAGTTTAAAAAAACTATTTTTTTTTTTGTTTTTTTGAAGCAAACATCGATCTCTGTGATTGGTTAGTTTTATTTTTTCGTATAATAATTTATATCTGATATACATGCATCGACTGATTACTGGCTATCGGGAGTTCGTGCGATAACGTTCATAAAAAATTACCATTAACATCAAGAGAGTTAAGAGCGTCTAACAGGTAGCTTTTTTACTACTTTTTCATTTTTATAATAAAAATCGAACTTCAATTCCAAATCCTTTTCTCTTTTATTATCGTTTCTCGGTGTTAGTTCCATCAGTTAATTAATAAAATAATAAATAATAAATCTAATTCAATTTTGATTTTTAACTTACAGGTGTTAAATAAAGTAGAAACGAAAGCATGGTCAAATTTTCATGCTTTCCATCGCCGAAATTTTTCAGCCAAAAAGGACGTCTGAAATTGCCTCTTCTTTCTAAAACAGAAGCCACACCGTCATCACGATTAGAGACCGTGAGTTATAAAACAGTAGTTTATTTATTTTTTTCAAATTTGAAGAGAATGTTTTCTCACAGATACAACAGCTCCCCGAAATTCATCTCGATCCAGACCCGAAAATATCCCAGATCGTATCATCGGGAGACCTAGCAACTCCGCTTGCACAAACTACATCGAGTCAAGTTAACAAAAGGAAACGAGGTGTGATTGGAAAAGGAATTGCACCACATGAAGGACCAATCCCGATCTACGATAAAGACCCTGAGTATGAAGCTGAGGATTTATTAAGGGTTCGATCAGAAAAGTGAACTCGTACTGTTTGAGCAGATTTTTAAAATATTTCAAAGAGATAAGGAGAGATCGTTTTTGGCTGAATTAAATGTGTGTCATATATAGTCTGATATTTTCAGATCCCGAGAGCAGATCAAAAACGCGATAATAAAAAATGAATTCCTGGGAAATCTGGAAGAGTCCCAAATTGAGGATCTCGTTCTGGCTATGTATCCGAAGCAAATTGCACCCGGTGCTTTGGTGATTAAACAAGGCGACGTTGGTGAGTTTGAAAAGTAACTGTTAGAAACTCTGACACGAAATTCTTTTTGCGTTAGTGTTTAAATTCGATTCATAGTTCTGTGTCCCGGAGAGATATCGACTGGCGTAATGATTGAAAGTTCATTGATAAGTATTCGTGGAATTCTGCGAATTTCTGAGCATAATAACAAACATTTTAATCGCTATGAATGGCGATAACTCACAAGGAGAAATACCGCTTGTCAAAGTGCAGATTGCTGTACGTACTTTGTGTCAATTACGCGAGGATTAATACTCTGAATTTACCGTTTAAATATATTCTGCGCAGATTCTGATCTCTACGTTTCCGCGGAAGGAGAGTTCAATATTTTAGACGGTGACACCCTGCAGGGTAGCTTTGGTTCAGGAGTCGCGTTTGGAGAGCTTGCTTTGCTCCATGACACGAAAAGATTGCGTTCTATTCAAGGTGAGTAATAACGCTTGATGTTATTCAACCTTTTAAGTGTGTGGCAATTTTACTCGATCTAGTACGAACCCATACCCAATCCCAAAGCCTATCTTCTGATCAGTTTAACAATAAATAAATCTCCATTCTCATTATCTGCCGCGAACGCAGTTAAGAAAGGTGGAAAAGTATGGGTCCTGGACAGAGCAGTATTCCGTACGGTGATGATGAGGAGCGTGCAGGATCGACTCCACGCGAACATACGCTTCCTGCGTCGGATCACGATCTTCCAAAGTCTCCCCGAGCCAAAGGACCACGTCCTTGCCAAGATCTCCGACCTCCTGCGAGTCGTGAGTGCCTTTTCGTTGCGAACGAAAAATGTTTCAGACTCTCTACCCTTCTTCCGGTTCTATGATTTTCTACTTGTTTCTTTTCTCAGGAGTTCTTCCCAGCCGGGACACGTATCGTTCGACAAGGCGACGAGGGCCACAAATTCTACATCATTCGTGGTGGTACCGTTAAAATTACAAAAGACACGCTCGACGGCCGGGAAGAACAAATGGTCCTACTTGATCGCGGGAAGTATTTCGGCGAAAAGGCCCTTCTCAATGAGGGAGAAAACCGACGTCATGCCAACGCTATCGCTCTTTCACCAGGAGTCGAATGTTTCACTTTAGACAGGCAGTAAGGAAATTATTTCCATATTAGATAACCCGCCTCGAAAATTGCGAGGCAATTTGTGAATATTAAAAAAATGTGTCAACTCCTTTCGCATAGATCGTTCCTCAATTACCTCGGAGGACTTGAAGAGATAAGAACTAAGGACTGGATGGCGGAGTACAAAAACCAGAACCAGTCGTTGTCGGTGACGTGGGTCAGCGAGTACGCGAATCTGCAACTCTCCGATCTGGAATTAAGGGGAACTCTAGGAGTCGGTGCGTTCGGACGGGTCGAACTCGCCGTGCCAAAACACAAGTCTAATAAGAGTTTCGCGTTAAAACTGCTCAAGAAAAAAGCAATGGTCGAGTATGAGCTGCAGGAGAATGTATTAAACGAGAAACGCATAATGCAGGCATGCACGTCTCCATTTATCTGCAAGTTAGTCCCAGCTATCGAAATTCCCGATTTTTCAAACCAACAATCGAGTCATATAAATTTTCCTCGTCTTTCACAGATTGTACCAAACTTACAAGGACAGAAAGTACGTCTATTTCTTAATGGAAGTCTGTCTCGGTGGCGACGTTTGGACGACGCTTCAACGACATCGTCAGTTCGATGATCCAACGGCTCAATTCATGATAGCATGTGTCGTCGAAGCTTTGGACCATCTCCACTCATTGGCGATAGCCTATCGTGATCTTAAGCCGGAAAACCTGATGCTTGACACGCGAGGATACGTCAAACTGGTAATAAGTCTTTTCCTTTTTTACTTTTCGTCACCTACGGTGATATAAGAAAAGTATTGGTTTTGGTCGAAAAGTGACTTTCGCTAATTTCAACGAATCTTCACGTTTTCGACCCTCTAGAATCCGAAAAACAGGTTTTTGAAAAGATGTTGGTCCGTCTGTCGGTCTGTTCGACAAACTCGCGCGGTGATCGCGGAAACGGCTCGATGAAAAAATCTGAAATTCACACGACTTTACAACCAAATGATGGGCATGAAAAATTTCCACGTCTCGTTTAATTTGAACTTCCGGTTCTACCGGAAATTAATCGATTTTCGCTGTTTTACTGACAAACCTATACTTTTTATTCTGTATTACCTTTCTGAATGAAAGAATATATTTTTCCGAGTTGAGAATTTCATATATATAGGGCGTTCCTTGCCAATGACATCAAAAAAATTGTAAATATACCCAGATCGAATTAGAATGAATGCACTGTATAAAATTGTTGTTTGTCAATATATGGAGCGATCCTTGCCAATGACAATAAGAAATTGTAAGTGTACCCAGATCGAATTGGGATTAAACGCACTGTATGAAATTCTTGTTTGTCAATATACAGGGCATTTTTTTATATGAAATTTTCAATTTTCATCTTTTTTTTCGGCTTTTTATTATTTTTTTATGCTTTTTCTTCCCCTGACAAACCCATCCTTTTTTGTCTTTTTGATGAAAAGTACTCCGAAGCATCGTTTTTCCGGCTTGTTTTTTTTTTTTTTTTGTTTTTGTACACTTTCGAGGATGTTTAGTCTCTCATTACCTAATACATCCATCGTTTAGAGATACGATTAATTTTCGTTCAGGTCGATTTTGGTTTCAGTAAAAAAATCGGACCTGATAAATCCTGGACCATTGCTGGAACCCCGGGATTCATGGCGCCAGAAATAATCCTTGGCAAGGGTCACGACAGGTAAATCTTAACTCATTGCCACTGCTTATACTATTTCCGTTCATCACTCTCTCTCTCTTTAATTTTTCCTCTAAAAGAATTTCAAAGATAAACGATAGGACAAACTGAATTTCAGAGCTGTTGACTACTGGTCATTAGGCATTTTAACGCATGAACTTCTCGTTGGCAAACCACCGTTTGGAAGTGCCGATCACATATCGACATACCATAAAATCCTGAAGGGTATGGAAGACGTTAGCATCCCACGTTACGTGAGTAAATCCGCAAATAATTTCATAAGGAAACTCCTGCTTCCCAATCCTTCGGATCGATTGGGATACCAACGTAAGGGTGTTCAAGAAATTCGCGAGCACAGGTACGCAAAAAATCCTCTTTGTTATTTATCTGCTATCCTCAAAAATTGGACAAATTTTTAAGTCCAAAATTCAAAGACATTTTCTCGAAAATTAATCGAAGCAAACTTTTAACAAATTTCATGTTTTTTTTTTTTTTTTTTTGTTCTTCTAATTTTAACATTTCAGATGGTTTTCTGCTTTCAACTGGGAAGCTTTACGGAAAATGACTTTACCAGCACCGATACTTCCCAAAGTTAGTGTAAAATAAAAGTCGATATGCCTGTTAAGTAATTCGCAATCCTCACTTCTTCCATAACGTTATTAATCATGTTTTTTTATATAGGTACGAGATCACACTGACATCAGTAACTTCGAATTATATCCAGCGGAACTAGATCCACCACCTGACGAAATCTCTGGCTGGGATAAAGATTTTTAATTTTAATTAAGCGTGGTAAAATTTTATTTTTTTTTTATATCTATATTTAAAATACATCCAAATTAAATAACAACAACAAAAAAGTGAATAAATGTCGTACCGAAATGCAATTCTATAAGTTAATCAAAAATACATGACTCATAGATAAAATATCAACTTATTGATTGTCGAGAATTTTCAGATCATATTGATAAGATTACTGATTATAATTACCCTGCATTGTTCATAGAATATAATTTAGTCTTATTCCAGAGTTAAAGTGAGACTAAACTGCACTTTTTAATATACTCAATTGTCTGTTGAAAATAGATTTTTGGTAACCGTTCAGATTGTGGGGTATGGTTTTATCTACAGATATCAACTAATTGCTGTTTATCAATGTTGATACGATAAGCTGTATAAAAATTACGTACTGTAATAAGAGAATTCAGTTCGCAAAATAAGTTATATTAAATTATCGAGGTTTACATCACAGCCAGTAATTTATACTGCATATAATTACACCATAGTTTAAAAAAAAAAAAATACAAAACATTATGAAGTTCTCGTGTCTACCAGCACCGATTCTTTGGAGTCAAAGAAAGAGCATCAATTTATTACGAATTTCTAGAAGAGATTCCGAGTCGCCATTGCCTCCACAGAGTGTAAGTGGTGAATTCGCCAATCGATTAAACAAATTCATATAAACTTATTTTCACTTTGAGAAGAAATTTTTATCTGTTATTTATTTTTTTGTAGATTAATAAGCTTCCTGAAACACCTGTCGAACCCACCCTGATCACTGTGCCAAAAGTTTTATCAACGAAAGCCCCAGCACCTCAGCCACCAAATACTTCGAAAGGCAGTAGATCTTCTCATGAACGAAAAACGGGTATTATAGAAGAAGGAAGTACATTACAAGCGGGATCAGTACGTAGCTACGAAAAAGATGCTAAGTAAGAATTTCACAATGAAACTTAAAGTAGAATTTCATTTTGCATTATGCAGATTTTGCTACTTGAGTATAATATCAGAATAATTAAAAAGAATAAACAAGATGGTCTTTTTTTCGTTGAATGTAATTTTATTTTATCGTATTATATTCCCAGATCAAAAGAACAGATAAAAAACGCGATTTTAAAAAATGATTTTCTGAAACATTTGGAAGATTCACAAATTCAGGATCTCGTCATGGCTATGCATCCAGAGAAAATTCCACCCGGTAGATTCGTGATTCGACAGGGTGATATGGGTAAGTTTTTTTTGTTTAAACCATCCGTTCGAATATCGTAAGATAATTTTTCTCCCTGTCTAAAATCATTAGCAATTTTTATAAAAGTCAAATCGGTGGAATTCAAGGCAACTTTGCTAAACAATAATAAAGATTTGAATCGCTATCAGTCGCGATAAGACACGTGGAAAAAATCTGCTTGTGACAGTATCGAGTACCCGCATCATCGATTATAATAAAAGTATAAATTCTTGGATTAAATAATATTTTTTAAATATAATTTACTCAGGTTCTAATCTCTACGTTTCCGCGGAAGGAGAATTTAATGTTTACAATGAAGACATCCTTGAGGATAGCTTTGGTCCAGGAGTGGCATTTGGAGAACTTGCTTTGCTCTATAACACGAAAAGATTGCGTTCCATTGAATGTGAGTATAATAACGATTGAAATTACTCAACTTTTTAAATGTGTGGTGATTTTACTCAGTCCAATACAAACCCGTAATCAATCTCGAAGATTTTCAAGTCTAGCCTATCTTTAGATCAGTTTAAGAATAAAAAAATCTCCTTTTTTATTAACGGTCGCAAACGCCAGCTAAAAATGGTGGAAAAGTATGGGTTCTTGACAGAGCAGCATTCCGCACGGTGATTATGACGAACGAGCAAGATCGGCTCAAAGCAAACATTCGCTATTTACGACAAATACCATTTTTCGCAACTCTTTCTGAGGATCACGTCCTTGCCAAGATATCCGATCTCCTACGAGTAGTGAGTTCCGTTTCGTGTAGAAAAATAATGTTTTTTTTTTTTTGTTTATCTTTAGTCTTTTCAGTCCTTTAAGTCTCTATAACTGTTTCTTTTCTCAGGAGCTTTTCCAAGCCGGGACACGTATCATTCGCCAAGGTGATGAGGGTCACAATTTTTATATAATTCGTAACGGTATTGTTGAAATTACAAAAATCATGCCTTACGGTGGTGAGGAGCAGCTAGTAGTCCTCAAAAGCGGAGAATATTTTGGCGAAAAGGCCCTCTTAGTTGAGGGAGAGTCTAAACGTCAAGCCAACGCAATTGCTTTATCGTCAACAGTCGAATGTCTGACCTTGGACAGAGCGTGAGTGAATTATATTTCCGAATGAAATAAAAAAAGTGTTAAAAAATTGTTCATCTTTAAAAAAATCTTTTAAATATAATTCGCACAGATCGTTCCTCAAGTACCTCGGTGCACTTGAAGAAATTCGAACAAAAGATTGGAACGCAGTGTATGAAAAGCAGAGAAAATCACAGACCTTGAACTGGTCCAGCGAATATAAAAATCTAAAATTCGATGACTTAGAAGTAGTGAAAACCTTGGGTGTTGGCGGATTCGGAAGAGTCGATCTTGTAGTTCCTAAATACATACAAAACAAAAGTTTTGCTCTAAAACGTCTCAAGAAAATGGTAATAGTAAACAAGGATCTGCAAGAGAGCGTATTTAATGAAAAATACATAATGCAGGCGTGCACATCGCCGTTTATTTGCAAGTGAGTAAATCACGTCAATCCTTACTCAATGATCTTGTGATGAAAAATCTTTATCATTTTTTTCACAGGCTTTACAATACTTACAAAGACAAAAAATACGTATATTTCTTAATGGAAGTCTGTCTCGGTGGTGACGTTTGGACGACGCTTCAACGACGTCGTCAATTCGATGATCCTACGGTTAGATTCATGACCGCATGTGTAGTTGAAGCTTTGGACCATCTCCACTCATTGGGGATAGTCTACCGTGATCTTAAGCCGGAAAATCTGATGCTTGACTCACGAGGCTACATCAAATTGGTAGATTATAAATTATTTGTTTTCTAGATTTGTTACTATCTCGTTAATTAATTCAAAACAACCCGCAATTCTTTTCGTAAATTAATCGTTTCAGGTAGATTTTGGTCTGAGTAAAAAAATCGGTCATTATAAAACCTGGGGACATGCTGGAACTCCGGAATACGCAGCTCCGGAAGTTCTTTTAAAAAAGGGTCATGACAGGTATAAATATATTTACTTATTATCTTTGCTATTCATTGAAGATAAGGTGTTCTCTAATCTTAAGTTTCTTATCATCTTTAAGTACAGCTAAATGTAATTAATATA
Organism: Macrophya annulata; assembly: GCA_963924015.1. Classification (NCBI taxonomy): domain Eukaryota; kingdom Metazoa; phylum Arthropoda; class Insecta; order Hymenoptera; family Tenthredinidae; genus Macrophya; species Macrophya annulata. The sequence continues at coordinate 484,574 of OZ001262.1, forward strand.
TACGATTTTTCAGAGCTGTTGATTATTGGGCTTTAGGCATTCTCACGCATGAATTGCTCGTTGGTAAACCACCGTTTCGAGGCAGAGTAAAAGACCGAGAAAATCCTATGCCAGTTTACATAAAGATTCTCAAAGGTATTGACGTTGTAGGAATTCCGGCTAACGTCAGTAGATCGGCGAATGATTTTATCAGAAAATTATTACAAGCAAATCGTTCGGACCGATTAGGATACCAAAGTAAAGGAATTCAGGAAATTCGAGATCACGAGTGAGCGAAATATTATATTTGTTATTTTCAAAAAATTCGTTCAATTTTAAACCGAAAATATTCACAGAAGTTTTTCATTCAAAATTCAAATGTACACAAAATTTTTATTTTCAGATGGTTTGATGGTTTCAATTGGAACGCATTACGGAAAATGACGTTATCTGCACCGATAGTTCCCAAGGTTAATGCATTAACTTATAATACCTGTACTGACTTATCTATGAATAATAATTATATCGTTATGATATTTTTTTTTTCTTCTTTTTTTTTTTGTAGATACGAAGTCACGTCGATACAAGCAACTTCGAAGAATATCCACCGGACAAAGATATTCCATGTGACGAATCGTCCGGATGGGATAAGGATTTTTAATTCATTTTTATCAATTTTTTTGTTCTAATCAAAGGACTGACTTTTAGATAAATATATTTTCTAATTTTATAAGCGAGATATTACTTCTTGTTTCATTGTATGACAACCGCGCTACAAAACTTGACAAAAACAAAAACAAAAAAATTGACTTCTTTCGAATTCTTCTTTTATATTTCATTAATTTTTTTTTTTATCATCTAAATTTCATTCTCTTTAAAAATGATCTATAAATATATTGCTTTTTAAGTATTTGTCCATTTTATCGATTTGTAGATACAAATTATTGATAATTCCTAATCCAAGGATTTAGGAATCTTCGAAATCGGGTATAAAAAGAATACTTGTTATTCAGGATAAATAAATTTATACCTAATAGTTAAATAAAAATTTCCATTAAAAATCAAATCAAGTTATAAAATCCACAATTCATATTCGATTTGATAATTCAGATACTATTAGACAGCTATTATAGATTTAAAACTACTAATGGTTATAGATTAATGATCGAGTCTGGAATACAACATCAGAATGCAATACCGCATATACTTACATTCAGTTATTGAAGACTCGATGATTCCGTCGAAGTGATAACATATGTGCAGTGCCTAACTACACTATATAACGTCTAAATTCTTCGTTAAAATAAACCAACAGTATCGTTATTGAGTTGTTTTTTCAACACATGGATGAATAATAAAATAAATTAATATTTTCTTAAGCTTCTTTCAAAAAAATTAACCAAAAATCTTAAAATCCTTGAAGCGAGCTTATACCTCCCCGATTTAAATTGTTTTTAGGTTACGTTCGCGACATTCGGGAATCTATTCTAAGAGTAAAAATTAATTTCATATATTTATCGAATCGTATGTATACATTGTTGAAACTGAAAAAAAAGCCTCTTCAATTTGACACGCTCAATCAACCTGTCGATATATACGATCTGGTACGAAACGATAATAATTACCAATGACCACGACGCTATCGCAGCTGGCACCGTGTCGTGAGCTACCGGCTAGTTGTTATTAGATTCAGTAGCCTCAAGGTAGGCTAACCGATAGCAGTAAATTCGACAGTATTTTTCTTTAACATCGAGTGTTTAAGCTGACTGAAATTGTGAATAAAAACTTCTCATATATACGAATACATAAATTTATTTTTTGTTATATTTGTCGATCGATTCATTGTCCGGTTTTTATTATAGTAAATTGTTTTTTTTTTGGTTTAATTGTGTTAGTAGCAAATTATGACGTTTTTACTATCGCGTCACTATAATCTAGTAACGTTTAAAATTACTGTTAAATACAATTCCGTTTCGTGAGATACCAGAATAAAAAGAAAATGATAAAATTTGTAAAAACAGTACGATTCAAGTGCAAAAAGACTATCTACACATCAAAGGGACAGGACAAGTAAATATTATCTCTCCATGTGATGATGAGGTGTCTTTGAATATTTTTATTTTTTTTTTTTACTCAAATTTTATAACCGGTAATTTTTTAAGTATCGTGAATTTGATAGACTTTTCAATCGTGCTAAAGACATGTTACTGTTGATTGTTGATTAGGTGAGTTAAATATTGAATTTAAATATATTAAACAGATTTTAAACACGAGGTTAAAATAAGCCAATTTTTATTTGTCGATAAATATGACGGAGTTTTTTTTTTTTTTTTTTAGCCGTTATTTTAAACTGATAAGCAAAGAGCTAGGTTCACAATCAATCGGTAAACTCATTTATGTATATATGTATAACATATTCGTACCTGAATTTGAGTTAACAGTAAATATATATCCAACGATCATAAATAAGTGTAAGCTTATTTAAATATTTGTAAAGTAATTTTTAAAATACATAATTATGTTGAAGAGTTAATTCTTATCACAGTTACTATCTTGGCGAATCTTAATTTAGAATTCATATCTTGATATTTATAATTGCGGAACATCTTGAGAATGTAAAAATTATTAAACCCTATATAAGATGATCTTCTCTTTCTTAATACGAATTTTAAATAACTTTCGATAAGAAATTTATACAGCAGATAAGTGAATGGAGTAAATATTTCGATGTGAATAACTTAGGGGGGGGGATTAATTTAAACTCAATTTACTCGTTATCTTAGGTATTATCTTTTCGTGTATTATTAATCACACTAGATTCGGTAATATGATTAAAAGCGACAAAATTTTTCGGATTAATTATCGCGAGATTATACACCAACTTCGAAATTATTAATCCTTCGTTATAGTCAGTCGGGTTAAGTTAAGTTTGCGATGATAATCTAAAAAATAAAACGGCTTAATCTTACACATAGTTAAATGGATATTTCTGAATCACTCGTATTATAAATGAATTTTAATCCGAATATAATAAAGCGAGTATCGTAATTAGATAAAATAATAACCGACTACATTCAGTGTAATAACACTGCGACTTCTTATCTCCAGGTACCTAGATAAGACTTCCGTGTCTTCGTAAAGCGAATCATTTTAGTACGATTCTAGAACCATTCTGAGATGGAACTTTGATTTTAAATTTTACCACTACTCGCGAATATCGTAATCAAAAGGTTCAGAAGAAGAATCTTAAGGTGAGTATTTGCGATATTTATATTTACTTTTGAAAAGTGCAGATAGACTTAAACAGTAATTCGTATTTACGTAAAGATATACTACGTAACAGGTATAGGTGATAATTCGTCACTGTACGTAGTAACGTCAATGGAGTAAAGCCTGATTTTCATCTCTGATTGAAATTCGGTCTAAAAATAAATAACAGTTTCTGTTTCGTTATTTTTTAGAAACTAAACGCGCAACATCAACGTCATTTAGATTTTTTCAAATTTTTTTCTTGTTTATCTTAAAAGATAAGTTCTCCAAGCCTTAGAATTCCTCGTTCGTTAATTACTATCTGACAATTAATTTCACCAGGCTTTAAAAGTCCCCTCGATTTATTTATTTAGTTAATCAATAAACGTCGTGTCTTGTACATACGTAGATAATTCGTATCGCAAATTAGATTGCATATTAGGAAATTTTGGCATCGAAATTTGTATGAGAAAGATCAAATATTACAATTTCGAAATAACAATATTGTACATACATATACATACCTTTTAAAGTGACAGAACCATCCATATTATCGCTCTGATTTCAAGCCTGCAGAGAAGTCTGTCGTTAAGCGTTATCAATCGCGATTATTATTTCTTAATAATTGTTCTGTAACATAACAGACTTCTCTCTTTTTATTGCATAATGTAAAATACTGTCAAACGTCTCCATCAAGAGTTACAAAAAATAAAAATTACAAAAATCTCTGCCTTTGTCTATCTACGGACTATATGTACCATATGGCTTCGTTAAATATGGTTATCAAAAACAGTTATGCATATAGGTGCGGTTCAATAGTATACCGAATTAATCCCACGTATTTACAACTTTACTAAATTTGAATATTTTTTATCTTATTTCTATGAATTTAATTCGTCGGCTTTCGAAGTACGAAATTTTTGTCCAAAAAACGATGTACGATGTATATAAATTTTGTTGACGAAAATCTGTGAGTGTTAATTTTTTTTTTTTTTTTTCTTTTTTTTTTTCACCTTCTTGTTTTCGCTTTTTATTTTCAAGTAGTTATATATAACAAAGGAGCTGACTTTTACTGTCGTTGTTTAGTAAGTAATCTGAGTTATCAGGTGTGACGTCACTGCCCGGGTATGAGGCCATGATAGCAAATATAAGACTTTCCTATAGCCTCTTTCGCATAGTCTCGGCGCCCCCGCATTGTTTTACTTTGGATTTAACGTACGTACGTATGTATGTTGTATACGTATACGTCTTAAAGCTCGTGACACGTTCTTTGCATAGACTTACATCTGTATACCCATACGCAGATTTAAAGTAGCACAAAGATTTGAGCGAATTGCATACCCGCGAATTATACAACTCGACGTGTACTGCAGCGATGATCATTAACATCGCTAATATATTCCGTTTTAAATAAACTACGGAAGGTCATTTCAAAGACGTATGTATATATCAACAGAATTATGATCTACTGGACTCCTAATTGTCTGCCAGAAAATTCGAAAAAGTAAAAACAAAAAAAGAAGCCGGATAAACAATTTTTTGGAGTACTTTTCATCAGAGAAAAAAAAAAGTATGGGTTTGTCAGGGGAAGAAAAAGTAATAAAAAAGTAATGAAAAATTGAAAATTTCACATAAAAAAAAATGCCCTATACATTGACAAACAAGAATTTCATACAGTGCGTTTCATCCCAATTCGATCTGGGTACACCTACAATTTCTGCTTGTCATTGGCAAGAATCGCCCTATATATTGACAAACAACAATTTTATACAGTGCGTTCATTCTAATTCGATCTGGGTATATTTACAATTTTTTTTGGTGTCATTGGCAAGGAATGCCCTATATATATGAAATTCTCAACTCGGAAGAATATATTCTTTCATTCAGAAAGGTAATACAGAGAAAAAAGTATAGGTTTGTCAGTAAAACAGCGAAAATCGATTAATTTCCGGTAGAACCGGAAGTTCAAATAAAACGAGACATGGAAATTTTTCATGCCCATCATTTGGTTGTAAAGTCGTGTGAATTTCAGATTTTTTCATCGAGCCGTTTCCGCGATCACCGCGCGAGTTTGTCGAACAGGCCGACAGACAGATCGACAGACAGATCGACATCTTTCCAAAATCCTGTTTCTTCGGATTCTCGAGGGTCGAAAACGTGAAGATTCGTTGAAATTATCAAAAGTCACTTTTCTACCAAAACCAATACTTTTCTTATATCACCGTAGGTGATGAAAAGTAAAAAAAAAAATTATAACTTAGATTTCATGGCTATAATATTTACACCCAAGCCTATAAGGCCTCGAGAATATAAACACAGTATTGAAACCCGTGTGAATGTTTAAATGCAATAATAGTTTTTCAGAATCGTTAAAAATTATTATATTATATAGTCGTTTAAGCGTGTATAATGCTCGTGGTAAACAAGTCGTAAATTATTTAAACAATCTGTATACGCCTTCTTCGTTAACGAGGAGAAAACAGACGCCGAAATATATCGGATATCGAATGATATAGCTAGACAGTCGAGTAGAGTTTTTATCCGGGACATTAGGTTCATCGAAATTTTCTCAAATTTAATAAAAAAAATTATCATCAAACGTTGTCGTAGTCTCTGTCGTAGGTATTGAGGATATCATTATGCAATATTCTATACGAGCCAGCAAAGCGATAGTGCCACTTATGCATCCATATATCGCGTTTTGCAATTCAACCCACACGAGATGATCAAAGACTGAGTAAAAACAGATGCTAATATATTCACTCACGAGTTTCGCAACTTTGTGTTTATTCAAATTAGTCAGTTCGAATGAAGCATGTGACTAGCTTGCATTGCGATATTTACATACACAGTTTAAAGCATACATCAGTATCGCAGACCACGTGCTTTGAACCACTTAAAAGTCATTCGAGACCATTTCGATTCTGAACTTGATAGATACTCTGTTCTGTTACCTGGTGAATTCATATCAACGATTTTACTTTTCGGGTTTAAGAGTGGCATTGAAAGTTCATCGTAAGCAATAATTTCTCTATTTTTTGATAAAAAAGAAGAAAAATATCGTCATTTCTATCGGTTAGTTACTTTGTTAATTTTGATCGGTGATCATCTCGAAAGGCTTAAGTTATTAAAGAGATAAGAAAGTGATTTCAATGTAGTAAAAACGAGGATTATCACATGCGATATACCTACAGCTGCAATAACGATGAGCCTCTGTTTTATTTGTTTGTCAAGATTTCTGACCCTTTACTTAATTTTTTTACTTTTTTTTTTCTTTCTTTCTTTAATTATTAATTTTATCATTTACAGATATTTTGGTATTTTTTATTCGGGAATGAAAAACGTGGCGAAGGAAGCATGATGAAGTTCTCGTGCTTCCCGACGCCAAGCATTTGGAGACAAAGTGGGAGCATCAATTTGTCTCCATTACCAGGAACAGGAACTCCACCACCATCGCCCTCGCAGAGCGTAAGTTGCGAAATAAATTCTTATTGAATAAAAATTTCGCTTTTCGAGATTTTAATTTAGATTTTCATTACTTTAATAGAATGGATCGGCACAGGGAGCAGCGACTGTTATGAGTTACAAAAGAAACCGAGATACGGAAACCAACGCTACAGTTGTGAGCCATTTTCTGCCTTTCTTTATCATTTTTTGTCCCTTTTCTTTGATTTTAGTTAGAAACTTGAGCATCCAGGAATTTTTTTTACAGATAAGACCACTTCCCGATATACCTGGGATCCCTGTTCCCGAGCCCACGTCACCGTTGCCAAAAATCTTGCCACAAAAACGTCCCGCGCCTCAACCACCAACGACATCGAATGGCACTGAGCGTGTAAACGAAAGGAAAGAAGGTGTAATTGGAAAAGGAAGCACACCTTATGAAGGGCCTACACCTATCTACGAAAAAGACGCCAGGTGAAAATCTCGTATGATGATGAAAAAGCACTTATTTATTTAGAGGAAAATTTACTGTAATAGTCTGATGTCCGCAGGTCTCGAGAACAGATTAAAAATGCTATTCTCAATAATAATTTTCTTGGAAATTTGGAAGAATCGCAAGTCGAGGATCTCGTCATGGCTATGGATTCGAAGCAAATTGCACCTGGGACGTTGGTGATCCGGGAGGGTGACATCGGTGAGTCCCCAACTCATCGGTTGAATTACTTAGAAATTTTTTGCTCTGTCTTGTACCTTGAATTTATTGTTCAACTTTTACTTTCACAGGTTCTGATCTCTACGTTTCTGCGGAAGGAGAGTTCAATATTTACGAGGGCGACCATCTTCAGGGTAGCTTTGGTCCAGGGGTGGCGTTTGGAGAGCTTGCTTTGCTCTACAACACGAAAAGATTGCGTTCCATTGAAGGTGAGTAATAACGCTTGATGTTATTCAACCTTTTAAGTGTGTGGCAATTTTACTCGATCTAGTACGAACCCATACCCAATCCCAAAGCCTATCTTCTGATCAGTTTAACAATAAATAAATCTCCATTCTCATTATCTGCCGCGAACGCAGTTAAGAAAGGTGGAAAAGTATGGGTCCTGGACAGAGCAGTATTCCGTACGGTGATGATGAGGAGCGTGCAGGATCGACTCCACGCGAACATACGCTTCCTGCGTCGGATCACGATCTTCCAAAGTCTCCCCGAGCCAAAGGACCACGTCCTTGCCAAGATCTCCGACCTCCTGCGAGTCGTGAGTGCCTTTTCGTTGCGAACGAAAAATGTTTCAGACTCTCTACCCTTCTTCCGGTTCTATGATTTTCTACTTGTTTCTTTTCTCAGGAGTTCTTCCCAGCCGGGACACGTATCGTTCGACAAGGCGACGAGGGCCACAAATTCTACATCATTCGTGGTGGTACCGTTAAAATTACAAAAGACACGCTCGACGGCGGGGAAGAACAAATGGTCCTACTTGATCGCGGGAAGTATTTCGGCGAAAAGGCTCTTCTCAACGAAGGAGAGAACCGACGTCAGGCTAATGCTATCGCCCTACCACCAGGAGTCGAATGTCTCACCTTGGATAGGCAGTCAGTAAATTTTCTTTCGCTTTAGAAGAAGAGATTAAAAAATCGCAAAATTTATAATCGAAAACAAATCAATGTTCTAAAATTCTTCCACACAGATCGTTCCTCAATTACCTCGGCGCACTTGAAGAAATAAGAACTAAGGACTGGATGGCGGAATACGGAAAACAAAAACAGTCCTTAACTGTGACGTGGGTCAGCGAGTACGCGAACCTGAAACTATCCGATCTGGAAACAAGAGGAACTCTAGGAGTCGGTGGATTCGGAAGGGTCGAGCTTGTCGTGCCAAGACACATGCCTGACAAAAGTTTCGCGTTAAAACTGCTCAAGAAGAAAGCAATGGTCGACCAACAGCAGCAAGAGCATGTCTTAAACGAAAAAAGCATAATGCAAGCATGCGCGTCTCCATTTATCTGCAAGTTAGTTCCAACTTTCGAAATTTGTAATTTTTCTGAACCAATCATTTAAGTGGCATACCAACAATCGAGTCACAAAAATTTTCACCTTTCGCAGATTATACCAAACTTACAAAGACAGAAAGTACGTCTATTTCTTAATGGAAGTCTGTCTTGGTGGCGACGTTTGGACGACGCTTCAAAGACGCCGTCAATTCAATGATCCAACGGCTCAATTCATGGTAGGGTGTGTCGTCGAAGCTCTGGACCATCTCCACTCCTTGGCGATAGTATATCGTGATCTTAAACCGGAAAATTTGATGCTTGACTCGCGAGGCTACCTCAAATTGGTATACCATAAAATAGTCTTAATAAAATTCAGATAATGTCAGAGTTTTTCGAAAGCTTAAAGAAATGATTTATTTTCATTCAGGTCGACTTCGGTTTCAGTAAAAAAATTGGACTTGAAAAAACCTGGACGTTTGCTGGAACACCAGAATACGTTGCTCCAGAAATAATTCTTAATAAAGGTCACGACAGGTAAATCTATCCATTTTTACTCTCTTTATTTATTATATATAATAAAAATAGCTAATTCCTTACTATTCAAAAGAATTACGAAGCTAAATTATAGTTTAAACTTTCAGAGCTGTTGACTACTGGGCCCTAGGAATTCTGACACATGAACTCCTGGTTGGAAAACCACCGTTTCGAGACCACGATCACATGTCGACCTACAACAAAATCCTTAAAGGAATTGACGCCGTCAGTATCCCCAACAACGTCAGCAGATCGGCGAATAACTTCATCAGAAAACTCCTACGCCAAAGTCCTTCGGATCGATTAGGATACCAACGTAATGGTGTTCAAGAAATCCGAGATCATAAGTACGTAGAAAATTCTTCTTTGGGTTTCTTTCCTCAATATACTTCTGGAACTTTATCAAAATCCTAATGATTTCGGTCTAACTATTCAATTTTCAATTAAAACATTTCAGATGGTTTTCTGGCTTCGACTGGGAAGCTTTACAAACAATGAACTTACCTGCACCGATAGTTCCAGAGGTAAATCTGAACCCAACATATTTGAGACACAAGTTGGAATGTTCATTTTTTTCAGTGTTATTAATCTCGATTTTTATTAGGTACGAAGTCATATGGATACAAGAAACTTCGAAAGATATCCAATGGACAAGGAACTTCCACCTGATGAATTCTCCGGTTGGGATCAAGATTTCTAATCATTTCTTTTTATTTTTATTTTTTATTTTACACTAAAGACTAACTTATTGATTAAATTTCGTCTTAAATAATTCCTCTCGGGGTACACAAACACACACACACGCGCCTGTGTATCTCATGAAATATTTTATAATTCTATACCATACGATTGAGACTACGTGTTTGTATTCTACGATTACCATTCCTCCCAGCTAAATATTGAACGAATTAACTTGATATTTAATTAAAACTCCCCATAATAATTGCTAATTGTTGTAAGAAGAAACAAAAACAAAACAATTCCTATATCTTTTTCTTTATTTTCTATTCCTCATCCGAGTTTTGTAAATTTTGATTCCTGGTTAAAATTTATGGGACTAAAAATAAGGAGAAATGTAAATTTTAAATCCACCACACGTTTCGTATGGCGAAAATTTTTATTTCAACATCTATATATACAGAATTCAAGTGATGATAATACAATTTTTTAGATTAACGATAGAACCAGAGATTATTATAACAACATTAATCAATTATATATAGTATTTTTTAATTTTTTGTCAGCTGTCTACCAACCTGCTCTAACTCAGTGCCTATGTTATCAGAAAATTGTTCTTGAAATAGCATCAGCTGTAATCAGAAAGGATGAAATTTGATCTGAAGTTAGTAGTTTCAATCTCTTACAGTATTGAGAAGATAAAATAAACATTTTCATATAGTGTTACTAACACTTTGAATAAGCTCCTGAAGCGATTCCTCAATTGGTCTTTCTCTGAATTTAGTTATAGCAGCTTTTCCCAACAGATCTAAGGTCGTCTCGAACTGGTCTCTACCAAATGCTCGATTTAGGGAAGGTGTAGACATTGGCGATATGGAATACCGATACAAAAGCCAATTTGATACAAAATCCATAAAGTCAGAATCCAGACTTTGATTTCCGGCAATTGTTATCTCGATCAAAACGTAAGTCCAGTCCATTTCGCAGAGACTCTTTAGAATTATGGGATTATTTACCATCGCGCAATGGTTTAACAGACCCACGAATGATGAGTAGCATAAATTTCTGACTTCGGGTCCGCTCTGTAATTTTTTTAAATCGTAATTTTAGACATATATAAATTTATTTGGAGTTTAAAATCGTAGAAGACGATTTTTATATACAAAAACAAAATATCAAACAGTTTTTATTCGCAGCTTACTTTCGAGTGTATAACGTGAAGTTGAAGGTAAATTTCCCTGATGACAACATTGTAGTTAGAACCATGAAAAAGCCCTTTCAAAGAGATCAAAGGCTTTTCAATTTCGGTGGTAAAAATAGCTGTAGTCAATTTAAGAGCCCCGAAACATTCCTCGAGGTATAGCTGCTGGATTAACTCTTCAGATTCTATTTCCAATGTGTTTTCACACTGGTGAGAATCGATGTAAACATGTGAAAAAATTTGATAGTAAAAAAAAAATAAATAAATAAAGTAACATGAAGCAATTGAAGTCCTAAGTACTACGTACCTCGACGGAATAATTTGCTTGGTATATGATCAAAGTGGACAAGCAATTGAAGCACATGTAAGAAAGTCGGGGATCATTATTTCCGAAAGCAAGAGTTTTCAGAACTATAATAAGTTTTGGTTGGTTAGTGAACATGGCGATACCTTCGGGGAGAAAAAAGGCAACGAAATAGTTGATTAAAAATGTTAAATAAATAGATTTTTATTTAAGAATGGAATGAGACGAATTATTGATAAAGTATATTTATTTCACCTCGAACGTCATTGCGACGAGTAGAGAGCAACAAGAGACAATAAGCGTTTTGTATTCCCAAAGAAACGAGCGTTTGATTGTACTCATTTTCTAGGATAAAGCTTGTCAGACGGTATAACAATCGGACAAGAAGTGAACCAGATATTTTATTCGGTTCGAATATCGTTGAGAGCTTTAAGATGCTTGTGGTATTGTAGTCTGGAAAATAAATCGTCAAAGTAAAAGCCTAAGCCACAAGGGTAGAGTAAGACTGATGATGAAATTTACCTTAGTTTCAAGATTCTTAACGTAAAAAAAATGGAATGAAAAAAAAATATTATATATACCGTCTCGTTTATAGTCTGAGACTAAAATCTGCTGTAACATATCCCAGACGATATTTCCGAGGTCTTCAACGGTCTCGGAATTTTCAACCAATTTGAATATTGCCTTCATTGCCACATCGACAGTATCAGGAGAACCTGTCTTGACCATATCCTGTAAATTAAAAAAACAAAAAAAAAAAAAAAAAATTTCATACTGCGGTGATTTTTTTGGAATAATATCGAGTAAAAAATGATAGAAAATTCTCACTAGGAGACAGTAGTAGTTTTTCAAATCGCCTTCGATGGTGGCATCAACTATGCATCCAACATCACCGCCGTTCTTTAGCCAGAGACAAACTACCGAAGCTCTAAATTTATCGGATATAACATAAGTGCTTTTGAGACAGTGAACTACAATTGCTGGATGGTGAGTGTAGCACTGATTTATGTCAACAGATTCAAGATCGTTGAATAATCTGGTGATTGCTACCTCGTATGACTCTAATGCTGTTGGATCTTCGTGAGAAACTGCCGCGATCTTTAACGAAACGAATTTATTTTGGGGAAATTGAGATGGAGCAATGTTATAATTTATTTCATTTATTTGTTTAAAAGTTTTCGTGTGAATATTTTGGAGAAAATTTTCAGGATATTATTTAAAAAAAAAAATTACAAATAAACTCACGCTAAATGTGAACCAAATTGCTTTTTGTATGGTGATCGATTTTCGCTTAGTTTTTAAGCTCGTAGAGGATAATACATAGGCGATAATTACCGGTAAGTATAATGCCGCATTGCTGAAAATAAGAAAGAAAGAAATGAAAAAAACAAGAATCCAAGTCTAAATCATTCTCTAAAATTTTATTTTTTTGCTTTTAATTACCACTTTGAATCTCCTAAGAAATTGAAATAGAATAATACAAGCAAAGCATCGGCCCTGGCATCTCCTTCGCTTAGATAAGGTAGCCAAGTCGAAGGTTCGATAGGTAGCGACTTGAAAGCGTTGATAAGAAACTTTTGGAATTGCTTAGTACCACCTAGCCACATTTCAGTCGACAACGAGACTTCGGCTAGTGTAGTCAGGACTCGGGAGAGTAACAACAAAGATTCGTTTCTCAAGTTTTGTCTGTATAGACACACGCGCAATATTATTTCTATATTTTTTATTTCAAGTTTAATTTTGCTAAAATTGCAGCAGGGCTTACTTTGGAAGGGTAGTTAATCTTGGTAAAGTCTGGATAAATCCTTGCTCGGCTAAATAGTTTGATAAATCTTTTAAGTTTCTGTAATTAAGGTCGTATAGACCGTTAATACACGTCACGAACCACAAGTAGAATTGAACGTTCCTTTCATCCAGTTCTATTTTCTGTATAATACGATAAAATGATACCAACAATAAGAATCTCGGGCTTTACTGTGAATTATAAACTGCAATTAATTGTATAGACTTACGTTAAAATTTGGTATCACCGTTTTCATCATTGATGAATATATACAATTGGCAAGATCGACTTGTGGTAAACCGATTTTATTAACATCCCGATCGTTACTCTGCACGCAAAGTCTGCATAACCGAATATACATAAATGTAAAAAGAAAAATCGATTATCAAAGATTGAAAGAAACATCTCGTGAATAAGTATAAAAAAAAAACTTACGGAATCCCCGCCGCGCAAACGGCACAAGTCATCGCAATGGCTCTAAAAGCGTATTTTCCATCATTAGGATTCTTCGCCTCTAAAATTCGTCGCATTAATTTCAACGTGGTTTGAATAACCGAAAATACAAGTTCTCTGTCAATGAGTCCCTCCTCGCCTCTAGCATATCGCAATACAATGCTGAGGATTGTTGCGGCGGAAAATACGATTCGATAGGCCTGACATTCGGCGGTTAATAACTTTTTGAAAAATTCAAATATCTGATCAAGTTCACAGATCGCGTTTGCGGATATACCAAAACCGTTAGACCTGAACAAAAATTTAATCCATTTATTTAACGATATTTCATTGAAATAATATTCAATTTGAAGAAATTTTTTAATATATGTATACCCTTTGAATATTTTTTCCAGAGTGTAAGCTATACTTTCGAGCATTATTAACTGATCTTTTGTCAGATTAGATTCTAGTGTTAGAAAATGACCGGTACGTAAAATCGAGGCTATTACATAAGAGGCATGATTTTGTCTGTAAAATTCCTCGCTGATTGTTAAACTGGCTAAACAATCTAGGGTTGACCTGAAAATTAAACGATTTTCTCTGACGGATTAGATTTCAATTTTGTTTTCTATGAAATTTTTTAAATTTATTTTAAGTATTTGGGTATAATTAATAGCTAATTCGAAAATCTATCGTATATAAATATGATATAGGTGTGATGGGTATTTTGTCATACGTGACGAGGCGCCCCTCTATCGTCATTGTCATTTCGCATAGTAAAGCGATTATTTCCGATTTAAGAAGCATTTGGATTAAAATATTCTGCATGTCTTTTGAATTTACGGTTAATTCATTGATCAACCAAGCTACGGCTTCTTTCTGCGAATATATTTTCAGTATTATGACTGAATAATATTCCCATCGTTTAATCAGCCTTGTTAATACCTACCTGCTGTTCTAGTTCGCGAGACATTAACTTCATTTTAAGGTTTTGTAACAGTAAGGTGATCTGTTGACTCGCACGGTTCCATTCCTCGTCTCGTTTTAAAGACATTATGATATTAGGGGTTTATTTATGCACTAGTTAATGATTGATGGCGTAATTAAAGTTAAAATATTATACGAATGTGCGATCGATATGCTTCTTCAACTTCGGGGTGTTTACACCAATTTAACTCTACCGATAATGTAGGAAGAAATTTTAATGTATCGACTTGAATGTGTATGGAATTTGTATGACATTCTTGTAATTCTAACTGGTATTATAGATGGCGTTTGTGTTAACTATTGTCTAATTTATGAAGTAATTTACTGAATGATAGTGCAGATATTATGTATATCACTTGTCTTTCTGTTACAGGTTAATAAGCTTCGATCAGAATCCAAAGATATTTGTGCAGCATGGATTCTCTTTCAATTGGCGATTGCAACGTATACATACGAGTGCAGTGCGTTGAACTCAGTCTTTGTAAAATTATAATTACATTAGCTAGTATTATATTATTGTATTAGGATAACTAGTACCATAGGAAGTGAATGAAGTGACTCGAGCGATTGTGGTACATAAATATTTATTTTGCAAAACAAAAAAATACTTGTAAATTACATGTAACTCTGACAAATGGTAAATATTGTCGATGCTGCAATAATAAATTTTTAGATTGACTAAAAATCGTTTATTTTGTCATTTTCCCCTTTGTCCCTTCTTGCAATTGTTTATTTCAATTGAACGAGAGGTGAAAGCATACGGCGCACAAGTACAACAGGAATTTTGAATTTAAGCATTTTCAGCTACTTGAAAATTTGCGATCACCTCTTTTTATTGGATGTTCTCCTGATATCGGATGAAATTTATTACATAAGTTTTTAGAAACTCTAAATTATTCTAGCATATACCATTAGCATTAAATTAGCATATGAGAAATTTTTAAATTCGAAGTCGGAATTTTTCGTGGTATCAGGAGAACATCTGAGCCGAGGAGGTGTGCCGAAATTTTTGGCGGGAAAATTTTTCAGCTAAGTCTGTGAATACTAGAAATTTTCAGAGTTTTTGAAATTTTAAGTCGAAAATCGCTCCTGGTATCAGGAGAACATCTGACCCGAGGAGGTGTGCCGAAATTTTCGGCGGGAAAATTTTTCAGCCTTTTCTACGTATACTAGAAATTTTCAGAGTTTTTGAAATTTTAAGTCGAAAAATTGCTCCTGGTATCAGGAGAACATCTGAGCCGAGGAGGTGTGCTGAAATTTTTGGCGGGAAAAATCAGGAGCATGTGTCTAAGCAGGCATGCATTCCCATCGAAGTGTCTCTCTGTATCTCTCATTGACTTACGAAATTTAGAGTTTTTGAAATTTTAAGTCGAAAAATTGCTCCTGGTATCAGGAGAACATCTGACCCGAGGAGGTGTGCCGAAATTTTCGGCGGGAAAATTTTTCAGCCTTTTCTACGTATACTAGAAATTTTCAGAGTTTTTGAAATTTTAAGTCGAAAAATTGCTCCTGGTATCAGGAGAACATCTGACCGGAGGAGGTGTGCTGAAATTTTTGGCGGGAAAAATCAGGAGCATGTGTCTATGCAGGCATGCATTCCCATCGATGTGTCTCTCTGTATCTCTCATTGACTTACGAAATTTAGAGTTTTTGAAATTTTAAGTCGAAAAATTGCTCCTGGTATCAGGAGAACATCTGAGCCGAGGAGGTGTGCTGAAATTTTTGGCGGGAAAAATCAGGAGCATGTGTCTAAGCAGGCATGCATTCCCATCGAAGTGTCTCTCTGTATCTCTCATTGACTTACGAAATTTAGAGTTTTTGAAATTTTAAGTCGAAAAATTGCTCCTGGTATCAGGAGAACATCTGAGCCGAGGAGGTGTGCTGAAATTTTTGGCGGGAAAAATCAGGAGCATGTGTCTATGCAGGCATGCATTCCCATCGATGTGTCTCTCTGTATCTCTCATTGACTTACGAAATTTAGAGTTTTTGAAATTTTAAGTCGAAAAATTGCTCCTGGTATCAGGAGAACATCTGAGCCGAGGAGGTGTGCTGAAATTTTTGGCGGGAAAAATCAGGAGCATGTGTCTAAGCAGGCATGCATTCCCATCGAAGTGTCTCTCTGTATCTCTCATTGACTTACGAAATTTAGAGTTTTTGAAATTTTAAGTCGAAAAATTGCTCCTGGTATCAGGAGAACATCTGAGCCGAGGAGGTGTGCTGAAATTTTTGGCGGGAAAAATCAGGAGCATGTGTCTATGCAGGCATGCATTCGCATCGATGTGTCTCTCTGTATCTCTGATTAGCTTACGAGATTTAGAGTTTTCGAAATTTTAAGTCGAAAAATTGCTCCTGGTATCAGGAGAACATCTGAGCCGAGGAGGTGTGCTGAAATTTTTGGCGGGAAAAATCGAGAGCCTGCACGCAAGCCAACCTGCATTCGTATACTTGTGTCTATGGATTTCTCTTATTCGCTTACGATATTTTGAGTTTCTGAAATTTTATGTCGAAAAATTGCTCCTGGTATCAGGAGAACATCTGAGCCGAGGAGGTGTGTCAAGATTTTTGGCGGGAAAAATCAGGAGTGTACAGGCATGCAGGCATGCATTCGTGTAGATGTGTCTCTATGCATGGCTAATTCGCTCACAAGATTTACAATTTTTGAAATTTTAGGGGCTACGAAGATTGGGGCTAGTTTGGAAAAAGACGACGAAAAGTGTGGTCGATTGGAACTGGGGACAATTCGGAAAAAGGCAACGAAGAATGGTGGTGAAAAATTTCAGCTTAAATACAAGCAGGCATGCATAATATGGCTTCACGCAGGCTGCTATACCTATGTTCATGTATGCGTTAATCGGAAATAACAAAATTTTGAGTCGAAAATTGCTTCTGGTATCAGCAGAATATGTAATCCGAGGAGGTGTGGTGAAATTTTTGGCCAATGTTCAATATCACTGCGTTTGCAGTATTTCTATCGAGTCTCGTTTACACAATCCCCAACCGATCTCCCTGACGCCACGAAAGCCACTGACCCTGCTACAGCAGGTGCCGCTACTCAAGATCGCGGTCAGTGCTCTCTCTCGTCAACGGGGTCTGAAATGGTATCGCCATCTCGCGGCTGAATTGGTAAACTATTTTGGCTGCAAACATCAATGCACTTTATCAGATGCAACGCGCATGACATTGTTGTGATATCAAATCTAAATCACACTTGGTTCACGGGAAAAGTAGTCCATCAGATAGATGGCGATATCATTTTAGACCCCATTGGCGAGGAAGCACTGACCTTGACATTGAGTAGCGGCACCTGTCGTTGCGGGGTCAGTGGCCCCCGTGGCGTCAAAGAGTTTGCATGGGGGTTACGTCAGAGAGACTTGATAAAAATACTCCGAAGGTAGTGATATTAAACATTTCCGTCCCGCACGGATTGAAGATCCAAGCGGATTTGTATCTAAAAATCTCTAATATTAAAATATCTCCAAGTGAATGATTGAATAATTTTAATGAGGCACTCGCTAGTAGAATATTCTAGTGTTAATATGAATATATATAGGTATATGTATATACGTTTAAATATATAAATATATACTGTACAAAACTCGGTGGTTATTATTACATTTTATTTCAAACGTGTTATATAAATTATAATTATACACAGGTAATAATATTATAATAATCGAAATATATTATAAATGTTAAACAATCCTGAGCAATTACTCTACATAATAGACAATGTATTTCAATAATAATAATGATAATCATAATAATAATAATAATAACATCGCCACAGCAACGTATTATAATAATATAATATAATATAATATATAGAATATAATAATATGATATAATATAATATAATATATAAACAATGAACAATCCACTTGATATGGGAGGGGTTAATCTTGGGCTATTTATACTTAAATTCAAACGAAATACAATATCAATAATAATAATAATAATAAACTATACAATATTAACATTAAATGAATTAAAACCATACAGAAAAATATACACAATGAAAAAAGAAGGAAAATAAAAAAAAAAAATGCAGTACAGGCAGAATGAAATAAACAAAGCACCATGTACAAGACTGATTTATAAACTTATAGCATACCTGTTAGTGATATTTGTTTTTATTTTTATATTTTTCCAAATTTTATTTTCCGTCGTCTTGTTAACAAGAAATCATCTCAGTGTTTCGTTCGAAATTTTCTCAATATTTTATATCATCATAAATATTATGTAAACATTTCGATAATATAGAGGAAAAAGAAAAAAATAAAATGACAAAAAAGAGAATTTACCGTTCATTACATAATAATTACCATATTACAATCTACACGATAGAAAACGATCAGCGATTATTAATTCAATCGTTTAAATATATATATATATATTTTAATTTCTTATATAGGTATGTATATCAAAGACAAAAGAAAAGAAAAAAAAATATCGTTAGCGAAAGGTGGTACAAGTTTCTTTACAAGACGCAACAGCTTCATAGATGTGTTAATTACCTATAATAGTACCTATTTATAAAATTGTTATTGTATACATGACTCGAGCAATATGTTCCCCCTCTGAAATATATATGTATATATTATACATATATGTATATTTATATATATTTTTTTTGTATCTTCTATTTTATAGATACTACCTATTTGGATCGAATTATATTTAATACCAACTATGTAGTTGTTTTTAACCTATCTAAGAAAAAATTACGATACAAAAAGAAAAGAAAAGAGTAAAAAAAAAAAAAAAAAATCAAATTCTATTCACGATTGTTAGTCTTATTAGAAATTGACTAATTGGTGTACCAAAATACCCATACATATGTATGTATACACGGAACGCGTGGGACGTTTTCACACTTGTCTTGCGTTTCTGATGAACGAATTTTATTGAGACAAAATTAACTTCATTTCATTAACGAATTATAATATTTCACTTCATTAATTGTTCATCAATTTCTCGAACTTATTCTGTGTTTTTATTCCAAAGTGCGTATCCGCTGTATACTATAAATTCGCATGTATGTATGTATGTATGTATACTTTAATATGTATAAACTGTAAAAGGGAACAAATGCATAATAAATAATGCCCCGAAAATGCAACTTTGAAAGTAATTAACAAGTTATCAAAAAAAAAGCCAAAAAAAAAAAAAGAAAAAATAATAATTGAAAAAATAAATTCTAGTCGTTCGCAGAATTGCGATTCGTCAATCAGTTTTCAGTACATAAATATATGTATTTATAAATAAATGCAACTGAAATCTTGTTTAGTTTAGTTTCTCGTCTTATAATTTCGTCAAATATTCATATATAACACAATTATAACAATAAGATTTATTGAATCATACGTTTACCTTATAAACGTATTCAATATCAAATTACCAACAACAACAGTAGGTATATGTATAATCTTCAATGCAAAAATGATTGAATAAAGAAAAATAATACGAGAAAACTAAATCCACAATAATCAAGACCCTATTAAAAACGTCCACACTTCATATATTTACAAAATTGGATATAAGCCCACCTTTTTTTGAACACAATTTACATTTTTCTCACAACCAGCTAATCATTTAAACAGTAAAATCTTCCAAATCATTGATAGATTACCATTTACTCAAACTTTGCGAATTTGATTAAACAAAATTTTCAAAAATACAGTCCAGCCTCCTTCTTCGCCGAAAATTGTATTCCAAATTTGAAATGATATGAATCTTTGCTTTGTAGAAAAAAGAATAAAAAAAGAAAAAAAAAAAGATAAACGCTATACAATATTCTATCCTTTCAGTGACTTATTGACGTTTAAATAAAAAAAATTTTGGCACACGTTATTCATAACAGCGTTAAGCGATTTACAGCTCAAAACGTTTCTTCCTTTCAGCGACCATGCCCACTGCGGGTAGTGGGGGGTGAAGGGGATGATGATAGGTCGGCGTGGGCGTTGGTGGCAGGCTTCGACAACTCCTGCCAGACCACCTCACCGAGGGAGACCTCGTCAGCTCTAAAAATATGAATAAACCGATCAAAAACAAATCAAATAAAAAGAAAAAAAAACTGATGATTATGCAATAAAATTTACAAAACTAATAAATAAATAAAAACAATACCTGCAACGGAGAGAGCTGTGGGTTCCGGGGTGAGGCGGGATGTGTGACGATTGTTTGAGCGGATGGTGTATGTCTCCTGGTGTTGCTGATTTTCACTTTGCTGTTTGTTCTCCTGCCACCTGGCGTCACCGCTGCTAATTCGCATCGCTGTTGTGCCACCTTATTGATTTTATCAAAATTTTTTGTTTTTTTTTCCAATAATAATTATTTAAAAATTTAATTTTAACTTTTATTGTTTCACGTGAGTTAGTTAAGATTGTAGAAGATTTTTACACAAGCACACAATAACTGTTGTTAATAAGATAAAGAGATAGTATACACGAAGAAAGATACTCAACATACAGTAGAATCAAGAAATAATGAACAATTTGCTAAAACACATGCAATTTTTAAACTCTATTATATCCAAATATTTTATAAAACAGAACCCTATCAATCGACCTTTGTAAGTATAAAATTTCAGTGCAAAATGCATATTCAATCCCGACAATAGCACGTATTGGTTGTAACAGTTGTTAGTACCTATATCAGTTTCTAAAAGCGTTAGAATACATATATTAGATGAAATTTATTATGTTAGTTCGTTATCATAACCATAATGGCAAACTCTCCGCATAGCAACAAATATAAGCATACCTCTATTACACTATATTTATAATGAAAATTATTTCCTGTATCTTAAATATAATCCTAAATAATTAAATGTTAAATTCCACCACCACTACCGCCACTGTTTGGCAGTATACGGTTCCGTGTCTTCAAGTGTCTTCTGTACCTTGATACTGATGGGGCAAGCCACTCCTAGGCCTTAAGCTGTCCCAAAGTGGAGAAGTCAGAGTGTTAATCTCTGGATTCATTTGTCCAAAGTTAATATCTTTCTTATCATTTTTTGGTAAATTTGAGCTAGACCCCTGCCTGATTAAATCGTTTGAATACGGCAGAGAAATTGATTTGATTCTTTCAAGTTTATAAGAAAATTGAACGGGCTTCTTATCCGCGGATAATAGCTTTTGGATAGAGGAGGAACTCTTGGGACGCGTATTAGACAGTTTAGAATCTTCGCTACTGGCTCTGATAACCGGTTCGTGACTACTTCTTATTTGCTGCTGAGTATACGCCGGCGAGTAGTCTAATGATGGGGATTTTGATGGCACGCCCGATGATAGACGAGGGGTGTCCCCATGCTGTTAGTAAAATATTTAAACTGTGTCAGTTAAACGAACGTGAAGGTTTTTGTTTTTTTTTTTAATCCGTTAAACTTTCAGACAATAACATTTTATGGTATTTAATTTATAAAACTGTCAAACGAATAAAAGAAAATAGAAAAAAAAAAAGATAATAAATCATGCAAAATATTGAATTAACAAAACTTTGTGAAACACATTTTGTTCAACACCATAATATGCAATTGCAGGGAGTTAATGATTTAGTGAAATCGATATATCGATTATTATTGTTAACCACATGTAAATCTATGCAAAAAGAAAAAAAATAATAATAATAATCCGTTAAAAAAATAGCGTTAAGATATTTTTCAATCGTTACCTTAAGTTGCTGTTGCAGTCTATGTATCTCTTCCCTCTGCTGGGCTATCTCGTTGTCTCTGCCCCTTAACAGCTGGACCGATTCATTGATCTCAAGATCGTTAGTTTCTGAGACAATATGAGCCCTAAGTTGTTTGTTCCTAGCGTCTAATTGCAAGATATGTTGTTGAGCTTGAGCTAGCTGTTTAGCCAAAGAACCGACCCTCTCTTCAAGTGCAGCGGACTCAACGCACTTAGATGAATACTTAGAAGAGAGCGATAGAATTTCTTGCTTTATCTCTTCCATTTCTTCTCTAGAAAAAATCCAAGGTGTTATTAGAATGACAAATATACAGAGAAAAATATTCCTAAAATCATATCCAAGCTACTCACTCATGCTCCTTGTGCAGTGCTCCGATATCCTCCCTTGCCTGCATCTGCTTTATAAATTCCTGCTTGAATTTTGTTATCTCTTTTTGAACTTCATGCTCGTGAGCCTTCCTCATTGCATCAAGAGCGGCCAGAGTGGCTTGTGTCTCTTCGGACAAAGCCTGTTCCTTCTCAAGCCTAAGACTCTCGAGTTCTTGCCTGTGTTTTTCTTCCATTTCTGATATAATTCTTCTATGAGAATTTTCCATTGCTAATAAACCCTTCTCGCACAATCCTCTTAGTTGTTTAATTTCCTCTTTGTATCTCTTCCGAGTTTCGGCATCTGTGTCTAACTCGGCGCTTATAGATCTCTGATAAGCAGCTCTAAGCTCATTCACGTGAGCCGAATGCTCAGAGTCCATAGCATTCAATCGATTTTCAAGCTTTCTTGCTCTTTCTCTGAGGGTAGCAGCCTCATGTTCGTACTGTGATGTTAGAGAGTATCTTTGGTTGTCCAATTCGCCTTTTATATTCATTAAATCCTTCTCCTGACTTATTCTAAGCTCTACCAATTCGTCGTTATGCTCAGACCTCAATCTTTGGATAGTTTCTTCTAACTGATTACATTGTTTGCAAGAGAAACCCTGAGCGTAGTCACTGAGTCTCTTAACTCGTTTTCTCAGTTCCGAAAACTTATCGCATATATTCGGCCAGTCCCAATTGTTAGAGGAGTTAGATCTGGTCCAAGCAAAGCTATTACTGTCGATTTTATCCCCACAAAGAGACTTGCCCAACATCGCGATGTCTTCTTCCAGATAGGCCATCGATTGTGCGACGTTTTTCAGCTGTTCCTTGGACTGTTGTTTCCCTGATATTTTCTCTTGGCAATCCTTAGCAAATTGTTTATACAAGTAAGTGTATTCAGCGTCTAGAACAGGGTTGCTTTCAAAGTTGTAATCATCGTCCAAAAGCTTGCAAAGAATATCTTCGCTCTCAATAAGACTTGTGATAAAAGTCTCCCCCGGATAAGCAAAAGTTATTTTATTCTTCTCTTGAAGAGTATCAATCCTGGCATCGATTAATGCTTTATGAGCGATAATATCAGCGAACTCATTAAGCAGTTGTCTAGATTCATACTTTGATTCAGAACCTAGTTTACCCCTCTTCATTTGCTCAAGGCAATCTTCATATGCCGTTGAAAGTTCCTCTATAGAAACCTCCATCTCTTGTCTTAATTTTGCTTGCGCAGCGTCTGCCCATGACTCTAAACTCGTTCTTTCAGAAGCGTCAAAGTTAAGACAAAAATCTGCCACAGATTTGATATTCTGTTCATAATCTTGGCCGCATTTAGTCATAACGTGAGAAACTTCCGACTGCACAAGCTCCTTGCTAACAGTTTCTTGAGCTAGAGCCCAAGCCTCGCGAATTCTCCTATCTTCAAGCAGTTTTGTTGTGCCGGTATTTATCATCTGCTTTGTATTATCCTCCTGTTCGGACATGCTCAATGTTTCGGCAGCCAAAACGCTGGCCAATTCTTTCAACTTTGACTCTTTGTACCTCTCGACTATCTCGGAGACATCTTTTTGCTGACGGATAAGATAGTTAAAACTTTTGCACCTAGCAGCTGTAACTTCTTTAGAAGTTTCCGCCGTCGTAACACCTCCTACAAGCACTAACTTATTAGCTAACACTCTAGTGAGGTACTGAATGTAACTAGTGTTTTGGTAAATTTTGGGCTTTGTTCCTCGTACCTTAAATTTTAAGTTTGAAATAAGCTGACTAGTTTCGACAAACTCGCTGATAACTGAACACTTATCAAAAGTTCTATTACCAATAACAGCGCACTTTATCTGTCCTAATATAACAGATTCGAAAGCAATTCTCTCAGCGATTAATTTAAGTTTTTCTTTATCGTCCAACTGACCGTTTCTCGCTAAAGATATCCTCCTTTTAGTTAAATCGCTTATTTTATCATTAAGAATAGATTCTAGTCTAGAAACAACTATACCTACTGACTCTGCCGCCTGACCGCTAGCCTGATTCTTTTTACAATCCCCACACGACTCTAAAATATCATTAACTTCCCGCAAACATTTTTCAGCCTTTTCCTCCGCTTGGGTAGATCCCAAGCATCTTTCGAGACGTCGTTTAGACTTTGCTACAGCTCTCTCGAACCTTTTCAACCTTGACAATATCTCCAATGAAATATCGTTGCTAGATGTACTAGCGATCTCGCTACATTCGCTCGAATCTTTCTCAACGTCGCTTAAATTAATGCTATCAGAAACGGCCGCCACTTTTGTCTCTAAAGTGCTGAGTCTTATCAGTACTTTCATTGGCTCAGAGCTAGTCGCACTATCTAATGATTTTCTCCTTATTCTAGCCCTGTCCAAACTCTTGTTCTCTCGTTTTCTTTCCCTCTTTGGATTTGGGCTTGATTCTTTAGAGCTGTTTGCGGCCAAAGCTGGAACACTTGTAAATTTCCCGTGTTCAATTGCACAAATCTTTGTCTCAAGTTCAGATAATTTTTCCTCTAACTCTTGAGATATCTGGAAAGACTCTCTCCCCTTCAAAGACAAGGATCTTCTCTTGTCCCTGGACTCGGATTTAACCAATTTTTGTTTAATTGCACGAACTTGTTTCTCACTGGCGGTAAGTTTGTTAGTAAGATCCTGAATTCTGGCCGCCATTAACTGTACCTGAGCTTGATTAGAGTCTCTACATCTGGCCGCATCTTGTCTGTGAGCAAGAATCTCCAATTCTAAAGCATCCTGTGTGGCGTGAGCCTCTCTGAGCTCTCTTCGCATCGCCCTAATCTCTGATATAGCTTTTTCAAATCTTCCTCTAAGCTCTTCGAATTCTTCTATCATTCTCTCCTTGTCAAGTTCACTCAAATCCAAATCCATATCGATGTTTGTTAAATCGCTAAGCGAGTCAAAACTTCTGCCACGTTCCCTAGCTGCGGAAAGACCAGATCTGCCCTCGAGCTCTCTAACTCTTGTATAAAGTTGTTCGTTTTCTTCAATTCCTTGAGATAGTCTGTCGCTCAAAGTCGATATTTCATTTTGCAAATGCTCAACAGTCATGTGGCTGGATGATAATTCATTGGTAATCATTTCGCACCGTTCAGCAGTCTCTCTTAGAATAGCTTCGGTTTCAAGAAGTTTACATTCCAGTATTTCTTTGTCTCTATTGTACATTTTTTTCACCTTCTCCAAGTCCTCGAGGTCCTTATTTCTCTGTTGTTCGGTTCTTTGGATGGTGTTAAGCAATTCATCGACCTGTTTGTCCCTAATAGAAGCCTCAACCTTCTGCTGCCTCAATCTGGCCAGTTCTTTTTCAGCACCAGCTATCTCGTTTCTAGCTTCACTGAGCTGGGATTTTAGATCCTCAATTTCATTCTCTTGCCGTTCTATAACGACGAGTAAACTGCTAGGATGCGATTGATTTTGATCTAGCTGATCCCTCAGCATACTGACTTGACTTTCGAGGAGTTCAACTATCAACGGATTATCAGCGCTACTCGTTAAGCACAAATCATTATTCTGCAAGATACTGTTTCCCTGTTCCTCGTCCTCTCCAAGTTCGCAACAGGCCATCATAAGATCCTCGGATCTCACACTGTCCAAAGTGCTTCTTCTAGAAGATGGAGGCGAACTTCTGCTCCGTTTATAACCACGGGATCTAGAGCTTGATCTGGACCTCGCTTTAACCCTGGATAAAACTGTCCTAGTCAAAGGAGGTGATGGAGGGAGTTCAGACCATTCGTGATTCATCTGTTCAGGCCAGTTTGATCCCTTCAAAGTCAGCGCCCAGTCGCCGTTTCTTGTTAGAGGTGGTGATATCGGGATTTCTGACCAATCTCCAGACTCTCTTCTTCCTCCTTCAGAAGCTGTCCTGTATTCTTCATCAGAAGAGAATAAAACCGAACGTGGTGTTACTGGGGTTGATGGAACCATAGATTCTCTTTCTCGATCGGTTATCGAACTGCAGGGAATAGAAAGCAGGGAGAGATTAGAACATAGAAATGGTATAATAGACTTTTACTTTAATTATCTTCATTTTACTTACGTCGTTGGGGACTGAGGGTCAGCCTCCTGCTGATTTTCTTGACACGAGGATCTGGAGTCAACATTAATTTCTGGATCTGGTATATTGGCCGCTTTTCCTATAGCAGACATCCAGCTGGATCTTATTCCGGCTGTAACTGCTGACAAAACTGTTGTTCCGCGATCGTCCCATGTCTAAAAATGACAATAAAAAACAACTTATCAAGAATTGAACAGAATCTTGGGTAAGAAAGACGCCGTTACTTCCTGTCTTGGCAGTCTTTGACCGTTAAATAAGATCCATGCAGTTTTGCACACGTGCTACTATTCCATGAAAATTAAATTAAGAATTTCTATCTCGAGTCTAGTGTGCACTTTAAATCCAATTACGGTTCGTAGACCTCTGAGTAAATAGAATGAAACTAGAAAGGTGTATTTAATGCATGTAATTGTGTAAAGTAAATACCACTCACCACAGTCTGGAATCCATAGTTTCTAGCTACCGGCACTGGAGTTATAGCAGTTACTGTGTTAAGATCTATCACACCGTCCATTATACCTTTATCTTCAGCGCTTGGATCTCTGTAGTACATTAATCCACACCCTCGGAGAACGAACCAATGCTTGTTCCACTCCTACAAGACAGGAAGTGTTATAGAATTTTTCACATTTTCATCATTTTAGACAAAATATTGTTAATAAAAATTTAGTTTTTGATCATAACTCTGATCCTGATGATGACAAAAATTAGATCGAGAAACTTTTTTGAAGGGAGAGACTTTAGAAATCTTGAATTCTGGTATAGAAAGCTTGTTGTTATCATTTTGGGAGTCTTAAGTAGTGAGAAAATTTAATTAATAGATAAAAAAAAAAAACGACGAAAGAAAATCCAAAACTTCGATTTGGTTATTAATAAAAATGTTTTTATCACCTTGTTAACACTCTGCTTCATCAACCATCCCTTTTTAATATTTAATAAATCTTCCGCAGGTAAATCTACCCTCAATTCTGATGTAGGAGAATATCTTGTTCCAGAAATGTCCAATCCGCAGCCATCAGGATCGCCTCTTATCTAATAATTAAAAAAAATTGTATTAAGAAGAATAAAAGTATATATATAATTAATATTCCTCAAGCTAAATAGAAAATATCTTCAATTTTAACTACCAATTTGTCTTGATGAGCAGCATTCGCGGCATCCACAACATCCCTTGTTGGTTCAGAAGTTCTAGGCTTGTTTCTTCTCACTCTGGGCTGGGTAAGGGAAGCAGCAATATCTCGCAGCTTTCCTTCCCGCTCCCTTTCATGCTCTAATAATATCCTTCGACAGGCTTCATCATCTAAAATTAACACAATTATAGGTAAAAAAAAATATAAATAAAATTAGAAGAAGCTAAAAAAATGGAGAAAAGATGTATTTAAAGAGAAGTTGAATTAATTAGAAATTATCAATCATCAATTTTTAATATGTTAAATTCAAAATTCGAGTAATTTTTTTTGCAATTTTTTTGTTTTCTTACATTTACAATGTTTTTTCATCACTTTGTTTGTTATTTTGATAAATTTATTGATACTAAGTTTTCTTCGTTCTTTGATAGAGAAAATAAATAGAGGAAAAAACAGGAGCAATAAAATGTAAATAAATGAAAAGAACGTTAGACTTAATTAACCGAGGCAATAAACTAATTACACACATATATAAAATAAATTAAATGAAAAATAAAATAAAATAAAAAAAATGTATGTATGTATGTATGTATATGTATACAGAAAAGATATACATATACTGACCTAATTTCTCCGCGGATGCGACGTTGGTAGTGATCGTCGTAGCCGTCGATCGCTGATCATTTTGCTGATTCATTCTCCGCCTCGCCTTGTCTTCGGCCCTGAGTTTGTCTCTCGTAGGCGGTGAAGCACTACTTGCTGGTTGGTCTCGATATTGCCTTGATTCGCTCGGAGCGATCGGTGGTTTATCTGGACCAACTATACAGGATGCCGAAGGAGTAGAAGAAGCAGATGAAGAAGAAACGGAAGAGTTTATGACGTTATTCGTCGTCGTATTGGTAACAGTATTCGAAGATCCAACGTTCTTGGTGTTATTAACATTAACCGAATTATTTCCCGAAGAAGATGTTGAATATTGTTGAGAAATACCATTTTCTCCGGGTAAAAAAGAAGACGAGGTAGTAGAAGAAGAAGAAGAAGATGATGATGATGAAGAATTTATAACCGAAGCCACACTCTTCGGCGACGATAATTCAACGTCTGGTATCCAACTCGGATTACTTACTCGAGGCTCTGACCTACAGCTATTAAACCTCGGCCTTGGTGGGTTCGGAGTATTGCCTGTTTAAAAAATAAAAAGAACGCCAAAAATTTTAACGGATTTCGTAAAATAAAAAAATAAAAATTTTTAAAATAAGAAGAAGAAAAAAAGAAAAACTACTTTTTTTTTTTTTTTTTGTTTTACTTGTTGTAAAGATAATCTATACTTACTTCTGATCCCTGGAGGAACTTGCAGAATGGTTGCTTGTCCGCCAGGAAATGTAGCATTTCGTTTGTGCCTTCCCTGTGAAAATGATTAAAAAATCAAAAATAATTTTCTTTTTTAATTTTCATATTTATTTTTCAATAAATGTATAAAATGTATAACGATGATCGATAAAATGTAATAGTAGGTATATAAAATAAGATGTAAAAAAAAAATTTTGCGGTATAAATAAACGCTGGTTGAATTTATGTATGTATGTACGTATATAAGACCAATAACGATAATGGCGATGATAAGAAGCTGAAGAAACTGTTATTCCTCTCTCTCCTTCTCTCTCTCTCTCTCTCTCTCTCTCTTTCATTCGCGGTTCGATTCACTCGCGAATTGTATGTAAGGTATATAATACGACGACGACGACGGCGGGTAGGTCAGTCACGCCGAACCCGATTCGCAGTGAACTGCATCGACTGGATATTCAGTATGTATATATCTATGTATGTACGTATATGAAATTGTATATGTGTAATACTGCAGTACTGTATATTATATAGTATTATAGCCACGATCGCGCCTTCCGTGATAAAATTTTACCACAAGATCGCGGATCGATATGCGCGGTTTATAAATAAAACCTAAATAGAAAATAATAAATAACTATTAAAAATAAAACAATGCTTTATTCAACTCGTCATTTTCTTATATATATCCCGCAAGAATCGATTTACACGTCCATACGATTTAGTATAAAACACATATCGGTATTAAAAAATAAAAATAAAAAAATATACACTAGTACAAAAAAATCTGTTTCATTCTCTGTTTTATAAATTTCCAGTTTTTTTTTTTTTCTAACGATTTTTAGTACCTAATCCTCTTTGTCTCATCTTCAGATTTCTAATATTCAGAAACAACGACGATATACAGCTTAGAAAATCTGTTAGAAAAAAAAAAAAAAAATTTTTTTCTATTTTTCTCTATAGTATATGAGGGACAGTTGTATAGTATAATATTATACAGGTGTGCCTTGTTATACACGGGCGCACCTGTAATAAATTAACGATCAGCAATCTGTGACAAGGTGGTTAGATTTCCTCAGACATTATACATATACGTAGGTATATACACTGCGACCATTATTACGTAATTTCATATATATTTCATTATTATTTTTATTTATTTATTTTTTTTCTTCACCGCGCGTGTTGTTGCACTGGAACTGCAACTACTGCAGCTATATGTCTCATAGGGAAGGTATAGGTATATACAAGTATATGTATAAGTAAATGTATAAAACCGAGGTATTTATTACAGAAAACCGTAAAAGAGGATATAATGTTGAATAATTTATTATGTTGTTGTAAAGTTTTTTTTTTCCGTTATTTATATATAATTAAACTTCATAATTATGACAATCGATTTGATTATTATATACTTATACCGATGTATATAGGTAAAGACGATTTAATTACCTCGTCGAGGAAAAAAAATTTTTATCCCAATATTTAAGAAAATAACAGGAAAATAAAAAAAAAAAAAAAAAAAACGAAATAAGTGTCCCAAAAATTTATTAGTTTTGACATTAATCATTTCCTCTTTTATCAGCAAAAAAAAAATAAAAAATCGTTGAGAAAAAAATTCGATACCTATAACTTTTTATATATATGAAATTTTTTTGTTCTAAACGTATGAAACTGTGAATGAAAACTGTTCCAAAAATTTAATAAACTTGTATAACAAAAGAACTTTAAAGAAACTGTTAAAAAAAAAAATCAGGAAACCGGTTGACCTGTGTTGGCCAACCCGAAAACTTTCCGCTGTGTTAAATACGTTACAATTAATTGATACTATTTTGTTTATAATAAATTAAAGAAGGTTATAAGTATAATTAGTTTTCCGTATAAAAATCTTTTTTTCTTCAATTTCTATTCTTCGAATAACTTTGAAACTACTCGACCGATCGATTCCAAAATCTAATCAGATCTAAGTCTTGATGAACACTTTCGATCGCCGTAAGAATCATTCAAATCGGTTAATTCGTTCCAAAGGTATCGTACGAGAAAAAAAGAAATTTTTGTCGTGCAATATCTTTTGAACCAATCGTTCGATTTTGATGAATCTTGCGGCGATCGAAAGGGCTATCCAAGACCTAAGTTAATTAAGTTTTGAGACTAATCGCACGAACAGTTTAGGAATTATGCGCTAAAAACATGAAAAAAAATTGTTTCTTAATTTTTATTTCTCAAATAACTTTGAAACTACTCGAACGATCGACTCCAAAATCTAATCAGATCTAAGTCTTGATAAAGCCTTTCGATCGCCATAAGAACCATTCCAATTGGTCGATTCGTTCTTAAGATATCGTACGACAAAAATTTGTTTACACACACACACACATACGGACGTCCATGCAAAAATAGTCGGAATAGCTTCGTAGGACCCCAAAACGTCGAGATGTGATGAAACCTCGATTGTCGAAAATCGGACCGAAATCAATAACTTCCCTTTTTTTATGAAAATGTTCAATTTTCATTGCGAGAAGTTAAAAAGTTAAAAAAAAATCAACGAAAATTGATGAAAGAAGAAAAGAAGAAAATTATTGAAATAATGTAGAAAAAAAAAATTTTCATCAGAATTGATGAAAAAAAGAGAAAAAAAAAAAAAGAAAGCGAAAAATTGTAGTTATAGGTATAATAAATATAATTTGAACAGCTACTTTATAGTCGCTGGTTTATATAGGCATCTGGATCTGGATATATGGATCGTTGGTATAGTTACTATACGGGATGTGGTGAATAGGTAGGTAGGTAGTCGACAAGAAGGATTCATCTCCCGACACCTGATTGCCTTCCTTAGCTATATAAGCTACCTATAAGCAACAAGTCGCGGTTCGTTGCAATTACCCGCAGGATGTGCCTAATGACTTACGTTAGCAGCAGCTAGGTACGTTCTCGCTCGCAAAAGCTTACTATAGTATATATGTATTTACCTATAGTATACCAATACTACTTCTTCGGTCGTAAGTCCCGCAACAACCCGATCAACGGTGTGACGTTAACTTTTATCGTCTTTAACGAATAATAAACTATATAAGTATGTAAATAATATATAACGATCGATGTATCGATATATATATATAGAAACTAATTTGTATGATTTTTTATATATTTATATATTTTTTTTCTTCAAAATCTGGTCTTCAAAGCAAAAAATGAAAAATTCTTTAAAAAATTGAAGAAATAAAAAAAAAAAAGAAACGAAATAAAAATCGACCAACAAAATTAAATCGTTGTTATTATTCCTTTTTTTTTTTTTCTTTATTTTCCGGATTTTGGAAAAAAAAATGATGATAAAATAAAAAAATATATTATATGTTAAAATTGAGTAAATTTGAAAAGTTGAAGAAAACAAAAAATTAATAAATAGAAAAAAAAAAAAAAATGAAATAAAAAAATTTTGGATTCGGTGATGTACGTGTGTATGTATGTATATATGTACCTTGTTCCGGGGATAAACTTGAAGTACGTCAGCCCACCACCTGGTCTCTTCTCTACAGGTGCCCTTGACGAAGGTCACTCCCTCCGGAGCTGTTACAGCGAGACTGTAGGCGTGTCCGGTGATGTCCTCGGCTGCCGCAACCTCCAGGACACGAGTCATGTCGATCCTCGACTGTGGAACGGTCTCCGGCTGTCGAAAACAAAAACACAAAAATAAATAAATAAATAAATAAATAAATTAAAATAAAAAGTAATTTAAAAATAAAATTAAACGTAACGTAACATTATAATTTTTTTTGTTTTTTTTTTGTTCCGGATATTCCTTTTTTACAATTTTTATAAATAAACAAAATCACTATTCCCAAACCTGAATATGAAAAGAGAAAGAAAAAAAAAAAAAATTTATAACAAAAAGTAAAAAAAAAAAAAACTAAGACTACGGTGACGCGATGTCCCTGCCCTGCCTCTCCCCTCCCCAACCCTCGCGCGTGTTCCGACTAACGTGACATAAAACATAACTCATAACCCCGTGCGAGGTATAAGGTACCTCGATTTAGTTCGTTGTCATCATTTATCTTACCGGTGTGTCACCTTATGTACAATAAAACTGGTGCAAATACAAAACCGAAAGAGCTGCGAGAAGACATTATGTCTTGTACAGCTATAATAATTTTTATACAGATCAAAAACAAAAAAAAAAAAAATAAATAAATAAATAAAAATCTTTTTTACTTTTCCCATTTTTCTCTTATTTTCTTTAATTTTATTCTCTTGTTTTTTTTTTTATCGCTCATTTATTCATTTTTTGACTATTTTATTTTTTTCACCCCCCTCCCCTCTCAAGCTTCTTTTTTTTTTTTAACAGTTGTGTAGAGACGAAATCACGAGATTCGCTAGTTTCTCTTTTTATATACACACGAATCGATAAAGTAGGTATAGTACATAGATACCGGTATTAGGTAATACGTATATATGTATATCCACTGTTTCTTAGAGATTTAAACAACTCATTCAGTTATTCACCGTTTGTAATTATTCATCAATCACTTAGTTGTTAGCTATATATACTGTATATATTTACATAAGTATATTATGTATAAGGTATAGCCAGTTTTGTGATAGATAAAATATATTGATAGCTGCACTCATTGACAAAACAGAGAGAGAGATAAAGAAATAAAACGAGAATAATAAAACCAAAAGAATATATATGTGAAAAGAAAAGAAACGGGGATTCGATACGGATATAAAATAATTCTAAAATGAGGTGTAACGCGAATTCGTAGGAAACCGATTCGTCAGACTAGTTTTTCTTTATTA
This sequence comes from Macrophya annulata, assembly GCA_963924015.1. NCBI lineage: Eukaryota > Metazoa > Arthropoda > Insecta > Hymenoptera > Tenthredinidae > Macrophya > Macrophya annulata. The sequence continues at coordinate 518,525 of OZ001262.1, forward strand.
TTATTATTATTATTATTATTATTATTATTATTATTATTATTGTTTTTATTTTTGGCTATAGCTAATAGTTAATAGCCAATAGCCGATAGATCAATCCCAATACCAATTCACTGTAAAGTAGTAGTTAAATCTTGTTTTTGGTATTTAACAATATAATTTATATACTCCGTCCGTGAAAGGATGAAGATAAAGAAAAACGAGAAACCTTCAATCGTACGAACAAACGTTATAACTAATTGTTTTGCCTTCGTAAAAATCGAAGGATTTCTCTTTATTTAAGTAAATTGGAAGATAAAAAAAAAAAATTGTTTTTCTTTTTTTTTATATGTATATAAAAAAATAATAATAATAATAATAAATTTACCGTTTACTATATGTATATGTACAGGGTGACCCATTTTAAACAATACAAATGAATATATCGAAAAGTATTGGTTGTAGAGAATAATGTTTCAGAAAAAATTTCGTGGGTTTCGAGGGGGAGAGATACTGGTGATTTTGAATTTTTTGGTAGTGGAGGTACCAATGTGATACGAAGGTCAACTTTGCTTTTTTTTTTTTTTTTCTAATGAAAACTTATATTGTTTATTACGTAATTTTATTCTTTTTGAAAAATCAAACGACTTTTGTACGAAACATTTTTCTGTGGAACACCAATTTTTCATGATATTCAACTAAACAACTAAAGATTTTTCAACTTCTAAGAAAGTTTCACCTCTGAACTGCCAAGTTTGGAAAAAAAAATTACAAGATACAAAAAAGAAGAAAAAAAAAAAATGCGTAATTTTATGCAAAGAATTTCGAAAAATAATTCCCGAATGTTTTCCTATATAATAACTTTATGTTGAAATTTCTTTAATTGCGCGAATAATATCAAAAAATGATAGAAAAAAATTCTGAAAAAATATTCTTCGAGATTCTTTGGATGAAATTACACAATTTTTGTTTCATGAAATTTTTCTCCAAACTCGATATGTTTAGAGGTGAAAATAATGTTTTTGAAAGTTAGAAAATCTCTAGTTTTTTTTTAAGCTGAATATCACGAGAAATTGGTGTTTCACAAAAAAAAAAAAAAAAATAGAAAAATAAATGTTTCACACAGAAGTCGTTTAATTTTTTGAGTAGAATAAAATCACGTAATAAAAAAAAAAAAAATATAGGTTTCCATTAAAAAAAAAAAACGAAGCTTACCTTCAATACCCCCTCGGCACCACGACTTACAAAAAAAGTCAACATCACTAATATCTCTCCCCCCTCTAAACCAAACAAATTTTTTATTTTTTTCTGAAACATTGTTCTCTACAACTAATACTTTTCGATATATTCAACTGGATTGTTTAAAATAGGAAATCCTGTATATACATATATATGTATACATTTGCGGATATGATAATAATAAAACCAATAATAGTTGCAATTAAATAAAAATCTAATACACATATTTATATATACGTATTATATATGTAGGTATATAACATATACATATATGTATGTAAAGATCACGTGGGTATATATAAGTTTAAGACAAGACGTATAGTATAGTTTATATATATATATATATATATATATATATGTATAATACGGGAGTTGAGTCGAGTCGAGTCGAGATGAGATTAGAGATGCGGATACGTGCAGGTTTTAAACCGATTAGAATATATAGAAGAGAGTAGGTAAAAGAGTAAAATAAAATAAAATAAAATAAGATAAGAAGAATAATAATAAGAAGAGAAGAAGAATATTCCTTGAAGTGCGTTGCGCTGTGCTGCGCTGCGCTGCGCTCCTCCCATCTGCTGCAGGAGCAACAGGCCAACGTGTCGGAATGCGTGAGGAAGTGAGTAGTAGGTAGGTAGGTAGGTAGGTAGGTAGGTAGGTAGGTAGGTAGGTAGGTAGGTAGGTACTGAGTAGTACTCCAGGTAGGTATAATATAGTGAGGACTGGAAGGTTGGTTCGTTGGTTGGGTTGGTCGGTTAACTTGGCTTGAAGGTTTGCTTTCCTACTAGCTAGTCTATTCTCCGGCTGCAACAGCAACAGCAACAGCAACAGCAACAGCATCACAAACCTCCCAAGGGCCGCCCCTTAATATTTCTGAATACATAAGTTTATCTGTTTATTTGGAAAATGTCAAATAACCCTCTCGTGTATGTATGTATGTAATATATATATACACACCTATGTATGTACATGTTGTACCTGTACCTAACTACATCGCGTCGTTTTTCTTCCGCATCGCAAAAGAACGAGAGATAAGACGAATAAAAACATTTAAAAAAACAAAAAACTTTAAAGACAGAAGATATAACTAAAAAGAGATTAAACATATATATATATATATATATATATATATATATATATATATACATATACTTATGTATATATACGAGTAAATCGCGACAAGTCCTTTTTTCTCACATATTTTTATTTTTTTTTATTTTTTTCCACTTTTTGTACGATTCTTCGTTTTTTATTTTATTTTATTTTTCTATGTATATATAAAATCGCTTATATAAGTACCTACCTATCTACCTCTCCTCTCTGTATATATAGGTATATATATATATATATATATATGTCTTCATCTATTACAGATACATATATAATATATTTTAATATAATTTTGATTAATTTTTAAATTATATATATATATAGAAATTGATACGTAGGTATACGTATTATATACAATATATACGACGATAATATCAACGACATGATATATACTAAAGTATCTAATAGATATTTATTTATTTATTTATTTATTTATGTATGTATGTATGTATGTAAGTAATATACATTTGTGTTATATTTAAACACCGCAACTCGAGATGAGATCCAACCGCGTAATTAAATTAATGCGAGATGTCTTTATTAATTGACCTCCGCGCTCTGGTTACAAATTGCAACTATTAAGCGTGTTTGACCGTCTACGTTTACGCTATACTATACTACATATATATTATACCCATGTATATATCTATATATATATGGATATATATGTAAAACGTATAACCGCAGTCTACATTTTCATCCTTGTCGCAAATTTATATATAGACATAAATAATAAGAGATTCTTTATTTATTTACCTATTTTTTTTTTTTTTTTTCCACAATTTGTTATTATACATATATATGTATAAGATATGTTCATATACATAGGTATGTATGTACAGTTATACAGTACATACATATAGCGTAAGCTTTAATTTTCTTTTTTACTTTATTTTATTTGAATTTTTTATTTTTTTTTTCAACGTAAGATAACAAATAAATAAATAAATAAATAATTAATTATTATGATTAAAGTAGATACATAGAAAAATGAAAATAAAAATTAAATTAAAGGGAAAGAAAAGGAAAGGGGGGGGGAAACAAAATTGCACGTAGGTACTGCAATATAAATGATCTCCTTGAGGCATCACGTTTCAAGTGATTTCGCAAGGATCCTTAAACGAGAAAACCTTGAACCGTATAGGCCGTGGGTCGGTGGTATACATATATGTATATATATATATAATGTTAAAAGTGTAAAAACGTAAGAAGAAAAAAAAAGAAAAGAACGAAAAAATTTAATTGATCATGAACGTTGGTTAAAACCTAAATACACCATATTGTATATATATGTATATAGCTATATACATCTATATATACTCGTATATATACTCGTATATACATATTCTCAGTCTCGGTCGCGTATATAATTCTTATATAGATTGACAAAAAACAAAAAACAAAAAAAAAATTAAAAATATTAAAAGAAATCTGCACATATATATGTATATATGTATATATATATATACATATATACCTAACATTTCAAAGACTATGCGAAATTACCCAATTTATAATGTCGATCATTTATACCTATATGTATAATGTATTGTATATTATGTGACCGCGATACGCACAATATATACATATATCTATATATACACCGTATTTAGGTTGTATATATATATATATATATATATATATATATATATATACATTATAATGTATGTATACCTTAGATTTCTTTCCATCTTTTCTTTTTTTCTTGCCTTTTTATCCTTTTTTGTTTTGTTTTTTTCTCTCTCTCTCTCTCTCTCTCTCTCTCTCTCTCTCTCTCTTTCTCTCACCTATAAGTTTCTTTCATTAATTATTGAATTAATTCATTCATTCACTAATTTGTTTATTCATTCATTAAGTAAGAATATCTATAATGATATCCTAATTTTATTTTTGTTTTTTTTTTACTATATTATTTAATAAGTTAACTTACAATCACTTCTAAATAATCAAATAGTTGATCAAATTCTACATAAATTATTATATATATATATATATATATATATATATATATATATATATATATATATATATATATATATATATATGTATATACATATGTTTGAAATGAGATCGTATATATGAAATGAGAGAATCGTCTCTCTCACCTCGACTGTATGTATACATATACCTACATATATACACATTTCAGATTCATTTCATTTCATTCCATTTCGTATCGTATCGTATCGTATCGTACCTCACGCAATAAGCGAATATCTCGTCGTAACACGCGACTCGTTATAGTAGTAGTAGGTAGGTAGGTAGGTATGTACTACCTAGTATATAGTAGCAACAGTAGGTATATGTAATAATAATTGTCAAATTGAAGAAATAACTCATATCGCGTGTCTAGGGTATAGAAATCCGATCCTCACGATCAAAAATTATTTAACAAAAAACAATAATAATAATAATAATAATAATAATAAATAACAAAAATCTTGAAACAAAAAAAAGCAAAGGAAAAACTTCTTTTAATGTATACCTACATGTATAAAAATATATAAAAAAAAAAGAAAGAAAAAAAAAGTTTAAGTACATATATATATATGTATGTATGTATATAGGTATAGATGCGTTATAATTGTGATTTATTGCGGAAGGAACGCTCTCGCGCGGTCGCAATTAAACTCTACGAGCATTACTTACTTACTTACTTACTTACTCACTTACTTACTCATCTTTATACCCGCTCGGTCTTATATCAGTTCTCATTTTTCTCCCCAACCGTCACGGGGTGTTAACTTGTTTTACCCCAGAAAATCTACATCACGTATACATATATGTTACATACATATACATATACATATACCTATATATATACGATAACTTCACTTCGCTATCATAAAAAACTTGTCCAATATTTTTCTTCCGAAAAGGTGCTTTCAAATAATTTCCCCACGTGATAAGATTTTTGTTTCCATTTTTTCTTCATTCTTTTTACATTGTTATATGTACGAGACTACAACACCTATATACATATACATATTGTATATATGTGTATAATATCGCCTAACGCAAATCGTGACATTTACGTCTGAACGATAAAGTAGATAGGCATATTACATATATATATACATACATATACATAATACTTATGTGTGTGTGTGTATGTACATACATATACCTATAATAAATATACACCTGAGGGGATAAGAAGAGAAAATACTATAGAGGAATGCCGGTGCTGTTCCAACACAGCATAGATCGAGAGATGGCAAGCGAAGATGGGTTATATACATATATGTATACATACACATATGCATATATGGTATATTATACAGGGAATATGAGGCCGTTGAGGGAGAAGAAGATATCTTCGTCGAAAGTTCGAAGCATCATACGATATATAGGATAACGTTACGCAATTATTGCGGTGGTGAAAACTGCATACGAGAAAATATTCCCTCTCTCTCTTTCATTTTTTTCCTCTTTCTTTCTCTGTTCTACTCGCATGATGCAGACGGTAATGTATATCTTAAACACAGGACATATACAAAGTGTATAAGCAAAACCAACAGCATGTATACCTATATATGTATATATTATATATATATATATATATATATATATATATATATATATATATATATATATATATATATATATATATATATATATATATATATATATATATATATAAAACAATATTGATTTCATTATTATAGGCATAGGTAGAAAGATATATCATAATACATATTCCAAATTTTTTATATTTCAAATTCTTCGCAAAACTTCGATATTTGACGAGAAAAAAAGAAAAAAAGAATCAAAATTATTTTTCGAAATTCGAAAGAAACGAAAAAACAACGAAAAAAAAAATTAAAAATTAAAGTAAAAAATGAATAAAAAAAAAAAAAAAAAAAAAAAAACTACAGAAGAGATGCATAAAGAAGTAATTTATATTCACACTTCTTCCCGAGGGATATCTGAAGAAGAAGAAAAAGAAGATGATGATTTGTGTGCAACGCGTGCGGTTAAAAGATAAAAACATAATAAAAAAAAAAAACAAAAAAACACCCAAAAAATTGAAAAACAAAAAATAAAATCAAAATAAGAAAATATATAAAAAATATATTTAATTCAAGATGAAAGGAAAATAATATATATATTATATATGTTATGTACATACATACGTGTACTTCCACGCGATTCTACATATATCGCGGTTAATTCTATCATAAGCGACGTAGGTAGGTAGGTAGGTAGGTAGGTGCGGGTAGGTAGGGTATAGATACGTAGGAAGGTAGTTGCTCTGGTTGACCGCAGGCAAGCGGATGATCTGCAGCAGGGGGATATATAGGAACAAAGCAAAGTGAGCAAACTTTTTTTTTTTTTTTTCTTTCATTTTTTCTTTCCTTTTTTTTTAATATGTTTTTTTTTTTTTTTTATTTATTTGCCATGATCGTGCATCATCCATATCGCAGTGGAGCCGAACCGATCGAATTACAAAAAATAAATCTGTAGAAAGTTAACTATATGTATATATGTATGTATGTATGTATCTATGTGTATACTATATATGTACTATATATATATATATATGTATGTTTATATAAAAAAGTTCAATAAATTTTGATCAAAGTTTGAAGCAACGTGTATATATTATTGACATGATTAATAAATGAATTTTTTTTTTATAGTCTTAGTAAAATAAAATAAAATTAAAAAAAAAAATTAGAAAAAAAAAAAACAAAAAGAATCAGCATAATACGTGACTAACATGTATGTATACCCAGTTTCGGTTATACATAGTTTAGATAATCGAGCATGTGTGTATAGTAAATTTAATTGTCAGTGAAAAATACATACAATTAATATAGGCGCCGCCTAAGACAACTACAACTACTACTACGATGACGTATTTTCGCACTTGTCCTAGATTCAAAAAAAAAAAAACACCAAAAAATCTGCATATTTCAATTATATATGTAAATATTATTATTGTTTTTTTTTTTTTTTTTTTTTTTTTTTTTCATTTTTTCTTCGATATGTATAAATATCGAAGAAATACGCCAAGGCGATTAATTGTCTTTTAAATTTGATTTACTTAAGTTCAGAGTACAATGAGTCGATTTGAACGGCTATACTATATAATACGTATAGCTAGTATGTATACATAAAATAAAAAGAATCTTATTTCGCGAATTTCTTATACTGATCGACACAATTGGACAAGACCAAAAAAAAAAATAATAATTTATTTTAGTACATATCAATTTTATATCAATGAATTAATTGTTTGATTAAATTGATTGATTAATTAATCGATCGTTTAATTAATTAGCTTTGTTTCTAATATAAAATATACATACCTGTAATATACTCGTAATATATATAAATTTAATTTTCAATTCAATAATCAACTACATTATAGAAATAGGTATAAATATATATATATATATATACCTATGCGTACATACGTATCTATGTATATATAATCTATGTATGTATAGAGAAATTAAATATACCTACATATAATGTAATAATCTATATTATTTATTTTTTAGATTTTAACTAGAAATAATTAACGTCACAATAATTAATTTCAATTAATTAATTAATTAATTAATTAATTAATTAATTATTCAGTTTAATTAAAACCCACGCAGACCATAAGGAGCTCGTTTTTTTACGAAGGTTAGTTCGTAGTGTCAAACGTTTAACACGATGAGGTCGTGGAACAATAACAACAACAACAACAACAATAATAATAATAATAATGATAACAATAATAATCGCAAGAAGTATGATCTATGATAAATAGAGGATAATTAGATTGTTTTTTTTTTGATTTTTTTTTTCGAAAAATTACAAAAAGTGAAAGAAGTATAACGAAAATTATGATGTTTTTTTTTTTTTTTTTTTTAATTTCTTTGAACTATATTTCATGATAAAAAAAAAAAAAGTGATTTTTCTGATGATTATGTATGTATAAGAATTACATAATTATAGTAGGTATAGGTAATATATTATGTTGCAAAGTGAAGGAAAAAGGAAAAAGAAAAAAAGAAAGAAAGAAGAAGTATAGAAATATAGATAAAGAGAGATAATATGGATAAAGAATTGAAAAATAAAGGAAGACGAGATAAAAAAGAGAGAGAGAGAGAGGGATAAAAGATATCAAATAGCACCGGTATCAGATTGCAATCAACGTAACGTTACTTCGAGTTTGTTTCCTCCTCCACGAAACGACTGACGATGACGACGACGACGACGACGACGACGCGAGGCGACGCGACGTCGCCTTTATATACATAGTGTACACTATATATTGTATATGTATATATATATATGCCTATATACACATGAGTATAATGTAGGTATATAGATATATATATATATATATATATATATATATATATATATATATACAACAACTACTTCTCGAGGCTCAAAGAACTTGAAACTTACAGCTGTTCGAGTGCAGCACGTGTCGTATTATTATTACGAAGGAGGAGAATGAGGATGAGGTGAAAAAAAGAAAAGAAAAAAAAAGTTAAAGAGTATATTACAAAGAAATCTTCCGTATTTTTTTTTTCTTTTTCGTAGTCTCATTCAATTTATATTCCAATTTTACGATATTTAAAAAAAAAATATATATATCTCCTTTCGAGATAGTTTTTCACATGTTTTATCAAATTTGAAACAATTTCGAAAGATTTGAAATTTGTACTTCTCTTTTCTTTGCTCTCTTACAAATTATTGCAATAATTTCCATACATTTGACAAGATAAAACTTCAGAAAAAAACAAAAAACAAAAGAAAATCAAAAAAAAAAAAAAAAAATGATTAAAATTCCTCAAATCTAGTTTTCTTTGATTATTTTCTTTCTATGAACCTAAAGTACACTACATACTGTCAAACGAGCCTATCTACCATTTCCAAGCCCAAGGTATATAAGTAAAAATATATACATATACATATATATATATATATATATATAGCAATACCTTGGTAAGTACTATAGGTCTAGGTAAGTCTGCTGCTGCTGTTGTTGCAGTAATCTAGCTTATAGTATAACTCGCGGAAGCAGCAAAGTACTGCAGTTGCTGTTGCAGCAGTTAGATAGCATCGATCTTTCGTTTGTTCTCTTGTCGTCGTTAAGTGAACTTAGGTATAAGCTATACTGTATATAGGTATAAGTTATACGGGGTACAACCAACCAACCTATACGTTACTTCGGTACGTATACATATATACATATACAGAAGTCTTCGAAATTTTTTATATATATATACTTATATAATAATCTCTCTACTAGGTATAAGCACTCTCCTTATATATTATGTTTATGATTATACATAGATATGGATTAATTATAAAGAAGAAAAGAGTAAAATTATGGAAATGGCAAAAAAATTTGTATAAATATTTGTCAAAATATATACATTTTTTATATATTATTCAGTAAATGAGATATCCTTGAGTTTGTATTTACGCAAAAAAAGAAGAAGAACAGTAAAAAGAGAAAGAAGAAGAAGATTATGATAAGATGCGGATGAGGATGAGGATGAGATGAAATCGTTACCGCAAGAAGGTTTGCTTTCCGGGTGGCTGAAGAGAAGCTTAGGTTATAGAAACCCGGTGCAACATCTTTCAACTATATATAGATATATATATATATATATACATATATACATATATATACCAATCTTGTATTATTATACAGACGCGAGCAAATCGTGCGTAGAATTTAGTATATATGGTATATACATATATATATATAATAGTCACGAATTAGAGATCTGTATTTACTTATTATACCCAGTGTAAGAAGAAACAAAAGAAATAAATCAAAAAATCAAACAAAAAAATAAATAAATAAATCCATCTGAAATCCTGGTTTTCGGTATATTATATGCATATATTACCTACGTACAAAAACCAGAGAAATACAATAGAAAGATTAAAAAAAAAAAAAACAGAATAAAAAGTAAAATAGAAACATATTTTTAAAAATTGAACACCCCGTAGATTTGTGATCGTATATATGTATTATACGTGTATGGTTATATAGGCGTGTGTGTAAGGACGGCAGCAGCAGAGGAGGCCGACTATATATATATATATATATATATATATGTATATATATGTATGTATATATATATATATATATATATATATATATATATATATATATACGAGAGGCTCGTCGTCACAGCCAAAACTCATTTCAAAAATTCCTCTCGGAGAAATATGTAATTACCTGGGAATAATAGGGGCCCTGGGCCCTGGGTCCCTCGAGTTTTCTGGCCTTGGGCCATCGTCCTCCACTTCACGAGTAAGTTTCGTCCGTCTTAACACGTTACTAGTATATATATACATACCTATATACCTATATATAAATATATATATATATACGTGTTATACAGTATAAGTATACGTATTCCATACCTACCATATAGAGATATACATATACTATACCAATGTGTAAAAAGAGAGAGAGAGAGAGAGGGGGGGAGAGAGAAAGAGAAAGAGTATGACTACACACATGGTGTATGACGTTGTTATGTGGCGTTGATATGCTAGCAGGTGTATAAAATGATAATAATAGCGTTGATATTATCCATATATTGTGCAGAATAAGAATAAGAATAATAATAAGAATAAGAAGAAGAAGAACAACAAGATAACAAAAAAAAATAATAAGAATAAAAAGAAGAATAAGAAGTAGGAGAAGAAGAAGAAGAAGATGAAGAAGAAGAAGACGAAGAAGAAGAAGAAGACATGTACAAGATAATAATAAAAATTTCTTCTTACGGTACCTGTATCCTATCTCTGCCTATCTACCTACCTACCTACCTACCTACCTACCTTATATACCAACCACCGCGATAAAGTTACGATTTCATGAACAAAAAACAAAAAGAAAAAAAAAAAAATGAAAGCATAAAAATGAAAAAAATAAACGAAACATGAATGTATGTACATACATACGTATTATTCAGTACATAAAAACATATAAAAAAAAATCGAGTTCCGTAAATAGGTATGTACGAATGTATACATATATGTATAAATGTAGTTTTCTGTCCAAATCGGTTTTTGTATATACATATACATAACATTCCCGTTGTTTCTTTTTATGTATTATATTATAATAGTAGAATATAAAATGATTTTTTAAGTTTTTTTCTTTCTTCTTTAACATAATTTCCAGTTTTAATAACAGTTTAGTTATATTATCTTAATGTCGTTTCATACATACCTTTATATATATATATATACACATATATACTTATATGTATATACATATATAAAGAAAATATAACTGTTAAGACATATCTACGTTAACTGTTTTTATGCATAATAATCCAAAATGTAATACAAGTATAATATGCATGTTATGTATATACATATATAGTATATAGATACTATAATCGTTAAGACGACTAATCGTATACCTACATATATGTATCAATATACATACCTATATATACATGAACCTGCCGAGCTAATTGTCAGCCCTAAACTTAAATTTCTTTCTGAAAATTGAAATATTGTATATATGTATGTATGTATGTATGTATGTGTAGAATATATGATGAACGGGGGTGTCGCTCGATTTTAAAGACATTCATACCTATGTACTGCATCAACTCCGTTGTTCTCATTTTTTATTTATTTTATTTTTCTTTTTTTCTTTTTTTTCCCACCCATGTATACATATATATACATACATACATACATACATACATACATATAGTATACATACATATATAGATATATCTGAATACCAGTTTTTCACATCGTCAAAGAAATAAAAAAATAAAAAAAAAAATAAAGAAAAGAGAAAGAAGAAGAAGAAGAAGAAGAAGAAGTGGAGGGCGTGAACCTGATCGTCAAGGAAGTCGAGAGAAGCTCACGTTGGTTGCGTCATCAAGATATATATATATATATATATTTATAAAACACGCAAACGTTTCTTAGTTAATAAAAGTACAAGGATTGTATACCCGAATGCAGATGAGACAAAAAGAATAGAAAATTTATTTTAATTTAAGTTATTATGTTTTTTATTTTTGTAATTTTCTAAAACCGTACAACGGTGCACATCGAGTAAAATTATCCTGCAAATTCGTATTTCTATTTTTTTAATCATTTATTTATTATTCTTTCTACATTTTTATACATCATATATATATATAGGAATCAGAAGAGAGAAAGAGATTGAGACTATAGAGTTGGTGAATCGTGTAATCCCACGGTTGAGAACCTTGAAATAAAAAGAAAGAGAAAAAAAAAGAAAAAAAAAAAAAAGGGACACACGGAATGCGATCTAGGAATTCAGGGGGTTCTCGTAGGTTAGAAAGAGCATCCAGTAGTATAGGGCTTATATAGCTAGAAGATGGTGCTGCAGCGTCGTCATTTGTTTCGAGATAAGAAACAACGCCTCTCTTATTATTCCACACTGCACCACCAACTGCAGCAACGTCAACATCAACTTGAGTCGCTTTTATTTTTAATTTTTCCAAAAAGAAAGCAAAAAAAAAAAACAATTTCTATACTTTGTTTTAAACAAGTTAAAAAAGAAAAAAAAAAAGATACGAAGAGATCATCATCATCATCACCGCATGTGAATTATACATATTATATGTATGTAAGTATATATGTGCATATAATATGTATACATAATACGTGTATATATACATAGGTAAGTGTTGGAACTGTCACTTGTCAGAACTAGTTGGTTTATAACGGCTATCCATGAATCAAGACCTGTCCGCTCCGTTCGTCTTGGTTATCTCCATAGACCGTTGAAGAGCCGGTCAAAGTTCAGGCTCAATTGTAACTCGTATATAATATCTAGAAGACAGGCGCGCAAGTTGTGAGCTGCTAGCTTGCCTAGTACCTATACCTAAGATGTACGTACGTACGTACATACATACATGCATGCATGCATACGTATCATTCCGGAAGGTGTAATTTGCCGAGTTCGACGTACGCGGTGTTTCTCACTGAATCCTTACTACTGAGGTTATACTACGTAATAACCCAAGTATATGTATATGTATATCTATATATACTATACCTTACACATACCATATATACATATATACGTGTAATATAAGGGCAGAGGGAATGAGAGTGAGATAGAGAGAGAGAGAAGGACTGTACAAGTCCGGACTAATCGTTAAAGCCGATTTGTCAGGCAAACTGGATTTTCGTCAAGACGTATCTAGGTATACATATATTAAATCCATGGAGGTCCTACCCCTGTTTATAGATTTACCTAACTGTACATGACACACACGATATTCTAGTGTTTAACTAGATTTTGATATGCTGTATAATAAGTTACAGCATTATTTTCTTATGAACAGTTTATCGATTAGTAGAAAAAGATATATACCTATGATCTATGATATTTTTGGTGTTTTTTTTATTTTGGATACTTACGTGTTCGTCGACTGAGTATGTAAGCTCGCCGTCGTCGTATAGGACGAACCAACGCCTTTGCCATCTCTGAAACATACATAACACGATCAGATATAGTTGATTGAAAAATAAATGTATATACATATACACTATATGGTGGTCATTGTTTTGGGTATTTTGGAAATTTGATCCGACCGCCCCAAGAATCTTTCCAAATATTGAATAAAAAATGCCTGTAAGATTCGAGCCCTTGATAATAATATTAACACGTGCCCCAAAGCGACCAAAGTTTCAAATGCAAAAATAGATGGATTTTTGTGCATCGATTGTAGAAAAATTGTTATCTCACGTGATAGTTTATCAAAAATTCTGAAACTTGGCTCAGCTGTTGCCTACAACCAGAGGTACAAAATGGTAATTTCATTATATTTTTATTTCGAAAATAAATCTCCGAATTATGACTTTTACATTAATTTTTTTTCCCTCTATTTCACGACAAGTCGGAGATTTATTTTCAAAATAAAAATATAATTAAAATACCAATTTGTACCTCTGGTTGTAGGCAACAGCTGAGCCAAGTTTCAGAATTTTTGATAAACTATCACGTGAGATAACAATTTTTCTACAATCGATGCACGAAAATCCATGTATTTTTGAATTTGAAACTTTGGTCGCTTTGGGGCACGTGTTAATATTAATATCAAGGGTTCAAACTTTACAGGCATTTTTTATTCAATATTTGAAAAGATTCTTGGGGGTGGTCGAATCAAATTTCGAAAATACCCAAAATAAGGACCACCCTAATGTATATATATATGTATTATTTTCATTTTTTTAATTTTATGAAAAGTAGGGGTCGATATTTAAAAAAATATTTCGAATTGGAACCTGCACATCGATCTGTTATAACCCCTCACACCTACATCGTATATACCTATAATACAAATAAAGAAATGAACATTAATAAATTCCCATCACTTTATAATATGTGATACATTATACCTATAATACATTTAATAGACGAAGGTCGTGGTACGAGGTATATAACGACGGTATATTTCGTGGCCCGGATTGAAGATCAAGGCTGTGCTTTAACCACGACTCGGACAGATCATCGCCGAGTTATAATGTAAATTTTCTATCAATACATATATCATACCCATGAGTGATCGTCGATGATCTGATTGATATTCGAACGCTATATTAGGCATCAAAATTGAAATTAAAAAAAAAAACAAGAATTTTTTTTTTTTAATATCTTTCCATTTTTTTTTTTTCTTATTTATTATTTGCGGAAATCTCCCATATAGAAAATATCACACTGAATATGTATAATCGAGTTGGTTAATGCTGTTGGGAGTATACCGTGCGGTGGGCGCAGGTCGTTTATGCAGTAACAACCTACGCCGTGCATTATTCTATCTTCATCTTGTAATTATGCCCACCATAGAGAGTGGAGTGAACGTTGTATAGCGTGCGGTGAATAGTTGGTACCATATATACTATATATACCATTATACATACGTTTAATACTCGCATATAGGTACATACAATATATATGTATATATATAACGTTAGGCGTATACGCGTGGGAAGATATCTAGGAAGTTAGTTACTAGTCGTAGCCGTAGTCGTAGTATACCTAAGTCTGCATCTAGTAGCGTTTAATATAATATCCAATCTGTCGCATCTTAAACTCTATTCAAAATTAATAGATAATAAAATATTTTTAATAAATCGTCTAGTCTTAATCTAAACCGCGAATTTTATAGATATGAAATTAAAAACCGGTTAATTATATTCTTTGAAAAAAACTAAGACGATTTTATATCAGCGATAAATTCGTGAGACTAACCGTTTTCAAATTAGAACGATTTTAAGACAGACCAATAGCGCCGTGGATTTAAGTAACGGTCGCGTTCGCTCCACCACTGAATGACGTTGGTAGTGAGCTGCGATTGGCTGATGTGTTTAAACAGGTGTAGTTTGAAAAGTATAAGTCTCAGGGAAAAAGTTTCAAAACAAATTCGTCGTAGTTCTTTGTCGGGAATGTTATGAAGATATGAAAATATATATATATATATTTTTTTTAATGAGTAAGATTATTATTATTATTTTTTTGTTTTTAAATATACTATACCAACGTGATTGTATAGTCAACCCACGTGAAGTGAACCGAGTGAATTGTAATTTGCAATAGGTTAAAAAAAAAAAATAAATAAATAAATAAAACTTACTGTGAGATTTAACTCGTGGCGATAAATCCGTTGTACCGTAAATAATATGTGTAAGAGAGTATAACGTATGTATGTATGTATGTATGTATGTAAATGGGATACATGAAACGAGTATAAGGTACCGAGGCGAGGTGGAGTTTGTTGTCGTGTGGTTTTAAGCGGTGTCTTCCTCTCGCAACATGGTGTCTAGCGCCACGTAGGTACGTACTGTATGTATGTATGTATGTATTTACAATGATACTATATACATACATATGTGTTACAGAGGCGTATAATATAAATAAAATAAATAAAATAAAATAAAATAAAATAACGTTGGATTGTAAAGCTGAAGTAGGGGAGTTGTCAAGAGACTGTACAACGTGCTGCAGCAAGACGTACTATACATATATACATACATTCGTATACTTCCTGGTGCAGCAATTAAACAACCTCTTATACTATAACATATATATTATATATGTATATACCGTTCGTTGAAGAGTCAATTGCCGATAAAATCGAAGAAAATGATTGAAACAAAACAAAAAAAAAAAGAAAATCATATAAATATTTAGATACATGTCATTGGCAGAAGACACGATGTATATAAAAATTTAAAACCGCATTTTGTATAATTTATGATAAAAAGAACTTTCGGTTTAATTGAAGAGAACAAGGCGTGCCCAAGAATCTTTTTTTATTGTTTTTTTTTCTTTCTCACAAATTTCACGATCGAAGTTAGCGCCACTTAAAAAAACAAAAACAAAAACAAAAACAAAAACAAAAAACAAAATAAAAATAATCTATGTATAGGTAATATATGTAGGTATATGTACATGTACTATGTTTATATACGTAAGTACATCCGTCAGTCACAGTCACTCTCTTCACTCGAGACACAGTGACGAATGACAATTACCTCATGTATATATATATATATATATATGTAATTCATGATAATGATAATGATATAATTACAAAAAAAAATAAAAAAAACAGGAAAACTCTTTGAATTTATATTTAATTTTTTTTTATTTATTTATTTTTTTTATTTAAAAGTCTTAATTCTACAATACATATATATATATGTATAATGTACAGCTGTATTAATCTGAAAGTTTCCTTGACCTCGAAAAAAAGGGTACCTATGAACCTATACCTATGGATATAAAATACGTATTAGACGATGATCGGCGCGCGATCACATCCGCACGAGGCCAATATTACAGATATATGTATATGTATACATACCTATATAGTATAATAGTATAATAATAATGATAATGATAATATATAAAGCTCGCGGTATATCGTGATTAGAGACCATTAACTATTAACCGGTAAAGTTAGGTTAGTTATAACGATTAGATAAACGTGACATAGTGCCGTTGCGTTTACGTTTACGTTTACGTTTACGTTTCATTGCGTTTCGTTCTTTCGCTGGCCGCGGTAGACTCTTCCTGCATTGCAGGCGAAGGTCGGCACATATATATATATATATATATATATATATATATATTCTTTACGTTCTGGACGTTATAATGCGTATATATGTATAGGTATACATACATACATACCATATGTATATTCTTATATCTATATATCTACCTATACTACCCACCTACCTACCTACCTACTTCAAACATGCAGCGTTCGCGAGCCGGGACGGTACGGGACGGGACAGCTAGCCTCGCCTTGCTCCAGATACATCGTAATTCGTATAACGAAATCATTATCATTATCATTAGATATTATTAATATTAATATTGATATTATTATTATTATTATTACAATTGTCATTATTATTGCTTATCACAGCTACCTGGTATTACGTTTAATTACTTATACATATATGTCTATATAATCTATATACCTATATTTGTATATATATATATACATATTATGGGTACTTAACGTAACCGTATAACCGTGTATATTTTGTCCATGCATATTATATGTATATCTATAACGTATGCATATGCATATCCATGCATGGATGCATGCGTGCATAGAACGACGGACAACGACAGCGACAACGACAAGTTGCGTAATGAATTACCGTAAAAACGTATATGTATATGTAGGTATATATTAATTTACCATACATACATACATACATACATACATACAGAGGTAAGCTATATACACACATCGTGTAAATATCTATACCTATTCATAACGTATTTCTTATTTATAGTTTTAAAAAATCTTTCATTATAGGGTATATTTAATTTTATTTCGTTCAATTCAATGTTTTTAGTAATTATTAAATTACAGCAATGTGTCTCCCCCCCTCCCTTCTTTCCTCACATATGCATATATGATATAGGTATATATATATATATATATTCTAATATACCTATAATTAATGGTTTTCTAGATTCTAGTTAAACGCTGCTGCTTGTCTGTATTTTTTTTTTTCTTTTTCTTTTTTTTTTCTGTTATATTCCCTCGTTTTGTTTTCATCTTTTTATACCACAGTCATTAATTTTCACTTACGGCGTATATTTATATATACATAGATAATATATATACGTATATAATATATAAAATACGAATACAGATAAAATATGAATGACCGCGACGGAGAAATATCTTGAATTTTTCCATAACGATTCTGTTTTTTTTTAGTTTATTTTTTTTTCTATTTTTTTTCTATTTCAATACACTTTTTATCAGCTATAATTGAGGTGATTCGAGAAAAAAAAACTTATATATATATATATATATATATATATATATATATATATATATATATATATATATATATATATATATATATATATATATATATATATATATATCAACTCTTTCGGTCGATAAATGAGTTTCGATAATTTCAACGAATTTTTAAAATTTTCGGTAACGAGCCCTTTTAATATATATAACATAGGTATGTAATAATGTACATATACATATATGTATATTGTAGATACATACATATATATGTATATATACGTGAATGTATCTGTACACTAATATACCTTTCACTATTTTCTATAGCCGCGTCAATTAAGCTCTCTTTTTCTTCCTTTCTTTCGTCTCATGTCTCGCATCTTGCGAAAAATGGATTCGAAAAATTGTGACAAATTATGTGCAGCAAAAAATAAAAAATAAAAACAGTTTAATAATAATAAATAACAAAATCTCTCTATATGTATATAATATAAAAATTAATTTTCAAATAAATTTCCAATACATAAAAATCTTGATTTATGTAAATATAATAAATAAATAAATAAATAAATAAATAAATAAATATTTTGGTAATTGGAAAAAATTCAAAAAAAAAAAAAAAAAAAAAAATTCAAAATTAACAAAATAATGGCTATGTACGAATTTAACGTATATCAATTACCATCTATATATACATATGTATATGTACTATATATATACATATACATATGTGTTATCTATGTATATATGTATTTATAATACGACTGCATCGAGGTAGAGGTATATGTGTACATACATACAGATACACGAACAACAAACGTACGTATATCTACCATACGGACGAACGGACGCGTACATACACACGGACGAGTCCGTCCGCGCCGCGACGCCCGGTTCGATGACCTCGGTAGGAATGCGCGGACATAACCTACCGTAACATCACGACGCGACGCGCCGCGTCGACCCAACCCCCTTCTTCTTCTTTTTTTTTTTTTTTTTTTCTACCCTTTCATTTTTTCCCCTATACCATAGCCAAGGCAACTTAAATTAACACGCACCTAAACCTAATGTGTATAATTTTGATCAGAGTAGTTTTTATAATTTTCCATTTTTTTTATTTTTTGGTTCTTTAAGAGAAAAAAAAAAATTATATTTTTCAGATTTTTCATTTTTTTATTTTTTTTTATTTTTCTTCTTTCATATATTATACATATGTAAGTATGTAGATGTAAACGTATACCTATCTACAGGTATAATATCACTCGATCACTATATTATATACCCCGATAATAAAAAGATCTATCTATCTATCTAGCCAAGAAATTTTATACACACACACACACACACACACACACACACACACACATATACGTATAATATAAATTTATATTTATATATTTATATTAATCAGATCTAACATATTTAAATTTCGTATCGGAGCTTTGGCTATAAATGGTTACTCGATCGTGACGTGACTTGCCTCTTCCTCCTCCTCCTCCTTCTCCTTCTCCTTCTCCTTCTCCTTTTCTTTCCTCGCTTTGCTTCGTCTCGCATCGCCTCACCTTAACAGCCTTATCGCTTATATATATACATATATACCTACCTCTGCCTTTATTGACGCTCGTAATAAGTTTTGTTTGCTACTACCATTGCCTTAACTTAATCCATATATATACGTCCGTTTATTTATCCTCTAAGATTGATTTCCGTGTATCTATATAACGTATGTATTCATTTATTTTGTTTAGATATTCCCCCCGCCCCCGAAAAAAAAAAATAAAAAAATCCTGAAAATTCCAAATTCCAAGTATTTTGACCTCGTAGAAAAATTTCGTGACAATCGAAATTTTTGATCGAAAATGGTTATTCCAAACATTATTCTCTACAACTAATATACTTTTTGAATAAATATTCAATTGAAATTGTTTAAAATGAGACAACCTGTATAGATATAGGAAATATCTGTTTGTTAATGTTTCTTATATTTATATAGCCTTGCAGGATGTTCGTAATGTGGTATTGCCTCGATTCTTGCGTGTTAAAATGCCAGCAATAATTATTATCCATATATGTATATATACTTATATATATATATATATATATTGAACGATGCCAATAACGACGTTACTAAGACATGGATATGTATAGAGATGAAATATATAAGCAATGTGCAACAAAAACGAATGTCTCACGGACACGAGGAAGAATTAATATACATATAAATATCTAAGTATATATAATATGATTATAAATATAAATGATAAAATATATATTATAATATATAGAATTTTGATCACAATACGAAAAAAAGGTCAAAAAAAAAAAAAACATATAGAATTTTTAATTTTTCCTTTTGTTTCTGATCCTTTGTTTTTTTTTTTTTTTTCTTTATAACCAATTTTAACGTATTATTTTGCAATAAATGAAACAAGTTTTACATAAAGGTAGGTATATACCAGATCACATACACACATAGTATATATCTATGTATATAATGTATATGTATAAAAATATATACGTATATACTTATAAATTATTCGCAGCCACCAAAATTTTGCCTCGGGGTGATAAAAAGAGACCTACTTTCAATAATTACAGACACTGGTGGGTTTATTATACTTTATGGTATATATATATATATACTAGAGATACATAATATGTATATGTATATTTATAATATATATAAAAACTATGTATAAAAATAAATAAAAATATATATATTATAATAAATATACATATATACTAAAAATGTAAATAATAATGATAATCTAGATTTTCTTTTACCGTATGTATGTATGTACCTACTCCTCCCTCTCTTGTTTTAATAAATAAATAAATAAATAAATAGATAAATGATTTAAAAAAAGAAAAAAAAAAAAAAAAAAAAAAAAGATAAATCGGGGTTAAACTTCCGGTAAAACTAGAATCGGATCACTAGATCGAGAAACAACGAAAGAAAGCGAAACTAAATCATGATCTATTATACCTATATACTATAATAGATATATATAGAAAATAATACAGAACCGTAAAATATTTCAGATCAACGAGCAACCGAGGCAAGAGCGAGAAGTAATAGACTTATATATATTATATACTGCATATACCTGTATATATATATATATATACCTATCAATAGTTTAAATATTATACCGTTATGAATTCAGATAAATCTTTTCTTCTCTATTTTTTTTTTTTTTGTTTTTTTTTTTTTCTTTGTCTTCTTCTTCTTCTACTTCTTTTTGCATTTATTTGCTTTTTGTTTTTTTTTTTTTTTTCTGTTTTCTTAAATTTCTTCTACTCCTGAAGTAGCAACGATCGATTTCCAATATACATACATATAGTATATCTACCTACTAGATATTACATATGTCTATATGAATCGATATGTAGTAAAAATCTGAGACACAAGAATTATTTTTTTATTATTTTTACTTTTTTACTTTTTTTTTTTTTCAAATCGTCGTTACGTAATACGTATGACGTAGTATAATTATAATAACTACACATATATACACATATAGGTGTATATATATATATATGTGTATATATATACATAATCGTATATCCCACGAATTTAAACGTACGTCGCGTTCGCGGTTTCTTCATACCGCACTTTCGTATTTACAATACGACAACGCGACACGATGCGATGCAACGTTTGGTATTTGCAAATACCGTACATCGCATATTTTTTTTAATATGTACGTATGTATGTATGTATGTACATACTATACCATACTATAGTAATAATAATAAATTCACTGAAAAGTACATTAAAAACCGCATTTTTCGGTGGCTATCTCATCGCGAAGAAATGATTTTTCGATTTTTTCTATTTGGATGAAAGTTTGATAAATGTGTTTTTATTCGTAAAAAAGGAGCAAATACTGGCAAGTACACGTTTTCGGATATGAATTCTTTTGCAAATCGTGGATGTTTTTCCATTCTTCATTTATTATTCTTACTGTCGAATTCATGGCAAAGGTTTACAATTACCGACAAGTAAGCTTACTTACTCCTTTTTTACGAATAAAATACATTTTTCACACTTTCATCCAAATAGAAGAAATCGAAAAATCATTTCTCCACGATGAGATAGCCACCAAAAGATCCGGTTTTTAATGTACTTTTCAGTGAATTTATTTGAGAAAAATCGATGGATACACTCTAGTCGAAAATAATTTTCTTTCTGCTTTGAAAGGTCATAGTCTGAAACTGGATGATGAATAATTTTCTTTGAGAAATACGTATGTCTTTTTTTGTCGAAAAGTACCTGAGAAAAAATTGGCATCACAAAAATAAAATGTCGAGGCAATGGTTGCTCGGTTATACCTGGAATGCCCTATATATACATATGAACCATATATGTATTATAAAATGTTTGTTTCTCCTTTTACTCATAATACATATATAAATACATATAGGTATAATATACATAAATACGTATAAAATATATATATATATGTGATTTTTATTCATTCGATATGCAGGTAGTGTTGCTACTTTTTACACAGTATATAGTACACTGTACTGTACAGTATAGTATAGTATAGTACAGTATGTATGACCGTTTTCACTTGATCGTTCGGAAAAAAAACGTGAACCGATTTTAAATTGTACGTTAAAAAAAAAAAAAAAAAAAAAAAAAAAAAAAAACTCGATCATTCAACGTCTGCAGACTATATAATATATATACAGTCTTGACATTAAATCGCTTTTGCTATCACTTAGAACCTACTTATAGCTACAGCTGGACACTTTCATTAGATATCCTTATTGAATTATAATTACAGAAAGCTAATTCAAGACAAGAAAAATCAAAAAAAAAATACGATAGTAATAAATTATTAAAAAAAAAAAAATACTGTGTATTAAATAATTAAAAATTCTTACTATGCATATACGTATGTATGTATGTATGTATGTAACATATTCATACAGTAAAACAGAAAAACAAAAAAAAAAAGATTCGATTATAATTTCATTTTTATTCAAACGAAAATGCAGAAAACAGAAATTCGAAAAAGAAAATAAAAAAAAAAAAAAAAAAATGGTTTATATACACCTGTATGTATAATAATAAAAGGCTTGGACAGCCATTCAAGACACACACGTACGTATCTACATACATAGATACTTATATATGTATATAAATATCTATCTAACAGGAGGGCAATTAAATTATCTGGATCTTTTAATTAACGAGGTTGACTGTGACTGACTGACTGACTAAGAGAGAGAGAGAGAGAGAGAGAGAGAGAGAGAGAGAGAGAGAGAGAGAGAGAGAGAGAGAGAGAGAGAGAGAAAGAGATAGAGAAGGGCCGTACGATATGAGTGAGAATTTTCTCTCGTAATTGCCCGGAGGACGTAGGGGGGGAGGGGGGCGCGTTGGTGATGGTGCAAACATATGTCATACACGTATGTATATTGAAATGCACGTATAAGGCTGTTAAATAAGTCTATAATAATATATCGTGGAGTTGATTCGAATTAAGTTTAGTTAAGTTAGTTTTAGTTTTTATTTCGTTTAGATGCATTCATAGGACGCGCGGCTTACGCGGCACTTTGGCGTCAATTACAGCGCCATGCGGTCAGTCATCTCTCCCTGGGCTTTAATTACCCTCAACTTTCTCCTCGGCGTTTCACCGGCGTCGTACCCGTACCCGTACCCGTACCTCCACCTCTACTTCTCTATACCTCCATCTGTATATGATCGGTATATATATATATATATATATATATATATATATATATATATATATATATATATATATATATATATATATATATATATATATATATATATATATATATATATATATATATATATATATATATATATATATATATATATATATATATATATATATATATATATATATATATATATATATATATATATATATATATATATATATATATATATATATATATATATATATATATATATATATATATATATATGTATATATGTACCTACGTATACGAACCTTAAGTCCCTTTTACGCGAAATTTATACCTATTATACCTATATATGTATGTTAGGGTGGTCCTTATTTTGGGTATTTTCGAAATTTGATCTGGCCGCACCCAAGAATCTTTCCAAATATATAACAAAAAATTATGACTTTTACATTAATTTTTTTTCCCTCTATTTCACGACAAGTCGGAGATTTATTTTCAAAATAAAAATATAATTAAAATACCAATTTGTACCTCTGGTTGTAGGCAACAGCTGACCCAAGTTTCAGAATTTTTGATAAACTATCACGTGAGATAACAATTTTTCTACAATCGATGCACAAAAATCCATCTATTTTTGAATTTGAAACTTTGGTCGCTCTGGGGCACGTGTTAATATTAATATCAAGGGCTCAAACCTTACAGGCATTTTTTATTCAATATTTGGAAAGATTCTTGGGAGGGCGGCTAGATCAAATTTCGAAAATACGCAAAATAAGGACCACTCTAATAGCTGAAGCGTCAAGTCAAGACGGGGGTATCGCAAAAACGTAGCTCAAATTTTTTCGACAAAAATACAAGAAAAAAAATACTCATTTTTTTTCTTCTTTTCAATTTTTTCTTTCATTGGATGTTGTTTCTGTTTTTATCTTCTTTTTTTCTATTTTCATATATCTATGTATAATTTTTTGTTTTATATATATATACAGACATGTATGTATGTATATATGTATATGTATACAGGCTCTACTGTAATTTGAAATTTAATAACCTTCGTGTCTCGATCGTGAGAAATATAAATAATGATAATAATAAAGTTTTACATATATAGATATACGTATATATATATATATATATATATACCTACATACATATATGAGCGTATAAAATTGAAATTAAAAACCTATACTAACAAACGTTAATTATTTTTCAGGTACCTACTATACCACCTTTATTTTATTTTTGTTTGTTTTTTCGTTTTTTCGTTTTTTCGTTTTTTGTTTTTTGATTTTTAACCTTAGCCTTGCGAGTTAGGATATAACTAAAACAAATGAAGACAATTTTTTTTTTTACATACTATATATGTATAGTCATAATATTATGTAATTAATAAATTCTTCCATTAATATAATGAAGTTGCTATATATGTATAATATATTTTTTTTCTTTTTTTTCCTAACGAACGATATAACTAAGAAAATTAGGAAGAATAGAAAAAAAAAAGAAGACAAAATGAAATTTGTATTCTGCACTGGTACTCACTGTCTTGAAAATTTTTATTGAAAATTTTTGTCAGATTAGCGAAAATTGCCAATTGGCGAAATAAAACAGAAATAATAATAATAATGATAATTAATCTGTTGCGAAAAAATCGGTAAACTTTTATTTTCAGAAACCATCCATAGTAAAATAACTTCCGCTTCTAATTTGTTCCGTTATTTTTTTTTTTTTTTTTTTTTATCCGATAGGTTTGAAAACAGTAAAAGGAAAAATTTCCTCACTCCGGGTCTAAAATTGAAAGATTTTTTTCAAAATTGTTTGAAATTTTGTAAATTGTTTCAATCTCAATATATAGAATATATATAATCGTTTTAAAAAATTGTACAAAAAATGAAAATCGTGTCGGAAAAAAAAAAAAAAAAAAAAAAAAAAAAAAAAAAAAAAAAGATCAAGAGTGGGACCCTTGTCGAAATGGTATGGAATGCCCCATATTATATATATACATTCCTATATGCCTATACTCGTATAAGTATATATACATATATATCCGTTCCGTAAATCTCCCACTTGTATACAGTTCGATTTATAATCTAAAAACGTTCAACGATTTACTTTCGATTCCAATGATCGACTCCTCCCTCGTACGTCATTTATACACGTATATATACATGTACATGAATATCTATAATATACCTATATATATATATATATATATATATATATATGTAGATAAATACGTTAAATACACGTATTGTACATGTACATACATAGATCGATACATACAGGTGTATAAAACGTATACCCATATGTATAATATAGAAACGACTTTCCACAAGTTTTCACTCATGCTCGATTAAAACTTTATGTATATTAAACTGGGCCAAAAAAATCAACTATTTTTCTTTTTTTTTTAAAGTATATCGAAAATATTGTTTGGGGTGACAAAAATAATTATTGTGAGAATTTGAGTCCTTAATATTAATATTAAGAGGTCTATCATCGGAATTTTAGATTTTTTTTTCCTGACCGGGTTTTTGTCTCAGAACTTCAAAACCATTGAGTTAAACAAAATTGACTCGGAGATATTTTTTGAAGGAAATTTAATGCTCTACAAAAAAGGTCTGATTGAAATTTTCCGTCAGATGAACCGTTTCCTTACAATCATGCCTTGAAAATTGGTATAGTTTTACGATTTGATCTTTCAACTTTGGAATATCAAATTGTAAAACTATACCAATTTTTAAGGCATGATTGTAAGGAAACGGTTCATCTGACGGAAAATTTCAATCAAACCATTTTTGTAGAGCATTAAATTTCCTTCAAAAAATATCTCCGAGTCAATTTTGTTTAACTCAATGGTTTTGGAGTTCTGAGACAAAAACCCGGTCAGAAACAAAAAATCTAAAATTGCGATGATAGACCTCTCAATATTAATATCAAGGACTCAAATTCTCACAATAATTTTTTTTTCGTCACCCCAAACAATATTTTCGATAAACTTGAAAAAAAAAAAAAAAAAATAGCCGATTTTTTTAGCCCAGTCTAATGTATGTACCGTAGTATATATGTATTAGTAGGTAGATATATAGTTATAATTACATGCCCACATATACATATATACGTATAATAAAGTAAATAATATGTGTGGTATTATTATTATTATTATTATTATTATTATTTGTTCAATAATTCATTTGCTAATTTACTTAATTAATAAAAATTATTTATTTCATTACAGCATATATGTATATATATATATATATATATATATATATATATATATATATATATATATATATATATATATATATATATATTTACCTTTGTGCGGTTCAGCGGATTTGTAAAGTCCCATCCCGGTGCAACGAACAGGTAACCACATTTCGATATTTTTCTTGTCGCCTGTAACAAAAAAAAAATGACAATAAAAATTAAAATAATAATAATAACGATGATAAGGATAGAATACGTATATATACATATATATATATACTATACATAATATATAGTATAAATACGTATAAATATATTATACAACATTCATTATACATATTATATGTATATACGACCGGATAGTACAAGTAATTAACCATTTCCGGATCCGCGGTATATAGTTATATTATAGACGTATATACATATATAAGTATGTATGTATATAACCTTTGTTTACCAGCATCCGGTCCCGCAATTCTATCTCGTTTATAAATAACGCTGCACTAGCTATACGGTTGTAGGTAACACACGTCGTATACACTCGAGTGTATTAATTAACAAGAATAAAAAAAGAAACAAAAAATTGTACATAGGTACGTACATACATACCTATATAATAGAAAATAAAAAAAAAATTAAAAAAAAAAAAAATTAACAAGTGACGAATTAATATCAAAGGATATGATACGATGGGATAGTACAAAAAGTAAAGCAAAGTGCAGTGTGCAAAATCCTGCACCGGATATTGTGGCGGCAAAAGAAGATCTTATATACCCAGTAGGTATATAAGGTATGTTATATATATACCTATGTACAGTTTAGAGGTCTGAGAGACGCGTGAGACTTTGTCAATGAGGTCTCGTACCTACAATGTACCACCTTCTTATTATATATAAATAAATAAAAATATATATACATATATATATATATACATAAATCTATATGTATACCATATATTTATACATATATATGTATATGTATATATAACATACAGGAAACAAGCCGCTTTTGGAACAATAAGAGAATAAAAACGTGGTTAGAAATAAATAGGTTCATTGTCTCATATAGGTCTCTTTATATATATAAATACGTGTATATACATATATACTTATACATACATATATCCTAACTCCCATACGATTCGAAAGCTGCGGAATGCGCTATACGGTATGCAAATTGAATGCTTTTTTCATATACATACATATATATACACACATATATATGAGCAGGTCTTCTATCAATTACCTGTAAACGATCTAGGGCTAAAATTTTTATTAATCAGTTTTTCGACTTTGAGCTAATCGAATTTTAAATTCCAATTTTTTATCCCATCTTTATGTTATCGTTGGAGTGAAAATGTGGCCAAACGTGTTTTTTCATATATGTATAAAAAAAAAAATGTCTGATCTTTCCCAATATGAAATTTGTTTCAGACTAAATCTTGAAAACCTGTAAAAAAAAAAAATAAAAATAAATAAATAAAAAAACAAAATACGTTTTTTTTTCACAAAATACAAAAAAATGTGTCGTTCCAATGTTTTTTTTTTTTTTTTTTTCAAATTTGATATTTTTATCTGAATTATAAATTTAATAAAATTTACAATGATTGCCTTGTGCATTATATGTATATAGGGCATTGGATTTTTGCCTATATACCTATTATACCTATACCTATATATCTACTTATACCTATAGCTACCTATATACATACATATATATGTATAAATACAATAATTCGCTTTAGCCGCAAAACTTTCTACCCAATTAACGCGAAACATGGTGATATCTACTGCACCCATGTTATACCTGTACCTAGGTAAAGTTATACAGTAACGTTGTAAATATGAGTCTGAAATATTATAAAATAAATATTATATACTATATTAAGCTATACTATATAATTATCAATTTTGCCGTTTACTGCTGCTGAATTTTCGATTTGATACTGCAGAAAGGTTTATTCTTTAAATAAATGAATATGTATAAGCGATAGATGATAGATTAATACCTATATGTCTATACACGCATATATACAGGGTGTCTGATTTTAAACAATCCAGTTGAATATATCGAAAAGTATTGATTGTAGAGAATAATGTTTAATAAAAAAATAAAAATTTGTTGGGTTTAGAGGGGGGAGAGATATTAATGATGTTGACTTTTTTTTGTAAGTCGTGGTGCCGAGGGGGTATTGAAGGTAAGCTTCGTTTTTTTTTTTAATGGAAACCTATATATTTTTTTTTTTTATTACGTGATTTTATTCTACTCAAAAAATTAAACGACTTCTGTGTGAAACATTTATTTTTACTTTTATTTTATTTTCTTTGTGAAACACCAATTTCTCGTGATATTCAGCTTAGAAAAAATACTAGAGATTTTCTAACTTTCAAGAACATTATTTTCACCTCTAAACTATCGAGTTTAGAGAAAAATTTCATAAAACAAAAATTGCGTAATTTTATCCAAAGAATCTCGGAGAATATTCTTTCAGAATTTTTTCTATCATTTTTTGATATTATTCGCGCAATTAAAGAAATTTCAACATGAAGTTATTATATAGGAAAACATTCGGGAATTATTTTCCGAAATTCTTTGCATAAAATTACGCATTTTTTTTTTTTCTTCTTTTTTGTATCTTGTAATTGTTTTTCCAAACTCGGCAGTTTATAGGTGAAACTTTCTTAAAAGTTGAAAGATCTCTAGTTGTTTAGTTGAATATCATGAAAAATTGGTGTTCCACAGAAAAATGTTTCGTACAAAAGTCGTTTGATTTTTCAAAAAGAATAAAATTACGTAATAAACAATATAAGTTTTCGCTGAAAAAAAAAAAACAAAAAAAAAAAAAAAGTTGACCTTCGTATCACATTGGTACCTCCACTACCAAAAAATTCAAAATCGCCAGTATCTCTCCCTCTCGAAATCCACGAAATTTTTTCTGAAACATTATTCTCTACAAGCAATACTTTTCGATATATTCATTTGTATTGTTTAAAATGAGACACTCTGTATAATGCCGCTTCCTTCTTTTTCTTCTTCTTTTTCTTCTTCTTCTTCATCTCGCTTCAGGCTCTAATGGAGCCCCAGCTATTATTACCCAGCATATAAATTTTTAACAAACATCCACACGGTAACCATATGTCGTATAATTTTATCATTTGTCGCAGATGGGATAGAAAAACGATAGAAGAAAATCAATAAACAAATAAACAAATAAATAAATAAGAGAACTTAAAACAAATAAAAATTAAAAAAAAAAAATTAAAGAAATAACGAGAAAACAAAAAAAAAAAAAACTGAAATACAAAAATTAAAAATGTTCCTCCTTTTCATTATGTAGTACATGCTTATTCCGTTTATTAATATTACAAGTAAATTTTAGGTTTACAAATTTCAAAATTTCGAATTGAGTAAAAAAAAAAAAAAAATAGAAAAAAATTCGGCCCACGTTTATCCTTAACGGGGGGGGGGGGGGGGGGGGGGGGGGATTTTTCGTGTTATTCACTGGATTTTTAAGTATTTTTTCAGATTTTTAAAAATGGTGATTCGCAATCTACTTCACAAATGTATTAAAAAAAAAAATGAACGGTTTAATAGAAAAAAAAAAAAAAAATTTGAAAAAAAATTCAGGTCGCGTTTTTCACCGAGTAGAATGTCAGAAAAAAATATGAAATGATTTTGAGATGATCGGAGTTCTAACACTGGTCGAATTGGCGTGGAATGCCCCATACATATACGTGTATATATACATATATACATATATATACATATATATATTTCTAGGTATTGATACACATAATGTTATGGTATGATATGTATGTACCTAATTATGCCTATACTTAAGGTATATATATATATATAACATCAGACATTGACGTGTCTCTCTTGATCGCGAGGTCTGTACAGCGCGCGGTACCTATACGGTAACGGCTTCACGCGCCCCGGGTCTAAACGAATTCTAACGGACCCTGACAGACGTTGGACTGTCCAACGCGTGCCGAACGTTCCCCGTCCCACGTTCACGTCGATATTTCATGTGAATCCTGTCTCTTCTTTTTTTGTGTTTTCCAAAATCTTTATGATATCAATATATAAATATTATGTATACATATATATGTATATGTATATATACCTGTTATACATATATACGTGTTATGTATAGAAGTTAAAAAAATAAAAAAATAAAAAAAATATGAAAAATCCAAAAATTACAAAAAAAAATAAAAATATATATTTCTTCGATTTCAAATACACAAAATTACTTTCGATTTTAATTGAAGAAAAAAAAACAAAAAAAATTGTAAAATTCTTCTCTTTCTTTTATTCTTATCATTATTAATATATTCTTCCAGGTGTGAATTCGTATTTGTACAGTTGAATAATTTTATCGGCGTAAGTATATATATATCTATACATATACATAAATATATATATATATATAGAATTTATTCAGATCAGGCATACATTACACATAACATACATAAATAAATATATACGTGTGTATATATGTATATACTTTCTATACATATATTATCCAGTATCTAAATTCAATAGAAATATAAAGTGAAGTCAAGTGAAAATCATTTGCATCGGAAGCCAACCAAAAAGACTTTCTTTTACCTACGCGACAACTATACGACCGACTGTATAGGAGAACTCGTGGAACTCTCGACGAGACACTCGCTTTATTAGTCTATCTTATATATATATATGTATATGTATATGTATGAAAGTCCTCCTATATATACACACACATACATACGTATATATACGACTTTGAAAGCTTAGAAATCGCGATAATTCTTAAACAAATAAAAATATATATATATATATATATATATATATATATATATATATATATATATATATATATATATATATATATATATATATAATAGAATAAAAAATATTTCAATTTCACTTTTCTTCTTTTCTATACAACATTTAAATACAAAGAAATAATAAATTTTCTTTTCAAAGAAAAAAAAATCTTAAAAAAACAAAAAAAAAAAAACTTTTTTCGAAATAAAATTTAGTGTTTTTTTTTTTTTCGTTTTATTACCCTACAATAAATTTTTTGTCTCAATTTATAATATCCCGATAGTGTCATAACACGTACCTATTATGTATACATAATATACCTATATGTATGTACAATAAATATAAATATATGTATGTGTACATATGTAATCAAAGAGTATCTATACATAATCTGTTAATTAATGAAAATACGCGACGAGGTCGAAAGTATAATCGCGTTTGTTGATACGACGCGCGCACGCGGTGTGCAGGTTCTTGAGGTCTGTCTTAGGCGCGATTGGCTTTACCGTTACGAGAATCGTATAGCCAGAAGGCAGAAAGCAGAAGGTAGAAAGAACCGAAGTAGGTATGGTATGGTATGGTATGGTATGGTATGGTATACGTGCAGGTAGGTAGGTAGGTAGATACGTACGTACGTATGGACATACATACCAATAGCCGTATGGCATGGTAGGTAGAACATAAACATCAACAGCAGCAGCAGCGATCAGGCCCTCGCATCGTATAAGATTCAAGAGAAATAACTAACTACCTTATACTGCTCAGCTGTTATGGCACAGGTTTGATTATATATATATATATATATATGTATATATGTATATTGTATGTATGTGTATGATACCAATTATTATATTTAGACATCGAAATGTTTACCCGGTATGAGAATTTTTCTCGTTTAAAAATCAGAAAAAATAAAATGAAAAATATAAAACTCAAAAAATAAGAAATACAAATTTGTAGGGGAAATCTAGAAAGAAGAACAGTCCCCTTTCTCACAGATATTATTATTATTTATTTATTTTTAACTTCCCGCAATGAGAATTGAAAATTTTCATAAAAAAGGGGAAGTTATTGGTTTCGGTCCGATTTTCGACAATCGAGTTTTCATCAGATCTCGACGTTTTGGGGTCCTAGGAAGCTATTCCGACTATTTTTGCATGGACGTCCGTATGTGTGTGTGTGTGTGTAAACAAATTTTTGTCGTACGATATCTTTAGAACGAATCGACCGATTGAAATGGTTCTTATGGCGATCGAAAGCCTTTACCAAGACTTAGATCTGATTAGATTTTGGAGTCGATCGTTCGAGTAGTTTCAAAGTTATTTGAGAAATAAAAATTAAAAAACAATTTTTTTTCATGTTTTTAGCGCATAATTCCTAAACTGTTCGTGCGATTAGTCTCAAAACTTGATCAGACTTAGCTCTTGGATAGCCCTTTCGATCGCCGTAAGATTCATGAAAATCGAACGATTGGTTTAAAAGATATCGCACGAAAAAAAATTTCTCTTCTCGTCGTACGATACCTTTGGAACGAATTAACCGATTTGAATAATTCTTGCGGCGATCGAAAGGGTTCATCAAGACTTAGATCTGATTAGATTTTGGAATCGATCGGTCGAGTAGTTTCAAAGTTATTCGAAGAATAGAAATTGAAGAAAAAAAGATTTGTATAGGGAAAACTAATTATACTTATAACCTTCTTTAATTTATTATAAAGACAATAGTATCAATTAATTGTAACGTATTTAACACAGCGGGAAGTTTTAGGGTTGGCCCACAGGTTAACCGGTTTCCCGATTTTTTTTGTTGAAAATTTCGTATGATTAAAAGTATATATATATATATATATATATATATATATATATGAGATATCAAAATTTTTCATTTTTCAAATTTTTCAGTTTTAATAATGAATATCGAACTTCCTGACCTGAATACTTGCACATATATATAACAACAGCTATATTATATAGTGTCTTTATACATACAAATGAAATGAAATTAAAATATAACGATCGATCGTTCGATCGACTGAACAAATTTGGTGAATGAGTTGATCCCAAATATGAAACAATAGATTAATATCGTTGACCATATACATACGACTGAAATATCAATGAAAATTATAATAAGCGTCGAGTCGCGCATATAAATATATACATATATATATATATATATATATATATATATATATATATATATATATATAGGTATGTATAACTCACTATATAACCAAATATAATATATAGATGAATATAAATAAATAAATAAATAGAGAAATAAATTGTCGTCCTCAATGACGTATATGTATATAGGAAAAGTATATAGTATGTATGTGTGTATTTGTATACATCTCTATATAGTTTATACATACAACGCTATATGTATATACATATATACATGACCATTATAGTAGGTATGTACAAACGGACGGACGAACGGACGTACGAATAGAACGAATGAAGCCAGGATAGTCACGCACCATTTACTTTGCCCCGGGAAATCTGGAACGCCGTATATATTATATATATATATATATATATATATATATGTATATATATATATATATATATATATAGTACATATATTGTACACAACTGTTACAGATGACCATATATATTTGAAAAAATTAATCAAAGGGTTAAACCATAAATGTACCTAATTACACTTTTTTTTTTCTGTCTCTAGTGATTTTTGGTTCTGTTTTTTTTTTTTTGTTTTATTTTTTTTTATCCAGAATCTAAATTTTATGTTCTCAGAAATATCTTATTGACGGGATATATGTATGTATGTATGTATTTATGTATTGTATGTATGTATATATACGTATATGAAGACGAGGCCGCGCGCGGTATATATAATCGTCGAACGAAAGTGAAACAAAAAAAAAAAAAAAAAAAAAAAACAGAAAGAAATAATACGAACAGTGAGAAAAGAGAAGAGAATAAAAAAATTAAGAATCAAAAAAAAAGAAAAAAATAAACGAAAAAAAAAAAAAAAAACGGGGCATTGTTTCTATGCGAAATAAAGAAATTACAGTCTACTATATGCATTATGCCTACCTCATATATATGTATACATATATACTTATATTTATATATATATATAGTTATATTGCGTACAATGAGACCTCTTGTTCCTCTTGCACCGACTGTCTGTTGCGTCTGAATTTTTTTTTCTCAGATAAGATCAATCTAGGTAATCGTAAAGTTTTATATTTCTATTTTTCTATTCATCTATAGCTATCTATCTATCCTTTTTTTTTTTTTTTTTTTTTTTGTTTTTTCTTTAGTTTTCTTATTGTTTTTATTATGAGACTTTTGAATGAATAAAATACAACTATATTTGTATGTATTTATGTACCTATAACGTTAATTAAATAGGGTCGAATCAAGAAGAAAACGAAAAAAAAGTCATGTACAGTGAAATTTCTTTCTTTTTTTGTTTTTTTTTTTTTTTTTTATTTTGAAAAATTCGAAATTTCTAAAAGAGTGTTAATCGATTTTAATTATCACCGAATAAAAGGCGCAAAAATAAAAATTGATAAAAAAAAAAAAAAAAAAAAAAAAAAAAAAAAGAAAAAGGAAATGAAAAGAAAAAAATATAGAAAAATCCATGAAAGACGAAAAATAAAAAAAACGATTTTTAAAATTTATATATTCGTCTATTATGTATACATATATACGTTGTACATACATACATATATATATATATATATACATTTCGTATTGTAACTGTTAAATAAATGAAAACTTAATTTAGTTTATATACATGCATATACATATATACGTATATAAAAATAATAATTTTCCTATAAAATTATATTAATTTAGTTATTGTCAAATTGCGATATATGTAGTTATATATACTATATAAATATACATAGGTATGTACATATTGTATATTCTTACATATATACAGTACCGCGGTCTTGCATTCAGGGTTCGGGCATAATTATGCCACTGTGTCAGTGTATCTAAGTAAGTAACAGTACCGACCGTAAAAGTAAGTACTTACATATATATATATATATATATATATATATATATATATATATATATATATATATATATATACATATATATAAAAAGAGAGAGAGAGAGAGACCCGCCACTGGCCGTAGACTTTGCTGCAGAGGACCTCGGTGACGACTTTTGACCCCGAGCTATGTAAGCGAGAAGACTACGGGTTCAGTTGAGTTGAGTTTAGTTGAGTTTAGTTGAGTTTAGTGGAATGTTTCGCGAATAAAAACATACACACGGGATCCGGGCCAAAAATGTAATGCGAGAAAGAGAGAGAGAGAGAAAAAAAAACAAAAAGAAACAAAGTTATAAATTATAAAATATTTCAAAATTTTCTGCAGATTTTCCAAATATTAGTAATGAAAATTTTTGATTACTTTGCCAAAGAAAATTTCTAGAAATTTATTATTGCAACTATTTTTGACAAATCTAATTTGGGTCTTTTTATACATTCGAAATTTTGAACGTTATTTTTTGAAACCTCAAACCTGCGGTCATTTTTTTACTTTCAATGTATGTACAACATGTTTGTATGTACGTACATGGGTACCTGATCGGGGTTAAAATTAATACTCATACCTTTAAAATAAATAAATAAATAAATAAATAATGGTTGTCGTCGTCACAGTGCATATAATACGTATATATGTATATATATGTATATATATATATGACCGGGGCGATGGGTATAAACGAAACTAACATCGCGGATGGCTCGTTGCTTACGAACTATACGGTGTCTGTTCTATTCCTGTACCTAGTAGACTCCGAGGGGCCATTGACATCCGTACCCTACACGTTAGGTTTGTACCCAGAACGTGTTACACGCAGTATCTAGGTACAGTATAAGGTTATACGTATATACGTGAAATCTTATGAAATTCTCAGTTCCTATATACGTTATATAGGTGTATAGATATAGGTATGTGATACATATACCTATATACAATATCGGATATGTAAAAGATACGGATTGCAAGAATTATTATTGCAAAATCAAAAAATTGATTGATTGATTGAGTAAAATTTCGAAAAATCTGTACAATCAAATTTCGTCGAATTTTAAATACATGTGAAAATTTTTTTTTTTTAATTCAAATTTGCCAAACTAGAATAAAAAAAATTCGATATAAAAATTTGCATCGATAACATATCGAGACAATATACGAATTGATTATATCAATCCCGTATGATAAAATTTTCATAAAATTCTCGACTATTTTTCATTTTCAAAGTAGTAAGTCAAAAATATTGTTGCAAATGACGGATAAAAAAAAATATGCTGTCAAAGTTTGAGCTCTGAATATTAATATAACAAGATGCCTCATAGCCATTTCCGATTTCTCATCTAAATAACATGGGAAATGGTATTGCGGAACTTTTCGATTTTTATATTTCGAAACTTAATCTACTTAGAAAGATTCTGCACGAGTACTGTTGTTCAAAATTGTACGCTCTAAAAAAAAAAAGGTCTTCTGGTCGTTTTTCGATGAATCCAACTGTTTCCAACTTAGTCATGATTAATTATCATTAATAACCGATACACCGACCAGCTTGGAAATATCTAGACTCATCGAAAATGAACAAGAGACCTTTTTTATAGAGCGTTCGATTCACTACAAAAATATATTCCGGTCTTATCGGTTCACCGATGCGTTGACGAGTTATAAAATTACAAAGTTTGAAAAAAAAAATCTTCCCATGTTATTTAGATGAGAAATCAAAAATCGCTACGAGGCACCTCTTAATATTAATATCAAGAGCTCAAACTTTGACAGCATTTTTTTTTTTGATTCGTCATATAGAACAATATTTTTGACTTACTCTTTGATAATAAAAAATAGTCGATTTTTTTAAAACGGCCTAGTATACATGTATAATAATGAAAAACCTTAAAACTGCACGATGATAAGAAGAAATAAATAATCTACAGAAAATCCCGTGAAGTCGTATAAAATTTTGATGAAATCGTGTAGTTAAATTCAAAAAGACAAGAAAAAAAAAAAAAAAAAAAATCCGATTTAAATCTCAGTCCTAAAAAGAAAAAAAAAAGAAAAAAAAAAATGTTCTAAATCTCTAAGAAATCCTTTAAGTCAATGAAATCCTAGAAATCTTAATCATCGTTCGTGGCGGTCATGAGTATGCATATAGGTATATATACGTATATATATATAGCTACGTCGCAAATATTAATAAATATATGGATTCTAAGCTTTAGCCCGGATTACCGCACACCTATATGTATAATGTACGATGTACATGTATGTACGTACATATGTATGTATACGAGAACTTGTGAGTAAGATAAAATAATTCGTGTAGGTATATACATATGTAACTACATATATGGAATTGTCGTAAGAAACACGCGTAATATGTATATAATATGAATGATCGTGATATGGTTTTTATGTATATATGTGTATACATATATAATATGTATATAATTTACATATATGTATATTTATCGATGAGATATTCTAGCCTGATTCGATAATATCTGAAATGTCTTAAATATAAATATAGGATTTACATCCATCTCGTCAAAATTAATTCTATTTATTTTATTGTTTAGTTTTTCATTATATCTTATCGCGTATTATCTTATCTTACTCTTACGGTTTATCTATTGTATACCTCCCAAATATCCTTATCTTCAAACTAGTCTATGAAATTATTTTTTATACGAAGTGAATTAAATACTTCTTTTACGACAACGGATATAGGCGTTACGATCACGTAAGCGTTAAACCAAACAAGAGAATGGAAGAAGATTGGCGTTACGGTCGCATATTATGCCTTAAGTCTTAAGTCTTGAATCTTATGTCTTAAGTCTTAAGTTTTAAGTCTAAAATCATAAGTTCTCAAGTTTCAAGTCTTAAGTCTTAAGTCTTAAATCTTAAGTCTAGAATCTTAAGTTCTTAAGTCTAAAGTCTTATGTCTTAAGTCTTAAGTCTACTTAAACGGAAGTATTTACTTCAGACCTATGTACCCATCTATACACTTTTTTTTTTCTATTTAATTGATTTTTTTTTTGTTTCACAGCTAATATACGTTTTTTCTCATTTATGAATTTGACTACCTAATCGGTCGAGTATTAGTTAAACTTTAAATTATAACTCCAAAAATTGGAAATCAACTAAATAATATATGTATAAATCAGACAGTTTGACTTTCCAATTTTTGTCTATTTTTATCCTCTGTAAATTTTTTTTGTTTTTTGTTTTTTTCTTTCTTAAACAAAAATTTACAAAATTATTCCCCTTTTTCGATATCGTGGAGAAACGTGATGCGGTATATATTCGACTTTGAGGAATGTAAATTTTTTTTATATACATCAGAAAAACGTTAGAGGCGATCCTTCCGTGCGTCGCAGAGTGACTCGCGTTCGTGTAGTCGGTTGTATGTTAAAATCTAGAATTACTGTATGTAATACGTGGGATAGGGATATAGGGATAAGTTGAAAAATGTCTCTCCGAAGATTTAAGTATAACCTATACCTACTACACATTGCGCTAACTATACGAAGTTGAAGTTGAAGTCGAGGACGAGGACGAGGACGAGGACGAAGAGGATCGTACACCGTATGATCCCTGAGGGTATAATAATAAGACTGCAGCAGTATATATATACATATCTATATATATATATATATATATATATGTATAATATTATACCTATATATTACAGAGCCGCGAGAAGAGGAGATGAGATGAGAGATGTATACGTATATACATAATATGCATATATAGGGTAGACTGGGCCAAATAAATCGACTATTTTTCTTTTTTTAAAGTATATCGAAAATATTGTTTGGGGTGACAAAAAAAAATTATTGTGAAAATTTGAGTCCTGAATATTAATATTAAGAGGTCTATCATCGGAATTTTAGATTTTTTTTTCCTGACCGGGTTTTTGTCTCAGAACTCCAAAACCATTGAGTTAAACAAAATTGACTAATAAATATTTTTTGAAGTAAATTGAATGCTCTACAAAAAAGGTCTGATTGAAATTTTCCGTCAGATGAACCGTTTCCTTACAATCATGCCTTAAAAATTGTTATAGTTTTACGATTTGATCTGTCAACTTTGGAAGATGAAATTGTAAAACTATACCAATTTTTAAGGCATGATTGTAAGGAAATGGTTCATCTGACGGAAAATTTCAATCAGACCTTTTTTGTAGAGCATTAAATTTCCTTCAAAAAATATCTCCGAGTCAATTTTGTTCAACTCAATGGTTTGGGAGTTCTGAGACAAAAACCCGGTCAGGAAAAAAAAATCTAAAATTCCGATGATAGACCTCTTAATATTAATATTAAGGAATCAAATTCTCACAATAATTTTTTTTTTCTCACCCCAAACAATATTTTCGATATACTTCAAAGAAAAAAATTCTTCATGTATAATTGAATATAAATAAAATATGTTCTAAATTTTGTATAGGTGATTTTTTTATTTTGATTTTGTTCCGGTTGTTTTTTTTTTTTTTTTTTTTGAAATTCATATACATTCAACATCTGCTCGATTAATTTTGATAATACTAAGAAATTGATTAATTATAATTTGCGATATTTAATCAATTAATTTAACAATTTTCTCTCTCTTTATTTTTTTAATCTTTCTTTTCCGTTGATTCAATTTTTTTATTTTTGTGTGTTTGTTTGTTTGTTTTTCTTCTTTTTCCCTTTGTTCCAGGTTCCAAATATAACGAGATTTTCGAGAGTTTTTTCTTTTTCGAGAGTAAGTATACATATAATATGTATACATATGTATACATAGGTATATATATATAAAGATGTGTATATATCTCTTTGATATATTTTTAAATTTTTTCTTTCCAATTTTTTTTCTGCTCATTTTTCGGTTTATTTAATTTTTTTTTTTCACGGTTTTTAATCTTCTTGTTTTCCTTCGTTCTCTTCGTACCCGCGGACCACAGTCAATTCCAGTGCTGCTGCTACTGCTGGTGCTGCAGTAACGGTCGCTGTATAGGTGTATATATTTATTTTTAGAAAGACGTACGTACATACATATCAGCGTTCTTGCTCGCTCGTGGCGCTTCGGCACGTCGCTCTGGCCCACCGAATTTTATTTTAGAAACACGTATATAAGTAAGTGTATATAGGTACGCGAGATCCAATACGATGCGATGCGTCGCGACGCAATTAGTCGAGCGAAGTTTTCGTTTTTCTCAGTTTTATTTATACAATATTATTATTATTATTATTTTCATATACGTACGTACATCCGAAAAATCCCCAAAAAAAATAAAATAAAATAAAAAAAAAAAAACAGCTGGCGAAGAAACAATAAAAAAGATATAAAAACCACTAGAAGACCGTTTTTCCCGATTTAAAAATTGGCCATTTCCAAACCGCATAATAATACGCGGTTGCGGTTTTACAAACCGAAATTTTTCTTCGCGAATATTTTTTTTCGTTTATTTATTGTTTTTTTTTTTTTTTTTTTTTTTTGATTTTTCAATTTTTGTCTCTTTTTCAAAAATCGCACCGACAACTATATATATTATCGAAATAGCTGAGAGAAAAGAAATATTGAAGAATGAATAATTAGCTGCAGAATTATGTCAAAATGAAAACCAAAAAACGATAAAATAAAAAGAAAAAAAAAGAAAAAAAAAAAATATGACTATATAACATGAAAACTCTGAACAATCTCAGGTCTGGTTATAATATACTGTAGTTTATATACATGACGAAGTCAAGGTGCGCTATAGGCTTCCAGACTTGACCACAGAGAAACCACAACCGCCTATGACTCTGGACCTTCGACTGACCAAGATAAAACGATAAAAAGAAAAAAAAAAAAAAAAAAGAAAAAATTAAGAAAAGAAAAAAGAAAGAAAGAAGAAAAAAAAAGACGATGAAAAAAATTCGTAGAAACGAAGGAATCCAGATTAACACCATATTTAGGTATATATATATATAAAGTATCAGACGATTTTTTTTTTTCTTTCTATCTTATTCTTTTTTTTCTTATTTTTTCTTAATTGCAAGTCTGTGCCTATATACGGGCATTTGGCATACACAGTCAACGAGGATTTAGAATTTTCTATATACATATATAAAATCGAATGAACAAATTACCGAAGGTATAAATAAATAAATAAATAAATGAATGAATGAAAGTTCGATATTTGTTTTTTTATTTTATTTTCTTTTTTTTTTAATGAACGGATAAAATTGAAAAATTGTATTTAAATTATCGCGGTTCTATAACAGCGACTTAAGGGCATCGACTCGCTGAAGCAATAACGATCACAAATTATTCATCCGGATCGGTAAGAAGGAGAAGAAGGAGAAGAAGAAGGAGAAGAAGAAGAAGAAGAAAAAGAAGAAGAAGGAGGAGGAGGAGGAGGAGGAAGATATGGAGATGGGGGAAAGCTGAGGCTGCCAATATCTCATAGTAGTAGCTGACCTGTGTGTTTAGCCTATCACGAACTGGATGTCCTTGTCGTGACCGCGAGGAGGCTAATTGGCAACGGCTACGATGACGGGTGCAACCAGCCACCAGCACCAGCTCCAAGGCAAACATAAAACCTCCATAGATATACCATATACCTATACGTGTATATGTATATATATATATATATATATATATATATATATATGCGTATATAAATAAAACTTAACCCTGTGTATATCCACATTCTGTATAATACGTATAATATACATATCAATGTATATACCTATATATATACGTATGTTAGACCGCTTCAAAAAAATCGACTATATTTCATTTTCAAAGAGTAAGTCAAAAATATTGTTCCAAATGACGAATAAAAAAAAATGCTGTCAAAGTTTGAGCTCTTAATATTAATATTAAGAGGTGCCTCGTAGCGATTTTCCATTTCTCATCTAAATAACATGGGAAGATTTTTGTTTTTCAAACTTTGTAATTTTATAACTCGTCAACGCATCGGTGTACCGATAAGACCGGAACATATTTTTGTAGTGAATCGAACGCTCTATAAAAAAGGTCTCTTGTTCATTTTCGATAAGTCTAGCTACTTCCAAGCTGGTCGGTGTATCGGTTATTAATGATAATTAATCATGACTAAGTTGGAATAAGTTGGATTCATCGAAAAACGACCAGAAGACCTTTTTTTCAGAGCGTACAATTTTGTACAACAGTACTCGTGCAGAATCTTTCTAAGCAGATTAAGTTTCAAGATATAAAAATCAAAAAGTTCCACAATACAATTTCCCACGTTATTTAGATGAGAAATCGAAAATCGCTACGAGGCAACTCTTAATATTAATATTAACAGCTCAAACTTTGACAGCATTTTTTTTTTTATTCGTCATATGGAACAATATTCTTGACTTACTCTTTGAAAATGAAAAATAGTCGATTTTTTTGAAACGGTCTAATATATCCGAAATAACGTTAAAATTCTGATTGAATTAGAGGAAATATCGATTTAACTACTGCTGTAGCAATTATTACTCGTCGTCGTATATACATATAGTACGTTTCTTGCGAGAATAACCGGCCGGACGGTTCGGAACAATATAGTATATATATATATACCTATAACTAT
Source organism: Macrophya annulata (assembly GCA_963924015.1). NCBI lineage: Eukaryota > Metazoa > Arthropoda > Insecta > Hymenoptera > Tenthredinidae > Macrophya > Macrophya annulata. The sequence continues at coordinate 562,428 of OZ001262.1, forward strand.
GGACATACGTATACATATACATATATTATGTACATATTAAAGCGTGGGCGAATTATAAGACTCCCGTAATAATTTTTTGTGTGGTAGCGTTAGTGTTTGTTGTTGTTGTTGTTGTTGTTGTTGTTGTTGTAGAACACCTGTTCCAAAGACGGAGGTAGGTATATAAGGTAGGTGGACTTGTACATAAATCGGTATGAAAGTAAAAGATATTAAAAGAGTTATGAGAGAATTAATGTATATATACTTATGGACAGTCAAAAAACGGATATATATGAATTATTATTATTATAATACCTATATGTATACATATTACGTATAACATAAACACGGTTATTATTTATGAATATAAAATAAAATCTTTGAAAATATATTGTAAAAAAAAAAAAAAAACGTTTTCAAATTCCAAAAAATTTACCCAAACTATAATACGATATTATAATTATTACTATACGATGATGAAAAGATCTGTATACGATCTCAGATTATTGTAGATGATGCGGTTTTTAATCGTAGTCTAAATCCTAAGAATCAATGTGAATACGAGTTCGAGTTCGACTACTTTTTCTTCCTCCTCTTCTTCTTCTTCTTCCTCGTCAGTTTCAGATTGTCATAAAGCCTAAAGGAGTTTAAAACTCCATAACCGTAAAACGTACCCACGTATGTATGTATATATACATACATACATACATAGATACATACCTTATACACTCGTCCAGTGTAAGACTAAGGTGCAGTAGTTTAAGGTATACGACAACGATCGAACGAACGAACGAACGATCGACTGACTGACTGACATAACATATCTACTAGCCACCATTCAAGAATCTAAAAATTCTTAGAAAATATTTTTACCCACGGAATTTTACTCGCTGTACAAATTCCGACAGCATGAGTTGCTTTTTTCGATCACCTCATCACACATGTGTATATATACGTATAACTAACTAAATAATTAATTAATTAATTAATTATAATGTATATATAAAATAAAAGTGTCTTAAATGATATTTGTGATGATATATAAAAAATGGATAAATAAATAAATAAAATCGAGCGTTAATTGTCGCGACCTATTATATTGGCAAAATGATCGTATAGGATAGTAGTGACGATTCTGCACCGGATGTCACGATTCAAGAATCAAGACTCAAGACGCCTGCTGCTGTCTGACTGCCTATAGTGTATATATATATATATATATATATATATACATACTGTATACCTATAATAGCCGGGGCTGGAGGATATACCAGAAACGCTAACGTATGGACGTACGAAGCCCCGTGCACAAACGGATTACGTGTAACGGTATATATACGACGGGAATGGGAATGGGAATGGGAATGGGAATGGGGATGGAGATGGGGAGGAGTGACTATACCTGTATATAGGTATGTATAAGACGTGTGTGAGGCATTTATATATGTATATACCTGTACATATATACACAAAAGATATATCTATACATGTATGTATGTATGTACGTACATAAGGTATGCAAAAAAAAAAAAAAAAAAGTGAAGAAAAAACATAATAATAATAAATAAATAAATAAATAAAAATCGATTTATAGGTACTCATATATATATATATATAATTATGTAGATGGATAAAATAAGAGATAGGAATGAGAAAAAAAAAATTAAAAAATAAATAAATAAATTAAGAAAATCAAATCGCGAAATAAAACAGCGAATGCTTATGGAATGTATATGTATATAGGCTATGTATAGGCATATACGTACATACATATACCTTATAGTGTAGGTATATTATAGGCGCCGCGACGCGCGAGGTGACGCGGATATATGACGCTACGTTACGACGTCCTCTAGATGTCTCATTCAATACCCCGAAAATTATACTAACTATTTTTATATATAATTTATAGATATTATAGATCGTATATATATATATTAAGTATATATAGGTATATGTATATACACAGTTTTTGACGATTGTCAAGGAAATTGATTAAATTTCGAGGTATATAATTCAGGTTTATAAAATTCATATCGTGCGACGTATCGTGTGTATATATATATAATATAATAATTATACTATATATAGGATAATAAATTAAATGCTCCACCTTAAAATTGAAAGAAACTTTTTAAAATTCATGAAATTATTATTATTATTATTATTATTATTTTAGTGTTTCATGGAATTGTTTCCATTCACTTGCCAAACATTTTTTCCCTAATCATTTTTTATATTTTTCATTTATTTTTACAAATTTTATTAATATATACTGCATATATGTATTATATATACCGCTATATACATATGTGTGTGTGTGCTATATATATATATATATATATATATATATATATATATATATATATATATATATATATATATATATATATATATATATATATATATATATATATATATATATATATATATATATATATATATATATATATATATATATATATATATATATATATATATATATATATATATATATATATATATATATATATATATATATATATATATATACATATATCCGAGAATCTTTAGAGGACCGCGTCATCATTGTATGTATATAGCTATATCCAAGCGATGATCAATCGCACATGGAATCATACATGGATATCGCGAAAATCATCGAACTCGTCATCATTAGTCACATATACCTACATGTATATGATATATATAAATTTTTTTTTTTTTTTTTTTAAATAGTAATTTTTAATTTTGTCTCAAAAATTCAGGTGTCTCATTTTGTACCGAATTTTCATTTATAAAGACTTTTTAACAAATTTTCTACTGGTTTCTCTCTTTCTCTCTCTCTCTATCTTTATTTTTCCATCTCTCTTGTATAAATATATATATATAATATACGTTTCATAATTTTCGATCTCATATTTTTTTTTATACTCCAAATGACATAACTATCTAGATTATAGATACACATACATATTATACATATATGGATACGTGTATATAAGATATACGCATTATGGTTATATCGATATTAGTTTATCGCGTTCACGTAACTCCGCGACTTTTATTTAATATCACGAATATATGTAGTGTGTATGTATGTATGTATGTATGTATGTATAGATATAAGTCATTATACACAGCTTCAGGACACAGATAAAACATATACCACTGTACATATATATATATGTATGGCATAAATACATATTTTCGATTATAATATATTTACTAATATTTCATTAATTTGTTTTTTTTCTCAAATTTTTTTTTTTTTTTTTTTTTTTTTCAAATTCGTTATTAATATAGTTATGTAATGAATTGCCTATATCTATTTCTTCTTCTTTGATATAACAAGTATAATATCGTACCTACTATAATATCCCGGAGATTGTGGACTTTTTCGTCTTTAGATCTCTCTGTATCTAATTCTCTAAATTTATCAATATTTTTATAGTAGATATAAATTAAAAATGATTTTTGACGACAAAGCGATAAGACGACAAGAAACAAAAAAAAAAAAAAAAAATTCATGAATGAATGAATGAATGAATGAAAAACAATAAAAATAAAATGAGAAAGAAAGCAAAAAAAAAAAGAGAAAGCAAAAAAATTCGTGAAATCTCGCTAATATGTATATATACGTGCTACGTGCCAGCACACTGTGCTTCGGTTGAGTAACAAAACCAACCTACTTTCGATATATATAATAAATTATCGTCTGTACGGCAGGTAGTTATATGTGTGTATATATATACGTAATTATTTATATATAAATTTATGTATACGAATTTCCAAGAAATCAAGTGACGTGACATACAATTTTCGGAAAAACTTGAAAGAAAAAGAAATCGAAAAAGAAGAAGAAGAAGTAGAAATGTGTCAAAGAATATAATAATATATATATATATTTATGTATACTCACGATATAAAATCCACAAATACATACAAATATAGGTATATAAATATACATATAAATAAATAAAACAATTTAACAAAAAATTTAAGCAAATCAAAATTAGTATTTAAACTCAACTTATTACATATGTATAAGCGCATACATTATAGGTATACATATATACATATACCTAATCGCATAAGTGTCGATATTTATTCGCGATCCTGTTTTTTTTTCTTTTCTTTCTTTCTTTCTTTTAATTTATGCTCTTTTTTCTATTAAGTCATCGAACGGATCGAGGTATAATAGTTATAGGCTCTACCAATCGATATATACATATATAATGTATATACATATACATATGTATATTTATATTATACATATACATGTATATATATATAGAGATACAGATGCATACATACCTATATAACATGTATACAGTATAATACATTAGTTCAGTTATACGGTTAACGGTTCACGCCCGTCTTTCGTATTATTACACTAACGTTGTATGTATAATGTACTACAATACACACTTAGCTTCTAAAGGTATGATATCTAATGTATAGCTAGAGAGAAACGCGATACTTGTTCGATGACGACGATGATGATTATTACTATTATGATAATAATGATAATAATAATACCCTTACCCATTGTGAAGAATAATCATTTGAGAATTATTATGCACAATGAATAAATAAAACAAATGAAAAAAATTATAACTGCAGTTATATGTATGTACGATTTATAAAAAGAAAAATAAAAGGAAATAGGGAGAGATTGTCGAACTGTAAAACTCACCCTGTTGCATTCGAGTGCTTCGGCGCTGTGTTCCTCCTTGTGTTTGAAGCAGCTGCTACACTTGCTTTTATTGAAAATATTCGGCGCAAACTTCCGACATTCCGAGGCGCCGCCCCGACTCGTCGTCGTGTTAGTAGCGCTCGATCCCGACACCGACATAATATTATATATTTATTATTTTAATAAGAATAATTAAATCGTTATAATAACAATAACAATAACAACAACAACAACAACAACAATAATTATTATTATTACGATATTATTTCAATTTGTTTTTATTCTTTCTTTCTTTCTTTCTTTCTTTATTATGATTTAATAATCAGAATCGACAATTTATATATCCGAAAAAATTCATCGCTTTTAAACGAAGAATACAATTTTATTCATCCAAATAATGAAAAGAAAAAAAAAATAACGTATACATATATATTTTTATTCACTGACACGATATCATACACTGCATTGGACATTATTATCAACTAATTTAAACGAAGCACAAAATATTATATATGTTGTTGTTTTTTTTTTTTGTTTTTATATTCTTTATCTTTTGATTTTTTAAATCTTTTTGTTTTATTATATTATTATTATTATTATTATTATTATTAGTATCCGAAAACGCGCGCACCTATGTTATAGTTTTAGTTGTAGTTGTAGTCGTCTTATTTTCTCATCGTATATATATATATATACTATATATATATATATATATATGTATAATAAACATACGAAAGTATTATACAAGTCAGAGTTACTCACTTTATATTGTTATAATTATAGTTATTATATGTATATTTGCACCTGGGTTACGTCACACACAATGAACGTAATTAGCACGTGCGTGATTTAACGCGCGCTGAAGATAGACGTAAACACACACACACACACACACACACAACACAAACACTGACTTAAACCACGCACAATACCTGCTGTACTACACACGTATAATAAATGTAGACGTAGAAACGGAACACTTGTTTATTTGCGTCGTCAATGACGACGAGAGAATCTTTCTAAATTTTCCATCTCGTTTCTAATATTACGAGAGAAATAAAATCAATCTTACGGTACAGAATATATGCGTATATGTGTATATATATATATTATGTCCGTACACTGGTATAGCAGTCTACGTAATATTACACGATGATGATGATAATAATAATAATAAGGAAAAAATAAAGGTAAAACTTAACGTAGGCGTTAAGCACCACTAATCTAATCGCGTGATTGCCAATTGTCACTCACTCCGTTGCTCTCGCTTAGCTCACTTGTTTATCTCGACCTTGCTGTTGCTCTGTTGCGCTACTGCCGTTGCTGTCTCGCAGGTACCGCATAGGTTGTACGAGATAGATACCTACATACCTATGTTCGATTTCGTATCGTTATTCGATATTTTAATGCCTATGTTCACTCGGTTGGTTAACGTTTATTTAATAAACGATTATTAGTTTAATAAACTATTAAGTTTATATTCAAATTAGCACCGTAATTTAATTTTGTACTTTATAAAGAAAAGATAAGAAAAACATACAACGATGAAAATCTTTAGAATTTGTTTACAACTTGTCAGCGATATCGTATTTTTTTGTATTTACGATTTATGAATTATTTTAATGATGCGAACCGAAAATGAAACTACTTTCTTTTATTTATTTATTTATTTTTTCTTTATTTGTTTATTCATTTATTTCGTACTCACTGTTGGTATTATTGTTATTGGTTTTTTTGTTATGTAAATTATGATATTTTTTATATTGTCGTATTGCCAGCACGTGTATGAATATTTTCGTCATAAATATTCGGAGAAATATTTAACTTACGTTACGTAGACCGATACTCGAAGAGTATAAAAGTAACGAAAAAATAAAAAAAACAGCAGCTTATTTATTATTTTTTGTTTTATTTTATTCAATCCGTTTTATAACAGCCGTGTAATGAAAGGTGATGGAATAGCGGTTACACGTAAAACGAATTGACGAACTGATCAAAACCTGGGATAAAACACAGGTGGGTAAGTGTAGTCCGGATTTTATTAGTCGTTTTTTTTTTTTCTTTCTTTTTTTGTTTATTGTTGTTTTGTAAATAATGAGAGCTTCTTGTATTAAATATCTTCTTTATTAGCCGTCCTCGTTTCTGTATTCCTGACCCGGCTGCTTATTATCGTTTACACTATTTAGTTTAAACATTTTTATTACACCCCGATACTCCATTACGAAACACTCGCGACCGCGATCGCACTCTCCTCGCCCTAACTCTCTCTCAGTCCATCTGGCTTTATACCTTCTTACTCGACCGCTCGACGTCTCTGGCCTGTCGGCTCTGCTTTCCTTAGGCCAACTAACCGCGCGACGACGAACGCAAAATGGCGGCGATCTAACACGCCGCGAAATATAGTCCCTAACCCCGCGAACGTTCAAACGAAAACCGACTAACGCATATATGTATAAAAAAAATTAAATAGCTTTCTTAATTAAACAGATTTTTATGTATCAGGAATAAAAACTATTTGGCAATATCAATCCGTTCTATGAAAATTAATTATCATTTATTTTATCGCACGCTTTGAATTAATTTTCGAATATTTTAAGCGGAGGAAATTCGGTTCTCAGAATTCGCACGATACTCGTTTGTGGTATTTTAGGTAAAGTTAATGTTCATAGTAATTTACAAAAATTAAATATCCTATTTTGGTCGATTTTAGTCAACGAAATGGAACGATGAATAGAAAATTCAAATTTAGCGGTGATCAAATTAGCGACTATCAATCCTCCGGTTGATGTAAACTTCCGGTTAATTTCCCGGTATTTACATCCGTTCCAAATCATTCCGTAGTTCCTAGTGTTTACGAAGACAGAAAAGATGGTAGATGAAGGGGGTGACAGGTTTGTAGTTATAATAATACAAAATTTATTATCGTTTAAACAATCCGGTTGATTATGATGTCTAAATACATTTCAAAACACCTTCGCATCGTCTAATCACTTTCCCCCTCATTACACGCTTCAATAAAAACCCCTATATTTCACATCAACACAACAATTATACAGATTGATACTCTTACGCTATCTAATCGACTGTTTTGATATTAAAAATATCGTTTTTTATTTTTTTTAAACCCCGAATAAATTATCCTCAATATACAAAAAACGTTTCGATAATAATTACGGTTTATTATCAAAGATTATGAAACGTTTAACACAAAGTCCAAATAATGACAAACTTCGATTGAATAACATAAATTCGTTTACTTTATAAACAGTTTATTAAATATTCGTATATCACTCTATCGTTAAAACGATTATTATGAATTAACATCACCACCGAATAAGTTTATTTAATCAAAACAGACGTTTCTATAAAACCAAACGCTTTGCCAGACCTTAGACTTGTTACCTAAAATCAAATCACTGTTACGTAACACAATTGAAATATTAAACTGACAATAGTATTAAAATTTTCATTTATCCATATCACAAGATAAGCTTTTGTTGTTAATCCTTTGTCCGTACGGACATTTAAATTACACTTTTTTATTACAATAAGCAAAATATTTTCATTTATTTATTTATTTGGTCAACAAAATAAAAAAGTATCAAATTTTTGCTTCTCTGTAGCGTAAAATTCCTAATACAATATTTTTTAATAAAATATTTTAAAGAAAAACTGTGTAATCAATTACAGAGATGACTCTTCGAAGGTTGCTATTATCCGAGAGGTGTACGACGGCGAGAATGCTCATGAGACGTTTGAATACGAGCTAGAAAGAGCTCTAGAGTCAGAATGCAATCTAATAGTAATCGAGCCATCAAAATTAGGGGATGAAACATCCAGATGGATAGCCGTAGGAAATTGTCTGCATAAAACAGCAGCTTTGTCGGGTCTAGGAGCGGTATTAACAGGTCTGTTGTATAAAAGAGATCAAATAACTGACTCAAAAACGCTAAGAAAGCGAAGAAAAAAAAAAAATGGAAACTAATATTCATTTTATCTACTGCAGGATTGATTTGGGGAGATCGACCTTACCTCTGCGGTCCTCTTGGATTTACTTCTGTAATAAGTTGCGGTTTATACACAGTTTCATGGCAGTTTGATCCATGTTGTCAATACCAGGTTGAAACAGATACGAGTAAATTACCGCACGTTGAATTACTCGCTGTACTTGGTCCCTCTTCGCCTACATTTTTGGTAAGGCGAGACGACAGACGAAGAAGAATACTTCATACAACGATAACGTTGATGGCTCTTGGTATAAGCGGTTGGAGATTATACCAAGCTTTCAAATGAGATAGAATTTTTCATTAAGAAGACCATCGCTTTGAAGCATCATCGCTATTTGGCGGTGTTTGAACGATGAAGTTAGAACGGTAGAAGATGAAACGCGAGAAAATGAGTATCGCAAAGATAAAGAAAGTAGTGAGAGAATCGAAAAATTAGGCCAACTAAACTTGTTATACGTTAGATAAATACAGACACACAACAATTAAAACAACAGTTTATTTATGTTTTTTTTTTATTTTTATTATTGTCAACAGATTTATTCAGGCCAAACGATATGCGTTTGTAATATGATGTGGTAAGAATCTCCCGGTCCATTCAGGCTCGTAGATTCTATTTATCCTTATAGCACGAGGGGGGGTGGGTGGGACGGTAGATTGAGGTGGAGAAAGGATACAACAATATTGAGAGGGTGTATGTACGTTTAGTTTGTAAATACATAAGTTAGCTAGAATATGTTATTATCATCTTTCAGTATAAAACAATGGGAGTATTACGGATCTTAGATGATTATTCCTTTTCACATTTTTCATGTATTTTTTTATTTTCATTTTTTCGTTTTAAGATTTTTCTTTTTTTTTTTTTTTCATATATCATTTTATTCCCATTAAATTGTTATTCGATTCTATGAATGAATATACCTTATACGGATGAATACTCCCCGCGCTAAACTCAGGAGAACCTTTGGCCCGATAAAATGAAAAAAAATCACAGTTGCCGATATATAAGAATGTTAAATAAATACACAACAAATAATGTGATTACATTTAAATCAAGTTATTAGTTACTTTTCTTTTATCTTTCTATCTCAAAACTCTTCAGACTTCAATTATTAAATTCAATTTAAATAAACGTGATACATGATTAAAATCGTCTCGTGATGAATTTATTCACGTTTGTAAATATCCTGTTATATTTTCTACTTCTTGAGTCATTATTATTTCTTTTCTTTAATTTTGAAACAGTCTGCGAGGAGTTGCAGAGCACTTTACCTCTTCTTATCTACGACGAAAATATCAAATTTTAAATATTTAGATTGAATAAATCTTTTTTTTTTCCTCTATTTTTTTCTTTACACAATAAAATCTCACCTAATTTAATCCTATCGCTTGCGTAGATGCAGAGATAATAATATGTCTTTCATTATACTGGATAGTTTTTTTTCTTTATTTTTATTTTTATTTTTTTTTCAGATCAGAAAACGAGATCTTATTTTAAAACAGTTTATAATTTGAATGAAGAGATAATCAAAATTATTCATTAACGTCTAATGAAATTCTTTGCTCTTAGTATTAATGTCCACCAAAATTTAAAGCATAAAAAAGAAACAATTTTTCTTTCTTTTTTACTATAATAATTTGGTTCTATTATACTTGAGCTTCTCTCGAACAAAAGACAATGTTTCTTAATTATTGTTAAAATTAAAACTGCTTATAGGCCCAGCTACTCTAGTCTCTGCAGGTTTTGAAGTATCTACTTAAGAATCCTGTGATCAGTACATAAATAGAAACGGATTTTATTTCACATAGAAAGAGAAAATAAGAGCGTGAAAAATCTTGGAGAAAGTAGAGATTTGAATAGTTTGCTTTCTTCAAATGTGTTGCAAAAAATACGTTACTTCTTATTCTTTTCTCACAATAATATTCCCGTGTTCCCTCGTCAGAATGTATTTTGTTGTTCAAACATTCATAATCTGCTGTAAACTTTGATAGGTTTGTTTGAAAATTTTTGTATTTTCTCTTACTCAAAGGCTGTGAGTTGAGTTGCTCTGGTTTTCGGTATACTCCGCTGTGCTAAATGTTAAACTTGTTCCTTTTTCTGTCTAAAAATAAATACGAATAATAATCCGGAAAGATATATTCGTTAATAATTTTAATCTTTACTGTAAATTGAAGAAGTTTGACAAAAGCGATTCGCATTTGCTTGCATTTATTCTGTCTATAAAAAAAATTTACGTATTTGGTAATAATGTTTTTTCCTGTTGATTGTTGGATTTTTTTTTTTTTTTTGTAAAAAAAAAAATGGATTCGATGTTATCAAGAGTTAAAGAATTCATTGTTCCATCGCAAAGACACAATGATCATCTCAAAGCTTAAATATAAAACTGAATGAGATTTGCATAAAAATTGCATGTCTGAACATTGATCAGATTTTTTTTATTATTATTTATTTTTTTTCAAGAGATGATCGATCACAGCAGTTTTTCAATTATTTCATAGAAATAAAATGCTTTAGCCCATCCCCTCAGAAAAGAAAAAAAAACAAAGAATAAAGTAAAATTGCGGGCCCGTAGTCTTAACGTGTAAATAATGTAAACATGTCCCACTGATTCGGGGCTTGTCGTAATTATAATAATAATAAAATATAGTTTTAAATAGTACAAATGGTCTTTTAATGTTTTTTTTTTTTTTTATTCATATTATTTATTCAAATAGAAAAGGTGTAAGAGTTTAAAATTACGCTATAACAATTGTTCTAAGAACAAAAATATTTATTATCAAAATAATTGAGTGTCTTTAAATGCTCTAAATTATCTTTCAAATATTTATGCCAATTCTAAAATCTGAATTTCATTATTTCATAAAAATAGTATTAGTTTATTGATTTATTTTCATTATTTCTACTAAGTAATATAAATAATTAATATAACATCAGAGCTTTCTCATTTAAAAATCAATTCACCAACTATTCGGACTCTAGTTCAACGTTTAATATCCTCAGATACTTATGTGATTCTTAGAAGGATTACCATTTCATCAGTAATTTAAAGCAACGTTTTTAAAGACTAAATTCTTTCTCATTATTCATTTTTCTCCACTTTTTTTGCACGTTTTTTCATCAACCAAAAGTATACGCTAGGGAATATCGATCGAAGAATAATAGCAGCTTTTGGTGTAAATGTGGCGACTGTTACTTCGCTTGCCTCTTGCAGCAAAGCCTTCAACACTTCGTCCGCAACATATTCTGGAGAAAAGCCTTTCTCCGTATTCTCGTCCATAACTGTACGGAAAAAAAAAATACATTCTTGATTATGTATTATATTTATAATATCACATGTAAATCTGCTTATATTCTTTTTGGCAATTTTTTTTTCTTTCTTTTTTAATAACTAATACTATTTAAAAAAAAATATCAATTGAGAATCTCACCTCCGTACGTTTCACCGCTACCAGTTATAGCGTTTAAAGACAAAGCAGTATTTATATACCCTGGACTAACTACGGTAATATTGATGTTATGCTCAGCCAGTTCTGCCCGAGTAGTGTCACACCATGCTTGCAAAGCATGTTTCGAAGCTGCGTATGCAGATCTATTACAAAATGAAATGAAATTGCTTTTCATTAATTAAATTTTTTCTTTTAAAATCATTTTCTCAGTTTGAAAATTCTGAAGCTTGACGATAATATGAAGAAGCGTAATTCAATTATTTAAATTCTCATTTTACTAAGAATATTGACTTCACCTGTAAGGTATAGCGATACGGCCTTGTACGCTGCTGATGCAAACGACATGACCAGATCTGTGCTCCAACATAGAAGGTAAAACAGCTGTAAGAAGTTAAATATGGATTATGAATATTAGTGTGTACAAATTGGTATCAGTTTTTGGCTGGAGTTTAAAATAATGAAAAAACCGTTTAAATTTCGTTAAGATTAAATGTAATACAAGGCTTAAAAGTTATCTTGAAGAGACTGAAAATGAATTCTAAAAACAAAAACGAGCTTTTCTAAACAGTTTTCAGGTTTTGGACAACAAATCTTCTCACCCTTCGTCAAAGCGATTAATCCAAAATAATTACACAGCATAACTTTGATATCAACATCCACTTTTGTGTGAATAACTTCTCCTCTGTATGTTATGCCTGCGTTATTAATGAGTATATCTATTTTTCCATGAATCTTCAACACCTTGTCTATCTCTGACGGTATAGCGTTCAGATCTGTTACATCTAGGGGAAGAATGACTGGAGGATGAGTGGGTACTGTCTGAAATAAGTGTAGTTAATTAAATTAAATATTTATAATTGAAAATAGACATTGATGGTATCTGTAAGTAAAAAAGAAATCAACAAATTCGACAAGTAACTTACAGGATGTTTGTTCATTAGAGCAGACTTGACTCTTTCTAATTCTACTTTTCTCCTTGAAGCCAAAATCAAACGACAACCGCAACTGTAAAAAGTGTGAGCCAAAGCCTCGCCGAGACCTGAACTCGCGCCGGTTATCATAACCACCTGATAATTAAAATTTAAGCAATCTTTGAGGAAAATAAAATCATGTTTTGTATAATTTTTTTTAAATATTTTTTTCTGACATTGTAGCTGTTAGAAATTATAGTAAGAAATACCTTTCCTGCGAGCTTCGTCTTCCTCCGTTTTTGCATGATAATATCATAAAGGTGATATAATAGCCAGGGAAAAGTGACGGGAATACATCCGAGACCAAATAACCACCACATGATGTTCCAGCTAATTATTTTGTCGTTTTGTTTCATAATTACGTAGATACTGTATGTATGATAAGGAATAATTCGAGGTTATATTTGGCTCTTTTGTGTATACTCAAGACATCTTAGGTACGACGAGAAGTTGGCTGTGTGTTGTTAAAGTAGTGGGGTGATGTGAGAATCGATGTGAGAGTTTTAAGGTTTGACGTATCGAAATATATAAAAGAAATGTACGGGTTTGATATATATCGAGATAAAACATACCTATAGTATAATAATGTAATAGTGAGTGTACTTCGTGTGATATAAGGAGAACTTATTTCCAATTTAAGAGTTTAGAGTTAAATATAATATTATGTATTATTTCGGACGTTAAGTTGTGGTTATAAAACGTACATAAAATATACAATAAGAATAAAATAATGCATAAAACAGATCGATTGATACTATGTGGTGGAAGATAATGCAATAGGTGAATTAGAACGAAAAAAAAAAAAAATTTATTTAAAATAAAATCCGCGTGTAAATGTAAATCTCGATGGACCTAACTTGACTTAAGATGGGGTCAAACTAGGTGGTGTAATAATATAGCTTAAAACGCAACGATGTATTGGCTGCGTGACTGTTAAACAGATGTATAGAAAAGAAAAATAAAGGGATAAAAAGAAAAATCCTTAAAAAGCAGCTGTTTTAATGTAAATAATACGAATGTATTTAACCGTATAATACGTAGTATAATGGAAGCGCCCGAGAATGAACAGCAATACGTGGCTTTCCCGCTTTCAACAAACATGCACGATTCAATGCAAGAGACAATAATATCACACGAAGAAATATGCGAGCCTGTAGTGGACGATTGCGTATTGTCAGATAGTTTACCCGAGGTAACAGTTAGCGAAGTGGAATCGCGAATAACCGAAGTTCAAGCGGCGGTTGAAATATTAGCATCAAATTCGGACCCAGAAGACGACGACAGTTCGTCGGTATATCCGATATACATAAAACAAGAAGAACAACAGCCGTATACGTCGGGTGACGACGAGTCAATGGCAGTCGAGGCGCTGCGTCAGCTGGGCGGAATGTACCCGTGTTTTAATGAGAAAAAAATATCATGTCCAAATTGCGCTAATTTATTTACCCATATTGAGATGGGTAAACATCATCCAAATTGCGCGGCTGTTAAATTATCATGTACAACATGCGGCGAAAGATTTGAAAGAAAAATCGATTTAAATAATCACATGGTTTGTCATCAAGTTGACAGACCACACGCTTGTCGAACTTGCGGTAATTTATTCAGATCAAAGGCAAATCTACAATCTCATATGGCCCAAGTACACCAAGCAGAAAGACCCCACAAATGCACTATCTGTAATTCGAATTTTCAAAGACCTTCAAGTCTCTCTAATCATATGAAAATTCATACATACGTCGCAGGCAGAGCAATAATGCAAACATCTAACAGCGTTGCTCAACAGACGGTAGAATCTTTCAGAAAATGGCCAGAAAATAGCAGCTCAGATTCACCCAGTACATCCGTACCCTCTTCATCGGTATCTTCCATTCCTAACTATGAAGTATCACAAGTACATTGGTCGATACCGACTTATAATTTTGGCACAGATCAGCCGGCTCTGAGTTCAAATCATCACGATAAAATTGACTCGTTACACGATTTTGCAGTAATGCCAACTGCGGATGTTTCCCAGTTTGAATATGCACAGCAAAACGCTATTAATCATCAGTACAATTTGTCTATGAATTCTGCTTTCAGTGGTCAGGATGGTTTAGTAAAGATCGAATCTCTGCCGTTCGCCAATAACGAGGCTAGGAGTCGTAGCTTTGTTGAGGTCGAATTGAGCGAGGGTAATCAACACACTTGTACTCATTGCGGGGTCAGTTTTTCTAGAGCTTCGTCGCTCGCCTCTCATGAGAAGATACACACTTGCAAGAATTGGAGTATGCCAGTCGAGTGCGAATTTTGCGACAAACAGTTCCAAGACAGCAACTGTTTGGCCACTCATCAAACAACTTGTGCTAAAAAGGTGATGAGAAACAATGCTGAACATGGTATGCCTAATAGTAAATGGGGGAAGCATGCGTGCGCAGATTGCGGGAAGAAATTTACCACCAAACAGAAAATGTTCAGACACCAGTGGATACATAGGAAAAAAACTCACTCCTGCGAAGTATGCGGTGCTCAGTTTGAAAAGCAACATGAATTGGACGAACATAGACTTTCCGCTCATCCTGGGGACTCAGCTTTTACTTGCGGTGAATGTGGGAAGAGTTTTGTCTCCAGACAGGGACTGTGGGAACATGCAAGAACCCACGCTGGCAGTCCAGCTCATTTTCACTGCGATGTTTGTTCCAAGACTTTCTCTTCTAGGCAGGGATATCTCATTCATCACAGAACTCACACAGGAGAAAGACCCTATGGGTGTAAATTTTGCTGGAAAGCATTCAGAGACGGAGGAACGCTAAGGAAACATGAAAGAATTCATACCGGAGAGAGACCACACGTTTGTCCATTATGTTCTAGGGCTTTTAACCAGAAGGTTGTGCTCAGGGAACATGTTAGGTGGGTTCATGCCGCTGGTAAAAATGAGACTGAAGTTACTGGTCCTCCTTTTAGGTGCCCGCTGTGCGGAGCACTGAATCAAGACCGGGATGAGCTGTGTGCTCATATTGTTAAACACTCTGACCAAATGATAGCCGAAGCCAAAGCCAAGACGAACAATAATGCTTCTAAGCCAAAGCCTACTAAGAAAAAATCGAAGGCTGCTTCAAGCTCGGGAACTTCTTCTTCTGGAAAACAGAACACTGGGAGTAGGTCAATTTCTAGAACCGAACAGAACGAAGCTCTGCTTTCTATTTCTGAAACCACGACTAAGACTAACGATAGCTTGCCTCAACTTATGGCTACCAACAAAACCAATGAAGCTTTGCTGCTAATTACATCCGCTAAGCGTAACGAAGCTCTTCGGCTTATATCAGAAGTTAAACAAAACGATTTACACTTGATAACACAGGGGAAACAGCAAGGGGATAATCATCTTCATATTCCGCAAATAAATCATAGAGAATCCCTAAATTTGACTGCTGAAGATAACAACAAACAGGGGTGCGACGTGCGCATGGTTTCTTCGGATCAACAACAAAGTAGCGGAAATTCGCAACAAGGAACTAGGCAGAGCGAAGCCAATAATTCAATGCACTTGATGTCTGGTTCTAAACAAAATAACACCGTACATTTGGTTGAGTCTAGCAAACAAAACAATACTTTGCATCTTATTTCAAAGCAGAATGAATCTTTGCCTGTACTTACTATACCAAATCCACAAAATCATGAAAACTTTTCCAGTCAAATAGCGCATATTAATAACGTCGATATGCCTATGAACATGGTAACTCATCATTCATCTCAACATCACGGTGATAGAACGTCGAAATCCCAAAATTCTGTACAGAAATCATTGATACAAGATAGAGGGTCACAGTCTAATCCTGTACAGGTTCAATATCAACATAGGGAAAGCGACGACGGTGAAGAATCGGTCTGCGGTATGTGCGGTGAAGAATTTACAAATAAAAACTTGCTTATGGAACATGTTAAAATTCATATATAATTCAAGTATTTCCGTAATGTCCAAATGTTTATGATATATATGATATATATCAGGACGCTACGGTGTTTAGTCTGATGATAATTAATTCATCATTTTCTTTACATATTTATTAAAATGGGTTCTCCAAGTTTAGACATAGAATATTATACATATATGTATACACAAATTGGTACATTCTTTTATTTCCTTCTTTTTTCTTTTTTGCTTTCAGACGTTGGTAGCTATCAACGATAGATAAACTGTCTGTGATTCGACTATTTTAACTCCTTGATACCGACAACGCTAACAAAGTTCTACTGCCAACGAACTGTACTATGTGTTAGTTACATCGTGTTTCTATAATATCGAAAATAAGTTCTTAATATCAGTTATCTGTTTAATATTTAATTATTTAACAATACTGTTATGTAACGCTGCTACATAGGTATAATACATGTATACATAAGATACAGGTAAAGAAATTCATTTTTAACATGTAATTTTAAACTAAATGAGAGCATATTATAACGTGACTATGGAATCTAGGAATATATCGTTATACATATAACGGAAAGTCGTCATATCGTACAGAAAAAAATAAATAAATAAATAAAGAGACTATAATGTATAATTAGGTGATTGTATTTTCGTAATTTTCGTCGAGTTTGTGATATATACATATATACAATATTATGGTTTTAAAAAATGAAAGAATGAAAGAACGTATAAAAAAAGAAAATAAAAAAAAAAACTGAAAAAAATTTTGTGATTTAAGTTTGTACAAAAAAATAAAAGAAAAAAAATTTTGTCTCTTTTTTAAAAAGAAAAATCGTTGATAGATACTAATTGTTAAGATAATTATCACATCTATTAATTTTTCTCGAATAATAATGCAGCAGCAGAAATAAAAAGTTTTTTTTTTTTTTTTTTCTTTTTTCTGGTGTCATAATTTATAGCATGTGTATATACCTAGTTATGTACAATATACAGGCTTGGGAATTATGTTACGTATGTACCACATTAAACAAACAAAAAAAAGAAGAAAAGTATAATTAGTTTCCAGTGACGATATCTCTATCTGTATGTTGTTTAGAAATAATAACTTTAAATATATTACTGTAATATATAATTTTTGTTATTATATAATATAATAACATTGGTTGGCAAATCATAACGATATGATACAAGTTATATTTTTCTTTCACGTATACATACATATACATAAATAATTTGTGAATAATTAAAACTGCAATATAGTCACATAATATGTAACTGCAACATGTTAATCGGAACAAAAATTCTGATAATTATGGCTAAAAAAAAAAGAAAGAAAGAAAGAAACAGAAAAAAACGATAAGAGAATAAACAACGTGACTATAATAAAATAAAGTTTACGAAAATATTTGCGTGTTATTAAATTATAAGATATGCAAAATTTAAATTTCATATTTTAATCAATACGAAAAGTTTTTATGGGTTTTAAGAATGTGGGTATAATACAGGGGGATGTTTTGGGATTGAATTATTCTTTTTTGTTTTATACTTCCCAATAATCTCGAATCTACGATATTTATATACATACATATACATATAATAATATTGATTGATATAAATTGGGATGGTAGTCACGTTTTTATTATTATTATTATTATTATTATTATAGTTAAAATATTAAAAACAAAAAAAAAACCATTGTATAAATTAAATAATAAATTCCAACAAAAGTATTTATAATTTATGTGTATCTACATACTACTACCGTTTGAATGTGTCAATATTAAACAGTATACATGTTATAATCATTAAAATTGGAATAAATGTTTCTTCATAATGAATCCTATCCTATCATACACACACATACACACAGATCTATGTATATTTATTTCATCAAAAAGCTTAACTTTGTCAGTATTATAAAATATATTCTGTGAACTGACAAAGCAAATATTATCTAAGATATTCATCTAATTCAAAGTATAATCCGGCTTTCATTTTATGCAATCAAAAATAAAAAAAAAATTCAAACTAGGACATAAATAGTTTTCACTTCATATTCAAAATAGTTTTCGCGGCATATCCCACAAGGAACTATCGGAGTTGCGTAGTCGGATTTATTTAGATCGGTCCTCGCGGTTCAAGCTAAATAAAAAAATAAAAAAACCGAGTGTTAATTTTGGACGATTTCAGATTTTATCGATAAACAATCATATGGGAAAAGAATAACGGATTTTTTCTACATAGATCAACGAAAGGGTGAGTCCAAATATTCATCAATATATATTTTAGAATCGTTTGAATATTTGAGGTTAGGTCGGACTTGAGCGTCATTCCCGGTATTGAAAAACACCTACTCATCTAAATCCACAATAATAAATAGTGGATTAAATAAATAATTGTATAATAAAAATCGTATTTATTATTCATAAATTCTCTGTCAACTTGACCCAAGTCGTTTTTTGACCAATAATCATCGTTCGCTTTGAACCGTCATTTACTTTGGCGCTATTTTTCACGTGGATTTCTCCCGGCGTAATGTTTAAGAGGTTATGTTTCCCGTAATCACACAACGACTGTAGTTCAACGACGCATTAGACTCTTCGAAGTGTAATAAAAGCTGTTATTATCGCCGAATAATATAAAGTGAATAAAAAATTTCGTTAAATCTCTACGGAGAATCGAAGCCATTTAATATGCCGACTTGGAATCAGATCCAGGCCCAACTCCGCAATCCAAACAATCCGGTTGTTTTTTTCGACGTATCAGTCGGCACGACGGAAATCGGCCGTATGATATTCGAACTTTTCGAAGACGTGTGTCCGAAGACTTCAGAAAACTTTCGACAATTTTGCACCGGTGAATACAGAAAGGATGGCGTCTCTCTGGGCTTTAAAGGAGCAATTTTTCATCGAGTTATTAAAGACTTCATGATCCAGGGCGGAGATTTTGTAAACGGTGACGGTACCGGGGTATTGAGCATCTACGGAGGTGGGACTTTTCCTGACGAGAATTTTACCTTAAAGCACGATTCGTCAGGACTTTTGTCGATGGCTAACAGCGGGAAGGACACGAATGGATGCCAATTTTTTATAACTTGTGCAAAGTGCAATTTTCTCGATGGTAAACACGTAGTTTTTGGCAGAGTTATTGACGGACTTTTGGTGATGAGAAAAGTTGAGAACGTACCAACGGGACCTAACAATAAACCCAAAATTCCAGTCACTATATCCCAGTGTGGCCAAATGTAGATTTTCTATTTATTTGTAATCTATTATTTTAATAAACGATTATTTTTATGCAATTCAGGTCTTACTTAATAATTTATCGCACTCATTAGTTACCAAGTTTATCCTTGAATTCATCGGATCACTTTCAACAAATTAAAGGCTCTTTTACCCTTTTGACAAAACAAACAATTCCTTGCTAGGGAAATTTTTGTAGAATTGACTGTAGTCCAAAGCCTTAAAAGTTTTTACAATAATTATATCGAGTCTGATTCTCCTTGTTCACAAAAAAATATACAAGCGTAGAATCAATACTTTGACATTTCCTCAATCTTTATTTTTATTTTTATTCCTCTAATGATTAGAAAGTAGAAGAAACTTGAACTTTCATCATGATAAAAATACATGCTAACGTGTCAGTCAAGTAAAGGAATGTGAAAGGTGTTACAGGTTTTTTTTATTAAATTAAAATAGGGGTAAATTGCAGGATTGATGATGGTCTATCGATCGGTATGGATACTCTACACTATCCTGGTAGTTGATGCGTAATTGAAACTGCATCGGTTTGATATTTAGTAAAAAGAATTGGATTGTTGGGTAAAAATAAAAGAAATGAATGAATTTTCTCTTCTATTGATTAGATATTTATTATTTTAATAATATTTTATACTAAATATGTATGTACATGATGAATAATGATCTTAATACTTTTAAACTTATAATATTTTAATAATATAATTAGTTTTTAAAAATTTTCCTGACAATAATATCGCTTAAAAATCTCCGAAGTGTATCAATAACTAAAATTTGATGCGATATATAGGAGTTTGAAAATATCTGGATAACTTATTACATATAATCCTTAAATCGATAAAGTTTTTGAGCTCAATACATGTATATCACTTGACATTGTTTCATAAGTATAAGAAAGACAATGTTCATTTGTATGTATTTACAATGAAGAGATGCATGTGTAAACTGCAAAACGTTTTTATAAATATAGAAAAAAAAAATAAGAAGAAAACAGTAGTAGGTTAAAAAATATGCAAATCTTCTTTGAGCCTCAAAAAATGAAAGCGTGATGTGCACTGTTTCTTAAAGAGTTTACAGCTCACGGTAACGACAGAAGAGGTTCTCTCCTTCTCGGTACCGAGAGCCGGAACGTATTCTACCGACTATTGCAAAACACATCCTCCTCGATTATATCAGCCGCGGGATGATCGTCGACTACCATGATGGGAGTAGCCCCATCGTGAAGACTCGATCTTGACAAAGACCTTCTGTACGCGTCCCGGGAAACGCTTCTTGTGAAGCTGAATCTTCTCGTGAGCTTTTTCGTGAGTGGAGGCGGGCTCTTCGGACTCTTGACCAATATCTCTGGGGTCTGTGGTCCCTGGATATGGGCGAGTAGGACCTCGGTTGAGTGTTCTTCGATAACGTCATACGCGTAGTTGATATCATCTTCAGATGCGTGTTCCCTAGTCACGCAAAATCTTAGGATATATTGTTCCTTGACTCTGGATGGTATCATGTGCAGTTTTCCAGAAGAGTTTATATTAGCTAGAAGTTCTTGGTTTAAAGAGTCACTGCCCTTTAGTCTGAAGCAGACAAGTCCGACTCGCACATCGTTGATGATTTCAAATCTCGTATCCTTGATCATCAGAGACTCGAACCTCTTGGCCAATTTTATGTGATTTCTTATGTAATTTTGAAGACCACTTATACCGTAACTCCGTATGACAAACCACAATTTGAGAGCTCTGAATCTCCTGCTCAACGGTACTCCCCAGTGACGATAGTCGATCGATTCGCCAGAGTTAGCGTGCTGAAGATAAAGCGGGTCCACCACCAACGCTGATGTCAATTTTACGCGATCTTTTACCCACAAACAAGAACAGTCGAAGTTAACCAACAGCCACTTGTTCGTGTTTGTATTGAACGAGTCTGCGTGCTCGATCCCAGCCATTAGTGGACGCAGTTCTGGACAGATGAAAGAATTTCCTGCATAAGCACCGTCCACGTGAAGCCAAAGACTTGGATATTGTTTGCAGATCGGTCCAATCTCTTCAAGATTATCGAATGAACAACATCCGGTCGATCCAAGGGTAGTGGAAACGAAGAAAGGTACCAGACCCTTCGCCACATCTTCTTTGAGAGCAGCTTCCAAGGCTTCTCCACGTAGAGAGCACTTCGCGTCGGGTTCCAATACCCGTAATTTAACGAGACTGATCATCGCCGCTTTTTCAACGCAGGAGTGAGATTCCGTTGAACAATAGGCAACCAGTCTGGGTAGAAACGCTGAATCTTCGGTTCCCGGGTCCTGCTCTTGCAACATTCTTATCGCCTGGTTTCTCGCCGCTAACATTGTTACCAAAATGCACTCTGATGCTGAACTCTGGATTACTCCACCCCCCTTCGACTCCTCATTATCGGACAAAAAATCTTCAGGAAGATCCATCGCCTTTGCGAACCAGTCTAGTACCACTGTTTCCAATTCTGTACATGCGGGACTTGCGGCCCACGAAAACCCGATGCATCCAATAGCGTCTGACAACATGTCTCCAAGAATTGATGGGAACGAATTTCCTGACGGGAAATATGCGTGGAATCTCGGATGCTGCCAGTGTGTTATCTGAAAATAAAAATCGAACAATTGCGATTAGTTAAGAAGTTAAAAAACTCAAGTAGTTAGCGAAAATCGTGCCAATGTGTTTAATCATAAATCGGAAACTCACCCCTGGCATTATTTTTGTGTCAACATCCTTCATGATGTCGTCCCAAGACTCCGGCTTCACAGGAGCCTCGCTGGGAAGAAGAGGTCTAAGATATCCAGGGTCGACATTCGCTGTGACTCTTTTCTTCTCAATATTTCCCAAGTATTCACAAATGTATTCGACCATCTCCTTACCACGAACACGGAATTCTTCAACGTCCATTTCTGCGGTCTAAAAATAAAAGAAAATCGAAAATGTTATTAAAGTCAAAAAGTGAAAGAAAAAAAATTGATAAATTTAAATAAAAACTTGGAAATTATAAGAGAGTGTCTATTCTCGGTATTTTCTCTATCGCTCTACGGCAACGTTTGATTACATATTTAGCTATCACCGGTAATTCAATATCGATATTGTATTAGCGATGCAATCAGGGTTGCAGATAAACAGGCGCTAAGTTCGTTAATAAAATAAAAAATATTGAAGTAAAATTTGAAACGAAGTTGTTGAGAATTTTTTTTTTATTTCTAAATTAATCTTCAAGAACTGTAAATTTATCGAAAATCCAAAATAGATAATTTTTCACGCTTACATTTTTATTCTTTTATTTTTATTCGGTTCTCTTGTAGAAAGTTTGTTCTCCAAATCGAACACGGTTCACTAAATGCTTCTAAAACAACTTTTTAATTATAAATATTTGAACTTGTATTTTTTTATTTTTTTTTCACTTCGTCTCCTCTGTCGCTGTATATTCCGTAACAACGGTTGAGACTTAGCGAGTTGACTGTGGCTCTCTGAAATGCGCAAAGCAGTTTTATACGGTCGGAAAGGTTCTTCCGGCGAACGTCAGACCTGCGCTGGGATTCACACCCTCCCCATGGCTACCTCGGTCTCACTAGCCTATCCAGGTGTTGAATAAATTCCCGTATAGTTTTAATCCGATCACTTTTCCCGCCATTAATTAATAACCAACGGAATGATCTTTCTCCGATTGTTCTTAGAAGTAAAAAATAAATTCCTTAGAAAATCATGGTTCTTTCAACAGTCCGAGGAAGCTTACCATTGAGTCAACGATTCGCATCTTATTTCTTCTTCTTCTTCTTCTTCTTCTTATTTTTACACTCGATTACCACGCGATCGGATACCGCAATTACATGTGTGTGTCATAAATATTAAAAAATAAAAATAAATAAAAGAATTAAAAAAAAAAAACAGTTTTTTTTTTTATTATTTCGATTTATTCTCTTCTCACATCATTTCTTGGTAAAGAATTTTTTTTATTCACGATACCTCGAATGTTTGACTATTTTTTCGAATATATATTTTTGTACTTTTTTAACGATCGTTTTGACTTTTTATTAGCGATTCTCATTCTTTTTCTTCTTCTTTTCTATATACGCTGTTCTATACTTAGGAATGAAAATTTCCTACAACGGGATAAAAAAGATGAAGTAGCGATTATATATTCATCGTAAAAACTCTACAGAATATTTTAATCTCTTAAAACAAAAATAATTTTCCTAATTGGCAATGATCATGAGTTTTATTATCTCCAAATTTACGTAGGTATATGCGACAGAGTTTGGAATGCGAATAAAACTTGTTAAATATCTGTTGTACCTTATTTTTATTTATTTTTTTTGATTTTTTATTAACCGCGAAGGAATTTGCCATGAATTAAAAATTCTTTTTTTTTTTTTTTTTTTTTTTTTTTTTTTTTTTTTTATATATATTTTTAGCTCAGTTTGGATAAAAGCTTTGATAGTTATAGTTACTTTGATTGAAAAAGAAAAATAAAAAATTTTGTAATGAATGAAGCAACTTAAATTTTTTATAAGGTTAAATACATATACATTATATCGAAATTCTTTGTTGCAAAATGACAAATTCATAGGTTCATTTCGAAATTTAGGTTTCTATATAATAAATATACGGAATCCCCATTGACGTCATTCGGTGTAATCGGTGAACGCTTACGAGATATTCAGAAAGAAAGAGAAAGAGAAAGAAAAACGGAGGGAGAAGGCCAAAGAGGAATATTATCCTATAAGTGCAAGATCTCAACGATATACGAATACTCGGTGTTTTTTTTTTTTTTCCTTCCCCCTCCCTATATATATTTTCATACGAGAATATAAGACCCGTGGCTGGACAGCCAAGCATCGCGTCGTGTTCCGATACCAATGACGTCATTAAACACGTCTGACAACGATCATCAGTATTTCTCTTATACTGTATAACTCGTTTTTAATTAACAGCTGTCTATACATTCATAGCACAGTTATTCACCTACCTTTTACTTCTGTGAACATGTGTATTATATTCTAACTCTTCGAACTCAAAGTTTGACTAAAATTATTAATAATAGAAACACAAAAACAAAAAAAATAAATAAAATAAAAAAATTAATGAAAAACCAAAGTTTACTAATTCTTCTATTATTTTTGTCTTTTATTTTATTTTTATTTTATTTTTATCCAAAAAATATGAAACTATATAACGATTCTGATTTTTCAATTTCTATACATAAGTATAATAATTCTTTGTCTTACTTTGTTGTATTTTTTGTTTTATTGTTTTTATTGTTTTTTATTTATTAGTTTTTTTTTTTTTTTAATTCCATATAGCGCGTTCACCTTGTGTATAGGTATATACGCGAGTTTAATACGCGTCACGTTATTCAAAAAGAAGTATATGTATACGTATGTATTTAATATCGTGTGTAAGTTATGGTTTAGTCTTGCAAGATGCCCGAGGGCAGATAAGATTCTACGTACGCACGAATATACTAACTGGTTTTACAATATAAAAATTTTACTCATATACCTATATACCAAACACATCCGACATTAAAATTTTTTATAATCTCATACCTGCTGTATATAAATAAAATTGTTTATAACAATTTTAATTAGTTCTTATTATTATTATTATTATTATTATTATTATTATTATTATTATTATTATTATTATTATTATTATTATTATTATTATTATTATTATTATTATTACGATCTTAAAGAAAAAACAAAATTCACGAAAGTGTTAACGTCACTTTGTACATACTTATATATATATATATGTATGTATACATATAAATTATTACGAGGATAACATTTTCACGTATTATTAATTCATCATTGTCATCTTGTATGTATACATCATCCTTAAACTTTTTCCAAGAATTTAATAAATTGAGTGATGATCGTTGATGTTGGTTAAATTCTTTATTATCCTTTAATTTAGTTTGATAAATTGACTAACATCGACGATTATCTAATCTAAATTAAAGGATAATAAAGAATTTGACTAACATCAACGAATTACTCAATTTCTACAATTCCTTGTCACGAATAAACCTGCTATATAGGTATATGTGTATAGGTAGCTAAATAAAGAAATAAAGTGAAAAATGGTAGGTAGGTAGGTAGGTATTTCCAAAAGTATAAAGGGAATGTCGAAAATATGATAATTACTGGCCACTTTCGAAACTGCTCTGTAACTTAGTTATATATAGGTATACAGGTATATATACATATATACCGTTCAAGGAATTTCCAAAATGGTAAAATACGTGACCTTCTTACTATAAACCGTCGATTCATGCCTCGATATTCTCCATTCTTTGATAAAACGAAAAAAAAAATAAATAAATAATAATAATAATAAATTCTAGACGCCGTTGGTAATACGGTTTTACCAAGAGCTGGTTACCTATGTATTATATCATCATTAGTATAACCACGCGTCGAATGAGAATAAAAAAAAAAAACCCATTTCTATATAAATTTTCCGAAAAATAAATGAGATACATAAAGTCTTCCGGGTTTAGCACGTGTTCCTTTATTTTTTTTTTTTTGTTTTTCTTTATCTATTCATCAATCAAACTGCGGCATATGTATATGAGACGATGAAAAATAATTACTGTACATCTTATACGTATAAGACTTTATAGGTACATATTAAACAGTTAGGTTAAGTTTCGCATCGACATATACCCTAGCTGAACTCTTCTATCGAACGAATTGCGGAGGAGAAGGGGCTTAAACCCCTACGGGGTTTTATGTATAAATAGCTTATACTGGCTGGTTTCCTCTTCATCTACGTTTAGAACGCTTCGTTGAAGCGGCGCCTTCCGCGTGAATTCACTCAGCCACCAGCTTCATAAAACTCGATATTCTACGACCAACCGCCATTCCGATACACATAATCGAGACACACGTCGAGTTCATAAGCCCGATAAGGGTAGAGTCGTGGCGTTGGACACATCGTTGCAAAAGATACAGGGGTGTTATGTTTTTATTTACGTTTTATTTTTTTGTTTTTTTTTTAACTTTTTCAATTTTGTATTTATTCATTTATTTTTTTTATTTTTTGTCATTATTATTATTATTATTATCAGGTTTCATTTTCTCTGATTGGAAACTATCACAATCATATTTTTATTATTTATTATTCGGTTCTTTTCTATTCAGACCTTGAAAAATCGCGAATGTATAACGCGGGTCAAATTCTTGTCACTTTTTTTGTTTGTTTATTATTAATCTTTATTTCTGAACAACTATACGCCGTGTTTTTAGATCGTTAGACGATAATAACAAACTAACCAAAAAAAAATAAAAAAATTCAAAAGAACAATAATAAAATTATCCACTTATACATATACAGACCGCTTGATGTATAACGAAAAAGTTAAGTTAATCAAACCTTATAGTTATATAACTATGAAGAACAAAGAGTAGAAGAACAAAAAAAGGAAAGAAAATAAAAAGAAAAAAAAAAAAAAAACAAACAAGACTTATACCCATTACTACATGATAGTCTTAATGACTGTGTAGAATTTACGGTGATTTATCGAACCTATGATTATACTACATGGGTGAAAAGAAAAAAAATTAAAAAAAAAAAAAAAAAAGATCGTTTCTTTTTTATTTCTTTTATCTTTTTCTTCAAACGGAACATCGAAATGTATGAATAAATCAATAATTTCTATATATATATATATATATATATATATATATATATATATATATATATATATATATATATATATATATATATATATATATATATATATATATATGTACCGTTTTTTAGAAGATATTTTATTAAATATATTTTATATAGGTATATATGTATAAGTGAATGACAGGATTATTGAACACGTGTTTTATCCTTGGGCTATATTATAAGAAATTGAAGAGATATCGAATAGAGGAATATAGATATATCATTAATTATATATGCATGTGGAACTTGTGCGAATTTTTTTTTTTTTTCGTTTTTTTTTTTTATGTTCTTTAAGCAAGCTTCAAATTTCATAGCTAAATAATTTATTCAATTATTCATTAATTATCTTCAAATTATATATTCAAGAAATAAATAACATGTAATAATTATACATGATAGATATACATACACATATAAATACGTGTATGTATGTATAACCTATCTTTCTATTTATTTATTCATTTATTTATTTTATTGTAATTTTGGTTTTCTTTCAAACGAAGTCGTTGTTTCTTTTTTTTTTTTCTTTATTTATTGTCGTTTACATCAGATATGCTATATCACGTTAGTTTAATATTGTTAAACCATAACGTAAAAGAAACGTGCAATTATTTATCTTTATTTTTTGTTTTTTTATTAATTCTCGATTACGAACGTCCGTTGGGACTTCGTCCTCTCGATGGAGATGCAGAAGGTGATGGTTCCGGGCTACATCCATTGCTACTTCCTCTTCTACTGTTGTTATTGTTAGTTTTAAGTCGAACCATAGTATCCAGATGACGAAACCTAGTTAATCAATAATTAAAAAATTAAAATCTGTAAACTTTGTATATACCTAACTGCGTGTAGAAAACTTGATAGATAGCAATAAAAATCGATTATCTACATACGATATGTATATTCAATAAATCAAAAATTAATATTTCTTTTATTTTTCTCTTTCTTTCTTTCTTCTCTTAATTTTACCTCAAAGACAATTCTCCAGTATCAGAAGCGGAGTCACGTGATTGAAGAAGATACGCCAGTGGCCAAGATATCCATGAATGCCTATCCATGAATGAATAAACCAATAAATTATAACAATTAATGTACATACATTCATAAAAATGAAATTTTTTATAAATTAATACGAACGCTGTATGGGATGTGCTGTTGGTCCCTACACCACCGATAGTCGCTTGAGTATCGAGTTTCGCTGTTGGTTGATTCGGGGTTTTAGTAAACCCGGGTTGAATCGCAGGATCCGATACCATACGGACGAAGAATGATCGTCTCTGTTCGAGAGTGGCCTTCCTCTTCTTTTCCCTAATGTCTGCAAGTTCGTCCATCACATCCTGCGCGATGAAGAGAAACAATGACTTTTTATAAAATTGATATATAAGAAATTCTCATTCTATATAATAACGGAGATTTTCTGAATTCCGTAATCTGAGAATCGTCGATTAATAAACGCATATACGATATATATATATTTTGTACCGCATATGCGGAAATCAGTGGAAATTAAACGTGTGACAGGGGAAACCACTCTGTAATTAATTCAGTTTCAAAGGTCAAGGCGATAACGGATTGTAGAAAATTATTTCATATCGTATTTCTACGACGATAACCACATCCTTAGAATAACCGTTTATTAACATGACTAGAAGTTTTCAAGGCTTACGTTACGTCGATCATATCGTATTATCGATTATCAGAAAAGAGAATCTCGACGGTTCTTACCTTAGACTCCAACAACTCGGATGCAAAGTCTGTTATAACTCCCCACGCGGTGTCTAAAATCATATGAAAAAGTTTGAAAAATGACGAAATAATTTACCCATGTATTTACATAAAATTCGATAAACGATTTTTAATAATCAATCATCTTACCAACGTCATTTTCAGTCGCGTTTGGTGCTGCCAGAGCAAATCGTATGGTATAACGTTGATTAACGCGGGCTGGTATCATGTGAATTTTTCCCGAATCGTTAATGGTGCTTAAAAGTTTTTGATTTAATTTATCCGATCCTTTGGCACGGAAGCAAACTAGTCCAAGCTAAAAACAAAACCAATATTGACGAGAAAAAAAACAAATAGAAATAGTTTAATTTTCTCAAGCTAATTTCAAGCAGATGATTTTTACCCATAAAAAAAATTTATGGCTGTTTGTAGGACTTCAACGACACGGGAAATTGAACTCAACTTTACCTCGTGTCGTGACAATCATCATCGATAATTAATTAAACTCCAATCAATGATACAAACTTAACAATTGCTTGGAAATAATAAAACTGGAATTTTATCATCATATCTTAATTGTTATTGGACAATTATCCCGATGATAGATCAGCGTTTGTATAAGAATAATAATAAAAAACAAAAAAAATGAAATAAAAAAATCTCTTGGAAATATTAATAAATAATTGTCGCGACAGATTTCAGAGAAGAAAAAAGAATCTTTAATTTTCACAGACTCAATCGTCATGGATCAGACAAGTGTTAAAAAATAATTAAGGGGAACTCCAACTATAATGTATTATATATATATTTAAAAAAAACAAAAAAATTGCCGTTAAAATTGCCTTAACATTTCCTGGTCTATTTTATTCTTGGTAAAACTAAGTGTCAGCATAGGTGTTACCTAGTGATTCACACATATCCAAAGTACAAACAGTGACGGGAATCCTACGATCATCTTAGACTTTATAATTACACAATTCACTATACGATGGTCAAGAACCTCATATTTATGGATATGATTTTCCATTTTATTATGAAATATCATAAGTATTATGATGCACCAAGTTAGTTACGGTATTGAAACTGTTAATAGTGATAGGAAATACCAACACGATTAATAAATCTAATTTATTAATACTGACCACAACGTCGTTACAGACTTCAAATCTCGTGTCTTTTTTTACCAATGATTCAAATCTCTTTGCCAGATTAATGTGACCACGTATGTATGACTGGAGACCAGATATTCCATAATTTCTGAACACAAACCACAACTTTAGAGAACGGAATCTCCTGCTTAACGGGATACTCCAATGTCTGGAAAACAAAAAAAAAAAAAATCATAGGAAAATAAATTTTTTATTTTTTTTTCTATCTTCATACGTACCTATACCCTACTTTGAACTTTACCTATAATCGATCGCAGTATCTGCGTGGGTGTGTTGAAGATAGAGAGGGTCGACAACCAAAGCTCCGGTTAGTTTGAAACGATCTCTTACCCACAAACACGAACAGTCAAAATTTGTTAGAAGAAATTTGTTAGGATTGGTGTTAAACGAATCGGCATATTCTATCCCGGACATGTACTGCTTAAGTTCAGGACATATGAAAGAGTTACCCGCATAAGCTGCGTCGACGTGGAGCCAGATCTACGGGAGTTAATTAATTAATAGGTTTATTTTATTTACTGTTATTAAATCGACAATGAATTTGAACACAGAATTAGATTTTGGATTGAAGGAAAATGGAAAGACTTTTTTTTGGGGGGGGGGGGTTCTTTTTGTTGTGAGATTTGCTTTATCCTATTCTTTCTCTTTTATCCCGGTTTAAATCCATCAAAAAGTGATTGATTGATAGAACGTTATACACATAAGTATATCCATAACGGTATACTTACGCCTGGCCACTTCTTGCACACTGGGCCAATCTCTTTAAGATTATCGAAAGAACAGCAGGCAGTAGTTCCCAGTGTTGTGGAAACGAAAAACGGAACATATCCTTCCGCAATATCTGCCTCAATTGCCTTAACAAATAATCAAATCTTATTCTCATACGAAATGATAAATAAAATTTTTTTTTTTTTTTTAACTTCAATTTGCTTAAAATTTAACAAAAATTCCCTCATTTTTTTTTTTTAATGAGAATATATATTTTCTCGATGCGGGAAATTTGCTAATGATAAATTTTGCGATTAGTCATACCGTAAAATCGTTAGTATAATTTTTGAAGGTGTATAAAATTCTAAAGCTGTGATTATTATAAATTTTCTTCAGTTTCTTGTTTTTATTTATTTATTTATTTATTTATTTATTTTTTATGACAGGTGAATAGTTCACTGATGAAATTACACTGGGTTAAAAAATACCTGGCGGACTGTTTCTCCCCTGAGAATACTCTTCTCATCAGGTTCCAATATTCGTAACTTAACGAAACAAATCATCGCATCTTTTTCTACGCAGCTATGACTTTCGCGGCTACAGTAGGCCATCAATTTACCCAATAAAGTTGTTTCGTCTAGATGCGAATGTTCCGCTGATTCTTTGAGCCTTGCTATTGCCTGGGCTCTCGCAGCTAGCATACAGACAAGAACGCACTCGGATGCAGATCCCTGTTGCCATCGTCCGAAATAACAAAAAAAAAAAGCATGGAAATTTGTATAAAATGGAATCAGAAGTAATAAAAATTTCTTTTCTTAAATTTTTATCCATTTCACCTGAATTACACCACCGCCTTTACTCCCATCACTGAAGTAGAGAAAATCGTTCGGAAGACCGATCGCCTTGCCTTGAAAATGGCGAAATGATTAGGGGGTTAATTTCTAACAGTAAAAAAAAAAAAAAATAAACAAACAAAGGAAAAAGAGAGAAACGTTCGTTGACCGATAATTTTAGACCAGGAAATCGGTTTTGGTAAATATTTTTAATACATTAATATCGAAATCTATTTTTGTCGGTTAGTTTTATATCGAATTTAAATCGAAGGTCAATTCTCCAGACTCTAGACGCTATAAAGAATTCAGTTATATCGTTTCGAAAGTAACTTTAACGAGGATTTCTTATATTTCATACGATTATCAAAGTTTGAAAATAATAGCCTAGAGCTGGACTGGTTTTTGTCATAAATTTTGTTCGTTTATATAAACAGTTAACAATACTCTTTTATAAGAATTTAAGCGTGAATAATTGAGTCTGATGATGATGATGATGATAAGTCGGATTAATACAAGACTCTGAAAACTAGTATAAAAATAATAATTAGAATAAAAACAAAAATTATGAATATAAGAAAAAAACAACTCACCAAACCAGTCGCAGACTATAGTTTCGAGCTCGGTACAAGCGGGACTCGCGGCCTGGAAAAATAAAAAGACAAAAAGAAAGAAAAAAAACAACACTAGCAAAAATGATCTTATACGTTAGTTCGTCTCATTCGTTGAAAGAATCTGTCAGAAATGGTGCGACGTTTCTTTGATCGATTGAAACCTGAATTCCCTAAAGTCCTCCCTTCCTCCCTAATTTCTAATTTCAGTGGAAAAATAGAGCTGTCAATTCTTCGACTCGTTGTCTGCGGGGAATAAGGACATAATAAAAAAAAGGGAGGTTGGGGGAAAGAGAGCGATAGAGAAGACTATTAAATTCATTAAAAGTAAATAACACTTACCCAAGAAAATCCAATGCATCCAATCGCATCGCCTAACATATCGCCAAGAATTGAAGGGAAGGAATTACCGGCCGGAAAATAAGCGTGAAATCTCGGATGTTGCCAATGCGTGATCTGCGATATGAGATCAAAGAAAAGAAAAAAAATAGAAACACACACAAAAATCAAAAAAAAAAAAAAAAAATAGAAATTTTTTCTAGAATTTGGAAAAGCAAATTTTTTTTTTTATACATCGTATATAATTACCCCAGGCATTATCTTCGATTCAACGTCTCTCATTATTTCATCCCAAGACTCAGGTTCATGAGGAGCTTCCCCTGGAAGCAGGGGTCTCAAATACCCTGGACCAACATCTGGAGTAACTCGTCTGCCATGGATTGTGCTCATGAATTCACAGATGTAATCGACCATCTCTTTACCGCGTGTTCGAAATTCTTCTATGTCCATTTTTCACGCTTTTATTAAATAATATCAAATATTTGAATAAATTTTATTTACCTTTGTTTTTTTTTTTTTTTTTTTTTCATTTCAAAATAACGCTCGCATGTTATAATACCGTATCTTTTCATACCCATTCTAAAAGCGATTTTACATCGATATACACAGACGTGATTAACAGAATGACGACCCGAAATAATTATGTAATCGTCTTAGGATGGAATAATTCTGCAGAAATTCTTAACAAGTTTTTTGAGATTTTTGTTTTTAATCTATATTTCTGTTTTTTTTTTTTTTTTTTTTTGTATAAATTTTTTCATACTTTACAAGGTCTGATATCACCTTCTCTTTTCTTTTTGTCTTGAGTCTTATTTAGCGAAAGGTTAGACACGAGTAATTTTTTTAGACTGAAAATGCACAATAATTTTTTCTGATTATTCAATTTGAATACCAATAAAATTTGAGTTTTTTTTTTTGTTTTTTTTGTTTCTAGTCATTTTTTTTCAGACTTCTGATCGATCAATTCTAGAAACTTTAACATTTTGAAAGGCGTATACCTATCGCGGTAATCCCAATTAATAGTTTCCGCGAGTTTACCATTTGCACAATTATTATTATTATTGTCGCGATTATCAATCGACTAAATCCGACGTTATTGACGTTCAATTAAACAGGCTTAAAATTTGCTGAATGTTATATATACGGACAAAGTTTACTAAAAGGATGTGAACTAAAATTCCAAATATGCAAAAAAAAGACAGAATTT
This sequence comes from Macrophya annulata, assembly GCA_963924015.1. Taxonomy (NCBI): domain Eukaryota; kingdom Metazoa; phylum Arthropoda; class Insecta; order Hymenoptera; family Tenthredinidae; genus Macrophya; species Macrophya annulata. The sequence goes on from OZ001262.1 coordinate 596,951, forward strand.
TGATATCCTTCTTTAAATTTTTTTATTGCCCTATATGAAACTGGCAAAAAAATTAAATAAATAAAAACTGACCAAAAAAAAAATAACTAAAAAAATAGTAAAACAGGAATGAGAGAAATAATTTCGTTTCTATACACGCCTACCTGTTGCTATAATGATCTTCTTGGACTAGACCGTTTTATAGAAATATTTGATGCAGTTCGCTTCTCAGTCCGTAATGAAAAGAATTTATCTACGTTGAGGTAAAAGGAAGTTGATGATGACTTAGGGCCCGGGGAGGATCTAAGAACGACTTGGCACCGACCCTCCGCCTTGGTCCAGACTTTTGAAGCTGTTTCGTACTCTGGCGGTGCGCTTGATCAAAACCGCGAAACCGCGAAACCCCGATTCTCTTGTCATGCGCGTTATCGTATATAGGGTAGGATGGAACTTATTGCTTCTGCACCCCCATCATCCCCCTATACGTTTCTTTTATTCTTTTATAGACACCTCGATCATTATATGTGTATGTATACACACCTTTATATACCCACACTTAAATCGCGATTCGTTTTATTCATTATATACCGAAATAGATATAGAAAAATACCGGAACACGAAATTGAACAACAAAAAAGACCAAAGTGTTTATAATTTGACCGATAACTCAATCGATTACGAAAAAAATTATTTTTTCGGGCAATTAAAAATTTTAAACCGAAAAAAAATCGTCCGGTTTATCTTTTTATTGTTTTAAAAATGTATCGAATTTTCTATCATCCCCATTGCCCGAGAATTTTTTTTTTGTTTTTTAACTAATGAAAAATCTCTGATATATAATTTCTGAAAATTGAAAGAAAAAAACAAAAAAAAAAAGGTAATATCATCGAAATTGTATTTTTTTTTTTTACTTTTTTTTTTTATGCTCATTCTGATTTTCGATCGGGTTCTACAACAACCGCATATATACTCGAGCATAAATTGGATGTTGGTTATGCGGAGGAGAGCGCGAAGCATTGTAAGAAGTTGTCAGAAGCAGGTGGCGGTCCTCGAGGTGCGAGAGATCCTGCCTAATTATTATTATTGTTATTATAATTATTATTATTATTATTACCACAGCTGAGAGACGATAGAGATGAGATCCGAGAAAATTCAATTTACGTCTTCCCTTATACAGGTATATAATATATTATCGAATTTGTAATACAAGGGACTATATTCAATCCGGATTCAATTATAGGTATACCTACCGATCACCATTAAGTTTTTTTTTTTCTTCTTTTTTTCTCTTAAAATAAATAATAATCGACGAAATAACTGCTTTATTATATATTAAGAGATTTCACAAGTCGAAAAGACGTCTTGATAATTATTTATTTTTTGTTTTTTCGAACTTTTCTTGTTACTTTTCATAAACTACGGTGATACAAGAAAAATATTGGTTTTGGTAGAAAAGTGACTTTTGTTAATTTCAATGAATCTTCACGTTTTCGACCACCTAAAATCCGAAAAACAGATTTTTTGAAAAGATGTCCGTCTGTCTGTCGGCCTGTTCGACGAACTCGCGCGGTGATCTCGGAAACGGCTTGATGAAAAAATCTGAAATTCACACGCCTTTACAACCAAATGATGGGCATGAAAAATTTCCATGTCTCGTTTAATTTGAACTTCCGGTTCTACCGGAAATGAATCGATTTTCGCTGTTTTACTGACAAACCTATACTTTTTTCTCTGTATTACCTTTCTAAATGAAAGAATATATTCTTCCGAATTGTGAATTTCATATATATAGGGCATTCCTTGCCAATGACACGAAAAAAATTGTAAATATACCCAGATCGAATTAGAATGAATGCACTGTATAAAATTGTTGTTTGTCAATATATAGGGCGATCCTTGCCAATGACAATAAGAAATTGTAAGTGTACCCAGATCGAATTGGGATTAAACGCACTGTATGAAATTCTTATTTGTCAATATATAGGGCATTTTATTTATGTGAAATTTTCAATTCTGATCTATTTTTTCGGTTTTTCATTACTTTTTTATACTTTTTCTATCCCTGACAAAACCATCCTTTACTTTTTATTTGATAAAAAGTACTCCGAAAAACTGTTTTTCCGGCTTGTTTTAATTTGTTTTTTTGATAATACTTATAAGTTTTTGACAGTTTTAAATTTGGATTTTTTTTTATGTATACGTACAATAGGAAAGAAGAATAAGAGGAAGTCCATGGACAGCGTTTGGTAAAGGTCGTGGGTTAGAGGGTTGGGGTAAAAGAAATAAAAAAAACGTTCATAATACCGGAATGCAGTGGGAAGAGTGAGAAGCCATAGGCTAGGGGTGCTTAATAATGCAATATGGCGTCAAGACGTCGGCGACGCTATGCTCGCTATGCCGCATACCAACTATATATCCAACATCATTTATATACACACCATCAAACCAACCAACCCTTATCGAAACGAGAGAACGCTTAGTCTGAGCTTCCGACAATCTATTTCAACGTTTTAGTCAACGTTATATTTTTATTATATTACATATCTATAATCACATACCTACCTATATTATTTATCAGGTTAAATCGAATACCGATTAACAAATATATTTAGTACAATAAACCAAATTCCGAAAACGATTTTCAAGTCGATTGAACAAAAAATAAAACTAAAACTTAGGGATGATAAATAATAATTCATATAATTGATCAATTATTTCCTATTCGCATTTATCTTAATCTTCTTATTTTTATCTTCCATTTATCTACAACTTAGGATTATTGTTAATGGGGAAAGATTTATTTATTTATTTATTTCTTTTGTTTACGGAATGATCGTTCCCTGTTTAAATAATAAGTGATTGAGTTTGACATCTTGACCTAGTGCTCTGTTCCCTTTAGAGATTCCTGACATGTTTTGTACCCTATACCCCCTACCTTCTCTCACTTCATCCCACGCAATCGGGACTTTCCATTCACCATTCTATCAGGCGTCGTTCCTTGAATCCCGCCGCGGATTTCTCAATATAATTTTCAATTTAATTAATCTTCGTACTACCCTTCACCCTCTTGCTCATCCTCAGTTACCACAAATAAATAATAATAATAATAATAATAATAATAATAATAATAATGTTTTAATGCAAAAATTGTTAACGTTTTAATGCATAAAATTAATATATATATATAACATTTATTAACGATCAACGATTTTATATCTCTAGTTGAAATCTGTTTTTATATTATAGATGACGAAAAAATCTAATCGTAAGGGAAAAAAGGCCGTACAAGAATCCCAAGTCGCGGTCGATATACCAATACCAAATTTACCGGAGAATTTTTTATGGATGCACGTAAGTAATAAGAAAAAATAAAAAATTTATATAGACTTTTTTCGAATTTTAATTTATCCATTTTGGAAAATAATATTTTTCACATCCTATAATATATTTGGAAAAAATTTCTATTTAAAAAAAAAAAAAAAAAAGATAAAAATAAAATAACATTAACTTGTTAGGTGAACAGCGGTACTAAAATCAGAAACGTATTGAATTACGCATTGAAAGAATATCCTGTCCACAAATCTGTGATATGGTCAGGAGCAGGTCAAGGAATTGGCAAAGTTATCACTTGCGTAGAAATATTTAAGAAAAAAAATCCCGGATTGGACCAAATAACTAAATTGCGATACATAAAGTGGGTATAATAATAAAAAAAAAAACAACAACATTATCATCAATTAATTCATCGATACTTTATCATCGTTAAAAATTGATTCTGAATTAATAAAAAATTTCACAACTTTTATAATGGATATTATAGCTATCGAGTTTCATATTATATATACATTTATATATATAGATGGGAATCTCTTTTAGCAATAAACGATAAATAACGACATTAATCACCGTAATATAAAAAAAAAAATAGTATTTATATTAAAAAGCGAGACAAAAGGAAAAAAAAAAAAATTATCTTTTTTTACAGATCGAAAAAGGCAAAAATGGGAAACGACAGTAACGTGAATAGCAATGTTCCAGAAATTCATATATTGTTATCAAAAGATCCTTTGGATTCCAGTGAACCCGGGTAAAATAATCGTATTAATAAATTTTCTTTTTTTTTTTTTATAAAACTCAGTATACATGTTTTAATTGTTTGAATAATTATTATAAATTTTTTCTTATTCATTTTTTATAACCGTAGACATCAATCACAGTCATCCGTTGATCAAGGTTTATTTCTGGCAAGGATATCGTCGGATAAATATTTCGATAAAAATAATACCGATAAACAAACGTTAAGAAAAAAAGACGTAAATGAACCGTCTACTAGTAAATTATCTAACGTAGCGACTGAAGAATTTGCTGCTATGGGTCTAAGAACGGGACAAAAAAGATCGCACAAAGGTCATCAAACAGCTGAAACTTCGGCAGGTAATAAAAATCGAAAAAAGGGTAAAAATAGTTAATCACATCTAAGTAAAAGAAAAAAAAAAAAAATATATATACAAAAAAACTTGATCGAATAAATAAGAATACTTTATTATTATTATTATTTTTTATTTTTATTCATTTTATATTTTTATTTTTTATTTTTTTTTTTGGTAGAAATTTTATTCTGCTTGTTGTTCATTTATGATATTAATTAATATAATATTATATAATAATTATGGAAATAGTCACACGGGATGTACTTCTGTCATTGTTAATATATTCGATAAGTTGTAATAATAATAATAATAATAATAATAATGATAGTAATAATAATAATGTTAATAATAGTAATAGTTAAATGTCATAATTCTATTAATATTTGATACACAATCATTATTATGTCTTCATATTAGTTATATCATATTTACAGATTGTATTTACAGTGTGTATATTTGCGATTCTCTTCTCCCCCCCCCCCCCCCCCCCCCCCCCCTCGTTACAAACATCATACTATTTTATTTTATCTACCATATAATAATATACTGTATGCATGAATCTGTGAAATTCATTCATTTATTCAATTATGTATGGATGTATGTATGTTATTTTATTTTATTTCATTTTATTAACTATTGTATACGAACGAGAAGTTTTTTTTTTTTTTTGAGTTCTTTGTTTTTTATTTCTTTTTTTTTTTGAATAGGCGATATCTATAATAATAATAATAATAATATACCTAATCAAATACAATGATAAAACGTACACACGTACGTACATAATATATGTATATAATATATATGTATAATATAATATAATATTGATAAAACGTTGGAAAGAAGAAAAAAAAAAAATGTTTAAAAATTTATCTGTATCGTGGTAAAAAAAAAAACACAAAAAAAAACTAAATTAAATAAAAAAAAAAAAAAAAAAAATTGGACCGACGATTTATAAAATTTGTATTTTATCATATTTAAGCAATACATATATAGATTAATTTTACGTACGTTTATAATAATGATGATAATTATTTATAATATTTAATGAAAATAATAAAAAGGTAGTGAATTGATTTATGAATTTCTTTCACTCGAAAGTATCTAATATAGGTATTATATGCGTTATAATTACATATGCATACAATTTTGTAAAATTTTCGTTATCTTTTTTTTTTTCTTATAAATAGGCATAAATCAATCGTTTAGTTCGAAAATTCCTATTTATTTTTTGCTATTTTTACGGCAAATTGCCTGAAAATGAATAAGAACGCAATTACATATCCGACGATTTGCGGTATATTGCTTTTATCAGTTTTTATTTTTTTCTTATTTTTTTTATATTTTTTTTATTATCAGTAAAGATTCTCGTCCGAGTTTTACAATGATTGATGATTAAACAAATATGTATATATACGTTATTTAATTATTCATCTTTTTCTTTCTTTCTTTGTCACAAAATTTTGTTTATTATTACAATTTCATATCTTCAACCGTTGGTTGATTAATTTTTTTTTTTATACTGATTTTTTTTTCTATTTTATACCCCTCCTAATTTTTAGTTACTTAGATTCGTAACTGTACCTATACACATAATACAATTAATTTATTTATAGATGATAATATTAATTTATAATAATGATGATGATGATGATCAGATGATGATAATCTGTAATTTAAAGGGACAGCGGAGAATCTAGCGACCTGAATTTATAGGTATAACTACGAGATATTAGTGTTTTTTTTTTTTTTTCTTTTTCTTTTTTTTCCTTCTTTTCTTTTATCATATTATAACGATTATACAACATTTATTTACCTTTCTACCACTATTACGTTTCACAAGGACTCGCGTACTATTAAACTAGGTATGTAATACTCCTACTCGCTATAGTAATAATTACAGTAATTAGTCGTCATTATTTTTTTTTTCTTTTTCATTTTTATTTATTAATTTATTTATTATTCATTCTATGAATTTGTCGATGAAGTTCTTAATATTCATTCATTTATTTGGCAAACAAAAAAATACAAAAAAAAATTTATAAAGAGGAATTTCTATGGATAATAAAACAAAACAAAATCATCAATTTAATAAACAATTTTAGAATTTTTTTTTTTTTTTCTTTTCTTTTTTGTTCAAGCTATTTTAATTGATTATTTGTCTGTTTTAATCGTTTATTGGGTTCTATGTGTTCATTCAATTCAACCAACATTCTCAGAATGATATTTCATATCGATGACAAAAAATAAAAAATTATATGCATTTCAGTTATTAGTCAATGTACGAATATGTTGTATGAAAATAAAAAAATTTGATCCATGATTATCTATTTTATTCCTGGTAAATTATCATTAAAAATAATGACAAAAGTAAAAAAAAAACAAATTAAACTGTCGATAATTCAATGTTGAAAAAATCGTTTCATCATATTAATGATCTACCATTATTTTGTTTTTGGGCGAATTAATTCAAACTAATACATTTCAAAATAATTCTTTGTTCAAGAAAGAGAAAATTGTAAAAATAATTCATTTTTTTATCATCATTACAGATCTATAATCCTACTTTCCACTGTCTAAATATAGAGTAAAGACATAAAATAAAATTAGAGGAATTCAGGCTTCTACGATTTTAAATATTGTATCAATAATTCTTAGAAATGCAGAAAGAGAAAAAAAAAAGAGAAGATCTAAGTGTTTATATAGATTTTGGACAATAATTCGGACCAGGATTAAACTTTATAGTCTCTTTTTGAATTTTAACCTCTGTCATTTCCAAGCTACCTGAGTTTAACGCCAAGTGTTAAATCTTTGTGAATTAGACAGTCGGGTCAGCAAATAGATGTTTTTATTTATTTATTTTTTTCATATTTAAAGTCCGTTATACGAGTTCCATTGTTTGTTTTTTGCAGAAATCAAGAAATAATAATAATTATAATAATAATGCCGTTACCGAAAGAAAACACTTATGCCTCGCTTTCCGTCGGTGCCCCATCCTCCAATATCGGTACTATAAGATTGTCTTTAGACATCAGATTGTACTTGATGACAAAAGCTGTAAACCTGTTGATTGAGATGAAAAGAAAAAAAAAATGTAAATTAAATTCTTAGATATAAAAGAATTCCCATAGTTTGCTCCAAAGTCAAAAAAGCCTGGCTATCTTCAGAGCATATATAACATCAAATACCAAATGTTTAATAAACTGATAATAATAAATTTTAAAAAATTATGATAATCACCTGCGACATAGGAACGTCTCGTTTTCAAACTCGTCAAATATAGTCTGATGATGAAAATAGGCGTGTGAAAAGATCCTGTAAACTCGACGACAAACAGATCCGAGTTTAGCAACCGAAGACTCCTTGATGCTGACTCTGAAACGTGTAATACGAATAAATAAGCCAAAAATTGAAGAAAAAAAATTGATAATTTGTTGATTCAATATTTTTCCGTTGTTTTTATATTATCCTCAATTTAATCACCTGCTTGGAAAATATTTATTGCTGTTAAGAAGGCAAGCGGCTCCGTCCAAAGTATGCCTTGTATAATCAATAGCTGGACATTCTTTGGGCGTTTTATGAGCAGCGCACAAAAATATCCACTGTTCAGTAGCAGTCATTTGAGTACAAGTCTGCGGATGACATTCTCCCTGTAGTCTTACAGCCAGACCATTTAATTCCATACAAAATTGTCTCAAATGTTCATATTTCCATACTCCTTCATCTTGACCATCTGGCATTCCCAATATCAACTCTATGTTAGCAGGCTCTCTTCTTATTATCTGTTGTATATATTGTTGAACAGCCAAAGTGCTGTCCATTTCTTCGAAAGGCTCATCTGGCCAACGGCAAAAATCCTATTAAATAAAAAATTAAATTTTTTTCCCATTTTTTTTTTGTTGTTGAAATTTTAGAAATTAGTTACAAAAAATAAGCTGAAAATGTAACAAAACAAGGGCACGAAGTAAATAGTTTAATGTTACATGTTACAGGATGTGAATTGGCGTTAATTGTTGAAACTACAATGAGATGTACGAGCTGTTCACGATCTGTCAAAATGCTCATTTTAGCCTTAAATTTTATTCATTTTTGGAAAGTCAGGGTTGACATATGAATCGAAATGTATTAACGGATTGTTGAAATAACGTCTTGAATAATATTGCGCGTGACGTAATGTAGAAATAAGAAATTATTTAATCTGTAATAGTAAGTTTCATTGATTTTCGTAGCGACGTTTTGTTTGGTTGAATGTAATGAGTGTGAAAGCCGGGCGATAAGAGAAGGCGCGATTAGGTGAATTTGGGATAATCGAGTCCGTTAGATTTAGGCATTTGCTTTATATTTATATTTTAGTTTTGTTTTTATTTTTTTTTATTTTTTATTATTAACCTTTGCCTTTGTTCCGGGCCTATTTCTTCTTAACAAAGATCCGTCCGCCATCTTCATTTTGCCAGTTGTTGCGCACTCTAACTGTGAACACTTTATTCAACTGTAGATAAACACGTCGACTTGAAAATAGGGGACTTAAAATATAAAACTATGTAGAGACATAAGTGTAAAACATTACGTTTGGTTCGCGGGTCAGTCACAGGATTGCGCCAGCTGTTATCGACGGCGATAAGTCGACGGTCGAAGCCCGAAGCAGAAATTTTCGAATTCAAATTTTAGCATAATATGACATGATATTCTCAAGAATTTTTAATTACTTTTAAGACACTTTACGATCATTGATTTACGATCAAAAATATTTATTTAGGCATCTACGATGTTGGTGTGATAAATAAATATCGACTTTAATTCTTACTTGTTGCGTTTTGTCGATGAAAATCATTTCTTATTTTGAATACATATGATAGGGGAAAAAAAATTATTTTTAATTAAATAAAATGAAATTAAAGATAAATACTTAATATATGTATAGTGATTTATATATGTGTATATACATATATATATCAATGATGTTTTTATTTACAATAATTAGCTAATGATTGACAACGTTACTGTAATTCATCCAGTAATTGATGATTTTCCTAAAAAATAATGAAAATAAATTTCTGATGCTTAAAAGAGCGTACAAATATATCATATACATGTGTAATACAACATCTATGCATAAATTATGTATGTTTTAAATTTGATAACGATTCTTTTCTTTTTTCTCTCATATAATCGAATGTATTTTATTCATGGGAAAGTGAATTCGTTGGTAACAGTAGTAGGGTCAGGGCTTGGACTAGAACTCGCAGAACTTAAAGTTTCGTCTTTAATTTTCAAATTATTCGAATCTTTGTCCTTGCTTTTATTGTCCTTTTCTTTATCTCCTTCTTTTTTATTATCCTTAATTTTATCCTTCTCTTTCTTATCCTTCTCTTTGCCATGCTTGTGATCGTGTCTATGCTTATGTTTGTGCTTATGCTTCTTTTTGTCCTTCTTCTTCTTTTTACCCTGTAACAAATTCAAGTATAATTTTTACCATTAATTACCATTCCTTTTCCTTATCACCCACAGATTATTATCAAAGAGAAAAACAGTAATTCTCACCTTATTAGAAGAGTCTCCCTTATGTTTATGGTCTTCTTGTTCTTTCTTGAACATTCCTGGCTCAAAACCTACAGGACCTTGAGTACCCATTATTCCAGGAAGAGAGGCAGAGTTATCGCTGTAATATTCGGATTTAACTTTACCCTCGTTAGGTCCGGAGGGTTTGTCATCCTTGAAAAGAAGAAGAAACAATTATTATTCATGCTTTAAAAAATTTAAATAAATAAATAAATAATCTCTCAATATTTAAACTACACTCTACCTTTTGCCTTTTAACTTCTGGAGTATAATCAGCTACATTATTCGTTGCTCCAGGGGTATCCCTGTTAGGAGATACTTTCCTCTTATTGGAAACTGGCACAACTTCAACATCATTTGGAGTCTCAAAGTTAACATTAACTGGGTTTGGCTTGATCTAAGAATATTTAAAAAAAATTCAAAATCAGAGATATTATAGAATATTGTATAATATGAAGCAAGAACAGGACGAAAGATGATCGAAAGACTCATTTTTCTGTTAGTTATTTTTTCAATATTCTGTTAAATTCCTAACACATCAAGAACTTACATCTCGCTCCGGACTGACATGAGGTCCTGCTTTTCTTGGCCTAGTAATAGCAGCGAGTTCAGGAATAGGCAAACATAGTGGCCTCTTGCTACCATATAGTGTATAGTAGAGATCCACTAAGTCACATCTTAGCTTAGTATCGTGAGAAAGCATGCCGCTGAAATAAATAAGTGAAATAAATTTGAGTTTCACATATGTTTTGTTCTTTTTTCGTTCAGAATATTATTTCAACAAATATCTCACTTTATCAAATTCCAAATCCGATCTACAAGCTCTGGTTTATCAAGTCTATGTTTATGAGCCCTTTCAAACGGTGGATTTTCAACGATCAGTCTCACTAATCTGTGCCTAATTCCAGGATGAGGATCCAGCTCTGCCATATCAAGCAAAAATTCCATATCTTCCCATTTACCATCGACTTTAGTGAAGTCGATCAATGCTTCTAACGCCGCTAACCGAACGTCTGAAAGAATGAAAAAATGACAAAGTTTGCTTACAGTAAAAAGGAGTCTTTCTCCTTCACAATAACTCACCAATAAATTGTCCGTAAGCCGCGTAAGCTCTGAATAAATGAGGATTGCTAGGAAGATGTCCAAATTTTTGTAAAATTCGTATAACTTTAAGGCAAGCAACGCTCACCGTGTACTTGTAACACGGTAGTAGTTTTTCAAGGTTTAAATTTCTCGTTACTTCTTCGAGGATTGCTTTGGTGTCAATCGATAATGACTCGGCAGTTATTGCCGTGCTGTGAAAGTAATTATAATGAAAAAGATAGAGAAGATTTTTTTTATCTTCGATTTCATAATTATGGGATTTTAACTAAAGATTTTACCCCTGCTGTACGCTGATCACCGGAGTCACTGTGGCTCCTAAAGCTATGACTAAGGCAGCTCTGTAATAATTATCTGAATAACGATTTTTACTGTTATCATTATACTTGAACAAATCCATCAAAAAAGTAAGAACTTCCGGTGGGCAGATGCCGTGAGCATTTCGAAGGCCAGCCATAGCGACAGGAATTGTCTGAAAGAATAATAGAAGATAAGTACATACGGTTTTTTATTAAATAAAAATCGATTAACCGATTCCTTTTGGAACGTACCTTTTGCAAAAAATAGTGTTGAAAATTTGTAAAACTATTCTGCTTTATTATTCTCCTGCAAGAAGCAGAGCCAAACAACTTTTTAAATATCATTAACATCGCCGGAGGACCCGCCCAAGTCGCTACCATGGCATTAGCCACCTGAAAATGAGGATTTCTCATTTAGAATTGTATCTAAATATGGGAAATGGGAAGATTCTTTGTAAGCAAACCTTTGTTAAACAATGGGCAGCCCGACATCTAACTTTGTAATAACAATGTTCGTTTTCTATTGTATCGGTCAAAGCTAATCGAGTTGTAGGAGTAGAATGATTTTGCAAGGCTTCGATTGCCTCCAATTGCGCAGTAACATCTCTTTCGTGTCTCAATTGATACTGCCATTGATAATCAGGCTGTTCTATTTGCACAGCTCTCATCAAAGTCATTTCAGGATCTAATCTTATCCACAAAACTGGAGAGTCGCTGAAATTAATAAAAATAATTAACTAAAAATAACAAAAACCCGATTATTTGTTCAGAAAATTCATTCAATCCCACTTACTCCATGGCAGATAAATCCATGTCTACTTCTTCCCCGGTACAAAGCGGGATCTTCTTCTTTTTATTCCTTCTGCTTTTGCTGTGGCAAGTTATGTCGGCCTTAGCGACTGTCCCCTCGATCTGCAGTGTATGTTTAAAAGTACCATCCAGTTCCTGGATGTTGACTAATAAAGGCCCGACGTACTTCCTGATCCCCCTTTGGCTAGTTGTATCTTGTCGAATTTCAAGCTCCACAGTATTTCTGGGATAAAAATGAAGTTCGTGGAGTTATGGTTTGTAAATATTTATCAAATGAGTCTAAAGGGCAAACCTCTTTCTATTGAAGACAAAACTGAGGCTGAATTTAGCGTGACCACCTGTTCTGACCCACTGATCGATAAACACCGCCATATCTTTACCAGTAACTGTGAAAATCGCCTTGGTAAAAACGTTCGTGCTTATCAACATGTGCGACCATAAGCCAGAGTCAATTTTCTGCTGCGCTGCGTTCGCCGCTAGAGACAACTGCTTGTTGAAAACCTTGAAAATATCGAACAAATTTAATATTAGAGCCTAGATATAGAACAATTGAACTAGGAATAATTACCTGCAGAAGAAGCTCTTGACCGATTCTGTGCTCCAACATCCTGATCACTAAATGCGCCTTCTTACGAAGCACGTCAATATATTTTGGAGACATTGTGTGCAGGTTTCTAATCGGGAAGTAGAATCCTGGATCTGGAACTCTCGGAGCTGGAGCTGGAGTGTTTGCTGCTATAGGCAAGGGAGCCGGAGGCTGTGAAGGGTCCAATATTATGCCACCAAATTGTTCTTCGTATTTAACAACCTCTTGCAGTTCCTGGCAGTAAATTTCTATTTTAAATAGACTCAGGGGTTTAATGTACGGTTTTCAAAGCTAATAGACTATCCTTATTACCGATTGGATCCATTCTCTGTATTCGTTGTTACCAAAACATTTTTTAGCATACAATCCGGTTAAGTAGGTTGAAATTCCTTTCGGAAGCCATGTGTCTGACCAGTTTTGCATTGAAATAAAGCAGCCAAAAAATTGCTCTGCGATTGCTTGAGCCATTGCCTTCTTGGTGATGTAAACTTGATCGATAATTGCCGTAGAGTGCAATAAATTGGTGCTGTAATTATGTTAAAATGTATTTTTATTAACTCCTTTTGAGCGTTTATCGAAGCGCTGAGAAATACGTACTTCAAAATGCTCATAGTAGCATAGGCGTTTATATCCTCGTCAATTTCATCAACAAATACTTGTTTATAACAAGAATAAGGGTATCTATTAGACAGAGTTTCTTCATAGAACTCAAAAGCCTCGTGCATATATTTGGCGGATACTTTTAAAGAAGGAAGAAGTTGCGGCAAGCAGAAATGAGTCACCTCGTGCATGTAGGGATCAACGAATATCTCAAAGGGCCTGAAATCAGTGAATAAAGTTAATCTCCAGCCTCCAAACGCTTGATTTCAGCCTTTGAACTCGTTATTCAAAATTTTCTCTCACCCAACAGCTAAAGCAATGTTCGGGGCGCATGCAGGAGTGTTTAAAACATAGTGAAAAGTCTTCCTTCTCATATCTGGAGTGTAAACGACCTCTACAAGGTCTCCGCAAGATACTGCCGTCATAGAATCATCCACAGTGAACTCCAATTTCCATGTACAAGGTTCGGCAAAGCTGTCCACACAGGGAAACCAGAGTCTAGACGAATTCTCATGGCTGTATGTGTACATATGAGCTCCTCGCTGGAAAGAAAAGCCAATATTGAGTAAATTTTCTGTCTTTGGATAAAATCAACAATTATTCGTCCAGTTTTGTACCTCCAATGTTTAGATTTCGTTCGCGCTTCTCATATGTCTCCTGAAGAAAAATTGGAGATACAAAACTGGACCAAAAATTAGCCAAATCACCCCTTTAAAGTATCTAAGTCTTAAATTTCAATTTTGTAAACCTCTGCTAATGTTCCTTCACAGTCAGGCAACACGAAATGAACTCCTCCCTGCGGTTGTTCAAGAGAAAATTCAATCCCTATTCTGAGGCCTCTTCCTTCGGCTACTAGATGCGCAGCATCAGGTGGAACTTGGACGACTAATTCACCAGCGTTATTGTCTGGGTCAACACGTTGGGCTGCGGCCAAATGGTGGTTTGAATAAAAGTCCAAAGAACGTCTGTAAGAGTTAAAAAGGTAGGTTTTTTGGACATCTGAAAAATTATTTGACTGTGATTTTAGGCCATTAAAATTAACTCACTGCTTTCCATCTCCTTGACAAATGTCCAGAAATGGATCAAAGTACTGAAACGGAGCCTCGTATGTGTCATTTAAACAGACTCTGTAGATTCTGCACTGCTTCGCATTTAGCTTTATTAGACGGAGCCGGTCTCTTAGAGGGACGATGGTTAGCTCGACGAATCCCTTGAGAAAATGAGGACAATTAAGTGAAGAAATTGATGGGAAGTTTATATTTTAATACTTTTTATCATTTCTAAACCAAAGCCAACTTACGATTATGCTTTTTCTTTGGAAACTAATTCCTGTCAAGCTTAGGATTTGGTGAGCTGTAAAGGAATAACAAAAAATAGAAAGAAAGAAAGATAGAAGATTATTTATTTATTTATTTGTATGCGTATGCGTATTTAACTCCGTATAACCTTAAAGAATTACTTTACATTACATTACGATTATTTGCACTCGTATTTAACGAAGAGATAAGCTATACTACGGATTTGAAATACTTATAGTTTATAGGGTCGGCTGTTGTCAGCCGTCGGCTCCTTCTTCATATTTATTCCATTTATGAATAGAATAAAAATATTATTTTTATCATCAACTTTGACAGAATTCACAAGTTTAGATTTTATAACCTGAAAAATTATTCTAGGTTAAACTCTCCGCATCGGTCGTATCGATTCATTTCATTTATTCGATACATTCATTCATACAGCGACTTACCATCATACGTGTGTGCTGTGTAGCTAAGGTGTGTGGGTACCGAAACTCTTCCGACGCCAACTTCACAAGCTATCACATCTTTGTTGTAAAACACTATGGCGGTGCTCAAGTTATTTCTACGACAATGGTACGACCGTGGATACGACTAATGTCTATGTATATGTATATTTTGTTTATCAATTCAAAGTTTTGAATAAACAATTGAATAGAAAATAAACGTATTGGAAACTAATTTTACTGAGTACAAAAAAAAAAAAAGAAAACTAACAAACAAACTTATATTATAGTTAGGATAATAAATGAGATGGACACAAATAATGCAGAAACGACGTAAGTGTTCTAATTTCTTTTTATTTGTTTTCGTTTTTTCATTTTATTTACTATGTTTATTTCATTTCCTGGATTCTAAAAGTAAATTTGCGGTCTCTTACAATTAAAGAATTAAAAATTAACACAATAATATCAATATTTATAATTAAATATTTATTCGTGTCATTGTAGTTTTAATATTACGTAATTTTACGATTCAGTAAACCTAAAAACGCTGAACGATATTACGACCAACTTCTTTTTATTTTTCAATAACAATTAAATCTCTCATTCTATGTGCAAAGTATCGCTTTGTTCTTATTGTTCTTTAAATCATTCGGTTTTTTTCTTTCATTCTTTTTTTTTATCCATCTTCCAAACAGAGAATCAAATTGCGTTAAAGACGAATCAAATCTACCCGAAGTTATGGCAAGTCTAGAAATGTTAACAGTTACAACATCAAATTCGTCACAAAAAATCGAGATTAAACGAGTATTGAGGAAAAGAATACCGAGGAATGATGTACCTGTTACAGCAAACAGAAGGTTCGACAAGGTTCTTTTCATTTCGGGTTAAATATCAGTCTGATAATTTATTTGCTAACAGGCAGGAGTCAATTTATATTATCCAATTAACAGATGCAGTCAAAAGCCGAGAAAGAGGGGCCACTCTGAGATGGAGACAGATTTTGACATAAGAGAATATTACCTGGATAAAAATTTGAAACTTTCTCCAAAGAAACTCGAGACAATATCAGAGGAGAGAAAAGATAGCAGCGGAGCTAGTGAAAGCAGCGTTTATATCGGAGCAAAGAAGTTCAAACGTATGATAGAGTTTCAGACCCAACCAACTGCAGCTAAGCTAAAAAAACGCAGGAATAAAGTGAAAAAAGTATTTGGTAAGAACCTGATAAATCGTGTCGGTAGAAAATTTGCTATGGAAGTATTGTTCGATAAACTTAATAGCATTCAGCCAGAATCTTCCCCTGAATTTGAAACCGATGAAAAATGAGATTGGAATTAAATTAACTTTATCCAGTTTTGATAATTTATCAATTTTCATATACATACATTAATCAGAAGATGAATGACAATTCTATTCTTTAATATTGTTATTGTAATGTACAAAACAGAACTAATCTACAACCATGCCGTTACTATGTATAATAATCATTAATTAATGCCTATAAGTTCCTCTTTATACACCGATTACTATTATTATTATTATTATTATTTTGTTTCTTTAGATAAGTTTTGTACCTTAGATATACGATTAGATTTAATAAACACTGAACAGTAAATTATTAGGCTTAGGTCAATAAAGATTCGAGTAAAAGAGACTGTTTCTTCAAAATAAATAGACTAAAATATATTGTAATCTTAATGTTATGTATTTTTGTTTTTGACTAATTCGTCAATTACACTTTTTGGATATTGAAAGAGACAAAGAATAAGAAGATAAAATTATTAATTCGTTTATTTTTTTTTTTTTGTTTCTTTTTCAAGTTTTTTTTATTATCTGTAGAAGAAATTATTGCAATATATCATAATACAGTTCGGATAGAACTGAATTAATAAAACAACAAAAATTGAACATTCTTAACGATATTAAAAATACCTATGACTATTTATTACAATTTGAATCTTTGTAATACTTTGGAAAAAAATACAGATAACTGGTAATAAGTTATCTCAAGATCACTCGATTCATACAAACAACAAAACTCTGAATACATGATACATTTATTGCATTGTTATTTCAAAAAAATTCGAGAAGATGATTAAAACTTCGTACAAAAATAGAAGAAACTTAATATGTGTACATAGGTATATAACAGACAAGTTATTTAATCTTCTATATTATCTTCTATAATAATAACAACGAAATGACGGAATTATACTTTCGAAATTGAATTTTTCTGAAAAAAAAAATCCAGTATCTAATGTTGCATGGAATGATTGATATATTTCATACTTTTAGCGATAGTTTAAACATTCAAACATCTTTTGGATGTTATTTTTGGTATTTTTAATTTGAAAATTTAATACCAAAGCAAAAAAGTAAAAAAAAATTGTTAACTATTTTTAACGAGACAACTGGTCGATCCTTTTGCACATCCTTCATACTCCCTAAGATTTCCTTTGTGATTATCGTACTCTTTACTTTTTAAATTAACGCAAGTACAACGTTGCTGATCAGATCCTGTTTCGTATAACATTCTAGGTACTCCGATCCAATCTCTCTCAATACCGCCACTGAAAAAAAACAAAAAAGGGGATTATTTGCATCTGAAATCAAAAGCAAAACAAAAATGAAAAAACTTGCTCGTTTTGAATTTTCAGTTGTAAAGAGATCAGAGTTTGTTAATTCACCTCTTCTTCGAACACCATAATCTAGTACCAATTTCAGGTTTCCATTCTATATTACAAGGTGGAAAAATTCTCTTTCTTAATTCCTCATCTGTTTTTTCTTTATCAGCTAATTCAAGTTTATCTTTCATTTTGCGGTATTCATCAGTGGGATTCCCTCCGCTATCGTAATATCGTCCGATGAGTTTTCCTGGTATTCAAAAAGGTAAAAATTGAAAGAAAAAAATAAAATATTCAGAAAAATCGCATTTTTTTTTTATATCCTCATTATTACACGCCACCTTTGTAAGTGTAATCCTTGGCATAAAACATTGTCCAATCATTCAAAGCCTTAATTTGTAACGGAGTTAGGCTTGACACATCGTCAGTCAATCCTTCATCGGTGAAATCGCCTGTAACGAAGGCTGATGAGCCGTCTCGACCTGGTGAAGAAAAAGTTTCGAGAGAAAATAGAAAAATGATTGATGAATTAAAAACAAAAACAAAAAAAAAATTCAAAAATATATTTTTTTTTTTTGCGACAAATTTCTCACCGACAAACGAGTGGTAAGATCCTCCTGGTCCGTAGTGTTTTTCTCCCTTCGTAACGTCGTATACTTGTCCTAATATCGCGAGGTATAAACCGTTTTGTAAATTGGAGTATTTTTTAAGTTGATTTTTTGTAAAAATTTGATCAACCGATCCGCGATTATTTTGATCATCATGTCCGGTTGTTGATTCGTCGTTAAAAATCGATATGGATGTTTGAAAAAATTGTTGTATAGTAAAAAATGTCGTCAATATACTGTCGTGTAAAAAGTGCAGTCTTATACCGATCGCTTTTTGATAATCGTTATAATACATAACGTACAATGTTAACACAATCAACATTATCCACATGTATTTATTCCTCATGATTACAAACGGATGATAATAATTATTTATTTAGGTTTTTTTTTTTTTTTTTTCTCAAATTATTATATCTGTTTTATACTATTTATTTATTACTAATTTAGGACGACGTTGACGGTGATGACGATGTGAAAATTTCGCCGTAGATAGACAGCTGCGAAGACAGTACATTGACCTTAATATACAAAATATTTCACCTTTGAAAACGTTCGGTATTTTGTTTTGCGATGTATAATATACTGTTTTGAAAGTTTTCTTTCGTTTTTTGTTTTCTCTCAAATATCTTTCACAATATTTAAACTTTGATGATAAAAGTCCAGCAAGTCACATAAATTTACTGAAAAACTTTAACATAACTATGTTAATTAATAGAGCTTATTACTAGAGCTTATTAATAGATACTAATACTTCGATCATAGAGACTCTCCTATTTCTATATAAATGTTTTTGTTTCTGTTCTCTTATTCGTTAGACTCCGATTCTGATAAATGCTAAATAGTGAGGTAGAATTTTCCGAATGTTGTTTGTAAGACAGTTTAGGATACATAGATGAAAGAATTACACAGCACAGGTTAAACATGTATGCGTACGTTGTACTTACATTGCATACATAGATAGATAGATACATATAATACGCATTGAAAGCATCAGCGGCGACTTGTCGAGGCACTACCTACTAGTCGCCTTCTCTTCTACCGACACTAAAGTGCACAGGGCGGAAGTGAGAGAAAACCTTTAGGAGAGAAACTGTGCAAATGGTGGCAGGTCTGAGGTCGTAGTAGTCGTCGTCGTCGTCTTGAAGTTGAAAATAAAGTTAAAGATTCGTATGATTATTTGGTTTTAAGTGACATAACAAAGGTGTGAAGTGTCCTTTACGATTATTTAACAAAACGCGTCAAATATAAGGTGGTAACGTTCGATCAATTATTTTTACCGGTATTAAACACTCGAATTAAAATAAAATACATATTTATAAAAGAATAAATAATATTACAAATAAAAAATAGTAAAATATCAAATAATATAGCCTCATAAGTATGGCTAAATTAGTCGAAGTTTGGCGAGGCGATAACCCGGTCATTTTGACGCGCAGGCAACTACCGCTAATCATCGATGAAAATCTCACGGTACAATACGTCGCATTTATATTCTATACCTATATACATATACATACATATATATAACATACTATACATATTTCTTTTTTCTTCTTCTTTATTTCTATGAATTTTATCTAATAGTTTATAAGTTTTGAAAATGAAAATAAAAATATATATGTAACGCTGTGTCACTTATACAATGCAGATTATAATCGTCGATAATCAACTACAAAGGAAAAAAAATACATTAACTAACTTAACCTAAACCATACGACCGACCCAACCCGTACCTACCCACTTCGTTAAGTCGCGTAACGACGACCTAGACCTTGGAATGATTTACTTAGACTTATAATTTATTAGGGGAGAAGGGTGTTGAGTTCTATTTTGTTTTTTTCTTTCTTTTTTTACTTCTTATGAATCAATTGTTTTTTTTTTCCGCTATTTTATCGACATGCTTCTTTTTTGTTTTAATATATTTTTTCAACAAATTATTATTTTACTCTTACCTCCCGCTTTTCAAATATTTATTCTTTTTATCGTAAAAATACTCTTCATTTTTATATATCTTATTTATAACATTCATTTATTATTACTTTCAATATGTATATAAATTTTTGTTGCGTTCTTGACGATGTATATCAGTTAACAGCACAGCATAGCATAGCACATGTTGAAGATAATATGAATCAATTACAAACCTACTGTTATTTAATCGCTACGAATAATATTTGAAAAAAAGAATAATTGTTTCATTTGTTTTTTATTCTATTTTCATTATTTTCTAAATATCTACTTACATAGGTACAGACATAGTATACATACCTATATGTTATAATTATAATCATTAGTTAGAATCAATCAGAAAACTTATTCTTCTTCTTTTTGTTTTTTTTTTTACCCGCAATTAATGTTGTACAGCGCCAAGTATTTGAGGCTTATCTTAAGCCTTTTAAACACATCGTCGACCTAGTTTTAAATATCACAAATAATTTCGAAACTAAATAACATCACAAGAACATGAGAGAATTTTCTATCCCCTTCCAGCAATTATAGCAGATCATAAATTCCGTTGATAATAAGCTTTGAATTTTTATTCAAATAATAATCTTTCTTAAGTAATTACAAAAGATTTTTCAAATCAATAGTTTATATACAAAACTTTACTAATTAAGATATATCTATTCCTTTTATTCTATTCATATATCTGCTTTGTTTAATTTTTACTATTTGCAAATTAACTCTGAGTTTAAAGTATTTAGCTAGTTTATTTAGCTGAATCAGCATGCAGCTCCTGTTTCGATGTTTCTTTAGTCTGATTAACACACTTGTTGAATTGTTCAGTTTCATTTGTCCAGCAAAAGATTATCTGTTTTTTATAGAATCGTTTGAAATCTAAATACAAAAAAATAATAAACTACTCTCCTTACCTCTTCGCAGATGATAATGGACGTGAATGGTCTAGGCGCAGTATGTGACGGTCCGTTAGTCAGAGGAAAACAGCTCGATGAATTTTCTAGAAAATTAAATATGCTTACTAAGGAAGAAGCCAAAGCCTCTTTCGAAGTCACCTGCAAAGACATGCTCGCCATTTTGGGTCAAGCAGTTCCATGCGTCGGATGTAGAAGAAGGTGAGAATCGAGAAAGAATGGGCTTACGTTGGAATAAAGATTATTTATTACGTCTTTTACATGTTAATATCGAAATCGTTCCAGTGTCGAAAGGCTCTTCTATGATCTGATGAAATCTGGGCATCCTGCGCTAGATCCTTTAGTAATAACACCTGACGGACTTCTAACAATACGAGACGAGGTCTTGGACTCTCCGCAATTACTCTGTACAATGCTACAAGGACATAGGTAAGGATTTTCATCACTTGGATATTTCAAAATAAAGAATTTTTTACAGAAAATACCAAACAGATGCCTAAATGCGATGTTCAATGCCGTTGAAAAGCTTAAACAAAATTGTTTGTCAAATCTCCGAATTCATATACAAATTTTTATTATCAAATGACACTATAGTCCAAAAGTTGATTTTCACGAATTTTATGGAACAAAATCAAGCGTTTTGAGCTTCAATTTCATAAAAATTGAATATTCCCAACTGAAATTGTTTTCTAATTTTATTTAGCGCGCGTTTAAACAGCCTTGTAGATCGTCAACCAAGAAGTAAAAAGTCTCGTAGATGTGCACTCCACTCTTTAGAAGTACAACGTATGCGACCACTGCCTAGCGCTTGGAGGGACGTTTGGGAATGTATGAGAACTGCTTGCCGGCAAGAAGTTGCTCTTGTGGAAAACGATACCTTAGACGCAACATTGGACAGTTATTTACGAAAACATAGGTGAGATGAATCGAATTAAAGATAAAAGAAATATCTTGAGAATTAAAATTAACATTTTATGTAACAAATAACATTTTTATAACAGATTTTGCAGCGAATGCCGCACCAAAGTATTGCTTGCTTCTTCTCTACTCACAACCGAAGCAGATCCAACTAAAGAAAAGGGATATGTTGCTGCCTTGTATGCAGGAATTAGACGATGTATTCCTGAAAGACACGTTCATTTGCAGACTAATACAGACTACATTAGCAATCTTATAGGACGAGCTCAGCCAGAGTTAATGGGCAGGTAAGATCAGGCTTTGCTTTATAAATTTTTGGTATTTTCTGTTTCTGTTTATTATAAAACATGCTAAAAAGAATCTTCTTTCATTGAAGAATGTCTTCATTCTTTCATTAACTCAATATCACTGATAAAAATCTTAGGGAGCGGCATGCAAAAACCTTGGAGATTGCTCAAGAAGAAGTACTCACCTGTCTAGGGATTTGTGTTGCCGCAAGATTACAGCGTGTTCACCGTCGTTTGAGAGAAGAAGAAACTGTGTGTAAGGTTCTTGCAGCGGTTGCGGTCGATGCTTTGTCCAGGAATTTTCAGGCACGTTAATTCCAATAGTATTGAGATGTTATTTAGAATCTTTACAGCTTTTTATACCTTTGAAATATGAAATTAACGAACAATTTGATTCACGAATAGATGGCGGTTGAGGTAAAGCAAGGAATAACTCAGCTGGAATTACTATATGAAGAACTCACTCGTGAGGAACTTGCCAAGCAACAGAGGCGTGAAAAACTTCGTTTGAAACGTAAGAAGAAGAAAGAACGCCGTTACGAAAATGAGGAGAAAGAAAACACCTGCGAAGTAAGGGAGAGTTTAGAAAAATTAAAGTTTTGGGATTAATTTTATCGATTTAGGTGTATGACTTGAATCTAAATTGTTAACAGTGCCCAAAGGACAAGTACGGACCAGGCAGCGAGCTTTCTTGTGCTTGTGTGGAGTCTAAACCAACAACGCAAAACATCGATCGACATAAGGTAACGATGATAATTAGCGTATTATATTTATTCATAATTGCTTGCTTGTTATTGTCACTTAACTTTTTTCTGTCTTTTGTATCTCAATTAGCTGCAGGTATTAGATCCGAAGAACAAAGGTCCTCCGACTTGCAAGTGTCCAGATTGCGTGAAGAAGTCTCAAGGCATTAGCAAACTTCCATCTCAAACGACAACATTCCCAAAAAAAAAGTCTTCCGCATTACAAAAGAGTAACGATAAAAAGGAGAACGTTGACCTTAAATCTTCAGATAATTTGAGTCCAGGTTCTGCAGGGCATATAGAAGAGGGATACAAACCTTGTCCGCATTGCAGGGTGAGGAAATATATTTAATTATTATTAATAGATCGTTTCAATTATCAGATGTGGGTATAATTCTTTGAAAATAATTTTACTTTTTATCCCGTCTTGATTAAAAATTGCATTTTTCCAATCAGGAGTTTATGAAACAGGATGAAGAAGGTTACTGGTATTATCCTAGGGAGTTTTTGGACGGTAGTTCAAAAGAATTTATGGACGAATTGATGAATCGGCATTCAAATAAACTTGCTATGTGGTTAGAGATGAAAAAGCAATACACAGAGGCTGTAGCAGCTCTTAGTAACGGTCGTTCATCCAGCGAACAATCTTCCCAAGACTGTGGTTACTCGTCAGAACATAATGTCAGCAGTTCTTCTTTACCCAGTACTCCTGAGGGTTCGGAAGTCGCCTGTAGCGATAGCTGCTGTAATCGCGAAGGAGATTGCCAAGATACAAGGCCCTCAGAAAAGCTAGCGCATTCCAGTTCCAGTATCTCACTGTTGAGCGAACGTGGCGGTGGACGTACGCTAATGCAGATGTTGGAGGTGAGGAAAATTCAACGTATTTTTGAATTATAATCGACTGCAGAACATGTTTAATTTCTCCATTTTATATAATAATTACAAAATCATAATCTATCCCTTTTTTTGTTTTTTTGTTTTTTTTTTTTCAAAGGATTCTTATTCTTCGGAGGATGAAAGCAAGGAGAGTTATATTCCTGCCGAAGAAGTACTAGAGTTTAAATCACGGATGTGTCAAGTAATTGAAAAACGTCAAGAGTTGCGGCAGACATTGAAAAAAAGATTTGCGATATTGTGTAGCCATCATCGACCCTTTACTATTCCTCATTAAGAATTCCTATTGGGTACAGTTACTTATTATAGGATATATTTGATTATTTACTCTTTTTTTTTTTTTTTTCTTTTTTTTTCTTTCTCTTCATTTCTTTTTTCTACATTGATTTACTGACAATTAGAAAGAGAGAAAGAGAGAGAGGCACACACACATACACATATACAAACACTCATACACCCATGAATACGCTATTGATGTATTTTCGATATTTGTTATCCCACGAAGGAAGTATTTATGCTACAGGTTGCCTCCCCCCCTCATTCCCCTATACAATTATTGATTATAAAAAAAAATTGAATTATTAATTTTGGATTACACGATTATTGATTATTGTTGACAAACATTATGTTTATCGAGAGTTCACGAATATATATACTTATATCTTATGTAATATATTTATTATTAATACATTATATGTGTATATATTTATGAAACTTTGATGATGGAAAAAAAAAAAAAAAAAATATCTGATATACATAAACGTAATATAAAAATCTGTAACAAAGATGACTTCTAGGAAGTGTTTTAGTGTTTTTTATTTTCCTTTCTGAAATGACGGTCTAAAAAAAAAAATATATGGTGAGTTTAGGAAATTTTTTTTAGAGATAAATAAAATAAAATTCAGAGATATATCGATTTCAAATTTCCTGGGTATATTTATGCATGTTTTGTGAGTATTCATGATTTTTGTTTATCAAATAAAAATCCTCAAGCAATTCGCTGGTATAGTTTATTTATACCGCGCGCAACGTGTTATGAGAATTTACGTGGATGGTGAGAACGATGGAGCTCGTCGTGGTTACCCGAATAAAGAAAATTATAAAGATTCCTAATCAGTATAAATGCGTCTATCGTTTGACCTAAAAGAAATCAAAGTTTAAAAAAAAATGGCGAAATGGCAACATGTCAAAAGAAAAAAGTTGATTTTTTAATCTTTTTTTGTTATAAAAATTGATTTAAGAATCGCAATTTGTTGAATATCGATTTGAGTATAGCCCAAACGATGAAAGAACATCTCCTCTACCCGTGCATACTTAATTTATTTCAATCGGTTCATTCCTTATCGAGATATCATGCTCACCAATATAAAAAATGTCGTTATGAGATAAACATTTAAAGTTTGAAGATATGGATATCAGCTCGGTGGCGCGCTGCTCCATTTGAACATCTATAGCATCGTCAGTTTTGAGAATTTTTTTTATCAAACAGAGCTTGAAATGTTCACAATATTTTGAGCTTCAAGATTATGTGGAAAAAAAAATCAATTTTCCACATCTGTGACGGTAGAAGGGGCCCCTTAAAAGCCTTTACCTTTCTACACCTTCATAATTATGAATACTGGATATTATAACGTGAATACTTGTAACACATCAAATTAATGAATTGAACTAATGAATTGAGTAGGTAGATAGTAGTGGGGATGCGGAATATCCAGGAATGTAAAGTATGTAAATCCCAACAGTTGGAGTCCGTTTAGATTAGTAATTCAGCGACCATCAGTTGCCTGCTGTACGGGATAGGGAATGATAACAGTGTAAAATTCAAAAATAATAATATGATGAAATTCATCGTATATATATATGGGGAAGTTCACGAAACAACAAGAGGTCAGAGACGATGGTATTTGCGATTTGTATAAGATATTTTTTTTCTTGGGTAGTTTTATATATCAAACAGATCCCTACGAGGATTTTTCGATTTTCATCTTTATTCAGTCGGGGCAGCCCGTCAAAGTTTGTCATAAAATGACACTTAGGGCAAATTTTCGACCAGAAGGAACGGGAATTCGTGAAAAACTCAAGGAACATAAAATGCCAGTTTTTCGACCTACTTTTGTAACAAAAAAAATACGGCAATATCGCAGAATCACGTGGGAAGAAAATAACCACTATATTTGCCTGCGTACTATGGGTATCATTTGCTACCGAGGGGTGAGTCGAATTACATTTAAATAGATTTTACAGATTGAATATTTCCGTGCATATAGAAATCCGGAATCTTTTATATTTTTCTAGTATCCCTAACGTCGGTGTCGAGTGGCCACAGCAGTGAATCGATCAACCGACGAACTTAATTATCTACACATCGCGGGCACCGGGCGATATCTCGATGAAGACTTCGCTGAACTTTGGGGATAAGGACTTTTGGCATTCTGTTTCATTACGAAGGAATATCAATCACTTCATAATATCACATTCGTGAAATGTAAAATGTGGGAAAATCTTTAGACATCAAATTCTACATGGCTTCAAGGAAATTCAACAAGTTTTTACCTATCCCCTTTTCTTCTTATTTTATATACAATTTAATCTTGTTTAAGTTTTTTATAATTTTTCGAAGGAGATTGAATATATAAAGTTTCGTGTATAATATTAATCGATAATTTGTACTTTATTTCATCAGGATTATAACAACATATTTTTAAACCTCCAATTTTCGATCGTAATCGATCTCCACAATCATGATATAAAAATCTTGGAATTTTTCATTATTTGATGTTTTAGTTTGTAACTTGAGACTTTAAAAGCGGTATTACAATTCATCGTAAAAATTTCGTGGATATAGTCTCACATCAGTTGGGACGATAAAATAAGATACGACGATGGTTTGCCGGGTGACCCGAGAGTAGACTATCTATGGGTTATCACAAAATTGACGTAGGTTGATTACCACGAAAATTTTGTGGTATCATAGAATGACCGTGAAAGTAAAATATATCCGAGTAGTTGATATTACTTGTGTCTTGTTTCTTTGCGAAGCAGGCAGTATACTGACGTGACATTGACGAAAAATTTAACTTAAATGACGTAATAAATCTTTGACAAAGATGCTACAAGTGTTTTGAAATTTCTTTTATCGTTCAAAAAACAAAAATTCATTAATTAACAAAAAAAAATTAACATCTTCACGGCTTTATCTATCGCGATTCGTGAAACACCGAATTATTGTGTCTGTAAATTTTTGGTTTACAACAGGGGAATACCAATTTAGTGATTTAGTGTAAGGTTGTAGTGGGGGTGATTATTTGCGCGCGCGAATAGCTATGGCCTTCGTAAATAAGTTGTGTGGTTATTAAAACAACGGCAGTTGCCTGTTGTGGGATTTGACTAGGAACGACTACTCGGAAAATATTTATGCGAGCTTTATCCCGCTTATCAATATAACTGCTGTTCATAATTATACCGCGACTCTACGACATTATGAAGTTCAGCATCTCTGTAATAATTTTTGCGACGTTTTTGTTGGGATGTTCTTTATCTCTTACGGAAGTCGTCGGGGAGTCATTTCCGAGAGTAATTACACCTCTGGGTACGATCGAAGGGTATTACAAAATCTCGTATAACGGCCGACGATACGAAGCCTACGAAGGGGTGCCCTACGCCCAACCACCGATTGGAGAATTGAGATTTGAGGTAAGGATTCAGCGATACTTTTTTACGCATCATTTCACGATATACCCCATCATTATCATGGGTAATAATTTCACGGTGTCTAATGCGACTTCGTAGGTTCCCAGACACGTCTTGCCATGGACTGGGGTTTGGATGGCGAAACGATACGGTCCACCTTGTTTGCAATACTATCAGCAGGAGCCCGATCCTACGAAAATGATACGAGGTTCCGAAGACTGTCTTTACTTGAGTATTTATACCCCGATAAGGGGTAATGGTAGTGAGGAAATCGAACCGTCAATTAGCAAATTGTATCCAGTAATTTTCTTCATTCATGGTGGCGGTTTTAGTTACGAAAACGGAGGTACTTACGGACCAAGAATCTTGCTTGATCGTAATGTGATCGTGGTCACGTTTAATTATAGAGTGGGATCACTGGGTAAGCTATTACAGTTATAATTTCTGTCTAAAATATTTCGAAAGATGAAAAAAATGATCAGGATTTTGGAATTAAAAATTTGACGGGGAATTTCCCATACGTAGTATATACATTTGTTAGGTTTTCTAAGTACGGAGGATGCGACGGTGCCCGGAAACATGGGGCTGAAAGATCAAGTCGTTGCGATGCGTTGGGTAAAGGATAACATTCAATCATTTGGCGGAGATCCGTCAAGGATTACATTATTTGGGCATAGCTCGGGGGCTGCAAGCGTGCATTATCAATACCTGACGAATCTCACCAGAGGGTTGTTTCAGGGTTAGTATAGTCAAAACTACTGATCTATATTCCACATGCAGACAAATTTTAATTATCCACGAAGTACATGATGAATTAATAGCATGACATCTGCAGGAGGAATGTCACTGAGTGGCACCGCACTTAACTGCTGGGCTCAAACCGAAGGTTCTCTTGAGCAGGTTAAGAAACTTGCGGCGATGGTAGGATGTCCAACGAACAACATCCAAGGCATGGTTGACTGTTTGAAAGTTAGACCTGGGCTTCAGATCGTCGAGACGATGGAAAAATTCAGGGTAATTTGGATAGTGTGCAATCATCGATTATCAGAATGAAAGTTCAGTAGGCATGCTCCGAGACACTAAAATATTCACGCATTAATTATCGCCTTTTTAGTCTCCAATGAATCACTCCATGAATCCGTTTGGTCCGGTGGTTGAGAAGGGTGGTGGTGAATTTACTTTTATCGATAGATCACCCATAGAAATTATAGCTTCTGGTAAAGTACAAGACGTGCCCTGGATCACGGGAATTGTTAGCGAAGAAGGTCTCTTCCCGATGGCTTGTAAGACAATCCTCAATCTTAATTGTAACATCTTGAATTCTCTTGGAAAAAAAAAAAAAAAAAAAAATAGAATATCGGTGTGTGAACCCGTTTCCTTGCTCCAGATTATATAAACGATGATAAGCTGGTCAACAAGTTAAACTATTACTGGGAATCGATCGCGCCCGGATTTCTTCACTACAATTACACCATACCGTGGAACGATCATACAAAAGTTACCAGATTGATGAAAGAGCATTACATCGGGACAAGCCCGTTCAGCATTTCGAACGTTAATGAAACCGTGAAAATGGTCAGTGACCGAATGTACGTCTACGATGGTGAAAAAGCTGCAAGGTTACAGGCACGAGTTAATCAAAGTCCTGTCCTATTTTATTATTTCTCTTATAGAGGATCTTACAGTGAAAGTTACTATATGAGTGGCAGTAGTAAAAATTTTGGTAGGTCATTCTTATAACATCAAGCTCTTTCTGAATTGATATTTCTTTCCTTTGAACTAACAGCCACATGGTGGTCATACCATTTCCACATCTCATGATTGAATCCTTTGGAATTCTTATAATTTATTCATTTCTTATATCGTATAGGGGTAAGTCATGAAGACGATCTCTTTTACGTAATGGATGTCTACCCAGATTTGGTGCTGACGCAAAAAGATCGGGATATGCAACAGAAGCTAATCGATCTCTGGGTGTCCTTTGCCACCAATGGGTTAGTTCAGTTCGACACTTTTTTAAAAAAATATTTTAATTAACGACTGATTCTTTTAATATAATAATGCTCAATCATCTATATATTTTTCAGTATTCCTAATGTGGGTGTCGAGTGGCCGGCAGTGAATCGAACCGTGGAAAAATTTCGCTGTCTTCACATCGCTGGACCTACGGACATCAATGTAATGGAAAGTACAAAGTTCCTTGGAGAAGAAAACTTTTGGAATTCCATTGGATTTCAGGAAAATATGTACAATTATACATCTACGTAATTCTTTAGTATTTATAAGGTGTAAAATAAAATAATAAAACTTATAAATAAATTGCCTAAGGATTCATCTTATTAATACATACCTATATAATGTCCTTTCAATATACAGGGTGAGTATATACATATATATTTTTTTTTGTAAAGTGTTACGAGCTGTTTTTCTCCAAAATTATTAAAGATATGAAAGAATATTTTTATTTCTACGAAATTTTTTACAGGATGATCGTAAAGGCGTTTTTAAAGTCGATTTCAACTCTGTTTTAAACTTTATGGTTAAAAGTGACCTTTAGTTACAAGCGATTGCTGAATACGGGCCAAAGTCTCTTACAAACAGAACACTATCTAAATAATATATATAAATAGCGATATAACGAGGAAAACTTCTCAGCTGACCATCCTAAAACCAAGTATAAGACTTGGCTTTAAGATACATATAAGTATAATTCCAGGCATGTGGTTATCAACATGTTTATCGAGTAATAGTAAAAAGAACTGAAAATTTATAAATACGTGTGTATATACGCTTGATTAGTTCTGACCCCTCGATAATGGGTCAATTGATCCAGATACGAGGGCAAGAACGGAGTGATTTTGAGTAACTTACTAAGTACACGAGTAACATTGACACGGATGTCAAGAAGTTGTCCAGTTTACATCACATTGTTAATCTACACGACGGTATGATATTGCTAATAAAGATAATTTATACTGTTATGTGTTTTCTGGGATGTGGTATATCTCTATCCGAAGAGGTCGAGGAATCATTCCCAAGGGTCAATACACTTCTGGGACCGATTGAAGGGTATTATAAAACCTCGAGTAACGGTCGAAGATATGAAGCTTATGAAGGGATACCTTACGCCCAACCCCCAATAGGAGAATTGAGATTTGAGGTAAGGGTTCATCGGTATTCTATCCATGGATGATTATTTAACAATTAAAACTGTAATTTTTTCAGGTACCTAGACGAATTACACCATGGACGGGTATTCTGATGGCAAAACAAACCGGATTAAAATGTTTGCAGTATAATCAATACCCATGCGATCCTTTCCTAGTTGTAGAAGGTTCCGAGGACTGTCTTTACATGAATATTTACACCCCGATTAGGAATGATAATAGTGAAAATAGCAACGGTGAAACTGGAACATTAAATCCAAATTTGCAACCGGTAATATTCTACATTCACGGTGGTGCGTTTCAATTTGGAAGCGCTCAAGAATATGGACCGAAATTTTTACTGGATAGGAACGTTACTCTGGTTACGATAAATTACAGAGTTGGACCACTGGGTAAGTTTCGAACATCGTTTATCCAATTTTTTATTCATTCGAGAAGATCTTTTGTATCGAAATCTAAACACATCTTTACATGTTCAGGTTTTATTAGTACTGAAGACGAAACAGTGCCCGGAAACATGGGCTTGAAGGATCAAGTAATTGCGTTACGTTGGGTGAAGGATAACATTGAATTCTTCGGTGGGGATCCATCACAGGTTACGATTTTTGGTCAAAGTGCCGGAGGTGCGAGCGTCCATTATCATTACTTGACGAATTTAACAACAGGATTATTTCACGGTAAATAATTAAAATTTACAGTAGACTCTTGATAATTGTGTCCGCTCGATAACTATCCGCACAAGTTGTTACCCCGCTACATGTACGCTCACAAACACTACTATGACGCTCCCTCCACATCGATGTATTGCTAGCGCGCATGCGCTAGACGATATAACCTAAGCAGTATGTTCTAACGCGCAGGCGCTAGTAGAAAAGTAGCTGAGGAGTGGTGGCACTCGATAACTATCCATTTCCAAGAATTTACCACTCCTACAGCCCCTAAGGCAGACACTTATCGAGAGTTTACTGTAACAACCATTAATTAAGGACATGGTAAATTTCCGGAACAATATTTTCAGGGGGAATGTCGCTGAGTGGAGTAGCACTTAACTGTTGGTCTCAGACCGAAAATTCACTCGATAAAGCCAAGAAACTTGCAACGATTGTGGGATGTCTGAATGACAACGTTCCACTCATGGTTAATTGTTTGAAAGGTAGACCTGGTCATCAGATCGTTGAGGCAGTCGGAAAGTTTATGGTAAATAAAATGTTAATGAATGTAAAATCGATGTAGAAAGCATTAGCGAAATCATAACTCCATATATCGTGTTTATAGCCATGGTTGTACAATCCCTATACTCCGTTTGGTCCAGTAGTTGAAAAGGGAGGAAGTGAATTCACGTTCATAGACCGGTCACCCGTTGAAATTTTAGCTAATGGTAAAGTGCAGGATGTACCATGGATTACAGGACTCGTTAGCGAAGAGGGTCTCTATCCTGCAGCCCGTAAGTCAGTCATCAATGTTCTAACTATTCCATCTATAAAAATGACTCCTTCACTCCAGATTTCATTGCTGATGAAAAGCTCCTCGAAGAGTTAAACGACAATTGGGAATCAATCGCGCCACATCTTCTCGACTTTAATTACACCATTCCAAAGATTGATCATCCAAAAGTAGCAAGGTTGATCAAACAGCATTACCTAGGAACAAGTCCGTTCGCGAGATCGACTGCTAATCAAACTGTACAAATGGTTGGCGATCGATTATTCGTCTATGATATAGAGAAAGCTGTAAAGCTACAAGCACGAGCTGAACGAAGTTCTGTACGATTTTACTATTTCTCATACAGAGGGGCCAAGTGCTCGAGCGAAGTTATGAGTGGTAGTACAGAAAACTTTGGTAAGTTTTTCTGCACCAATACTGTGCTGTTTTTTTTGAAACTGTGAAAGGGAAATGTGCCTAAATTTATTAATTGATCACGCATTGTGCAGGAGTTAGTCACGAGGATGACGTTGAGTATGTGATGGATTCATTTTTGGACACAACTACGACGCCAGAAGATCGAGAGATACAAAAAAAACTGATTGATCTCTGGGTGTCCTTTGCTACAAATGGGTGAGTCTTATTGCATCGTAGATTTTTAGTCTGATTATGATGATCCATAAATGTCAAATTATCTATATTCTTACAGTACGCCAGATGTAGGAATCGAGTGGCCCGAGGTGAGTTCTTCCAACGACGAGTTCCGTTATCTTCACATCGCGGGACCTAAAGAATTTAGTATAAAGGAAAGTCCTCTGAAAATTGGTGAGAAGAAATTCTGGCGTACTTTAGGATTTCAAGAAAATATATACGTTAATCATACCGTATAGTTGTGTAACTTTTTTTTTTTGTTAAACGATGATAATAATTATTGGATGATGGTGGAATGGTCCATAAACAACTTCGAAATAATATGATGTGAAAATTAATTGCTTATTTAAAAATTAATTATGTATATATTTTATGATGAGATTCAATGCCATTAAAACAGCAACGAGTAATTGGTACCATAGCAAACAAAAAAAACCAAAAAAAATTGTGTACTAATACCGTATAGACTTTGGCTCAATCGTCAGAGATTAAGGAAAGAAAAGAGAATATTAAAATTGATTTGATATACTAATAGTAAAATATAATCAAATTAACGAAATATATTATGTTAAGTCACGGGTTCCAATAGTTACAGAACAAATATATAACATTCTTATCATTAGATAAGTTTTGTAAAAATAGTTTTGATGGTATAAAGTTGACCCTGGAAGAAGTTGGGGGAATTATATTTCATCATATGTGTATAAAAGAGGAAAATATCTGAAAATTTTCATACATTTAATTATACAAGCTGAGGTATATATTTATTATAAAAAATTATACAACATTTTCTTTTTTTATGTATATGTATATATCGTGCTGTCTGTATATAATAAAAAGAACGATTTTGTGGCAAATTTGATAACTAGGAGTAATTTTATTTATTTGCGAAAGAATGATCGTGTACGTTGTCATAAAATTATGATCAAACTATTTCATTACCACAGGACACACGATGATCCCGTGACTGGATTAATCAGTTTGACTTATGATGAGTTCAAGAATTCATGGAAACGTGTAAAGCAAAACACGTAGGTAATTCCCCAAACTAAAAACTCATATCAATTGCGACGATGAAATACGATGTGATCAGTTTGCCGGGTAACCTGAGAGTAGATTATCTGCTACGGGTTATCACGATATTGACGTAGGTTGATTATTACGAAAATGTGATGGTGTCATAGAATGTTGACCCGCATAGTTGATTTTAGTCTTATCTCACTTTGTTGCTTAGCAGTACGTAGTATACTGATGGGAAATTGATGAAAAATTTGACTTACATAATGTGATAAAACGGTAACGAATATATTACAATTGTTTCGAAATTTCTTTTACCATTTATTTGATGAAAGAATTTACTGCTTTTATGAAGAGTTCGATACCCAAGGCGTTTCTTTTCCTTAAAATTCAACACCGAGAACTGTAATACAGCATTTTTGCAATTCCACATTTACGGCTGTACTCGTCGGGATTCGTGTGACACCAGATTAAAGTCTCAGTAGATTTTTGGTTCGAACATTGGGATGCCAATGAATTTAGTGTGAAGTAGTGGGGGTGATAATTTACGAGTACAACTAGCTGTAGCCTTCGTAGATCAGTTGAGTGGATATTGAGACGACAGCAGTCGTCTGATATACATGACTAGGAACGATTACCCTGAAAATATATCCCGCTTATCAATATAACTGCTCTTCATAGTTCATAGTATACCGTGACTCTACGACACGATGAAATTTACTGTGTCTATAATATTTGTTGCGATATTCTTGTTCGGATGTTCTTCATCCCTTGCGGAAGAAGCCGAGGAGTCATTCCCGAAGGTAATTACACCTCTGGGTATGATCGAAGGGTATTATAAAACCACGAGGAACGGTCGAAGATACGAAGCCTACGAAGGGGTGCCTTACGCCCAACCCCCCATTGGAGAATTGAGATTCGAGGTAAGGATTCAGTGATACTTTCTTACGCACCGTTGCACAATATACCCCATCATGTTCATGTGTAATAATTTCACGTTGGCGAATGCGATTTCGTAGATACCCAGACCCGTCTCGTCATGGACGGGAATTTGGATGGCGAAACGATTCGGACCAAATTGTTTACAGTACAATCAGGTGGAGCACGATCCTGCCAAAATGATAGTAGGTACCGAGGACTGTCTTTACATGAATATTTACACCCCGATAAGGGTTAATGGTAGTGGAAATCGCAGTGACGAAATTGAACCATCAAATACCGATTTGCTACCAGTAATATTCTACATTCATGGTGGCGGTTTTAATTTCGGAAGCGCAGATATTTATGGACCGAATTTCTTGCTTGATCGGAATGTAACTGTGATCACGTTCAATTATAGATTGGGACCACTAGGTAAGCTATAGTTATAATTTTTGCATAGAATATTTTTAAAGATTAAAAAATGGTGAGGGTTTTGGAATGAAAAAATCTGACGCGGAATGCCCCATACGTAGTATATACCTGTTGTTTACATGTAAAACATTCAGGGAATTTATAGCGCTGTGAACGGCAGTTTTAAACATCTTCATATACCGTTATTTAGGTTTTCTAACTACGGAGGATGCGACGGTGCCCGGAAATATGGGCTTGAAAGATCAAGTGATTGCGATGCGTTGGGTAAAGGATAACATTCAATCATTTGGTGGAGATCCGTCAAGAATTACGATATTTGGACATAGCTCGGGAGCTGCAGCTGTGCAATATCAATACCTGACAAATCTCACCACTGGTTTGTTTCAGGGTAAGTATTATCGAAAACATGCATAATGCTCATTATAAATGTATGTAAAAACGTGGCAGGTCCCCTTGCAGGGCACGGTAGATTAATAGTACGATAATCACAGGGGGAATGTCAATGAGCGGGACAGCACTCAACTGCTGGGCTCAATCCGAAGGTTCTTTAGAGCAGACCAAGAAACTTGCGACGTTGATAGGATGTCCGACCAACAATACCAAAGATTTGGTAAAATGTCTGAAGGCTAGACCGGCCCGTCATATGGTAGAGGTCGGTGAGCACTTTTTGGTAAGTACCGTGCTGATCGAAGTCTGATTATGAATTTATTAAACACCCATAATACAATAATAATAATATTACACATGACTGACGACCGCGTGGAATATCATTTTTCCAGCCGTGGAAACACAGTAAGGCCATTCCGTTTGGGCCAGTAGTCGAGAAAGGAGATAGTGAATTTACGTTCATGGACCGGTCACCTGTTGAAATAATAACTTCTGGTGAAGCACAAAGCGTACCCTGGATTACGGGACTTGTTAGCCAAGAGGGCCTCTTTCCAGCAGCTTGTAAGACAATCATTAAAATTTTTTTTTAAATTACACTATTTACATGTGAAACTTTTTCTTTGTTACAGATTATGCAGCTAGCGAGGAGTTAGGTAAGGAGTTGAATGATAACTGGGACACGATCGCGCCCCATCTGCTTGAGTTCAATCTCACCATTCCAAAGATCGATCATCCAAAAGTTTCAAGATTGATAAAGGAACACTACTTGGGTTCATCTCCGTTCGGTTGGTCGACCGTTAATCAAACTGTAAAAATGGTCAGCGACCGAATGTATGTTTATGATGCTGAGAAAGCTGCACGGCTACAAGCACAAGCCAATCGAAGTCCGGTACTTTTCTATTATTTCTCTCACAGGGGGGTGAAAAGTGGGAGTACAATAATGAGCGGTAGACAAGAAAATCTTGGTAAGTTTTTTCCCAATACCACAATGTTTTTGAATTGATGTTTCTTTAAGTTACATATCCCTTTACTCAACTCATGAGCGAATTCTCTGAAACCTAAACAGCAATGACACCACAATTTAATCATTGCTTTCATCTTATAGGAGTTGCTCATGAAGACGATCTTTTGTACATACTGGATGTCTATCCAGAACCTATGACGAGGGAAGATCGGGAAGTGCAAAAGACGCTACTTGACATCTGGGTATCGTTTGCCACAGATGGGTGAGTTCAGTTCAGCCATAGATCCATTAACAATTGAAAAAATGTTAATGACTACATTACTATCGTATGTTTATAATATACCAACATAAATGCTCGGTGTTTTCTTTACTCTGAGAAGGTTTTCTTACATATACAGAACATTCCAACTATCGTCTGATTATTTTAATTCATTAACCTACAATGAATTATATTTTTAAGTATGCCTAATGTGGGAATCGAGTGGCCAGCGGTGAACGGAAACGCGGAGAAGTTTCGTAGTCTGCACATCGCTGGACCCGCAGACATCAGAATAATAGAGAGTACGAAGTTCCTTGGAGAAAGCGACTTTTGGAACAGCATTGGATTTGACGAAAATATATATAATCGTACAACTACGTAATTTTTTTTTGTTTTTCAAATATAATTAGAGGGTGTAATGAAAATGACACAAATCTAACAAAATAAAATTGATAAAACAATTGCTTGACGATTATTTATATTTATTGATTAATTAAATAATTACTGAGTCTCCTTTATCTCGAAGCATATTTATTGGACAAATAGCCTTGTGATCCCTGCAATGCTCCAGTTGATTTAAATTATTACAGAAAATTTTTAATATAAATTCAATGGCGGTCGAGAACATTTCACCTCTAAATTATCAAGTTTGGAGAAAAGTCGCAAGAGACAAGAAGTGCGTAATTTCATGCACAAATTCTTGGATAATGATTCAAGAATTTTTCCAATAACTTTTTATTGTAGCTTCTTTAATTGCCTAAAAAACAGCAGAAATTGTTTTTAAAAAAATCTGCAATTATTCTCCAAGAATCTTTATATGAAATTACGCACTTTTTGTTGATGCAATCTTTCTCCAAACTTGATAGTTTAGGGGCGAAATGTTCTTAAAAGTTCAGAAATCTCTAGTCGTTCAGTTGAATATCATAAGGACTTGATACCTCACAAAAAAATGTTTCATACAAAAGTCGTTTGATTTTTCAAGTAGAACAAAATTACGTAATGAAAAATATGAGATGCCATTTGAAAAAGCAAAGTTGACCTTTACCTGACCTCGGTGACTCAATTCACGGAAATACTGATACCAGCAAGTTTCGTCCCCCTCTGAACCCTGAATATTTTATACCATTATTTTCTCTTAGGATCGGAAAAATCAGCCTGGGGCGATTAAAATGAATCACTCGGTATAATTTTCTAGGATGTAACAAAAATGACGATTTGACGGGGCATAAATCTGAAATAATAAAACTAATACATCAATTGCTTTATGAGTTGCTGACTATATTCTTGTAAAGATTACTTTGCGAAGCACGTAATATACTGATAGGATCGTGATGCAAAATTTGAGCTACATAACGTAACAAATCCTCTAACAGAGATACCAGGAGATAAGTCGTTCGTGAGTAGACTGTATACGGGTTATCAAATTTAGCTCGCATGATTATTACGAATTATTATATACGAACGATTATTACGAGTGGTTATATCATCGAA
This sequence comes from Macrophya annulata, assembly GCA_963924015.1. Classification (NCBI taxonomy): domain Eukaryota; kingdom Metazoa; phylum Arthropoda; class Insecta; order Hymenoptera; family Tenthredinidae; genus Macrophya; species Macrophya annulata. The sequence continues at coordinate 635,401 of OZ001262.1, forward strand.
TGACAGTGAAAGTAAAATAGCAGTTGATTTTACTTGTGTCCAGAATTATTAATATAAGTGCTTTTCATAGTGGACAGTAGTCCGTGACTTCGCAGCATGACGAAGTTTACAGTGTCTATAATAATTGTTGCATTGTTCCTATTGGCATGTTCTTTATCCCTTGCGGAAGAAGCTAGAGAGTCATTTCCGATGGTGATTACATCACTTGGTACGATCGAGGGGTATTACAAAACCTCGAAAAACGGTCGACGATACGAAGCCTATGAAGGGGTGCCCTACGCCCAAGCACCGATTGGAGAATTGAGATTTGAGGTGAAGACTTGGCGATACTTTTTTACCCACCATTTCACAATATACCCCATCATGTTCACGGGTCATAATTTCACGGTGGCGAATACGACTTCCTAGGTTCCCAGACGCGTTTTGCCATGGACTGGCGTTTGGATGGCGAAACGACACGGCCCACCTTGTTTGCAGTACAATCAGCAGGAATCGGATCCTACTCAAATGATTCAAGGTTACGAGGACTGTCTTTACATGAATATATACACTCCGATTAGGAATAATGACAGTGGAATTCACAGCGAAGGAATTGAACCTCCAAATATCAATTTACAACCAGTAATATTCTATATTCATGGTGGTGGCTTCGGTTTCGGAAATGGAAATTCTTACGGACCGACATACTTGCTTGATCGGAATATAACGCTGGTCGTTCTCAATTATAGACTGGGACCACTGGGTAAACTGCAAGCCTTATAAAGTCATTCCGAGATGATTACAAGTCTGTAAAACTGTCCAAGTATGTTCGGCGATTTACACAATTACCTTATGTAGCGGCATCCATCCCTCTTTAGGTTTTCTAAGTACCGAAGATGCGACGGTGTCTGGAAATATGGGCCTTAAGGATCAAGTTATTGCGTTACGTTGGGTCACAGATCACATTCAATCATTTGGTGGAGATCCGTCAAGGATTACATTATTTGGGCATAGCGCAGGGGCTGCGTGCGTGCATTATCATTACTTGACGAATCTCACCACAGGCTTGTTTCGAGGTGTGTAAGCGGTATAGTTAAAACCACCGATCCATATTATAGCGACCAAGGACACGATGGATTAATAGAACGATATCGGTAGGGGGAATGTCACTAAGTGGCACCGCACTGAGCTCCGCGTTCCAGACGAAGAATTCTATGGAAAATGCTAAGACACTTGCAACGATCGTAGGGTGTTCAACCGAGAATGTCCAAAGCATGGTGGACTGTTTGAAAGGTAGACCTGGCTATCAGATCGTTGGGGCTTTGAAGAAGTTTATGGTGAGTACCGCGGTGAGGAATGGCTAATTTGTTTATTATCGAAATAATTTGATACATGGTTGCATAAGATGAACCCCGAAAGGCTAGAAATATTTGGCCGAATTCAATATTACGAATAAGTGAGGCCTGCAGGGAATCATCATGTTTGTAGCCGTGGAGCAACATTCCTACCATTCCGTTTGGGCCAGTGATCGAGAAAGGAGGTGGTGAATTTACGTTTATAGACCGGTCACCTATTGACATAATGACTTCTGGTGAAGCGCACGACTTACCTTGGATCACGGGAATTGTTAGTGAGGAGGGTCTCTTTCCGACAGCTTGTAAGACAAATATTACTTCAATTGTTGTATTAGCTACAGAAATACTTGTTTAAAAATCACATTATCGATATTCGACACATGTGAAACTATTCCTTTAATGCAGATTATGTAGCTAACGACGAGGCACTCAACGAGTTGAACAATAACTGGGAGACGATCGCGCCTCATCTGCTTCAGTTCAATTACACTATTCCAAAGAGCGATCATTCGAAAGTTGCCAGGTTGATAAAGGAACATTATCTGGGTTCAAGCCCGTTCGGCTCGTCGACCGTCAATCAGACTGTAAAAATGGTCGGTGATCGGTTGTTCGTTTATGATGCGGAAAAAGCTGCAAGGCTACAAGCTCGAGCCAATCGAAGCCCCGTCCTATTTTATTACTTCACTTACAGGGGAGCTATTAGTGAGAGCGAATTCATGAGCGGCAAAAGGAAAATTCTAGGTGAATTTTCCTAATTCCAGATCGTTCCTGAATTGACATTCCTTTCAATTACATTAACACTTCACATCGGTCACACCCTTCACTAATTGCTTTTATCCTATATAGGAGTCGATCACGAAGATGATCTTTTGTACGTAATGCATTGGACGTCTGACCCTATCATAGCACAACAAGATTGGGACATGCAGCAGAAGCTCATCGACCTCTGGGTATCGTTTGCCACGGACGGGTGAGTTCAGTTCGGCCACAGATTCATCGAGAACTGAATAAATATTGATTATAGTTGCCTTTCTCACGTATGTTTATTAAACCGTTTCAAAAAAATCGACTATTTTTCATTTTCAAAGAGTAAGTCAAAAATATTGTTCCAAATGACGAATAAAAAAAAATGCTGTCAAAGTTTGAGCTCTTAATATTAATATTAAGAGGTACCTCGTAGCGATTTTCCATTTCTCATCTAAATAGCATGAGAAGATTTTTTTTTCAAACTTTGTAATTTTATAACTCGTCAACGCATCGGTGAACCGATAAGACCGGAACATATTTTTGTAGTGAATCGAACGCTCTATAAAAAAGGTCTCTTGTTCATTTTCGATAAGTCTAGCTATTTCCAAGCTGGTCGGTGTATCGGTTATTGATGATAATTAATCATGACTAAGTTGGAATAAGTTGGATTCATCGAAAAACGACCAGAAGACCTTTTTTTTAAGAGCGTACAATTTTGAACAACAGTACTCGTGCAGAATCTTTCTAAGTAGTTTAATTTTCAAGATATGAAAATCGAAAAGTACCACAATACCATATCCCACGTTATTCAGATGAGAAATAGAAAATCGCGATGAGGCACCTCTTAATATTACCATTAAGAGCTCAAACTTTGACAGCATCTTTTTTTATTCGTCATCTGGAAAAATATTTTTGACTTACTCTTTGAAAATGAAAAATAGTTGATTTTTTCGAAGCGGTCCAATGTTTATACCATACGACTATAATTATATTTTTTAGTATGCCTAATGTGGGGATCCAGTGGCCGCCGGTGAATCGAAACGCGGAGGAGTTTTGCTGTCTGCACATCGCTGGACCTACAGACATCAGTATAATAGAGAGCACAAAGTTCCTTGGAGAAAGGAACTTTTGGAGCACCATTGGATTTCACGAAAATATATATAATTATACGATTACGTAATTTTCTTTTCAACGAATACCGGGTGATTCATTTTAATCGCCCCAGGCCGATCTTTCCGAAACTAAGCAAGATACGAAAAAAATAATGGTATAAAATATTCAGGGTTCAGAGGAGCACAAAACCTGGTTGTATCAGTATTTCCGTAAATTGAGTCGCCGAGGTCAAATAAAGGTCAACTTTGTTTTTTTAAATGGCAACTCATATTTTTCATTACGTAATTTTGTTTTACTTGAAAAATCAAACGACTTTCGTATGAAACATATTTTTGTCAGACATGAAGTTTTTAACCCTGAATATTTTATACCATTATTTTCTTCGTATCTTGCTTAGGATCGGAAAAATCAGCCTGGGGTGATTAAAATGAATCACTCGGTATAATTTTCTAGGATGTAACAAAAATGACGATTCGACGGGGCATAAATCTGACATAATAAAACTAATACATCAATTGCTTTATGAGTTGCTGACTATATTCTTGTAAAGATTACTTTGCGAAGCACGTAATATACTGATAGGATCGTGATGCAAAATTTGAGCTACATAACGTAACAAATCCTCTAACAGAGATACCAGGAGATAAGTCGTTCGTGAGTAGACTGTATACGGGTTATCAAATTTAGCTCGCATGATTATTACGAATTATTATATACGAACGATTATTACGAGTGGTTATATCATCGAATGACAGTGAAAGTAAAATAGCAGTTGATTTTACTTGTGTCCAGAATTATTAATATAAGTGCTTTTCATAGTGGACAGTAGTCCGTGACTTCGCAGCATGACGAAGTTTACAGTGTCTATAATAATTGTTGCATTGTTCCTATTGGCATGTTCTTTATCCCTTGCGGAAGAAGCTAGAGAGTCATTTCCGATGGTGATTACATCACTTGGTACGATCGAGGGGTATTACAAAACCTCGAAAAACGGTCGACGATACGAAGCCTATGAAGGGGTGCCCTACGCCCAAGCACCGATTGGAGGATTGAGATTTGAGGTGAAGATTTGGCGATACTTTTTTACCCACCATTTCACAATATACCCCATCATGTTCACGGGTCATAATTTCACGGTGGCGAATACGACTTCCTAGGTTCCCAGACGCGTTTTGCCATGGACTGGCGTTTGGATGGCGAAACGACACGGCCCACCTTGTTTGCAGTACAATCAGCAGGAATCGGATCCTACTCAAATGATTCAAGGTTACGAGGACTGTCTTTACATGAATATATACACTCCGATTAGGAATAATGACAGTGGAATTCACAGCGAAGGAATTGAACCTCCAAATATCAATTTACAACCAGTAATATTCTATATTCATGGTGGTGGCTTCGGTTTCGGAAATGGAAATTCTTACGGACCGACATACTTGCTTGATCGGAATATAACGCTGGTCGTTCTCAATTATAGACTGGGACCACTGGGTAAATTCCGAGATGATTACAAGTCTGTAAAACTGTCCAAGTATGTTCGGCGATTTACACAATTACTTTATGTAGCGGCATCTATCCCTCTTTAGGTTTTCTAAGTACCGAAGATGCGACGGTGTCTGGAAATATGGGCCTTAAGGATCAAGTTATTGCGTTACGTTGGGTCAAAGATCACATTCAATCATTTGGTGGAGATCCGTCAAGGATTACATTATTTGGACATAGCTCAGGGGCTGCGTGCGTGCATTATCATTACTTGACGAATCTCACCACAGGCTTGTTTCGAGGTGTGTAAGCGGTATAGTTAAAACCACCGATCCATATTATAGCGACCAAGGACACGATGGATTAATAAAACGATATCGGTAGGGGGAATGTCACTAAGTGGCACCGCACTGAACTTCGCGTTCCAGACTAAGAATTCTATGGGAAATGCTAAGAAACTTGCAACGATCGTAGGGTGTTCAACCGAGAATGTCCAAAGCATGGTGGACTGTTTGAAAGTTAAACCTGGCCATCAGATCGTTGGGGCTTTGAAGAAGTTTATGGTGAGTACCGCGGTGATGAATGGCTAATTTGTTGTATTATCGAAATAATTGGATACATGGTTGCATAAGACGAACCCCAAAAGGCTAGAAATATTTGGCCGAATTCAATATTACGAATAAGTGAGGCCTGCAGGGAATCATCATGTTTATAGCCGTGGAGAAACAATCCTACCATTCCGTTTGGGCCAGTGATCGAGAAAGGAGGTGGTGAATTTACGTTTATCGACCGGTCACCTATTGACATAATGACTTCTGGTGAAGCGCACGACTTACCTTGGATCACGGGAATTGTTAGTGAGGAGGGTCTCTTTCCGACAGCTTGTAAGACAAATATTACTTCAATTGTTGTATTAGCTACAGAAATACTTGTTTAAAAATCACATTATCGATATTCGACACATGTGAAACTATTCCTTTCATGCAGATTATGTAGCTAACGACGAGGCACTCAACGAGTTGAACAATAACTGGGAGACGATCGCGCCTCATCTGCTTCAGTTCAATTACACTATTCCAAAGAGCGATCATTCGAAAGTTGCCAGGTTGATAAAGGAACATTATCTGGGTTCAAGCCCGTTCGGCTCGTCGACCGTCAATCAGACTGTAAAAATGGTCGGTGATCGGTTATTCGTTTATGATGCGGAAAAAGCTGCAAGGCTACAAGCTCGAGCCAATCGAAGCCCCGTCCTATTTTATTACTTCGCTTACAGGGGAGCTATTAGTGAGAGCGAATTCATGAGCGGCAGAAATAAAAATCTAGGTGAATTTTCCTAATTCCAGATCGTTGCTGAATTGACATTCCTTTCAATTACATTAACACTTCACATCGGTCACACCCTTCACTAATTGCTTTTATCATATATAGGAGTCGCTCACGAAGATGATCTTTTGTACGTAATGCATTGGACGTCTGACCCTATCATAGCACAACAAGATTGGGACATCCAGCAGAAGCTCATCGACCTCTGGGTATCGTTTGCCACGGACGGGTGAGTTCAGTTCGGCCAAAGATTCATCAAGAACTGAATAAATATTGATTATAGTTGCCTTTCTCACGTATGTTTATTAGACCGTTTCAAAAAAATCGACTATTTTTCGTTTTTAAAGAGTAAGTCAAAAAAAAATTTGTTCCAAATGACGAAAAAAAAAAATTCTGTCAAAGTTTGAGCTCTCAATATTAATATTAAGAGGTGCCTCATCGCGATTTTCTATTTCTCATCTAAATAACATAAGTAATTTTTCTTTCAAACTTTGGAATTTTATAACTCGTCAACGTATCAGTGTACCGATAAGACCGAAACATATTTTTGTAGTGAATTGAACGCTCTATAAAAAAGGTATCTTGTTCTTTTTCGATAAATCCAGCTATTTCCATGTTGGTTGGTATTGGTTATTAATGATAATTAATCATGACCAATTCGGAAATAGTTGGATTCATCGAAAAAGACCAGAAGACCTTTTTTGTAGAGCGTACAATTTTGTACAACAGTACTCATGCAGAATCTTTCTATGTAGTTCAATTTTCAAGATATACAAATCGAAAAGTACCACAATACCATATCCCATGTTATTCAGATGAGAAATAGAAAATCGCGATGAGGCACCTCTTAATATTACCATTAAGAGCTCAAACTTTGATAGCATCTTTTTTTATTCGTCATCTGGAAAAAAATTTTTGACTTACTCTTTGAAAATGAAAAATAGTTGATTTTTTCGAAGCGGTCCAATGTTTATACCATAAGACTATAATTATATTTTTTAGTATGCCTAATGTGGGGATCCAGTGGCCGCCGGTGAATCGAAACGCGGAGGAGTTTTGCTGTCTGCACATCGCTGGACCCAAAGACATCAGCATAATAGAGAGTTCGAAGTTCTTTGGAGAACGGGACTTTTGGAACAGCATTGGATTTGACTAAAATATATACAATCATACAACTACGTAATTTTTATAAAGAATATAATTACAGGGTGTAATAAAAATGACAAAAATCTGAAAAAATAATACTGATAAAGCAATTGCTTGACGATTCTTTCTACTTGTTGATTTATTAAATAATTACTGGGCATAAATAACGAGGCTCCTTCACCTCTGATTAAGAAGCAAAGACGAACGTAAATGATGTCTGGAAGTGATTAACTCGTCGATTAACTCCTTCAGTCTCATTTGACCCCTATACATTATAGTAGCGAAAGTAATGAATCACGGGTCTAAGTTGTTGTGACCTTTATCGATCAGTTGAGCAATTATCAATCCGATTGCAGTCGGCTGCTGTAAGAAATGATGATCCGTCAAATATACTTGTATGAAGTTTCATCACGCTTGTCAGTTTAAGTGCTCTTTACAGTCCATAGTATACCGCGACTCCACGACATGATGAAGTTTACCGTGTTTATAATAATTTTTGCAACGTTCTCGTCCGGATGTTATTCATCCCTCACGGAAGAAGCCGGGAAGTTATTCCCTAGGGTAATTACACCTCTGGGAACGATCGAGGGGTATTATAAAACCTCGAACAACGGTCGACGATACGAAGCCTACGAAGGGGTGCCTTACGCCCAACCACCAATTGGAGAATTGAGATTTGAGGTAAGGATTAAGTGATATTTTCTTACCCCATCATGTTCATGGGTAATAATTTCACGATGGCGAATACGATTTCGTAGGTACCCAGACGTATCTCGTCATGGACGGGCGTTTGGATGGCAAAAGAATTCGGCCCACCTTGTTTACAGTACAATCAACAGGAACCTGATCCTACCAGAATGATACAAGGTTCCGAGGACTGTCTCTACATGAATATTTACACCCCGATTACGGTTAATGGCAGTAAAAGCTGGAGTGAGGGAATCGAACCTCCAATTACCAATTTGCAACCGGTGATATTCTACATTCATGGTGGTGCTTTCAATTTTGGAAGCGGAAGTTCTTACGGACCGAAATATTTACTCGATCGGAATGTGACGATGATTACGTTTAATTATAGAGTGGGACCATTGGGTTAGCTTCTATTTCATATCGCGTGACTAATTACATACGTGCAAAACTATTGGAATACATGCTGCGATGTATACACATCAATTCTTTGTACCCGCTTCTATCCCTGTTTAGGTTTTTTAAGTACAGAGGATGCGACGGTGCCCGGGAATATGGGCCTGAAGGATCAAGTAATAGCGCTTCGTTGGATCAGGGATAACATTAAATATTTTGGCGGAGATCCTTCCAGGGTTACGATTTTTGGGCATAGCACCGGGGCTGAGTCCGTGCATTATCACTACTTGTCAAATCAGACCATAGGCTTGTTTCGGGGTATGTATAATCAAAACTACTTATCAGAGGCTGGATGATCTGGCATGGGATGTCCCATGTATACGATTAATAGATCGATATTCTCAGGAGGAATGTCGCTGAGTGGGACCGCACTGGTCTGCGGAGCCCAGACTGAAAATTCTCAGGAAAAGTCTAAGAAACTTGCGGCGATCATAGGATGTCCGACCAACGATCTTCAAGGGATGGTGGATTGTCTGAGAGCTAGACCTGCCCGTCAGATCGTTGAGGCCGTCACACAGTTCATGGTAAGTACTGTGGTGATCGATTGAATACATAATACATAGTAGAACGAACCCTCAAACGTTGGAATATTCTACCGATGATGATATTACATGTGACTGACGACTGCATGGCATATCGTGTTTTTAGCCATGGAGAAATAATCCCAGAATTCCGTTTGGACCGGTGGTCGAGAAAGGAGGTAGTGAATTTACGTTCATCGACCGGTCACCCATTGAAATAATAACTTCTGGTGGAGCACATGATGTACCTTGGATTACGGGACTTGTTAGCGAAGAGGGCCTCTTCCCGGCAGCTTGTGAGATAATCATAAATCGTTGCATTACCCACCGCAATACTTTTTCAGAAATAACACTATCGACATTCGAGATGTTGAACTGTTCCTTTAATGCAGATTATGTAGCTGACGAGGAGTCAGTCAACGAGTTGAACAATAACTGGGAGACGATCGCGCCTCATCTGCTCGAGTTCAATTACACCATTCCAAAAATCGATCATCCAAGAGTTGCAAGGTTAATAAAGGAACATTACCTGGGTTCAAGTCCGTTCGATTGGTCGACCGTTAATCAAACCGTTAAAATGGTCGGCGATCGATTGTTCGTTTACGATGGCGAGAAAGCTGCACGGTTACAAGCTCGAGCCAACCAAAGCCCCGTTCTATTTTATTATTTCTCTTACAGAGGGGTGAAAAGTGAGAGTGAATTCATGAGCGGCAGGAGTGAAAACCTTGGTAAGTATTCCCAATACCAGAATGTATCCGAATTGACATTTCTCTCAATTACACTATCGGTTCACGTCGGCCACACCCTTCACTCATCTTATGAGGGAATTCTCTGGAATTCCGATAGCGAAGAAACGATAATTTACTACCAGTTTATATCCCATAGGAGTCGCTCATGAAGACGATCTTTTATACGTAATGGATTCGTTTTCTGACCGAACGACGGGACAACGAGATCGGGATATGCAACAAAAGCTGATCGATATCTGGGTATCTTTCGCCACCGATGGGTGAGTCCAGTTCGGCCACAGGTTCATCAACAACTGCAAAAATATCGATAGCCGCGTTTCTTTTGCAAGTTTATAATAAACCACCATGAATGCTTGGCGTTTTCTTGACTCTAAAAATAAAAGTAGACCGTGACTTCCACAGATTGTGATACAAACCCGGCCTTCTTACATATACACCGGACATATTTACTAACGTCTGATTCTTCTGATATACTAACGCTCAATGATCTATATTTTTCAGTGTACCTATAAATGTGGGGGTCGAATGGCCGCCGGTGAACCGAATCACGGAGGAGTTTCACTGTCTGCACATCGCTGGACCTACAGACATCAGTATAATAGAGAGCACAAAGTTCCTTGGAGAAAGGAACTTTTGGAACACCATTGGATTTCACGAAAATATATATAATTATACGACTACGTAATTTTCTTTTCAACGAATACCGGGTGATTCATTTTAATCCGAAACTTTTTTTTTCCGAAACTAAGCAAGATACGAAAAAAAGTTTGGTATAAAATATTCAGGGTTCAGAGGAGCACAAAACCTGGTTGTATTAGTATTTCCGTAAATGGAGCCGCCGAGGTCAGGTGAAGGTTAACTTTGTTTTTGTGAATGGAAACCCACATTTTTCATGACATAATTTTGTTTTACTTGAAAAATCAAACGACTCTCGTATGAAACATTTTTTTGTGAGACATTACCTTTTTATGCTATTTAAACGAACGACTAGAGATTTTTGAACTCTTGAGAACTTTTCACCTCTAAATTATCAAGTTTGGAGAAAAGTCGCAAGAGAAGTGCGTAATTTCATGCACAAATTCTTGAACAATGATTTAAGAATTTTTCCAATAACTTTTTATTGTAGCTTCTTTAATTGCCTAAAAAACAGCAGAAATTATTTTGAAAAAATCTGCAATTATTCTCCAAGAATCTTTACATGAAATCACGCACTTTTTGTTGAAGCAATCTTTCTCCAAACTTGATAGTTTAGGGGTGAAATGTTCTTAAAAGTTCAGAAATCTCTAGTCGTTCAGTTGAATATCATAAAGACTTGATGTCTCTAAAAAAATGTTTCATACAAAAGTCGTTTGATTTTTCAAGTAGAACAAAATTATGTAATGAAAAATATGAGTTTCCATTTAAAAAAAAAAAGTCGACCTTCACCTGACCTCGGCGACTCAATTTACGGAAATACTGATACCAGCAAGTTTCGTCCCCCTCTGAACCCTGAATATTTTATACCATTATTTTTTTCGTATCTTGCTTAGGATCGGAAAAATCAGCCTGGGGCGATTAAAATGAATCACCCAGTATAATTCCCTAGGATGTAATAAAAATGACGATTTGACGGGGCATAAATCTGACATAATAAAACTAATACATCAATTGCTTTATGAGTTGCTGACTTTATTCTTGTAAAGCTTACTTTACAATATATTGATAGTACCGTGATGAAAAATTTCACTTATATCACATAACAAATCTCTAACCGAGATACTAGGAGATGGGTCATTCGTGAGTAGACTGTCTGTGGGTTATCAAATTTAGGTCGAATGATTATTATGAATTCTTATATACGAATGATTGTTACGAGTAGTGATATCATTGAATGACAGTGGAAGTAAAATAGTAGTTGATTTTACTTGTGTCTAGAATCATCAATATAAGTGCTCTTCATAGTGGACAGTAGACCGTGACCTCGCAACATGACGAAGTTTAAAGTGTCTATAATAATTGTTGCATTGTTCCTATTGGCATGTTCTTTATCCCTTGCGGAAGAAGCTAAAGAGTCATTTCCGATGGTAATTACATCACTTGGTATGATCGAGGGGTATTATAAAACCTCGCAAAACGGTCGACGATACGAAGCCTACGAAGGGGTACCTTACGCCCAACCCCCCATTGGAGAATTGAGATTTGAGGTAAGGATTCAGCGAAACTTTTTTACCCACGGTTGCGCAATATACCCCATCATGTTCATGTGTCATAATTCCACGATGAGGAATACCACTTCGTAGGTGCCTAGACGTAAATCGTCATGGACTGGCGTTTGGATGGCGAAACGACACGGCCCACCTTGTTTGCAGTACTATCAGCAGGAACGTGATCCTACTAAAGTAATACAAGGTTCCGAGGACTGTCTTTACATGAATATTTACACCCCGATTAGAAGTAATCGCATTGGAAATCACAGTGAGGGAATTGGAGCACCAATTACCGATTTGCAGCCAGTAATATTTTACATTCATGGTGGAGCTTTCGGTTTCGGAAGTGGAGATGTTTACGGACCAAAATTCTTGCTTGATCGGTATGTGACGATGATCACGGTTAATTATAGACTGGGACCTCTGGGTAAGCTCTAATTCGTTATAAATGTGAGGAATTCCACGTGAACTTGACCTGGGTTTTATCACTGTTCAGGTTTTCTAAGTACAGAGGATGCGACAGTGCCCGGGAATATGGGCCTGAAGGATCAAGTAATTGCGCTGCGTTGGATCAAGGATCACATCGAATCTTTTGGGGGAGATCCCTCCAGGGTTACAATTTTTGGGCATAGCTCCGGGGCTGCGTGCGTGCAGTATCATTACTTGACAAATCTCACTACAGGTTTGTTCCGAGGTGGGCATACTCAAGACTACTGATCTAAATTGTACATACATGTAGTACATACATAAGACGTGAATTCCCATCAAAAACACGGTGAATTAATAAATCGATATCTGCAGGGGGAATGTCACTGAGTGGGTCCGCACTGGTCCCCGGATTTCAGACTAAAAATTCTCTGGAAAAGTCTAAGAAACTTGCAGCGATCGTAGGGTGTCCGACCGAGAATGTCCAAGGTATGGTAAACTGTTTGAAAGCCAGACCTGGCCACCAGATCATGGAGGCCTTTAAGAAGTTTGTGGTGAGTACCGCAGTGAGGAATTGCTAATCATCGGAATCGTTGATAGTAGAATGAACTCCAAAAAGCTAAAATATTTAGCTGGATTCAATATTACACGTGATCGATGCCCGCAGAAATTATCATGTTTTTAGCCATGGAGGAACAATCCCACTATTCCGTTTGGGCCTGTGGTCGAGAAGGGAGGTGGTGAATTTACGTATATTGACAGACCACCCATTGAAATAATAATTTCTGGTGGAGCACACGAAATTCCTTGGGTTACAGGAATCGTTAGCGAGGAGGGCCTCTTTCCGGCAGCTTGTAAGACAATTATATCAACCATCGTATCACTTGCCACAATACTTGTACAAAAATCACACTATCGATATGTGAAACTCTTCCTTTGGTGTAGATTATGTAACTAACGAGGAGGTAGTCAACGAGATGAATGATAACTGGGAGACGATCGCGCCTCATCTGCTTCAGTATAATGACACCATTCCAAAAAGTGATCATCCAAGAGTTGCCAGATTAATAAAGGAACACTATCTGGGTTCAAGCCCGTTCAGCTGGTCGACCATTAAACAAAGCGTACAGATGGTTGGCGATCGAATATTTGTCTACGATGGGGAAAAAGGTGCAAGGCTGCAAGCTCGAGCCAATCAAAGCCCTGTACTATTTTATTATTTCTCTTACAGAGGGATGAAAAGTGAGAGTGAATTCATGAGCGGCAGGAGAGAAAACCTTGGTTAGTTTTTCCAATACCAGAATGTTTCCGAATTGACATTTCTCTCAATTACACTATCGGTTCACGTCGGCCACACCCTTCACTCATCTTATGCGGGAATTCTCTGGAATTCCGATAGCGAAGAAACGATAATTTACTACCAGTTTATATCCCATAGGAGTCGCTCATGAAGACGATCTTTTATACGTAATGGATTCGTTTTCTGACCGAACGACGGAACAACGAGATCGGGATATGCAACAAAAGCTGATCGATATCTGGGTATCTTTTGCCACCGATGGGTGAGTCCAGTTCGGCCACAGGTCCATCAATAACTGAAAAAATATCAATAGCCGCGTTTCTCTTGCATGTTTATAATAAACCACCATAAATACTTTTTCAGTATCCCTAATGTGGGTATTGAGTGGCCAGCAGTGAACCGCACCGCAGATGACTTTCGCTGCCTCCATATCGCTGGACCTACAAACATCAGTATAATAGAATGTAAAGAATTTCTTAGAGAGCGGAACTTTTGGAGCAGCATTGGATTCGACGAAAATAAATATAATTCTACATCTATATAATTTTTTCAACGAATGTAATTACAGAGTGTAATAAAAATAATGATTTGGTTGGGCACAAATCTAACAAAGTAAAATTTATTAATCCATATTCGTCTAACGATTTTCCATATTCATCAATACATGTGTAATTCCCTCTTCCTCATCAGCAGTTTGAAGTGTGTTCTCGATTGCTTTCCAAATTTGTTACAACAGCAAAATCCTCTACCAAAAATACCAGTCCTAGGGTTGTCACCAAATTAAATCACATATTTGTAGGACGAGGGCAATTAGTTCGAATGGTATTGATTCTGAAATCTTGATATTTGGAATATGGCTGACTTAAAAAATTGTTTTTCAAAAACTTACGATATTTCATTCGTTGACTTTTATACTCAAACTACGGTCAAAAATTTTATGTTAAAACATCGTGTCATTTCATGACAATTTTTACAAATTTTCAATCAGATTACGAACCCATATACTGAATTAGACTGAATACACTGTATAAAATTGTTGTTTGTCAATATATAGGGCGATCCTTCCCAATGACAAGAAGAAATTGTAAGTGTACCCAGATCGAATTGGGATTAATCGCACTGTATAAAATTGTTGTTTGTCAATATATAGGGCATTTTTTTTATGTGAAATTTTCAATTTTGATCTTGTTTTTCGGTTTTTCATTACTTTTTTATACTTTTTCTTCCCCTGACAAACCCTTCTTTTTTTTTCTTTCTGATGAAAAGTACTCCGAAAAACTGGTTTTCCGGCTTGTTCTACCTACTTTAATGTGAACATTCCCAAGTGTGCAAAGCGTACAATTACATGAGATATGAATTCTCTACACAAACGTGTTTTACAATCATTCGTTGTGTGTGATTGCGGATAACCAGAGATTCCTGGAACCGTAGAGGAAAACACATGGTATGCCCCTTTCTACAGCATAACATATCTCGCGTTCTGAATATGATCGCAGTGTGCTCGTTAACGACTAGCGTAATGGTGTCTGTGAGAGCCGGAAAATTGAAATTTTTCATTTCAAAATCGGTGATTGTGATATTGCAACTGGTTCTTCTTCTCGCCCTCAGTCATGCCGACGACAGCCATAATAAAGAAGATAAATTCTGCCCTAGGGAGGCCATAGTCGATCTCACCAACGCCAAGGCGACACTTTCCGGTTTTCTTGATGAGTCTGGGAAATTCTTTCCTGTTACATTAACAAGAGTTCGAGATGGTGTTAGGCACGGATGCATTTGTGACCTCAAACCATGTCTGGCTCTTTGTCCTACGCGAAACTTGAACGAAAGTACCCACGTCACTGACGAGTACAGGAAATACTCGGCGATACCAAACGTCTATACTACCAACATGACTCTCGATGAAAACGACGAGACAAAGGACCCCATGCAATGGTTTCATATTTTGAACTGGGACCCATGTCCAGAGAGACGAAGTGCGTACTCTCTTAATCCAAAAAAATACATGGGCGATAAATTTTACCTTTTGAAAAATGCCTCGCTGTTTTTACCACATGCGAAAAAGCTTGAGTCACGGTTGAAGAGTTTTGAAAAGTACTGCTTACGACTTGAAGGTAATGATTCCATCTACACTCCGAAGGTCTGCATTACAAAGGTGGAAAAAAAAGCCTTTAACACTGTGATACACATCGGCAGTCTTGTATCAGTGCCATTTCTTATTGCAACGGTTATAGTTTACTCCATCCTATCAGAGTTGAATAATATCCACGGCACGACGTTTAGATGCTATCTGTGCTGTTTGATCATCACCTACAGCGCACTGGCAGTCAGCAAAATGACCAAACCGTACTACGGCACTGTTTCTTGCAGCTTCGGTAATAAAATTGCAAAACAATGAGTTAGTCATCGGATGATTTTACTTTATGATTTCATCAATTTATATCCATACTGCGATCATCTTTCTGATGATGATTATTTGGTTACAGGAATTGCGAGCTACTTTTCATTCATCGCTAGCTTCTTCTGGTTAAACGTAATGAGCTTTGACATATGGTGGAAGTTTAGGTATGTCTGTGTGTGTGTGTACTGATATCAATATATTAAGAGTAGTAACGTATACGGTAACTGCATGACTCTGCTTTACGAGAAAAATTAATCTTCAAGGAAATCTAGTTGCGCAACTGCTGATATTTTTTTAGATAATTACGTTGTCCTTATCCAACAGGAAACTTATAATATCTCTGATATATTCCTTGCATATATTTATAGTGGCTTCGGATCTCTTCAGAGAAACTGCGCGAAGAATGGTGGCAAGAAATTTATCTACTATTCGATCTACGCTTGGGGAATCGCCGTAGTCTTAACTGCGGTTTGCGTTTTCATGGAAATATCTCCAAGTATCCCAGGGTCGATCGGTCGTGAGTTTATATAGGATAAAAATTTTTCTGAAAAGATGGAAAAAGTTAAAAAGAATGAAAACTATTTGGATATTGATATTTTAATTTACGTATTTATTTATTTGCAGTCGAATCAGCCGAGGCTTTGTACTTTTTAGGACCAGTCGGTCTGACCATCGCATGTAATATTTTCTTCTTCATTTTAACTACCATTAAAATAATCCAGCATAATAAAAACACGAGACGTCACTTAATCAACGGAAACAGCAAATGCCACGATCGCGACAAACAATGGTACGCAAATAATGGAATGGAATGAAAATAACTGCCCACGTATAATCCCGAATGTTCAACGTGATTTAAAGTTTCATTTTTTCAGGTTCAGTTTGCATCTGAAATTATTCGTTGTGATGGGGATCACCTGGACAACGGAGGTGATCTCGGGATTTTGGAAAAGTCCAGAGTATCTCTGGTACGTAACGGACTTAGTTAACGTACTCCAGGGTATCCTAATCTTCGTAATTTTCGTCTGTAAAAAAAGTATCTTACTGTCGCTCAAGGAGCGTTTCAAAACCGCAAAACTCTGCATCTCCATTCATAAACTGTTCAGCTGCATTTGCACATCGCCAAACACATTGCCACATTCAAGTCGGACGTTGTCGTATACTATAAATAGTTCGAAGCTCACTCGAACAGAGATAACTGAATGAGCCTTCACTAGCAGCTTGGAAACTCGAGAAAATCAACTGGACTATAAACTAAAAGCAATCCTTCCGCGGAGAAAAATCTTCACAAGAAACATCGACGATTTTTTTGAAGTTGGCGTATACAGGGTGAATTTTCTCCGGGGTCTGATCTGGGAAGGAACTTCAACGTGCTGAAGCTCAGCCTTCTTCTATTCATACTCGTTCGCTTCCGAATTATAGTAAATGCTTATATTCCTATGTTAAAACAATTTTTATTGAATTTAAATTATTTTTATGTCCAAGTATATGTTCATACTATTATAAATAAGCAATTATATGTATGTATGATATAGGTAACAAGAATTAACTGTGTATTTGACATGGGTATATGCCTCTGATAATAAAATTCTAAAGAAAAAGAAAACATCAAACTTCTCATGTTTGTGATGTTCAAATGAAGCGGACCAAGGGAAGAATCGCGTGGAAGGCAAACTCCTAGCCGATACGAGCATCCTAATATCGTTATCTCAAAACACGTAGTACATAAGTACGTTACGCCAATATTAGTTAACTAAGTTAGCCAAGTTAATTACCAAGACGTGCATGAAATCATTATACGAGACATGATAGTCCCATGACCCGACTGTCCATAGTGTAGTATGAAATTGTTATTGCTAAGTATGTTATCAGAAAAGTATGATAAACTAGCAATCATCATAATCATAAGATAAGTTCGTTTAATAGAGCTAGATTTGCGTTTTAAAGAACTAGATTTGGCTGTGGTCATTTTTCGGGACGGAACTACGGGACGGAGGTTTAATTTGGAAGACTATAACGTAGATGGAAAAGCGTAGAATTATATTAATTGGTTCTTGTAGTGAAGAGTAATACCATTATCTCCACGACATGATGAAATTGGTAATGTCTATAATAATTGTTACGACATTCTTGTTGGTATGTTGTTCATCTGTTGCGGAAGTTGTCGGGGAGTCATTCCCTAAGGTAATTACACCCTTGGGTACGATTGAAGGGTATTATAAAATCTCGAGCAACGGTCGACGATACGAAGCCTACGAAGGGGTGCCTTACGCCCAACCACCAATTGGAGAATTGAGATTTGAGGTATGGATACAGCGTCATTTTCTTAACCACGGTTCCACAATATACCCCATCATGTTCACGGGTTACAATTTCACGGTGGCGAATGCGATTTCGTAGGTGCCCAGACGAGTCTCGCCATGGACGGGGGTTTTGATGGCGAAACAATTCGGCTCACCTTGTTTACAGTACAATCAGCAGGAAACCGATCCTACCCAAATGGTACAAGGTTCCGAGGACTGTCTTTACATGAATATTTACACCCCGATCAGGGGTGAGAATCGTAGTAAGGGAATCGAAATACCAATTACCGATTTGCAGCCAGTAATATTTTTCATTCATGGTGGCGGTTTCAATTACGGAAACGGAAATGATTACGGACCAAAGTATTTACTCAATGCAAATGTGACTTTGGTCACAATTAATTACAGACTAGGACCACTCGGTAAGATACAATTTAACATAACATTATTTCGAGAAGTGAGATAAATATTAATGTGATCACATTTACCCTTGTTTAGGTTTTCTAAGTACGGAGGATGCGACGGTGCCTGGAAATATGGGCCTGAAGGATCAAGTAATAGCGCTACGTTGGGTCAGGAATAACATTAAATATTTTGGTGGGGATCCATCGAAGGTCACGATTTTTGGTCAGAGTGCCGGAGGTGCAAGCGTGCATTATCATTACCTGACAAAACTCACCACCGGATTGTTTCGAGGTAAGTAATTAAGGTTAATTATTCATACTCGGTATCTATACATACAAACCGCAAGTATCAAGGAAGTATCCGATCATTTAAAAGAATGATATACATAGGGGGAATGTCGCTTAGTGGTACCGCATTCAACTGCTGGGCCCAGACTGAAAATGCTCTGGAAAGGACTAAAAAACTTGCGAACATGTTAGAATGTTCGACCGACAACATCCCGGAAATGGTGCACTGTTTGAAAGCTAGACCTGGCGATCAGATCGTGGCGGGGGTTGTTATGTTCTTGGTAAGCAACGAGGCAAGCGATTTTTAAATCTCGAAATAGATGTTTGATATCCATAGCCAGTGAAATACTTTTCTGAATACAATATATGATGAATGATTTGTGTCCGGGTGAACTATCTTGTTTTTAGGTGTGGATGAAAGTTGCTAGCGTTCCATTTGGTCCGGTAGTTGAAAAGGAAGGTGGTGATTTCACGTTTATCGATCGATCACCCATAGATATAATAACTTCTGGTCAAGTCCAGGACGTACCTTGGATTACGGGAATCGTTAGCGAAGAGGGCCTCTTTCCGGCAGCTTGTAAGACAATAATCAATCATCGTAACACATTTGATACTCGTTCAGAATTCAAATGTTTATCGATCTTTAAAACAATTTTCTTGGTCCAGATTATATAGCTAACGAGGAGATACTCAAAGAGATGAACGAAAACTGGGAGACAATCGCACCACCTCTCCTTCATTTTAATTACACCATACCAAAGATCGATCACCCCGCAGTTGCCAGGTCAATAAAGGAACATTACTTGGGTGGAAGCCCAATCGGCAGGTCAACAGTTAATGAAATCGTACAGATGATCGGTGATCGAATGTTCGTATATGATGCCGAGAAAGCTGCAAGATTACAGGCCGAAGTCAACGAAAACCCTACACGATTCTACTACTTCTCTTACAGAGGAGCTCACAGTGAAACCGAGTACATGACCGGCAGTAGCGAAAATTTTGGTAAGTAACTGTTTTACCAATATAAAACTGTGTTAAATAAAACTTAATTAAATACGTTCACTCTCTTTGTTCATCTGATGAGCAAATTATTTTCAATCCCAACATGGGTTACATCACAATATAGTAATCTCTCATATCATACCTAGGAGTCGCTCACGAAGACGATGTTTTGTACGTAATGGATATCTTCTCTAACCCAACGACGACACAACAAGATCGGGACATGCAAAAGAAGATGATTGATCTCTGGGTATCGTTTGCCACTGATGGGTTAGTCGGATTAGACCACAAATTTCATCAACAATTAATCATTGCGTTTCTATCACACGTTTATATACATACTGTAGCACAGTTAAATATGCCCATGGTGTTCCCACTAGTGAAACATTTCGACTTCATTGGCTCATTATTCAAACTCAACCTTTTTTATAATCATAGAATATCTCAAACGAATCATAATTCTTTTAATATATTTCCGATCAATGATCTGTTTTTTTTTTTCAGTATACCCAATGTGGGCGTCGAGTGGCCCAGGATGAACCGAACCTTGGACAATCAGTTCCGTTATCTGCATATCGCAGGACCATCAGAATTCAGTATAAAGGAAAGCCCTCTTAAGATTGGGGAAATAAACTTTTGGCTCAACTTAGGATTTCGGGAAAATATAGATAATAATCATGCAATTATATAGTATTATTAACGAAGCCAATACGTGCTTTGATTACACTAGTTTACAAATTTCAACATTTTTTATATAAAAGGTGCCTATAGGACCCCCGTCCCAAAAATAAAAAAAATAGAAACAAATTATAAGCTAGTCATTTTCTTTATTTTCCATAAAACGCAATTTTTGTACAAGTAGTGCTAGTTAGCACAATATTTTTATCAACAATAATTAACGTACTGAGCTATGCACAGGCTTGCATTTGTCCCACCAAACCCAAAAGCGTTTTTCAATGCAATTCTCTTCGCCGTTCCCTCCCATTTCTTAGCATAGTTAGTTACAAAATTAATCTTTGACTCGCAGTCTAAATTTTTTAAATTTATAGTCGGCGGTACAAGTCTTTCGTTGATAGCCATGACCGTGAATACAGCTTCTAGATTTCCTGCGGCACCTAGCAAATGCCCATGAGCGCCTTTAGTACTAGATAACATAACGTTATCAGCATTTATGCCGAACAAAGATTCCACAGCTTTAATTTCAATCGCGTCACCTAGCGGAGTAGAAGTTGCATGTGCATTAACATAACTTATTTCCTCTTTATTAATGCCAGCATCTTTAACAGCTCTTTTCATAGCGAGAAGTGCTCCTGATCCATCTTCCCTTGGAGCAGTTAAATGTGCTCCGTCACCTGACAAACCGTACCCCAATATCTCTGCGTAAATTCTTGCATTTCTATTAAGAGCGTGTTCTAATTCCTCCAGAATTAACACAGCAGATCCTTCACCCATAACAAAACCGTCCCTATCCTTGTCGAAAGGCCTCGAAGCTTCTTGAGGGGAATCGTTATGCGAAGTACTCAGAGCCCTCAATCTACAGAACGCTGCAATTGCCAAGGGACTAATGCAAGCTTCAGCTCCTCCGCAGACCATCAAATTAGCATCGCCGCTACGTATAAACCGAAACGCGTCACCTATGGGTAAATAAGATTCTGGTTTTTGTTTGAATTAACAAATTCTTAAGACTTTTTACATCGACATCAACCACGAACCAATGGCGTGAGCTCCGGTTGCACAAGCTGTTGAAACGGAGTGATTAGGTCCTCTGAATCCATACTTAATGCTAATCTGGCCAGCAGCCATATTAGGTAAAATCCTTGGGACAAAGTAAGGACTTACTTTATTGTAACCGTTTTTCATAGCATCGTTAGTGTTACATACATCCACCAGATCGATCATCCCTACCCCAACTGCGACGCCAGTTTCTTCCCTATCGATTTCAGTGCTAGGTTTCCACCCTGCATCGCTCAAAGCTTCTTCGGAAGCAATGAGAGCGTATGCCGTCGCCATGGACATAGTGCGCAATTGACTTTTAGAGAAATGGGCATCAATGTCCAATTCAAAAGGCCCATTGCCTCGTGGGATCAGACCACCTGGTTTAAAGCGTGAATTTGGTATTCGGAAATCTGAAAAATCTTATACCAAAGATATTTGACTATTTTCTCACCAATTTTGCACGGCAGTTTCTCGTAATCTTCGCCGGAAAGTCTTGTTATTCCACATTTACCATCCGTTAGCGATTTCCACGAATTTTTAAGACCCACACCTAGAGGCGATATGACGCCCATTCCCGTCACTACGACTCTTCGTGTGTGGATGATGTTGGACGATGTTGTTATTGAACGTCTCATTTTTATTGAAAAGTTAAATTCGCGATTATTTTAGGTTAGGATACAGCATTTGTACGTCAAGTGGATAAAAGAAGAGGTAACTTCTTATCACAGAGAAAATAAAAATGAATATAAATCGATAAAATAGGACAGAGGAGTTGGAAATAAATTTTTCGATGATTTTATTAGAACAGATATGGTTTTTTTTTAATCTATAACACAAAAACACTTGTAGCTGTGTGATACGATTTAGACGATTCATAACGCATGTATAATCCAATTTGAAGTTATGGAAATGGGATAATAAAAGCGGGATATTTATATTTAGGTTTAAGATTTGTTGTTAATAATAAACTGTGATAAAAGGCTAATCTGACGTTTGCATAACCTCAAATACTTTATTTATATTGATTATTATGAGAGAGAGGCGAAAGGCATGGAAATTCAGTACTTTTATAGATGAAACCATAGAAAATGAAACTGGAAAATATTCAAAATTTAGATTTTTTCTAAGTCAGCATTGTTTTTTGGTATAAAATTATGGAGTAATTAGGAGCATAACTATCGTTATAATTGATCAACGGCTCATAAGCAATATGTATACTCCACTACTCAACAGGGTGCGGCATGCTATCGCCATCTCACGGCTACTCTTGTCACAAACATCAATACGCCTCATTGTATGCAACTTACATGTCATTCTTGTGCATTCTGATTTCAGCTTGCATATGATTAGGCGTATAAATGTTTGCAGCGTTTGCTGCAGAAGAAGATCGTCACTTCCATTACAAGATGGCGCTGGATGGCGATACAATTTTGCACCCTGTTGAGTGTTTGGTGCAGCTAGTCAGGCAAGGACAATCATCGACCTTGACCTTGCACTCGTCGTGAAGTCAGTGGCACTCGTGGGTTACATGGGGGCTGTGTTGACGTCTTAACGAAATACGACTGCGGCAGTCATCTTAATTCGTAATAAAAATTGCTCATATGCAATACTTCAGATCACTGCATCGGTGCATCGCAGGCTGCAGTAGAAACCGTAAGAGCACTGTTGACGCTAGCATTATGGTTTTCCTTAAAGTCTTTTTTCCCTTTTTAGATTCTGGTCTATCTTCTTTGATCTCAATGCGGTCATTCTGAACTCGATGGAGAAACGGACGAGCGTGCGTTTCTGACAAGGGAAAACCCCTGATTAATTAGTAGGTGTCAGAGAACTGGGGTTCCCGTAGTTAATTATCAATCTCTACCCCAACGAATGCATTAAAATAATGCAGCAATTATCTCTAATGCACTGTATACAATACATATCTATTTATAAATTGTAAAATGCGGTTTTTCCAAGATTCAATAAATTATAATATATAATTTCAGTGAATATCTGCGAGAGTTATTTAATCATTAATAAATTCTAGTTTAGCCATAATTTATATAAGGAAAATTTGTTATCAGATGTGAATGAACTATACCTACGTATACCTATACATATACATATGGTATACGATACATATGACAATATACATATGTATATAAATATGGTACAAGTTTCTAAGAAACTCACATAATATCCTGCCATGTATAAAGAGCAGCTCACATTACCAGATACGATCAGTGATCATTAAAAGCTGAAACCTGGTGCTGCTAATTGCAGTATAAATGAAATTTTCCTATTTAATATAGAAAAGAAAAATTGTGAAAATATTCTATACATAGAAAATTATATTAAGTATGAATAACCGGAAGGAAAAAGATTTGGCTAAAAAATCTTCAGGTAGGTTGAGAAATTTTACAAAATAGTTTAAATATGTATACGAAAATCAATTTTATATATTAATTTAATTATAATAAGAAAATAATAATGATAATCAAAAAAAATGTATTTTTTTTGTTATAATTTATAATGAATTAGGATTAATTTTTCATCCTATCGTTCTTTATTTGTTTTATAGATGATCCCATACCTGAAGCCGATTCTGAATCGAAACCAAAAAATTCAGACAATGAAAAAACAGTTGATAATATCCACACGCCAAAAGATATCGTCAGTATCAGTGAAACTCCTAAACTCATTAAATGGAATTTTAATGAACGTAGAACTTCAAATATTGGTGAAGATATTCTAGACCAATTCCGTTGTGGAGCAAATGAGGTATATAATCCTGAAGACGGTACATGCAGACCGGACGCTAACCGTTAGCTGCAGAAGATTTAACTGCAGCAGTTTTAAAATTTAGAACAGTTAATTTCACCTTAAGAATCTCATCTTAATGTTACATCAGTTTTTTTTTTTTATTTACCAATCATGTTTGTGAGAGGTAATAAAAGAACATATAGTAATATAAAATCATTAATATAACGTATTTTATTCAATATAGTCATTCATTATTAAATATAAGATAAAATATTTGCTAATTATGTCGTTGATTTTCTTTCTATGTTATAATCTTTTATATAATTTGTTTAATTACTCGGGATAAAGAAGATTAATATCCTAACCATCAAGATGACATTTTTATTACTGAAAAAATTACATCAGAATACAATGGATATATTGCGTGGTTTTCTTTCATGAGAACGAGCTGATTTCTGATAAGCCATTATAATGTATAATTTGATCACTAGTAAATGTAGAGGGAATTCGTCATCTGTGAATATACACCATGCCCTGTATGTCGAGGTATATCTACACACACCACATTTATAATTTCCTGCTGTGCAGTATAAACAGCAGTTTACATAGAAGTATATGTATACATAGAAGCTCATTTGCTTCAATTGAAAAAATAAATACGAATTTTTAATACACGATTAACAGAGTATAATAATAATTTGAATTTTTGATTTTTTTTTTTTTTTTGTTTTTTTTTTTTTATGAAAATTTTTATTAAAATGTAACGAAATATACATACATATACGTTAATATATTATGATAATTGAAAATTAATAAATGACCTCAAACCTAACTCAGGCAATCAACCAATACCTGAAAAGGTCAAGGATTAACGCTTACCGGATGATCAACACCCGAAAATCAATAAATACTATCTCCTAAAACTGGTTTTCAATACTCCTAGGGCTATTTTTGACATGAAACATTTGTTCCTGTATCATAGTTTTATCAAACACGTGTGTATTTATGTACGTGTAGGTGTGCCGTTCCTTTGCCTTCGATATACACACAAGTAGCACAACTGTCGAATAAAAGGAGAATTACAAGCTCGATCATCGCGCAGACGCGAAACGTTCATTTCAACATGTCGCATCCGACTCTACAGTCACGGTTTACGCTAAAAGTGTTAATAAGTATTGCAATTTTTTATCTAGTCGTTAAGACTAATTGTGCTACGGCATTAAGTACCGAAAAAGTTGTTTCAATAACCGTAAAAGAACCGAAGGATCTACATCAACAAGTTACAACTAAATCACCTCTGCTACTGCCTCTTAAGCCAGAACCACTTTCTCATCATTCTTTATCAAAAAAAGATACGGTATGTCCTTCTGGCATGATCCAAGTACTCGGCGTCTGCAGACCATCAGCATAATTTCCAACATTACGATGACTCACAGATACAACAGATTCGTGAATTTTTTTTAATCTAAAAACCGCAATTAATTTACGTAACTCGAATCGGTGTGTGTGTGTGGGTAATTATTTTTTAATGTGGGTCATCGGGGTTAGTTTCATCCATCAAAAGGCAGGATATTACATACCGTAACGAAAGCTGCAGTTTGAAATATGTTAATTATCTAATTTCGTTGTTTAGAAGATGATTATTAAATAATTTAAGTAAAAGATAATAAAAAATTGTTGTTTTTACTCATTTACCTTTTTATACTTCGCTGTTTAGTAACATTATAACAATAATTTGGTGATTCTTGGTTATCTATTATACCAATACCAATTAAATGAAATAAAACAACATTAACTGAAACTTTTTATTCAGATATTCCTACTCCATTTATTAAAAATTTAAAAACAATCTCACATGTCCTAATCGATGCCCTATACCAATTCCTGCAAAAAAGGTCATGCCTAGACGCTATCCGTATGATGTTAACCCGCAAAATACAAACTACTATTAATTTCTGAAACTGGTTTTCAACGCCCCCGGGGCTATCTTTGACACGTACATACATACATACAAATTATTAGTCCTGTATATAGTTTCAGTAGACTCCTGTATACGTATAAGTATACGGTACTTGCGTTGATGTATAAGCCGCAATATAAATGGCATAACTATAAGCAACGAGCGACTAGCAACGTTCAGGTTCCTCGAATAAGACGTAAATTAAAATCTCTATCGTCCCGCACAGTCGTGAAACGTTAATTAATTTCAACATGTTACAAATTGAAACTATTCGTTCGCATTTTGTGTTAAAAATAATGATAAGTATTATCGCAATTTTTTACCTAGTCGTTGATACTAATTGTGCTCCGATGTCAAATACCGATCGGGAATACATTTTAAGCAGTACAAAACCTCCAACGAATCTTGATCAACTATTCACAACTGAAGTTTTTTTACTTCCTGAAGCAGGTGTACCAATTGTTGGTTCCATAGCAGCAAAAGAAACGGATTGTCCACCTGATACGATCCGAGTACTCGATACCTGTAGACCATCAGCTTAATTTCTTACACTTAAAATACTGCAGGTATACGCATCGTGAAATAACTTTCAGTTAGAGATGTGGATTTATGCATGAATTTTGTGAATTATCTATAATAACCGGAATAAGTTTGTACGTAATTAATTATTATTTTTTTTTTTTTTCATGAAGGCCATTGCGGTCAGTTTCATCCATC
The DNA here is from genome assembly GCA_963924015.1 of Macrophya annulata. Lineage (NCBI taxonomy): Eukaryota > Metazoa > Arthropoda > Insecta > Hymenoptera > Tenthredinidae > Macrophya > Macrophya annulata. Next base: position 662,401 of record OZ001262.1, read on the forward strand.
GGGAGGCAGGATTGAATTTCGTAACCAAAAGCTACGCAGTTTGAAGTACGATCTTAATAATTTAATATCGTTGATTAAAAGATAATTATATTTACTATGGTATAGCGAAAATAAAATGGTATATACCATTGAGTCATAAACCCATGGTTTATTAATCAACCCTTCTGCAGACCCATTTTGAGGAAGAAAAAAAAATGTATGCACCTAATATATATCTATGTATGTATGTATGTATATTAGGGTGCTTCGTTTTAGACGAGTTTTTTGTTTTTTTTTTGGTCCATTCACGGAATAATGTTCTAAATATATAAAAACAAATTCTCATCAAATATGAGCTCTTAATTTTAATTCTAAGAACTCGCGAAATGAATTTGAAATTTTCCCATTTGATTAACGCGTGAATTTTAATTCTGTTTTTTTCAATTATCTAAAGCTTCGCAGCATTTCATGATATTTAATCGGCAATAGGTGGAAATGACAGAGGAATTTTTCCTCTTTAAAAGCGTATGTAGCCAATTTATGTTTTGTAACCGGCCTCGCCCGGTAAAACATCTTGAAGCCAGTTTTCTCTCAAATTTCATGGTTTTTTAAATTTTTCTCGTAAACCACTAACTTTATAACAAAGTTGTATTAGACTTTTTTATAGGAAATTCAATATACTACAAAAAAAGTCATGTAAGCCATAACCGTAGAGCTAGTAGTTTTCGAGATAAATCCAATTAAACATTTCAAAATTTGAAAAATCGCTGTCCTATCCGAGATTTTAGTACTTTTTAATGGTTACAGAACATAAATTGGCTACGTACACTTTCAAAGAGAAAAGATTCCTCTGTCATTTCCATCTATCGCCGATTAAATATCATGAAATACCACGAAGCTATAGATAATTGAAAAAAAAAATAATAAAAATTTACGTGTTAATCAAATGGGAAAATTTCGAATTCATTTCGCGAGTTCTTAGAATGAAAATTAAGAGCTCATATTTGGTGAGAATTTGTTTTTATATGTTTAGAACATTATCCCGTGAATGGACTAAAAAAAAAAAAAAAAACTCGTCTAAAACGAAGTACCCTAATGTATATACACCGTCCCTGTCCTCATATAATGTATAATCATCGGTATATGTAAATGGCGTAACTGTCCGAGCGACAACAACGTTCACCTTAGCTAATAAAATGCTTAGTACAAGCCCGATGGTCACTTATTAGTCGTGAAACCTTGTTCAATCACCATGTTCAATCCAACTATCCGTCCGCAGTTAACGCTGACAGTAATGATAAGTTTTTCAATTATTTTATTCTTGATTGTTGTAACCGGTAATTGTGCTCCGGCATCGAATACTGAAAAATACCCAACATGGACAGTACCGAAACAAGTTACTACTAAAGTTCCACTGATGTCCGAGACGCCAGGGTTGAAAGCTGTCCAGTTTTCTTTAGCAGTAAAACAACCCGAATGTGGACCAGGGACAGTACAAGCTGACGACAACTCGTGCAGACCAGCAGCTTAAATTTTAACATAATTAAACTGCTGCAGGTATGGATCGTTTAATGAATCACATACACATTAACAGATCCGTGAATATTTTTTAATATTAAAAACCGCAATCGGTTTATTTCTAATTAACTTATCGAATCGGTGTGTTTATAAATAATTATCTTTTCATATGCCGGGTCATGGTGGTCAGTTTCATCATCCGTCAAGATGCAGGATTCCATACCGTGACCAAATTAAACTGAATTTCGAATAATGATCCGCAATTTTATTATTTTCGAGGATTTTAATCGTTTAATTTAATTGATTAGAAGATAATTACTGGATATAATATTTAAGTTTGAAATAATTAAAAATTGTTCTATTATAACTCTTTTATATTCTTACCTTGCGATTTTAGTAATACGTTAACGTTATAAGTTTGTGATTGTTAAATGAAATAAAAAAACATATTAACTGAGACTTTTTATATTTTTTGCAAAATTTTTATCACGCGAGATGATATGAGGTACTAGAATATTAACGATAAAAATTATAACCGATATATTAACGTTGTTCAAAGTAAGAAAAGAAACGAAAAGAAAAAAAAAAAAAAACTATTATAAAATAAAAAAAAAAATAAATAAAAACTATGCTTTATATCAAACTGGGAATCAATTAACGTGAGTAAGTCACCATAACGTGTTATAAATCTGTATGTATTTAGCGGGCAATAAACCGCATGCTTACACTGCATGGGGAGGACTTTGTCATCGAGATAACGTCAATCAATGTCGTAACTGTGACACCGACTGGAGGATGAGAAAATATAAAAAAAGAAGAAAAAATAAAAAAAAAAAAAAAAAGACAACAATTTTTGAACCATTCTTATAAAAAAAGATTTGAAATAATAAATCTCTAGTAACGATATATCGTGCGGAATTAGCTTACGTGATTTATTCAATTTTTTATGATGATTTGAAAATAAAAAAAACGACCTCGGATATATCCGACAACCCGTTGTATATACTTTGCCAATCCCTGAAAAGGTCGAGAGCCATGACGCTATGAGATTCTTTACGATTCACTGGCATATACGCCATTGCGAATTAACGTTGACTGGTAGAACAGGTTTTCACTGCTTCCAGGGATATTCTTTTCCATTCTATATATATATATATTTTTTTTTTTTTTTGGCCAATTAATTTACCTGTACAGTTGTGTATGTGCAGGTGTAACACATCCACGTTTATGTTACCTACATACATACGTATATATCGATATACAATATATATATATATATATATTAAAATAGTCGAAATAAAACGACAACTGCATAACTCTCGAGTCACAGCTTCGCGACGGTCAGTCTTATAGCACAAAACGTGTTGATAGTGATTCACATAATACATAGTTCAATATGTCGTATACAATAATTAGTCTAAAGTTTACAAAAAAATTATTCATCTGTCTGGCAATAATTTGCTTGATAGTTGAAACTGATTCTGCTACGACGACCTCATATGAGGAGAAATTTATCGATACGACTATAACTTCAAAAAATCCTACTAGTATTAATCCAAAAATTGATCCAGTGCAGGCTATTAATGATACTAAAAAAAATATCAAAATATCATCAACTACCACTCCGGTATCAAACGACGTTGATATTCAGACTTCGACTGAATTACCTTCGTTAATTTTACCCGAGGATGTGGAACCAATTGGTTACTATTCATTAGGCGATAAGGACGTCTCGGATTGTCCATCTGGGAAGGTACGAGCTCATGACAACACTTGCAGACCAGAAGCTTAATTTTTAAAACAGATGCTGTAGGTATGAATTATGTGAATTTTTATCTTATTGTACAATTTTTTATATAAATATATAATAACTTGTGGTAATTGAACATTTTCATGTCCGGGTCACGAATACCATATACTTTCATCAATCAAGAGGCAGGATTTCACACGATAATTAAAATCAACAGTTGTGATGATGATCTGCGATTAGAGGCTATGGTTAAATAATTAGGATTATATAATAATAATTTAATGTTTTTATTACTTTTTTTTTTATCTCTTTAGTATAAGGTGAGTTTCTAGTTAATTTTTATTTCAAGGTATGTTAATTAAAGGGAGAGAACAACAAATGGTTTTTTAGGATTCTTTATTTTAGCTAACTTTTATTGAAAATAAAAAAAAAAAGAAGATATTGATCGAGTGACATTGATGACTGTTAATGGCGATATTATATAAATGAAATAAAATATACGATTTTTAGTTAGATTCAGGAATATATGTATGTACATCCTACTACAGTATCTAAAAATTAATTATTACAATAAAGAAATTATAGGATTCAGATGTCATCGTTTTTTTAAATAAAAAAAATTATGCATATATCGCACAATGTTTTTTAACTTCCTGCAATGAAAACTGAAAATTTTCATAAAAAAGGGAAGTTATTCATGGTTTCGGTCCGATTTTCGAAAATCGAGTTTTCATCAGATCTCGACGTTTTGGGATCCTAGGAAGCTATTCTGACTATTTTTGGATGAACGTCCGTATGTGTGTGTGTGAACAAATTTTTGTCGTACGATATCTTTAGAACAAATCGACCGATTGGAATGGTTCTTATGGCAATCGAAAGGGTTTATCAAGACTTAGATCTGATTAGATTTTGGAGTCGATCGGTCGAGTAGTTTCAAAGTTATTTGAGAAATAAAAATTAAAAAACAATTTTTTTTCATGTTTTTAGCGCATAATTCCAAAACTGTTCGTGCGATTAGTCTCAAAACTTGATCAGACTTAGCTCTTGGATAGCCCTTTCGATCGCCGTAAGATTCATCAAAATCGAACGATTGGTTTGAAAGATATTGCACGACAAAAATATCTCTTTTTGTCGTACGATACCTTTGGAACGAATTAACCAATTTGAATAATTCTTGCGGCGATCGAAAGGATTCATCAAGACTTAGATCTGATTAGATTTTGGAATCGATCGGTCGAGTAGTTTCAAAGTTATTCGAAGAATAGAAATTGAAGAAAAAAAAGATTTGTATACGGAAAACTAATTATACTTATAACCTTTTTTAATTTATTATAAACACAATAGTATAAATTAATTGTAACGTATTAAACACAGCGGGAAGTTTTAGGATTAGCCTACAGGTCAACCGGTATCCTGATATTTTTTTTTTCAATGCAAATATCAATTCTTACTCATATGTTAATAAAATCCTTCCTGAATCCCGTTCATTCACCGTGAATCGTTAGCTCTAGTTATTTCAGAATTTATATTCGGATTACAATTTTCGGAATTATTTATCTCTTCCATAGCGAGTACGGAAACGTTACAACGAACGGTGGATTCATCCGAACAATTAGTAGTAACAGGTGAGTCCGAGTTTCCAGGTGACGTAAAGGAGCATCCTTTTCGATTGAAATGTAATACTTTGTACCTTTTCTTCAATGATTGCCAGATTTTTTTTTTCCAAACGAATATAATGAATATTAAAAATCCCTGTAAGGCGTTCACCATGTCTGTAAAGTACCACAAATACTTAGGACCTTCCCAAAGCCATGATAGTACCTCAGTTGACCAACTTATTCCCATGATTACCGACAATTTAAGATACAGACTGAACCTGATAATGAAAAATTGATAAGAGCAGTTAGATAAATTTTTCTTTTTCGTTTTTTTATTAATTAAATAGTACATTTATTACCTACCATTGTTTATTATCGTCGTGACGTTTGCTGTCTCCGGTATTCAAGTGACGTTGGGTTTGATTTTTGTGTTGTACTATTTTTATTGAAGTTGCAATAAATAGGCATATATTACAAGCTATTATCACCCCAACTGGACCAAAGAAGTACAAAGCTGCTGCAATTTTCGCTAAAAATATGAAGAAAAAACAAAAATTAAAAATCTAAGAATTTAAGAATCGCAAAAATTTTTTATTTTTGGTTTTTAGTTCTTTTTCATTTTGTGTAAAAATTTCAAGTGTTTCATTAAACTCACTACTGAACCAGCATGACTTAGCCTTGAAACCCGGACGTATAAACGAGTCTGAAATTCCTGGGGTGAATTCCATACCGATACAAAACGCCGTCAATAGTACAGCGAGTCCCCATGCGTATATAGAATATCCAATAAATTTTTTACGATCGTGCATCTTTCCGCTACTTCTTAGAGACCCAAATCCGCTGTGGGATAAAAAAAGAAAATTGTCGTACTATATTTTTAATCAATGTCTTTATTTTTTTGGGGGAGGGGGGTGATTTTTTCTACGTTTAAAAAACCATCTCGCTTCCTTCCATATGCGATTAAATCGTAATATTTTTTTTATATATATATAAAAGACTCACCCGAACCTCCACCACATATCGACGCACATTACATTCAGCCAAAAGAAACTCGCGATGAAAGAAAAATATATTGTAAATCCTGTAACGAGATTATAAATATGAAATAAAAATTCTGATTATAAATATGTCAAATATCTGTGAACATATAATTTTTTATATTATTTCGTATACCCAAAAATAGGCAGAATGTTCCAGCATCATAATCCGTAGGTGGAATTCTGTCGGCAGCTAAAGCAACGTAAGTAACAGCAAGACAGCACAAATAACATCTTAACGTAGTGCCATGGATATTTCTAAGTTCTGGTAAAACTGAGTAAACGATAATAGTAGCGATTAGAAATGGTACCGCTATAAGTGCCCCGACGTACTTGACCGTAACGAAATTGTCCTTTTGAACCTTAACAGCGCATACTCTAGGAGTGTAACTTGAATCATTCCCTCGCAATCTGAGACAAAAACTTTTGAAGTCCTTTAACCTTTCCTGGTACTTGTCCCTTCGTGGTAAAAACAGCGTTCCATTATCCAAAAGGTAATACTCGTCTGACTCGTAGCTATCAGGTTCAAGAAAGTAAGCGCTACTTCCTTTGCACGGATCCGCGAATACGAAACGGAAATATTCTTGAGGATTTTTTTTATTTTTTAAATCATCGTCTATGGTCAAATTCACGTTATAAATCTTTGGTATAATCTTCGAATAATTCTTATCTTCGTCTTTGACGTAGGTACTTTCATTAATCCGAGGACAGAGTACGAGACATGGTTCAATGTCGCAGATACATCCTTGCCAAGCACCGTTTTTATATATCGCATTTTCTTTAGAAAAAAAATGACCAGATTCAGCTAGATAACCGGAAGCGTTTGGTATCGCATATGTGAGATCAACAATAGCTTGAACAGGACATAATTCCTCTTCGTTATCACTTTCTGTAATCGCGATGATTTCTCTTGGATAATAATTAAGAATAATAATAAAAATTTGCAGCAGAGTAAACGAGGATAAAAAACACAAACTGCTACTGCAATGACCGGTGGGATACTGAAGATAGACCATTTCGATCGTCGAACGCGAACTCACTACATTATATATGTTATTATATCGTAAACTACTATCGTGAGAGGAGGTTGTATATAATGTCGTTGTCGTATTACATGATAATCGTTGAGTCGTAAATAAAGAGAGAAAATAATAAAAAAAATAATAAAAAAAAAGAGAAACGGGAATGTTAAACCGTGTATAAAATATTTAACAGAACCTCTCGCCCACTTTATAATATTGACCCTAAGGCGTTTAGGGGATTCCCATATTATACTCGTGATGAGAATTTATATATGTTTATAACCGTTTGTACTGTATATATACTACTAATGGAGAAAACGCTACCCACGGTTATATACAATCAAGTGTATATAAGTATGTAATCGAATATTATTTTATAAGTGTGTTGTGTGTGTAACATCCAATCACGACGACGATATACCGATGACGTAGCGATAAACCTGTTCAGGATACTTGAGCATTATAGTCATAAAGAAAGAACGACAACGGATATTAATACCTCATAGTATGTATATATACTATACTTATACATATGTATAATATTCATGACTGCGAATATATGTATATGTTGGCAGATCATTTCGTGCATCAAAACTAACCTTGATTATTAATTTTTTTTAATTCCTTTTTAAAGCATAATTCATTTACCACCAATCGACGCAAAGGCTGAAAGACATTTAAAGTTATAGGAATAAATAAAATATCATTTTTGTGAATTATTGCAACAAGTCGATGTGTTACAGGCAACTCAGACAACAAATGATCGACATTTGTTACCCACGTAATCAATGAGCAGATGATATGCTTTAAAAAATTTGATCTTTCGATTGTTTTATCAGTTTCGTATTGTCGTATATACACGCAAAAACACATGGTATAGTATATAATATGATGATAATAATTTATTTATGGATTATTCGAACACATACTGCACATTATAGGTATTATATTATATTATATATATATATACATATATTGTAATAATAATGATTTAACACTTAGAAAAATAGGATGTTACAATTTGGCGCCCAACGTGGGGTCAATAATAATAATAATTATGAAAAACAGAATATACCTATATATATACATAGCTGTTATTATTATATTTATTTATACGTATATGATATTATATCTTGTTTAAGATAATTAAATTTTATTCATTATACATAATTATTGTGATAATATATATATATACACACCAATCAATTATCAACACATGTACCTAATATACGATGAATAATTTTCACTGAGTTTCTTTATTTATACTACTTTCTATATCCCCCGGGGTATTTTGAACAGCTCTTGATGGCGAACCTGGTGAATTTAATTTCGTATGTTCGGGAGACATACGGAACGTAGTTCCATGACGACTGAAATCTTCGATTTCACCAACAGGAGTATCGTGAAGAGATTCTCTATTATCGTCGCAACAGCGTCCCTGGATAAAAGAAAATTTTCTTTAATTTCTCTCTTAGAATTTTAAACAAAATAAATAAATAAATAAATAAATAAAAATAAAATAAAAAATCAACGCTTATAAAAAAAATTTGTAAATTTTGTATTAGATTTTGTATTCTTACTTGCAAGATACGTCCAACTGCTCCTCGAAATTCCGTACTGCATCCAAGATAAACGTAAAAATTAAGTGCAAAATTACTCATTTCGGCAACGTTTGCTATTGCCAAAAATTTTTGATAACCAACGTCCGATTCACGACGTCCTACGTGCCAGGCTAAAATAAATGCTGATGGGGTTGTTGTGATGAAGAATAAAACGACTATGGCTGTCACAAGGATGACCAAGTGCTGTTCTTCTCTAAATAGAAAAAAAAAAATAAAAAAAAAATATGAAAAAGTTTAAAAATGAATATAAAAATTTTAAAGAAAAATCGATCAATTTATATATACCTGTAACCTCTGTTTCGTGTTAGCGATGAAGTCTCGGCGATATGTGATGCTCTGTACTTGTCCGATACAGCGTGAAATTTTCGCCTTTTAGCAGTAAGTTGTATAAATTTTTTCACAATTAATCCATTAAGAAATACGAGTACTGAGGCAGGTCCAAACCTGACTAATACTTCGTTAGTCCAAAGATAAACCCTCCATAATTGGGTTCTTGTCACTGATGTGTTCTCACGGAGGGTGAATATAACGTCAGGACCATCCTGCTGTTCGTATACCGACCTCATTGCTCCGAGGGGTATACTCACCTGGAGTAAAGAAATGTGATGTGATAAAGAGTAAAAGGAAAAGAAGAAAGAAAATGGTGGGGAGAAAAATTGGAGACGTGAAGTAAAAAGACAAATAAAAAAGGAAATTAGGGAATAAAAAAGGGTCGAGGTAATTGGGCAAAGGTATATATTTTTTATATAACGACTCACCAAAAATCCAAAAACGAATGAAACGATTATAGCAACGTTTGAATTACGTCTTATATAACCGCCCCGTAAACGTCCCGGCAAAAACACAGACAGGTAACGATCTACGGTTAGACAAGCCATAATGAAGACACTTGCTGCCATAAATGTGTTTACTGCAACGAGTTCAACGTGTGCGTGGTAAATTGCTGCTAGATAATAACCGCTGACCCCATAACCTAGTCTGGCAGCTGAAAATAAAACGAACGAAATAAAAAAAAGGGGAAAAAAAAAAAAAAAAATGGTAATTTTGAAAAATACTAAAATCTGAAATAAATTTTTTTAATTATTGTGTATTCATCTAATTGTTGTAGCTACCGATTGGCATCCAAAAAATAACGACCCCGGTATCAGCTACAGCAAGTCCAGTCAAATAGAGGTAAGTAACACCTCTTAATGATGAACTCGATAGTGCAACCAACGTGAGTATGTTACCGACCATCCCTGCGGTTAGAAGTACTGGTGATAAAATTCTGTAAGCAATCCATTGGACATACAACAATCTCTGTCGTAGAGCCTCTTGATCGTAGTAATTTTCGTTTTTATCCAACTCATTTAAGTCGTTTAAATTCCCCAACGAATAGTTAGTTGCCTCGCAGCAAAGGGGAGGCCTGTAAAGTAAAAGGGTTGAAATATTCAAGAATTTAATTTTTATTTTTCGTTTTTTTTTTTAAGATTTCTTTTAAATTTCACATAACGGGTGATCGAATTTTTTTTTTTTCTCTAATGAATAAATTCTATTTTTTCTTCAACTATCAGCATTTTATTTACAATATCGATTCGACGGTCGAGGACACTCACCCGAAAATCACTCCCGTCAGCATGACCTGTAATTGAAATAAAAATTATAACTTCTATGTGTTTATAATCGCTTTAGTTTAAGTTTAGTTAGTTTTGTTATACGAACTGAAACCTTGTTATTATATATCCAAGACTTTAAAGTTTACAGTTTAAACTTTAGACTCTAGACGTTTCGCGGTTTTACGGCCTAGGTGTATAAAACTTAAATGTAGATATACCTTGTACACAAGTACAGTACAGTACGTAGTAGGTATACCTTCTTGTGTTACGTTGTATTAACCGACTAACCAAGGCTTATACAATAATCCGACCTGGCACGTAATTGGCAACCGTGAAGAGGAGCCGAGTAAACTAATGAACTATACAATATCAAATTTTCGGGATATTTTGATGAGAATATCGGAATCCCAATCGTAAATCAGTTATTCAACTAAATCGATTTCTAATACACATACACAGTGAAAATCACATACAAAACTATACACTCGGAGCGCGAAAACTTCGAATAATATGAATTTTATGGAGTTAGCCAACTAGCTGGAAAAAAAAATCTACCTAGAGTTGCGTTGCTGATTGCTTACATTGTTCAACGTCGGTATAGTCTAGGGATTTTTTAGCTTCACGAGGTCGCCTATCCTCATAATATTCGTATTATTCAGCGCTTGCGCACTCCGAATGTATAGTTTCACGTGATTCTTACGGTAGGTATGTATATGGACGATTTCACTAAATCCTGTAGGCAAATTCGGTTTCAGAATAAACGATATTTTTTTTTTGGAAATATTTTTCTACTCAAATTTTCGCGTAGCTAAAAACACGTAGAAAAAAAAAAAAAAAAAAAAAAAAATTTTGAATTATATAATTTTTTATCGGAAATTTTCTAAATATTTTGAAAATCATGGTCATTTTCTTCTCAAATAGGTATATCGTTTGTATATAGCTAAAATCAAAAAATAAGACTTGAAACGTTCATTTTGATATGTTCTCCATCTTTTTTTTTTTAATTTAATTTTTTTTTGGAAAATTCAGAACATTTTCGACGAAAAACTGTGTTTTTAATTTTTTTTATATTTTGTATTTTTTTATTAGTCGTTTTCAGATACGTCAAATTCGAGTAAAAAAATTTCCAAAGGAAAACGTATAATTACGCGAAGCCCGATCAATTCAACCGATGGACCTTTTATAGTGGAGAAATCTCGTTTTCTAAACATGAATAATGGAATGAACAAAGAAAAAAAAAAAAAGTATCGATTATTCTGAAGTCGAATTTGCGTACAGGGTTTGGTGGAATCGTCTATATGTATATAGGTATACATAATATATTACATAAAGAATCTCTGAAAAAAAAATTAGATACAAATATGATAATAATAATAATAATGATAATAAATAATAATAATAATAATAATTTGCAAACGATCAAAATCGTATGAATTTTTAGTGGTTGGCTTTTTGCTGCCTTTTATTTTTTATTTTAATACATTTTCTTGATCCATGATGAGGGTAGAAACTTGCCTCTTGATCCAATACCGGGTTATACCCTCGTCAGAATTCTGAAGTAAAGAAACTCTCGCGGGTGGTTTGGTCCATATAAAAGAGTGAAAGAGAGAAAGGAATAAAGATAGAGTGCAGAGAAAGAGAGAAAGAGAGAGAGAGAGAGAGAGAGACTAACATTGATCACCGTGTATATATATTAGACCGTTTCAAAAGAATCGAATATTATTCATTTTCAAAGAGTAGGTCAAAAATATTGTTCCAAATGACGAATAAAAAAATGCTGTCAAAGTTTGAGCTCTTAATATTAATATTAAGAGGTGCCTCGTAGCGATTTTCGATTTCTCATCTAAATAACATGGGAAATTGTATTGTGGAACTTTTTGATTTTTATATCTTGAAACTTAATCTGCTTAGAAAGATTCTGCACGAGTACTGTTGTTCAAAATTGTACGCTCTAAAAAAAAAGGTCTTCTGGTCGTTTTTCGATGAATCCAACTGTTTCCAACTTAGTCATGATTAATTATCATTAATAACCGATACACCGACCAGCTTGGAAATAGCTAGACTTATCGAAAATGAACAAGAGACCTTTTTTATAGAGCGTTCGATTCGCTACAAAAATATGTTCCGGTCTTATCGGTACACTGATGCGTTGACGAGTTATAAAATTACAAAGTTTGAAAAAAAAATCTTCCCATGTTATTTAGATGAGAAATAGAAAATCGCAATGAGGCACCTTTTAATATTAATATCAAGAGCTCAAACTTTGACAGCATTTTTTTTTTGATTCGTCATTTGGAACAATATTTTTGACTTATTCTTTGAAAATGAAAAATAGTCGATTTTTTTGAAGCGATCTAATATATGTATATAGGTGTATATATATTATATATGTACCCACACTCAGAATATAATACTTGTCAATAAATATCGAGTGATTCGGATATCTACACTATATATAATATGTATATGTATATGTATACATATATTTATTTTATATAACAATTATATATTTATTTGATTGACATAATATATTACATAATAATCTTTGTCTGTGATTAATTGTAGCTGGTATATAATTAGAATTTTTGATTTTCTTATATAATAATAATAATAATGATAATGATTGGCTGAAATAGATGCAGATATAAATAGAAGTGTAGAAGAAGAAGAAGAAGAAGAAGAAGAAGAAGAAGACAAGAATTCATTGCGATGAATACAAATTCGTATAGATAAATGTATATCAGGCGGTATATTATAGGTATATGTATTATAGAGTATGTATGTATGTATGTATGTACAGTAATCAGAGAAACGAGGCGCGTGCAAATCTAGATTATAAGCTAGGCGACTTGAGTGTCTTGATAGAAACGTGTACCTATATATATATATATACATATATTTATATAATATATACCTATATATCTATGAATGTATGTATACCATATAGGTTAAAGGGTAAGACTCGTCAAGAAGCAATGTATGTATGTTTACCATATACAGATATTCCATATAGGGTTTTCTTCTCCTTCTACCCATAAATTCTTCTTCTTCTTCTTCTTCTTCTTCTACTTTATTTTTGTTTTTTATAACCGGAATCATATACCTATGTATTAATTATAAAAAAAAAAAAAAAAAAAAAAAAAAAAAAAAAAAAAAAAAAAACAGAAACATTATTTAAACAAGGATAAGATGGTACATCGTATACATCGCGACGAAGATAGATATATAAGATGTATATTTGTAAAGTAGATACATAGGTATATAGGTATATCTACCTATGTACACGGGGTATGCAATTAGAATTAATTTCTTTTTCTTTCTTTCTTTCTTCTTCTTCTATCGTTTTATTTTTATTATTTTATATTTCTTTCTCGCTTTGTTTTTTTTTTTTTATTTTTTTGTCACTTTTTTCTGTCCCTTTCTGTATATATGTATATGTATATATATATATATATATATATATATATATATATATATATATATATATATATATACATACATATATATTTTTTCTTCTGGCTGCTTTTTTCGTTTTTATTTCTATTCGTGTAACGACTATATCCCCTACAGAACGAGCCATGGAGAGCGAAGAGACGAGACCGAATACGACTAACGGCTAACGAGCAACGACGTAATTCGGTCGATCGTTAATTAAGCCTCTCTAGGGTGAACAATAAAATTAACTCAATTATACGAAACGTACCTATACATATACCTATATAGGAATATATATATATATATATATGTATATGTATAATATATGTATATAAAGAGAGAAAAAACTATAACTTTGAGAGAAATTATAATAAAGAAATAAACACAAAAAAGAAATATACAAAAGAGAAAAGTTAGTAAAAAGGTATATGCCAACACTATACATATACATATACATCAAAAGCACAGAGCGAAAAGTTTCGATACTTATGAAATAAAAAAAAAAAAAAAAGGAAAACGAACGAACGAAGTATATGCAAAGTCAAACACAGCCAAGTAATATCCTCAGAGGTTCATTTCCCGAGAGAAAGATGCGCGGTTGTTAATGAATATGTAATCAGTAAACTCGACTGGCCAATTTTCCTTCATGATAAAATATTCACGTACAAAAGTCAAAAGGAAAGAAAAAGAATTAATAGTACCTTCGTCAATATATAAAGCAGCCTTTTAGTTATCGTTATATAATAATAAGACAGTATATACACACAAATTTCACATCCCTTTTTTTTTTTTTTTTTTCTTTGGTTTGTGTAAAAACATAAAAGAGGAAGATCGTATATTTTGTTTTATCCCTTGAAAAGGTCGGTTTTCATTAAATATAAAACAAAAATGAAAAATAAAATATAAAATAAATCAGGTGTAACAATCTTTCCCCCTATAGTCGATTTGTAAGTTTATTATGCCCGGAGTGATTCGAATCTCTGAAGAATATACACAGGGAAAATTTCTTAAATAAATATATAAACCTATAAAGTACATATATAATATATAGCTTTGTATGTATATATTTATGTAGTATATATATTTTATATATATACCTATATACATTATTCCTTTGCCTGTTTTCCCCCCCCATATATACATATACATATTATATACCTGTACAGTATGAAAATTTTCCATCCAGTTTCACGTTACAATATGCTTCTGCCATATAAGCAACGTCCGGATTTTCATTTGGAAACAATTCAACGATATTATAATATCCTTCGATATAATAAGAGAGCTGTCTTGGAGCTTACCCTGCATCCACTCAGATACATATAAATATCGATAAAAAAATCTTATTCCAATAATTTTGGGACGATATAATAATGTAAGAATAAAAAAAAAAAAAAAAACAGGTACGATGAACTGATCATCCCTTAATTCTTTTATATACAGAGCTATGAAACTCTGATACTATACATATATACGATATTATTGGTATTAAGTATATATATATATATATATCGACGAATGATTAATCCTCCCTAATACCATAATAACGATAATAATATAAGAGAAGAAAATATATAAAATCCTGATCAATGGAAAAAAAAGAGACGCCATTGAAAATACGATATAATAAATATATAAAAATTTTGAATTCGAGATATCGTACGGCCTAATGTACTGAGACCTGTGATCGATCGAAGAAGGGGTACTCTTCATCCCTTCTCATTATACATATAGGTATGTGTGTACCTACTTTTCTAATCAGAATAATTTCACCCATCATCGATTTCCACACATGTTTGCGGTAGGGTTCGTCGTGAGGTATATGAATAGGAAGACAGGATATAGACATAGGGAGGTTTGTAGGTGCGTGGTCATCGTACCCTGCAATAAAGACGAATGATCAAAGAGGTCGATTCGAGTAACGGTTTGCTAGGACGAGATTTATCTCCTAAATTGATTGGGATGGGGGGGTGTACGCGTATGTAGGTAAAATTTAATTAATTTTATCGATCTTTGATAATATATGAAGACAATTAGTTCGAAAAATTTGAAAACAAACATTTTTTTTACGATAATTCAAAATTCATACTTCATGGTTTAACATTTTTATTTATTTGATTATTTTGAATTATAATTTGAAAAATTTATTTTCTAAAATCTTTGAATATTTTTCCTCATATAGGTATAAAAAGTAAAAAAAAAAAACTACAACGAGGATTTTCGGGTTCGTTTATAAAATATAATTTTAAGTTTATAGAAGTTTGAAACGTACTTGCGAAGCTTTTGAGAGTAAACAGAAGGTGATGAATACTTCAAAAGCTCGAGAGTGAGTCTCGCTTTTCAAATAATAAAGCAGTTGTAGAGAAAACAAAATGAATTAAAAAAAAAAAAAAAAAAAAAATTTGAAAAAATATAAAATTTATGTAGAAAAAACGAGAAAAAAAAAAAAAAAAATTTACATAAAACGATGGTATGTATTATGGGATATACAGAAATAACAAGAGATCTGGGAAATGATAACAGAGTCAAAGAGACTCCATTTCGTAAAGCTTTTATCTGTAACGAAAAACTCTGAATTTAGGGTATGGTAGAAAAAGAAACAAAAATCTAATTTTTTTTTGTTTTCTCTGTTTCTCCAAATTATATGATAAAAAATGAAATTTGTAGCACTCGAGCGAGTAAAACGAGTATACTCATATACAGAGTTTCAAAATCAAAAATCTGTTTAGTCCAAACTGACTAAGACAAACTTCAATGAATTTGTTTTTTTTTTTTATTATTTTTTTTCTTACAGTAAAGGAAAGAAGATCCTAAAATTATTTTTTATATACTTTAAGTAACGTCGAAAGTAATACAAACTTTTGTCTTTAAAACTGTATAATATTATAAAGCCTCAGCTATCGTAAGTATACGGACCGATGATTGAATGAAATTATTTTGCATTTCAAAAACCTTATTCAAAGACACTTTGATCTAAATATTGAATTTTCTTTTTTTAAGTGAAACTTCTTTTGGCAGTGTACCGAAAATTTTCAAATGCAACGAAAAGTGTAAAATTCACATATGCCTGTATAAAATATACATTTACATCTAAATCTTAAGTCTTAAGTCTTGAATCTTAAGTCTTGAGTCTTAAGTCTTAAGTCCTAAATCTTAAGTCTTAAGTCTTAAGTTTCAAGTCTTAACTCTTAAGTCTTAAGTCTTAAGTTTTAAGTCTTAAGTCTTAAGTCTTAAGTGAGAAGTTTCACTTCTAGCTTGCGTAACACGATACACGGCTCCCCTTTTTCATTTTATTTTTGTTTTCTCCGTTGGCGATCGAATGAAATATGTTGAATTTTGTTAAAGAATAACAAAATTTTTTTTTAGTAACATAAAGAATAAAAATGGGACCATCATAGAAATTATTTTGTGTATTTATTTGATAAAAATTGGAACTTTTATTCTCACCTTATCGATTATCTGAATGAATGCACCTGCTGCAGAGCACAAAATTTTACTTTTTTTTATTAAATGTATTTAAATACCGTTTCGAAAAATTCACTATATAATAAATAAATATAATATTTTTTTATTTTTCAAAAAAACATGCCACCTGTAAACGTTCCTAACGTCACGAAGCGTCGCGACGGACTCTTCTTAGCTGTATAACGTTGCGGTTGCGAAGCGACGAATGTACTTTTTACCCCACGCGTACAATTTGCGATATACCTTATTGCGCAAGCTCAGCTTTTACTCAACCCTTCGCAACCTCGAACCAACCCTTACCCCCACTTCTTGTTGCTTTTTGCTTATACATATACCATAGCCAATTCCTTAATCCTTTGTCCTGTACGCTTTGTCCTTTCTAAAATTTCTCAAATCAACTGAGTGTACACTTATTTTAGGTATATATATACAAACCTGGTGATCAGAGCTTTCGCCCTTTTTTGAACCTTTGTATTGGTTGTCAAAGAATAAAAAAACAAAAAAAAAACAAATAAATTAAAATGAAAACATCCATTTTTTATTTTACAAAAATAAACCAATTCCATCAATCAAAGATCATGAAAAATATTTTCGCATTTTCACGATGTATAATTTTAATTGGTAAAAGTTTTCAACGCTTTACAAAATCAGGATACATACGCCAAATTATATTCATGAGTTTTGCTGCTGTAACCAGAGGCTTAAAATTTTTTTTTTTTAAACAAAAGTATTAGACCGTAGGCACTGAAATCTGTGATCCGAAAATAATTTGATATGTTATTTAATGTTAAAAAAATTTCGCAAATCTTTGTAATTTTATTTCTTCTTTTTTTTTTTTTTTTTATACTTGATTCAAAATTCCCGAGCATCAGTTATTATAATTGGCCAAAATATAAGGATACATTTTTTATTCATACCAACCGCCTAGAGACAAAATTTTTTTATAAAGAAAAGAAAAAAGAAAAAAATATATTAAAGCTCAAAAGACGAGACTTTATATATTATTATTATACATACATACGTATGATACATATAATTTATCTTTCTCTGTTCACTCACCTGGCTTAAATTTGGTTTAATAATTCGTAAAAAAAAAAGAAAAAGAATAAAAAAATAATAAAAAAAAAAAAAATTGTTTTTAACTAAAATTAAAAAATTCCATTAATTTTCTACGTCTTTAACTGTATAGGTATATATATATTACGCCTGCAGGGTAATAGTAAGTAATTTTCATCCTGTCACAATTCAAGTTTAATAGCTTCAGGCAGATGACTGCAGGTAATGGATTCATTACAAAATTAAAAATTGTGTTGCAATTAGAATATCCTATTATACTTTGTCACTTTCTCACATACTTACAAGACATACCTTTGATATTTGAATAAAACTATATCACATTAATTCGTAATTAACGTCTATAATCGATCGTGTTTCATACGGATATATAATACCATAAAATTAGTAATAAGAATTGAAATACCAAATTGATAAATGAGATAAATTAATACAAAAAAAAAATCCTTAATTATATTAATACCATAAAAATTATCCGTCCGTTAATTAACAGGGTATTGTTTTTGAAAATTTTGATCATTTGATAAGGTGGGATGGAAATTTCATATAGAAAAGAATAAAATAAATGTAGTTTATTTTTTTCAAACTCTTCAATGCGATGATGAGGAGTCAAAAATTCCGAACCCTGTAGCCGTTATCGATCGGTTATTATATCTATAGAAGTATATAATATATATTTTGTATGATTGATTCTAAACGTATATCAAATCTCTTATATACGTCTGTATGTATATATAACAATGTAATTTATTTCGTATATACAATTCCCATAAATTATATTTAAATCCATAATCTCGAAAGGGTCTACGACGTGATGGGTTTAAAATCCCATAGTCTTCAGGACATGTCTTAAGATTAAAGTTATTCAAAAAAATTTAGTATACATTTTTCAATTTATCTATGAATAACATGAAAACGGTTGATTTCATCGAAAAAGATATCTTTTTTGTAGAGTGTTTAATTTTGAACAAAAGTAACTATGGAGAATATTTTTTTCAAGTAGATTAGTTATTGAGTTATAAAAATCGAAAACTACCACCAGAATATTTCCAATTAATGGAAAATAAAGAAAGAATCTCTAAATATTAATATTAAGGGATTATATTTAAACAGACATTTTTATTTCATCTGATTTCAACTATAGAATGTATGATTAGAAAAAAAAAATAAAATTAAAAAAAATTGACAATTTTTTACGAACGTTTTGAATTATTACAAAATAAATAGACAGAGACTGCTGCAACCCTAAAGCTTATGCAGGGTAGTAATAATTTGACTAATGAATTATTGATCGAATATCTAAAGTTCTGAAAGAATTTTTATTGCTTTTATTTCAGATCGTTATACGATTCAGTTGATATTGTAGATCGCTTAAAATGCACATATATGTATGTATGTAATTGAATAAATAATAATCCATATACCTGTACATATACATAACTTCGACAATTATATTTTCGTTGATATACGTTATTATATCTATATGTATATATATACATATGTATTTATATTAGAGAGTGAAAGAGGGTGTAGGAAAGTAATTTGAGTTTATAAAACGAAATCCGAAAGTGAAACGGTGGAAGCCGTTGAAAAATTTTAGTTATAAAATTGAAAATGGTTTCCCACAATGTACGTATATAGATATATGTATAACCAACTCTCAATATAATGTATGTATGTTAACCTTTTATACTTTCACTGGCCTCAGGGTTTTCCGAGGGTGACTGTTTCGTTTGTTATGTTGGTGGGGATCGTATACTTTGACTATATTTAGAAAGATTTTCCTTTTAATTTATTCGTCGTCATTTTTGGTAACTATAACTTCATATTTAGTTAAATAAATTTAACAAAAGTGGGGAAACCGAACATAAATTGAATTGCTGCCAGGCATAGACACTGTGTTTATTATATTCAATACTCATAGTAAGACACGAACGGTCTCCATACAAATATGGGGCCTAATTACACGTTTGTCAAGTTCTGTTCACGGTAAGAAATTCCAAAATATTAAATAAGAAATAATTTCACAAATATTAAATCCAAAAATACTAAATAAATTATCTTATTTATATTTAATTTTTTTTTAGAATATTTTTCATCCTAGCCTTGAGCCACGGGGCGGTATTAAAATCGGAAGGTCATCGAGAAGAAGACTTAGCTCTTTCACCTGACGATGTATGTCCTTGCATAGTGCGTGCAGAATGTCCACGAGAGTTTGGAGCAAAACCAGAAGATAAATTGCTTGGTTATATCCCGGCATGTATAGATCCGGAATTAGTAAGATGTTGCGGTGTTTCAATCGAGAGTACGATTTCTTCAAGCGTTCGAAAATCTGATGGAAATAAAACTGGCTCTAAAACGATCGTAGGTACTGATCTTACGTCTGATATCGTGGTTCCAGTTCCTCTACAATTTTCAAAAAATTTTGAGACCAGATCGAGCACCGTTTCACCAAAATACGAAGATGATGGAGACAGCTACTACGACTACTATGATAATGATAGCGAAGAAGCTATAACGGATATTCATAAGGATCAAACTGCAGATGAGGAAAAAATATATTTTGAATCATCCACGGTAAAGATACCGTACGAAAAATTTAACGAGGGAGAATTAAACTCGTTGAAAATTTTAAAGGGCGAAAATATTGACGGGATTATTTCACAGACCGATGCCTTTTTGTCCCCCGATTACCTTGACTATCGAGGCGTTAATAAATGCAGCGTTAAAGGTGGGGTTCAAACGATAACAGGAAGCGAACAACGTGGTGAAATTTTCTCGACCAAAAGGGTTTTGAGCGATAAAAAAAGCGATATTATTGTTAACGACGAAGATAGTTATAGCGATCATGGTCGAACGACTGAAACTATGCATGAATTATCACAGAAAGATGAAGATAAACTGTTTGAAAAATCGGAATTTTTAAAGCATAAAATCGTTTCCTCAGAATCGACAGATTCTAGAACATCGATAAATGATGAACAGAAGGATGATGTTTCGAGAAAAAATTTACATTCGCAGAACCAAATTATTTATGAAAAATCAAATTCAGCCGAAGTTGATTATTTGATTGAAAAAAACGAGCCTGTAATTTCCAGATCAACTCATCGGTTAATGGATAATGAACGTATTAACAATTCAAAGTCTGGATCGAGACGTAAAACCGGATATAAAATTCATCAGCAGACTTCGAATCAGCAAGAAAGTGAAAAGGTCAATTCGGAGTTATTAAAAAACTTTGAGGAAAACAGTTCGTCAAGTGTCGTTGTGCAGGGAAATGAACAACAAGAAGAGGTTGAAACGATTGGACAAACCACTGTGAAATCAAGGATACCGATCACCACAATACGGGAATTAGAAAGCGCGATTAATTCGAGAGGTAAGATGAAATTAAATAAATTTTTAAAATCACAAAATTCCATAAACTTATCCGTATTCATAATCATTTTGATGTCCTAGGTAAAACGGAGCATAAAAATCGTACTCTTGTCTCCAATCAACAAAGAAGTCAGTCCGTTACTACAGAGTCTATGAATGTTGAGGAACACAGCTTATTACATGATGATACTGTCGCGAAGAATACTGAAGAGCAATCGAACAGTGAAACTATTACAAATTTTTCCGGCAGAAGAAGAAGGCCGGTTTCAACTCTTCAGAAGGTCACATCCAATTCGGGAACGGAAACTCGACTAGGATCAAGAAGTAGAGCAACATGGGGATACCGAAAGGATATTTCTTCCCAACAACAGAGTGAATTTTTAAAAAGGAAACATTCAAATATTGAGGAAAATGCGTCGGACGTACAGAGCACCACCACAAATATTGGAGACCAATTGGACCACGATTTGACCACGGAAATTCCCGTGACAACTTCACGTCCGCTTTCAGAACTGAGAAGACTGGCATTGAATAGAGGTAGAATGTTCAGTTCACAACGAAAGAGGATTTCTTCTCAGCAACAGAATGAGCCTGTGAAAATTGAGCCAACAAACTTTGAACAAACCACCGCTGCGAGCGTTCAAATCGTTACTTCAAACACAGTAGAGTTATCACATGGTGAAACTAGCTCAGAAAATATCAGGAGTGGCTCGATTGCTGAATCAAACCATAGACAACGTGAAGAGATTATTTCTACTCATGAAATTATTGAAACGGTTGCAAAAGGGTCATCGAGTTTGACGGAAAGCACATCTTCCAATGTTAATCAAGCGGCGATTACCCAAGAAAGTACATCGAGTGTTGATTCCACGGCGACTATCATTGAAGCAAATCAAAACCAGTCTTCAGCCATTAATCAGGAAACAGTTTCTGGATCGATAGACAATGTCACTGTTAACGTTGGTCAACAGACAGAAACATCTAGTAATCAACAGAACGAAATGGTATCAGATGAGTCTGTGAATTCGCAGAAGGAAACCGTCACATCGACTTTAAATCTCTCAAACTTGGTCGCCAGAAAGCAATCACTGGAAGGTGAAGTGATCTCCAAACTTGCTGAGACGGAAAAGATCAGCAATCTGAATCTAGATATGAATAGAGAAGAAGACCGGAACGCATTGCTTGTCGGAAACCGTACCTACGTCCCTGTCCTCATCAACACCGTGTTCCTAAGAGACCGTGCAATAGCGGATTCGAGAATTGCTTCAGACCCTGTGTCCAGCATGATTCTCAGTGACGTAGGAAAGACGGAATTAGCTCCACTACTGCTGCTTTTGAGATGTGGTAAGGTAGTCTTCAGTGAAGGTTTTAAAGACGGGAGAACTCTGGTTTGTGATGTTCCCAAGGACGAGGCATCTATTAGATTCTTGAGAGACAATGATATAGCAGTTAGCCCTGGGAAACTGGATATCATAATGGCTGACACTGCTGAAACGCATCGGGTAGCCGATGATGATATCAAAGAAGCCTTGATCAGTAGCAATACGAAAAATCACAGCGTTGAAAAGAGCTTGAAGAGAAATTCTCTGGTATCCGAATCACACAATGAAGAATCTTCGACGATGACGACAGCCGAGGTTGCCGAAAATGTTCGTCAAATAGCTCTTGCGAATAGCGTGTCGACAAATTCGCTTGCGTCAGCAGGATCGCACAGTGAAGAATCTTCTAAGGTATTTAAAACAGTTGAAGCTGTCAAAAATGATCATCAATTATCTCTTGCAAGTAGCATGACAACAAATTCATTTGCGTCTGAGTTGCAAAGTGAAAAATCTTCTACTACGACGACGACGTCGACAGTTGAAGCTGCAAAAAATGATCGTCAAATATCTGTCGGAAGGAGGGTTCGGTTTAGACGACCAATTCAAGTACCAGTACCGGAAGAACGTCGCGAAAAAGATACAGAGACGCTTCCAAAACCAACAAGAAGAACATACCGTGGTAGAATTCGCCACAGGACGTTTGGAAGACAGGGTGTGCCGGGGGCAGAGAGGATCAGGCACGTCGAAGAAGATCAAGCTGTGGTAGGTTCAAGGCAATTAATGAAAGAGTCTGTATCTACTTTTGTCCAGGGGTCCGAATCCTCGACAAATTCAAACCAAGAAGTAATAGCTACTGCACCTGACTTTGACGTATCTACTACCGAAGAATACGACGGTGTGAAAGAAACTGCTGTAAGAAATTCGAGATCATATTTTCCGCCTCCAGCTACGATCCTTTCTCGCCCACAGAAAGATTTACCGGAAGCTATGGAAGACAGAGCAATGCCTGAATCAGACAGAGGAGAATCGGAAACCCCAAAAATTTTAGAAGCTTTTGCTGAGGCCCCAGCGAGTCAAATTAAAATTAGTAAAAAGAAAACGAGCGATTTTTCCATCGAGAAAAAGCTGTCCTCAAAGGATCTAGAACTCGCGAAAATAAGGACTTCGGAGAACAACGCTGCGAATGTTCAAGCTAGGGAGCTTGTTGGTCCTACAGAAAATTCTGAGACACCATCGTTCGTTTATAACCGAAATAATCGACAGATTGTAAAATTCGCACCGGAAAAGGAAGCGGCTACCATTTCCCCAGAGGATTTGTCAATGACAGGGAGAATCAACGTGGTAGGATTAATTCCCGCCGGATTTAAGGACCCCGCACTTACAACGGAAGACGAACTCGCCATTGACCTTCCGAAAAATACTTTCAGACCTTCGCCTGTCGATCCGATTAATTGGCCATGATTAACGATCTCAGAAATTCTTTCAGATTTTTTTATTGACTTAAAATCCGAAATAGATGTTTAGTCAATTAAGATATAATTCAAAATACCTATATTTATTAATAAAACATGTACGAAACATATATACATATGTTTGAAGTTGACTCATTCTCATTGCAATATACATATAAGAATTGTAAGCGTATTTTAATAAATTTCTAATCATAGTTATATCCTTATTAGAGTATTAATTTATACATAACACTAGAATGCATATATTGCGCTACGGGTCTGCCCAGTTGATATAGAGTTTGCATTTAGAATTAAATAAAACCCCTATTCCAGGAAGAGATATACATATTTACATAACATGAATTATAATTCCTTTTATCACTGCGCGAAGATATAACAGCGAAAGAAATCGTAGTGTGTAACTTTGGAATATTCGAATTTAGAACCGAACTGCAAACTTGACTAGCTTTGTAGCAATTGGTCAATTGACTCTAGTGACGTCATCTGACAACAGAAGTCGAACGATTTCAAATATAAAAACAATCAACAAGTGGCGGTTACAGATCGTAGGAGAAACAGAACGTACATACATACATTATCAATATCGATAACTGTTGAATAAAATAATACTATATAAAGTAAAAATAATGGCGGAATTTAAGACACCGAAGTCACAAAAATTTCCAAACATAACCGAGAGCAATATCAACCTCAGTACTCCTCTAAAAATACCGGCGTCTCCGTTCCTTCATAAAATAGGTTATGGCACGGGTGAGTAAGAGATTTTAAAAAATCGAACGTTACTCGCGGATATAATTAATAACTGTTCAAAAATTCCTATGAATTTATCAGATGTCATACATAACGTATTTTCAATTAAAAAATCACGTTATATCTCAAAACGAACGCTTAATCGATACGAAAACACGAATACGACTGTCATGTTTAGGTGTTCACGTCTTCACGTTAGAACGTTCGCCAAAAGTTGGTTTCGTACGATCTCCATGGGCGATAAAAAGGGTCAGCAGTTTGGGCAAGAGTAATATGGATTACAGTAACCGTATACAAATCGAAGCCGATATTTTACGCAATTTAAAACACCCAAACATAGTCGGTTATAGGGGATTCACAACTAGCGTTGACGGTCTGCCTTGCCTAGCAATGGAGCAATTAGACTCTTCTCTAGGTAATCGTTGGATACTTCTCTTCATTTCTCTGCCAAAAACAAAAAAATTTTCGATTTTTCCACCCCTTTTCATTTTTTTTTAAATCTCAAACAGGAGATATGATTGAAGAAATGGTTAACGATGGAATAAGTCAGCCTTTTCCAGCCCCCGATATACTCAGCATAAGTTTTGAGATTGTAAAAGGCTTGGAATACCTTCACCACGAGGCTCACATCTTACACGGAGATGTGAAGAGCTTTAACGTGTTGATATCTAAGAATAGAAGCATAGTTAAACTCTGTGATTTTGGAGTTTCAGTGCCTCTGACTGATTCTTTAGAAATGGACGTGTCTAAGGCTAAGTTTAGCTACGTCGGTACAGAGTGTTGGTCAGCGCCAGAAGTTCTCAAAGGTTTCAAGAGTCTTTTCATCATTATTATTCTATTAATAAATATTAATACTGCAAAAATTTCTCGTATTAGTCCCTTTTCATAAGGTAGCGTGGCCGAGCGGTCTAAGGCGCTGGTTTAAGGCACCAGTCTCTTCGGAGGCGTGGGTTCGAATCCCACCGCTGCCAATTATTTTTTCTGCTCTCCTAAACGTAAATTATGGTTTTTCATTCCCTTTAGATACATTCATAGTTACTAACAAAGCAGATATGTGGGCTTATGGTAATGTCATATGGGAAATGATCTCTTTATCTTGGCCTCATTGTGAGTCTGACGAAGATTCTTTGGACGGGAGCTACTTGGAGAGCGAAGATGTGAAGCCAATGGACATTTCTATGTCTGATAGTTACATAGCTGCCGAAAAAATGTCAAACAAATTCGGTGTGGAACTATGACAAACATTTTTTAACCCATAATCTTTCAGGTTTTTTTTTTTTTCAAATATTGATAATTTGTGATGATTTTAGGCACCAGACCGCCTTTACCGGCTATTGATTTCGGACCGGAGTACACAAAAGTTCTTGAACTTTTTCACGCTTGTACAGATTCTGACTACAAAACTCGACCCAGTGCAAAAGGAGTTGTCAGGTTCTTTACTAACTATGTTTATGCCAAATGAGAGAAAAGATATTTGAGATTCAAGAAAATGGCGGCTTTTTTTGGTAAACATTCTCAAGAATTTGAATTGCGAGATTCAGGCTGATAAATTCAAGTGCCTTATGAATCTTAAAGGTTCGTGAACAAATAACAAAAATCTCTTACCAATTATCACCTATGACTCAGATTTTTTGTTTTAAATACTTTTATTATTAGTCAACATTATAAATAGGTTGAAGTTTCGATACCGAAACTCAATAAATGCTTAAAATTATGTATATCAATAATATTTTCAGTTATTCCATGACAAAATTTCTTTACATCAGAAGAATATTGCTATAAGTATCAGCAGCAGTATAATAATACCGATAATAATACAGATCTTGATTTTTCTCTGAAAAAAAGAATAGAATTTATTGTTATGAAGGTTCTCTAATCTTCGATTATCGTTTATTATACATTATTAATTTACTTTTTTGTACTTGCGTCCTTTCGCCTCTGCTTTACTAAGTCTGATTCTACCATTGTCAACATCGCCAGTTGCTCTTCCGGCAAAATATTCAACGCAATTTAATCTCTCGCCCTGAAAAAATAACAAAACAAGAGAAATTTGTATTATATTTGTATTTTTAATAAAATTAAAGTTTATATTAAAAAAAAAAAATTTATACCCACTTGTTTTTCAACCAAAAATGCCATCTCTGTAAACATATCTCGTACTTGTACTAACGATTTTTCTATCTTAAGAAATTCCTCATGCCTTGTTTGCAGGTCTGATAATTGCTGCCTAACAGCATTACTATCCTGTAAAATCTGTCGCACGAAAATATAGATTTAAGTAAATTTGTCGACAATTGTTTTTCAGTAATGAACTAACTTACATTATCAACGAATAAATCTGTCTCTTTGCTATCTAACATCTGTTGAAATTCTTCTGTGGTATAGTTTTTCTTTGCTGTAAGATAGTTTAAAATTAAACACCTGAATATAAATAATCTGATTTATGTTTTTAGAATAATTATTGGAGGAAATGTAATTTACTTAATAATTTTTGTTGATATAATAGCGACGTGTATTTATCCTGATATCTCAACAAAGATTCATTATAGTCCGCCATAACTTCTGAAAATAATCTCGACATCGTTGAATACTGTAATATCTTAATTCTCAAATGTATCGGTCCTTCTCTAGCCGTATCTATCGACAGATCTTCAACCAGCGTGATGTCTTTTTCCATTTCTGTAAATAAGTAAATAAATAAATATTAAAAACTTTCAAGTTCTCTTATCTTAGTTTAAATTATTTTCGCGCTGCACGCACAATGCATGTCGGTCTAATTCAAGCTGACTACTACAGCCCTCTGTGCTATACTTGAACGAACACAGCATCACGCGCACATCATGGTAAATGTAAACATAATCAAGATAAGAGGTTATGTCTGACTTTTCCTAACCTGAAGCCAATCGCATTGATTAAATTTTATCAAATCCCGTCAACAGAATTCAGGAATGTTGAATAATGGAGCCGTTAAAAATATTCGACAATTTCAGGCTCGATAACCTGGACGAAAAATGGTTAAAATCTGTATGGGACGGTGAGTTTATAACCTTCAAAAATATTCCCGATAGTTACATCGATCATATAAACACCGAGGATATGTTCGAATTGCTAAAAGATTCGTCAACAGTAATCAAAGACTGGATAAACGAGGGTAAAGAAAGATCAGAACTCCCATCTTCACAAAGAACCGAAGTTTCTTGGCAGACTTTAATATCGCTAAACATAAACCCTCGCAGTTTGCTACCCGTATTAGGCTACATCATAAATATCGGTCAATCCTTAGAAGCGGACGAAGATGCTAGACAATCTTGTCTAAAAGCAGCCAGCCTTTATTTTTCCCTATTATCCATCCCTGGCAGCAACGCTTTTCATGTTTTTCACCCAAATCTTTACCATCTGGCTTTAAACACGTTTAAACTATCAGAACGGCTGATTGAAAAGTCTAGAAAATCAGTTGCAGCAATGGATTTAGCCGAACTATACGACACGTGTAAATTGGATAACGATTCATTGAGCGTATCGGAGAAATTGACTTTGCAAAAGGGACTAAACAGTCTGATGTTCAATGTAACTACAATGCTGAAAGAATTCTCGCTCAAGGATCATCCTCGATCTCTTGAAGTCACCGTTCATTTACTTCTCCAAGTTGCAAAACTGGCGAGAGATGTGATAAAGTTTGATAAAATTTTGCGGAGAATTGAAGCTTCGATTAGCTCTCTTTCCTACAACGCTTACATAGCTCTGCATTTACTTTGCGATTCTAATCACGGTCCTGTTGATATTACCGTTAAATTGATAGCAAAATATCTACTACCTAATCTGGTGTCTAACCAGGACGAATTAATGCCCAAAGAATTGTCATTGATTAGAGAAACAATGACGAATTTTTTGGAGAAGTTGTTGGAGACTCATAAAGACGAAGCACATATTGCGGTAGGAATTTTGATTCAACATTTGATGATGAAATGTCCTGAGAGAGTAGAGGCGAGACTTAAACAAGCCGGAATAATATTAAGGCTGATAAGATCATGCGAGGAAGAAACCTACATTAATTGTGTAGAAGATATGGTTGCTTTAGCTCATAACAATAAAATAAATCTGAGGATATTTGCGCAGGAAATAATCGGGAGGTTTTTAATGGAAAATTTAGCTACTGAAAATAACACCATGAATTTAAAAATCAAGAAATTACTTCTAGCTACTGTGCTGAGCAGATGCACAGACTCCTCGAGTCTTGTTAGAGGAAAAGCAATGTGCATTATCGCAGAATGTACCGACCCGGGAAACAACGTCGCTTTGACTATTATAAAAGACATTTTCGAGGGTCAGAACTCGGACAGACCTTTACCTAGCTGGGAAATACTGAGACAATCTATTCCCGAGGACATCGACCCTCTGCCAGGGTCAAAAACGATAGTCTCAATACTGGTAGCTCGAGTTAATGATGAAAGAGCGTTTGTGAGACGTAGCGCTCTTCAAACTCTCGGGAATTTGGTTCGTCTGTTTTCTGAACTGTTGAATACCCTCACACCAGCTTTAGGTCTCCATTGCAGAGACCCTGCAATAATCGTTCGTCGTTATTCGGTCCAGATTTTTACACAACTGCTTGAAAAGTTTCCTGAACATCCTCTCCTGCCACAGGAATGGGTCAGACATGTGCTCCCGCACATATTCGACATTGAAGTTAAAGTACAAGAAAAAGTACTCGAGTACTTGCAACTCTTGATACTGAATAACATCTCACACTTTAACAATGATGAAGAAAACCCTACCGCTGATTTGCCATGGTCAATTGTTAGGCAAATCACTGAACAGAAGATGAGAAAACATCTTACCAAAGCTTGCGCTGTTTGGGTGAAGACTACGGGAATCTCGGATTCATTGATTGCTAGGATAAAATCTCATCTTGGAACCCGAAACAACATTCCAGCTTGGGTCTTGCTCGCAGCAATTGCAAAGTATACGAAATTGCCTCGTATGAATGAGCATTTTGATAATTACAAAGATATCCTGAGCCAGAATACCTTCCAGGCAATTTTGGTGATCGAAGTAATGAGGAATTCATGGTCAAATCTGGATAAATCATTCCTTGAAACTCTCCAACCTAATTTATTTCAGAGTCTCTGTAATTTCGAAGTGAACTTCAACCTTGTCAGTATCTGTTGTGACTTGTTTGCCGAAGTGACCAAGCATCTAAATCCAGAAAACGGAGATAGACTAGTAAGCTTCAGTGCCCTTGACTTAATGAAACTTTCAGAAGCCCAGCTAGAAAAATTCGTCGATCACGAAGACGGAAACGAAGATAGTCTCCAGATATATTTAAAGGCAATGCTCACTTTAGGCAACGCATCCCACTTGTGTACAGGCTCTATTTCTTCATCTACACTCCGAGTACTTCAAGGATTGGTTGTAGAATGGGATTCTCTGCCAGATGCAGTTCGATACTTGAGCGAATTGAGAGCAGCAGCTGTAACAGTCTTAGGTCAACAGGCCATGAGAGACAGGGAAGTTGCTCAGGAAATATTACCGGTACTTGGCTACTTGATACGCACAAGTGCGATCCCAAATTCGAGAGTTGAATCAGCAGTGAAAGTAAATGCTGCTAAAGCTTTGGCCGATATTTGCGTAAGATTTACGGCTCTGGTAGAGCCTTATTTGCCAGATATGTGCGTCAGCATGAAAGACCCGGATCCGATAATCAGGGAAGCTATAGTCGTGCTTTTCATCCAGCTACTTCTTGAGGACTTCATAAAAGTCAAGGGCCCATTCTTCTTCCACATTTTAACAATGCTCACAGACACGGACGAGATGGTTCGCGATCTGACCATATTTTTAATAAAGGAAAGACTCCTGGTAAAAAACAAGACTCTGATATTCAGGCAGTTCTTAGAGAGCATATTTCACTTCAACAATTACAAACTGCCTAACAAATTCTCTACCAATACAATAAGCCAGCGGGAAACAAACGCCCTGACTTTACCCGGCCGAAGAAATCGGGCGCAACGTAAGGTGATCTATAATTTTATGCTCGAGCATTTGGAGCCTGTTGAAAAGTTGAAGCTCATTGTCAGACTTACTGGCGAAATATTATCCTTGGCTATTTGCGGTACAATAAACGTCCAGAAAGAAGAAGGATTGTCGGTGCTTAAGGATTGCTTGTACATATTGTCCAGAGAAGAATTGCAGTCTGGTTCCTGCGCCAAACGTACCGAAGACGATTACCAGGATGAGGGAAATGCATCGGAAAATATCCCGGCTAATAATGTGGCTAACGCGATAACTAACGATATAAAGAAACATAGAATAGATGTTTTGATTCCGACTTTAGTAAAACTTAAAAGAATATTGAAAAAAATATCTTCGCCTTTTGCTGACTACGTAGTTAGATATTATCTCAAAATTGTCATCGAGTGCAAGACGGACCAGCTTTCAGACATCTTCAGCGAGCATCCAAATTTAGAAAACGAAATCAACAAGGATCTCAAGTAAGGAATTTGTCCACTTGTTTTTAATATTAATTATCAATGATTCTTTTGATAACTAATCAATTTCTTTTTTAATAATCTCCCCAGGAAGTACGGGTCCAAACCTATCCCTGATGACGCTGATGATACGGAAACTTCTGAAGAACGATTATCTGGCCAAGGGAGTCATGCGCTGATAAGACGAGATCGTATGCCTAGAATAGTTCTGCGAAGAATATCGACATTAACTTATCCGGGTAGAAATAGCTCGCGAAGTCCTTCTCAGTCTTCACAATCTGATGAACAATCGGCCCAGTTTGGATCTTCTAGTAGTCAGACTTCAATGACATCACCAAATAGATCCGAGCAATTAAATTCACCTCCATATTCTGAACCTGGACCTAGCAACAGCACACCAACAACTTCTAAACTCAGAATTTTACGTCGTTCGCCAAGATGTAGTCCAATTTATACCCAGAGTACATTTTCGCCAAAGAATTCTAAGCGAAAAGTATTACCTATTATTTCTGACGACGAAGGAGAAGAAGAGGAAGAAAC
Source organism: Macrophya annulata (assembly GCA_963924015.1). Lineage (NCBI taxonomy): Eukaryota > Metazoa > Arthropoda > Insecta > Hymenoptera > Tenthredinidae > Macrophya > Macrophya annulata. Next base: position 694,437 of record OZ001262.1, read on the forward strand.
TGCACAGAAAATATCGCGGCAAGAGAGCCCTAGCGTTTTGAGACGGAAAAAAGCTGCCAGAAATCTAAGATGCAGCGAGGATAACAGGAGTTCGGAGTCTGCGAAAGGCTCCGATTAGGTAAATATTTTTAATTTGAAGCCTGAACTTTGTGGAGATGATTATGATGCGGTGTTTAATGCTTTTTACTTTACTTTAAGTTAATGTTCGCTCTTCTTCTTACCTTTCAGCTTCTTCTGAACTCTAGCTGCCGTTTCAGAGATAACTTGCGTACGAGTATCTAGCTCAGTTTGAATGTCTGTGAAACTTGTTGATTAGAAATAAAACTGAATAAGTCGAGTTGGTTTGTTTAGAGGCAGAGTATTAACTTACCGCGATTATTGTATGAGAGTACATTGTTATGAAGTTCCTTGATGACGTTTGAATTATCAGTAATTAATTGAATCAGCATACGGGTTTCCTCTACCTTTTGTGTAAATATTATTGAAACAAAAAAAAAAAAACAGAAAAAATATGTAGATACATAGATAAAAAGATAATTAATTGTTATATTTTTTTAATATCTATTTTACTATACATAATATATTAATATGTATGTATGTATTAATACTTACTTCGTCTAGGACTTTGTTAAGCTTTTTATTTTGGGATATCTGTATATGTACATCTTGGAGAAATCCTGTTCCAAAAGAAGCACTGTGCTTACGAGCCTTAAACATAACGTTAGAAAATAATTTACACATTCCTTATACAGTAGTGGATAGAATTGACAATAGCTACATTAAAAAAAAAAAAAAAAAAAAAAAAAAACCGCATTACGTTCATTGAATAATATTAATAACGACCTGGATAACTATTAGAGATTTCTAATTCATACTTTATAAAATAGAAAGTAATGAATTAAAATTTTCACTGCATTGCCATTAGCTTCTTTGTATTAAGAAGAAAAACAATGCGTCAGATCAAAGATAAAGAATTTTTAACAATGAAAAACTAATCCCTGACTCAATAAGAGCGACGAAAATTGTTCAAATATTAATGTATTTGGTATTACTTTATCTTCCAAGTGTCTAAAACAAATAAAGACTAAAATTCTTCGAACCACCAAAACTTGTTGAGAAAATATATTTATTAATTAACTAATTGTATTTTCTACTAACAGCACATAAGTCAGGCAATCGATCTCTGGTCATGATGTTTGAGAACTGAATCCAGTAGAATGTTGAGCGAGGAGTAAACCAAACAAGGTGTATGCCTTATTATCAGTCTTATCAGTGAACTGTAGATAATAGATAAAATAATCATAATAATAATAATAATGAATTTTTTTGTATTCTAAGAAGTCTTGATGCACTTGCTAATTAGACTGTAACAAAATTGTATTTCTTTTCTTTTCTGTTTTTTCTTTTTTACCAATTTTCTAACGTGTTATAAGTGTGTCTCTCGTGTCTCTTGGTTCATAAATTAATTCCACAGCACACTTGTGAATAAAACTAGTTCACATCGTATGAACCACGTTTTGCATCTGAAATGAAATAGGAAATAGACACTTTAGGCAGCTGTAGCAGCAAGGCCGGAGTTAAGATCACTTTGATACAATGTGTGTATGTATGGTTTTTTTTTTTCATCTTTTTTCTAAGTTCATTATTCTCAAAAATTTATATTCCTCAGAAAAAAATAAAAAAAATAATACTTATTTTATTTTAAGTGATATTATATTTACACTGAATCAGCAATCAATTTTACAACTGCTTAGTTACCGTTTAGTGTAATTAATAAAACAAGAATTGATAGGATTAAATAATCAAAAATAGAAGTATGCAATAATATAAATTTATATTGATTTATATCTATCGTACAAAGTTACAGTACCTTGATAAATTTAAGTAGTATATATTTTCATGAAAAAAGATGAAATCATATGTCTGTGATCATATTTTATTCAATATCGAAGCTCATATTTAATTAGAAAAAAAAGAAAAAGAAATAATTAATAGTTTTATATAAATTAGATATTTCATATGCTGTATGTGCAGGATAATTTTCATTAAATGAATTTAATAATAAAAAGACATAATACACGTAATTTGTTTATACGATGATTTATTCAATCTTTTATTTAATATTAATATATAATATATCTCTCAATATCTTTAGCAACAATATAACAATACAGATTTGATAATAACAGTAATAATAATGAGAATAAGAATAATAGGAAGACTGATAAAATACTTGAAGCGTTAACAACTATAATAAAATAATAATGATATATTAAATTGTAATACAATTTATTATATTAAATATCTTCTTTCATTGAAGCAGTATCAATATTTAGTACTTGAAATCATTTCAAATCGTTAAATGGACGAATATCAACGACGATATTAATTAACAGATCATTGATACAGGGTTTCAATCGCAGCTTCTCCGTATTAAACATCATCTAAAATGCATAACTTGGAAATTTTCTAATCGGTTAGATTCTACACATTATCTTTTTTATGAATATACATATCATATTTTGTACCATCTATGTAATAAACAATGTGATTTTTTTTCGTTTAAATAATCTACGGTGTTTTACAAGGCAGATCGGTCAGTCTTATAGAGATTTTTAATTAAAAAAAAAAAAATAAAAAAAAAATCATTAAACATAAGATTCTTTAGTACAATCGACGACAGGCTACTGATACATGGAGATTTTTCTATTATGCATTATTATTTCTTTAACAGAATAACAATATCAACTTGGTTCTTCTTTTCTTGCCATTTTTTTTAGAGCGATTAAATCGCGGAAAGGTACATTTTCGATAAATCTAATGATACACATTTTATTTCTGTTTAACGTTACGTTTATAATTAGAAAAAACAATAATTCGTAATATATATACTTAGAATTAGGATAATACCATAGTTAGATTTCTCGTCAGGAGAATGTCAATCAATTCTATTCTCACATGAGAGTAAAATTACAATTACAATTACAATTACGAAAATTTAATATTCGTATACAATGTCTGCCCGGAACTCGTGTATATTACACAATTATACACGGATATTGCACGATATAATATATCAACGTTAGATATAAAAACAAAAAAACCTTTATCCATCAAGATATCAATTGTGCTTTGTGATAATTTACGTTACACACAATTTCACTCCCAATTATTAGTAACTAAATCATCAATTCTATTACCTTTTCGTTGTTAAATTTAAATAATTACTCTCAGTTATCTAATCAATAGAATAATTCAGTAATTTGATGCTTTCAGTCATTTTATCAAACTCAATTCAATATATTTTGTTTTTAATAAAATTTGTTCAACAACATATTCAAAAAATTGATAATCTGCGTAAGAACAACTTTGATTCTATACGCGAGACTAATTTCTCAACATTATCTTTCAGCATCCCTACAATTAAAACTATTGATAATCGCTTTTAGGCCAATTTCAACGAGACGCAGTTCTGGTTCTAACTTTATCGGTCAAATAATCAATGACCTGAGTTTGTGAATGTCTAATAGCCAGTTGCAGAGGAGTAACACCTTCTTGATTAAAAAGTAAAGGATCTGCCCCTGCACCGACGAGTTGTCTTGCCACTGCCATGTGGCCTGACAAAGCTGCAGCATGAAGAGCACTTTCCCCATTCTATAATAGACCAAAAACAGACATTATTAATCATTTTTTGGCCCTTTTTAAGATACTTCAGGGCAAATTAGACTCTGAATTAGAGTTTTCTTACCGGCAGAATGCCTAGGGAAGGACGATACTTTAGCAGCTCGCCTATTACCGCAGAATGACCCTTGTGCGCAGCTTTAAAAAGCGGAGTGGCGCCGTCCTGTGAAAAGGAGGAGAAGAAAGCACAGTTTTATTATATTTAACGGAAGAGATGATCTGGAAATGTTTTTGTTTACAGATAATTTGATGCCGAAGAGTGTAGATAAGAAATTGAAAGGATGAATGTTCTTCGTTTAAATTTTTCATGATGAAATGTATAGAAAAAATTGAGTATTTAAAAGTGATGATTAATTTCTCTTACATGTCTGGTTGAATCGACTCTTGCCCCGGCTTTGAGGAGCCTTCTAACAACGTGATCATGTCCCATTTGAGCTGCGATCCAAAGAGGAGTAGCTCCGTCTGTTCTAATTGCATCTGTTTTTGCACCGCGTTCTAATAGAACTTCCAAAATACGAACATGACCGTTTTGGGCTGCTATGAATAGCGCTGTAGCTCCATCCTAAAAATGGAATAAAATGGTTTAGCATAAAATATACATATCTATACAAAAAGGATTTCTGTAATATAGAAGAATTGAGTTTGAATTTAAAATTGATTGGTTTAGAAAGTTTATCAGAAATTGAGGCACGAGTAAAATCTCAAAGCATTGATATCTCCATTTACTTATTGTTTTATTTATCTTCTTTTGAAGAGTTAAACTATTTATTATATTTTATTTTTTAAAACTGATAATTACAATGAAAAATACTTGTTTTCAAGTCTTGAAATTTAGAATACGTTTGCAGTTGTTTTTTCAGTATTTATTTATTTATATTGAATAAACTCTAAAACCAGTTTATCTGTTTATCAAATAATTGATTCATCTACATATTATAATGTATACCTTCATATGTGCGTTAACATTTGCCCCTCTGTCCAAAAGACCTTCTACAACATCAAGGTGACCGCATTGGCAAGCCACAAAAAGTGGCGTTCCCCCATCCTGTGAATATTCAACGATTATTTAATCATAGCTGTAGAAATTTATGTTATATGTGTATACCAATATGTTTATTTATGTAATTCACAGGTATAGGTATAAATACGTATACATATGTACAATAATTTAATTTATATACCTATATGTATATAGGATGTTTTTTTTTTTTGTTATTCTTTATTATAATTTTGTTCTTAATTAATATTGTTATTTTTATTATTTCTTTAAATAATATTTACCACGCTACACGAATCGACAACTGCCCCGTTGTCCAATAGCAAATTTACAACATCTACAAAGCCTCCTTGAGATGCGAAGAATAACGCCGTTGTCCCAGTCTATATAATTAAATATAAAATATAGATAAAATTATGTGGAATGTTATATTAATAAAGTCAATTAGTGATTAAATTAGAAAAAAACGATAAACCAATTTAAATCTATTATACTCTGTATGTATATCATTCTATTCATTTTTTTTCTTTTTTTCTTTCTTTCTTTCTTTAATTAATAAATTACATAGAGAGATCATTGCATTTTTATTATTTATTTTTTTATTTTTAATAAATATTCTTGATCTTTCTCACGCACTAAAGTATCTTTTTTTTTTATATACTGTACCATGTACACCTATAATATGGATACATACATAACTCTATATTAACGGATGAGGTCATGTATGTATAAACCGCTACCCGCGCGCGTATACTATACCTACAACGATAACATTTAAATGTCACGTTTCCTGTTGCGGACAATTCAAACCCGAGCGCGTACTCGCGCGCCTTATATTTTTTAAAGGCGGACGTGTTTGCGGCTAATACAAAAAATAATGAGAACAGATAAATGGAAGATTAAAAAAAAAGAAAAAAAAAAAAGACCAAAGAAACAGGAAACTTTTATTGTTTTAATTAACCGCGGTTGTCGACACTTTATGTAATTGTTATATAATTAATACATATTTATATTATAACTTAAAGTTAAGACAAATTTTGAATAAAAACCCGAGTAAAAATCTATAGAATCTATAGAATAACGAATATATAGATTTGAAAATCGCTGTTACTTTATAGAATTGTCTATACCTGTATGTACAGCAAAGTAAAGAGAAACAAACAAACAAAAGTAATAAAATAAAATTTCGGAACAGTGCCAAAGACCTTTACCTATATAAATATCTGAGTAAATCTTCTCTTCTACAAGTTTTAGCTTGTCGACCTTAACCCAGTTAATATAATGCATAATAAAAAGAATAAAAAAGTTTCACGGGGTATAAGATATAGGTATAATTAATGGTCGCCCGTAATTTAAAAAAAGAAAAAAGAAGAAGAAAAAGTAAACTGCAATTCCAGACACGGTATATCAATACTTATATGTATACTATACTAAAGTTCCTACACAATTGTGTGATCGTAAAACTTGAACCTTTACATATAGTAATATGTGTTACAGAGATCAGATATATTTAAACTTTCAAGGACAAGCTCTAATTATACCTGATAACATAAAATTTCGTAGATATTTATTATACATATACCTATATAGGTATATGGAGCTAATTTTAGATAATATATAGTTGTAGAAAATTAAATAAAAGAATTCAAAAATAAACAACAACAACAAAAAAAAAAAGAATAAGAATTCCGTATAGCTGTACGCCTCATTTCCGTAATTCATTTAAATGTGTACCTATATTGTTGTATCTAATATGTATATACATAAAAAGAAGAAATTCTGTTCCGACATCTACCCGCACGGAATGTCGTAATGTTCATATACCTTGGAATGGAATATAGAATGGAATTCAGAGATTTAACGCCAGACGATTACTGAACTAGAACTCAACACAGAGCTGTATGGTCATAATTATTTTTAACGGACAACCACAGCTTACTACAATACGACGTGATTTTATTTCATTTCATTTATAATAAATAAACAGTTAGGAAAATCAAAATATGTATATAAAAGAACGTAAAAAATAAAATTGTTTGAATATAATTGTTCAAAATAGAAAAAAAAAAAAAAAAAGAAAGAAACCAAGTGAAAATAAGAACATATATATTTATAACATTAGTCCTCCATATACACGATATACCCTATATAAATTAACATATAAAATGTATAAAGACTGACGTTCAGAATGCACGTAACAACCTGCTGCGGCGGCCCCGCTATAATATAAGTAGTGAATCGACTTTCACTCTAGAGTCGAGAGTAAAGCAAGCCTTACTACTTATACGTAGTACGTTTCTTAAAGATTATACTTGTGCAGTTGTATAGACGTATACCTATATCTATATTACTGCAGGTTAAGCTAAACACGAAGTACCTTACTATTATCGTACATTGTATTGTATGTATGTATAACGTTTATAATTATAGTTATATGTATATGAATGTAGTAAATACATCTTACATACGTAAACTAAAGAAATACTCTTTTGAAAAATAGAATTATAACTTACATAATAATATTATAATATAATCAAACAAACGATGCTAATAGTACAAACTATGCAAAGTACATTAGTACATACATATAACATATGTATAGTATTGTATAAGTATTTATCTATTATAGATACACATATGCACGTAGTTTGTAAATTTTTATTTTAAATTACTCGATCGTCACGGTGATAAAAGAGAAAAAATATTTCTATGATAATTAATAAACCTAAATAAAAATATGAGTTTTTTATATATATGTATATAATAATTGTAGCTATAATCGAGATAAATAATAATAGGCGGTATTTTCAACCGTGTCTTGAAAAGCCTATATTTGAGCGCACGCGATTTCACGGTATCTTATGATTACAGCTAAAACTTCTAGCTATGTACGGCTATAATAAAAATTCGAGAAAATAGTTATAATTACAGAAATAATATACCGTATTAAAATATGTTGAACGAAAATTTATTAGAAAGACAGGTTTGTTCTATTTTAGAATTATTATTATTATTATTATAATAAATATATTGTCGTATATGAATTTATATATAGCCGCGGAACTTGAGGCTGTAAATATTCTGCACGCGGTAAACCGCAGACCGATATTGCGAATCGTAGGTATATAGGTATATTATTATATCTTAAGATCGTGCGAAATCTGAGACCGTTCTATGTGTATCAATTACATTATACATTCTAAATTTATAATAAAGCGTATACGTAGTATTCGTATGCATGGGATATGATCTTTTCGGAAACTCGAGAACTGCATGCAGTTTTCAGTAGCAATTGAAAAAACTACTATTCTCTGGTCTAAAGATATCACATTTCATTTCATTGGAAATCTATAGCTTAAAGAAAATCGAGAAGAAGTTATTCGGTATATTAAAAATGACATACATATATTGTCTTTTAGAATAAAATTTAATGCGTGTTCTTAAAACTATCGAAACAAAAAACTTGTGAATCCCCCCCGCTACCTAACAGTTAGTAGCTGATGTCACGAGACATACAATATATGTATACAAATAATAATCTAACTATATTCCGGTTTCTATAACACAGAGTTAAAAATTAATTTCTACATGATATTATACAGATAGTCGTGAGTTATGTAACGAAATTTATTTATTTTCTTTTCTTCTTCTTTGAAAAGATAAACTAAAAATTAATAATACTCACAAGTCTTTTTGCCGCGGGATCGGCACCCTGTTCAAGTAACTCCGCGACTGCATCTGCATGTCCACTAGCAGCTGATAGTATCAACGGCGTTGTACCATCCTAAAAAATGAATAAAAACAAAACCGATTTCGTAACATGTAATATAAAGAATGTAATGAAAAAATGACTATAATCACGAAGATCGTTGATATAATGCAATTTACGAACCTTGTCTTTACAATCAACGTGAACACGTCCTGATTCAAGTAAGACTTGAAGTCGTTTAGCATCGCCTTTGGCAGCTGCGAGATGAAGCTCGACGTCCCACGGGGACTCTTTCTGCGTAATTTAGTGTACATACTATATGTTTATGTAGGATATATAATGTACTTGTGCACAGGTATATATGTATCTATGTGTACTTGTTGATCGAGATTATTTCATTCCTGAACGAAAATAATCACGTATTTTTTTTTTTTTTTTTTTACATATAAAGGTATTTGATAGTCGTTAATCGATCGTCCGCTAACTTATACAAACACGTATCTAGATGAGAATTTAAATTAGAGGAAATGCCCGCTAGCTAGCAGCGTTGTACTAATTGCTAATTAGCGTCGATTATCTAATACTTGATACGAGTTTAGGTAGCCGCAAGTTAATGTTTGCGTCGCTCACGTCAGTTAAGTCATCAAATTATACATTTTAGTAGATATTCAGAATTCATAATGTAATTATAAATTTATGATGCTGTATCTATACAGTCGCAAGGTCGCATAAGCAAGATCGTCTATTTTCGATATACATAAGCGTTATTTTCCACTCCGAAATAAATAAAAACGTGAAAATATTTCGGAGCATATTTATATCTATATAATCATGTATAATATATTATTGTATATTTTTAGCAATGACTATACGTATTTATTGCAAAAAGTGATAAAAAAACTAAAAGAAATTGTCTCTGAAACTTCACATACTAGATATAATATATGCACACGTATACATTGTTACACGTTTTTGTATTTGACCACGACTTTACAATATTAACATTCACTATACATACATACATATATTTGAAAATAGTATAAGACCGCCTCGTTACGTCATCGGCTCGGACTAATTATTCAATGACCATATATAAATGTCCTCTTAAACTGTTATAATATAGGTATATTTCTATACGATTTTTATAATAATAATGAAAGACGTCAAATATAACAGATCAAATAATAATTAAATAATACGAAGTTAAGAATTATAAAATAAAAAAAAATTAAGTATTATTTCAACTGTTTAAATAATAATTATAATGATAATATAATATTTTAGAACACGATATGTATGCCGAATTTATCGTCTTTTGAAACGATTTTCATCACACATTCTACACATACACAGATAATGACAGATTGAGTATTTTATTGAGATAATGCAATCTACCTGTAATTCTTAAAGCGAACTTACCTTCATAGACATGTCAATATATATGATAAGCCGGGAAGACACAAATCGTTATAACAGTTATACTGTATTAGAAGAGCAAAGAATTAAGTCACTGTATAAATAAAAACTTGCGTACGTATAAATTCATCCCGTGAATTTCTATAATATTTTATTGATTATTATGAATAATATTATTAATTCATGATTGTAACATGAGCGAATATTTTACACTTGATTCATATATGAGAGAAAAATCAGAAAATAAATAATTACAACAAAAAACAATAAATAAAAATTTCGTTTTACATGATATTATAAGACGATTAATTCTCGTCTTTTTAAAATAATCCTTTTTTTTATATAATAAATATACGTCAAAGATACACTGTCACCGTTAGACGCAGCATCTCGTGGCCGTTTCACAGCCTGCCTACTCTCTTTGGTCCACCAATGTAATGTATGTATACTACCGCGACTCGCTATCTGTCACGAATCACGACACTCGATTGACTGAAGAATACATTCGCTACACCACGCTACACTACGAACATCGGCATCGCATGCCGGACGACAGCAAGTGGTGGCAGCGGTGAATTGTTCTCTTGCCACTTGCACACAAACTGTATTGGTTCTATTTTTTACTGTTAGATGACAGCATCTGACAAGAAAATATTTTGATAAATAAAATTCGAAGGATGCATTCAGCGCGCTCTGACATTAAAATATAGAACTATTATCGATCATTACAACGGTAGTAATCTCGGAAGAGTTCTTTTTCCGGTTTTTAGCTACCTGGAGGTAAGCGTGTGTCAAATTGGATGGACATATTTATGAATTGTTTGTGAGGTTTTAGGATCAAATAAAGTGTAGTGGTAACAAGAGGATTTATTTTAGATTTCAGAAACTCATTATACAAAATGGAAAACGACGCTGGTGAATTTGTCGACTTGTACTGCCCCCGAAAATGGTGAGTTTGTTACACGTGGTTTTTTTCTATCAATTCTTATTAAACAGATCATTTTACATTAGATGAAAAAATTTGACTGATGAATAGAGAGCATTTATTTTTCTATCTCGGCGCGTCATAAATCTTTATGGAATATATCTTTAGTAAAACTCTTCTTTCTAAACTAAAGTTAGGTTAGGTCAGATTAGGGTTATATACGCTTCTCGAAAAGTCTGCGATTAATTATACTTCCAAAGATTTCATTCCGTATAAAAAAAAAACAAACAAAAATAGTTTTTGATGTCTTTTCATATCTTTTCTATCCCTAAATGCATTTTTAGCTCGGCGAGCAACCGCATTATCCACGCTAAAGATCACGCTTCGATCCAGCTCACCTTGGCTGATGTTGATCCGCAGACTGGTCGTCAGACCGAAACGACAAAGATGTATGCGATCTGTGGAGCGATCAGACGCATGGTGAGAATTTTTTTTTGTTTTTTTTTCTATTTAATTAAAATAATGTGTAAAACAAAATAATTAGTTTTGATTTAACAGTCTTTTAAGAAAAGATAACGATTGTGTACTTTTTTTTATTATTTATTTCTCACACTTATTGAAATTGGGTAAATTAAAAAATTGTAAACAAAAATACTGAATCTAATTTGTATTTGTATTTTTCGATAAGAAATTAAAACGAATATTTTTTTTTTTCTATTTTTTCAATTCTATTTTTAGGGAGAATCAGACGACTGCATCGGTCGTCTTGCAAAGAAGGATGGAATTTTGGCTAAGAACTATTGATAGAGATTGATTGTACTCTATGAAACTTTTCCATAAATATAATTAAAAAGAATATTTTTGATATGGTTATTTTCCTACTCTCATAAAAAACAAAAAAAAAAAATTATATGTACAAGGGTGAGAAACTAAGCGCGGCTCTTAATTAAATTGTACGAGTTTTATTAATCATTTATCGAATTTATAAACAAAACGATAATATTTATTAAATTCGTTTATTCATTTAATTATTTATTTGATAAAGCTCCTCTTTTATTTACATATTATACATACACAGACAGTAAATATATCTTGCCTTGAATTTTATTTAATTTTTTTTTTACGTCACTTTTAGCCATAGTGTTCTAAACCCGCGTTTCAGGATACCATTCCTAGAGATTCAACGAGCTAAAAAGACTGCTTACTAAGATTAAACTATTTATAAAAGAGTAGAAATTGTTTTTTTTTTTCAATTGCTTTGTTTTTAGCACTTAACTCATTTCATCACTTATCGCTGAATCAATTCTGGCTATTAAAATGACGAATTATAATATAAATGAATAATTAATTTGAAAAATTATTTCTATTTCTTTTCTATGTTTAACTTTCTTTTTTTTTTTTTTTTTAACATTTATAATGTTTTAATTCTGGGATTAATTTTCATATAACATCTAAATTACTTCATTTTCGTTTTTATTTTTTTTTCATTTATTTATTTATTTATTAATAATATTATTATCAGTTAACTTTAGATCTGATTTATCTTTACTAGTTATACACAAGTAGCGATCATAAAACTAGAAAAAAATTCTCTTCGTAATATACCGCCTAGTTTTAATTTCGAGTAAATTTTATTCCTCAGAAATTCAAATCAGACCTTTTCATGCTACCGAAGATAGATAAAACTTTGATTTTTTAAACAATCTCAATTCCAGTTAATAACTACAGATTGGAATGTGCGATGTACTGAATATCAAGGCTTAGTAAAAGTTTGTAGTAACACCTATGCTAAATTTAGTTACTGGAAGTTAGTAGGTAATCAGCGATTGATAAATCAATTCGCAATTTAACATCAACATTATTCACAAGATTAACAAAAAAATAAAAAACATTTAATTCATTGAATATTCAAAATAAAAATAAGAATAATTGGTAACTTAGTTAAATTTTTTTAAAGTCCACTGTTTCTTTTTTTTTCTTATAGGCAGACAGAATTATAAAATACATAAAATATAATCGTAATTGCTATTCAGATTACGGTAATTAATACTATTATTTATATATTTTATTTTATTTTTTTACTAGTTAGGCGATCACGATGAATACTATTCAACGATAGCTAATTAAATTGATTTTTCAAAATATAATTATGTTTTATACATCTGCTTTACTTTGGATGGGTTTAAACTCTTAGTCTATGCTTTTTTTCCCCGCAAAACCACTAATGTGGATTGTTTACAGAATCCTGCATCAAAATAATTGAACCATACGACTAACAATAAAGTAGCTTTATAAAAATTCCGATAAAAGAGCATAACTTTTATACAATTTATTATCACTCTAATTTAATACCAAAATATTGGTTTTCCACAAAGAATTCAATTCCGCAATTAGGTAGATGACTGAAATGTTTGAGTAAAATGTAAATATTCAGTTAAACTAACTATTCGCAATTACCGATGATAATAAATCATTTAATATAAACTGAATCTATTGGAAGTCGCTTATTCCTCACCGGGCGATCTGTCATAGAACATCTATACAATATAATAAATTTACAACATATTGAACCATGATTAAAAATATTTGTTACCTCTTTTTTTGTTTGTTTTTTCTTTTATCAATTATTAGACATAGTGTATATAAATCTATTGACGTTCTGTATAAATCTATTTAATCAATTATTATCCGTCGCTTTAGACGTATTTAGACCATATAGAATATATACTACTAAAATTCAATCATCAAAGATTATACAATATTATAATAATATACTGTGTACTTTGGACGATCTGCGTCTGGCACTTTTACTACCATTGTATAATAACTAGCAATAACCAGCTATGTAATCAATTAGTTTAGATTTTCTTTTATAATCTTCAAATATAATTTTCCTAAGATAGAATAGGACAATCCCTAAAAAGTAGGCTCTATAATTTCCAGAGATTATTTCTTAAGCATTACACGACATCTTCGTGTTGATAAAAGCCCGAGTGTCATATGTTTATAACTGGTGTATCAGAGAGCGAATGAACTCTGTTAAACCTACGATTTCTGAGCGTAGAAATGGCCTCGGTCAAGTCAGTCCGTTTACTGAAAAAGTCAACTATTGGTTGGCCGGTTAATGCAGAGGCCAAAAACTGCTCTACAGTTATCGACCAGTCCGGATCAGTGGACGAAATTGTACTCGATGGATTCCCGTTTCGATCTGGAGACTGTAAATATTTAAAATCAAATAATAGCAATCATCTTTTCATAGAAAACAAAACTTTAAACTCTTCAACTCACAGTCGCAGACTGCAGTATTTCCTGCTGTGCTAAAGACGCCGCTACGACCAAACTGTCCTCAGATTCTTCCCTTTCGGCTGCAAACTTTTTGCCGACGTTACCTAACTGTAGTAAAAGCGTACCTAGAGATCGAAGATTGATTTCAGAGTAGAGAACTTCAAGTGAACTGTTTAAGCTTGAGTTTTGTCGGATTTTACCTATTGTAGCTATAGAATGATAAGTCTCTTGCTCTTCGGGTTGATCTAGAGCTTGGAACATATCGTAAAGCGTTTTCCAAAGCGCTATAAAATGCGGTTGAGACATTTTAGGTACTGTTTTTAAATTCAAAGGACTATCCCTGGAAGCGACCATAGAACGAAGACTTCCCATGCTTTGTATTTCCCAAGATTGATCCCCCTGTTGACTGTTTAGACTAGTAGATCTAGATAAAGATGCAGCTTGTAGATCCTCTGCTACACTGGCCGGCATTTCTAATGAAGCAACACTCTGCTCCATACTATCAAAAAATGTCGTAGCCTCCGCCGCAACTTCCGCTCCATCTAATCGTAAGGAATAAACTAAGTATCACCACCTTTCAACAGACATTGACTAAAATCCTTACCTGGATGTGCGGGAGACTCAAAATCTACAGCCGTTAATAAAGGAGGCAAGTGAAGAGTGTATAAAAGCTTTAATCGTTGAGTTAATTCCGCAGTCGCTGTGATCCCGATCGCTTGTACCACTTCTCTGAAGTTCAAAAGTCCGTCGTGATTGCGATCCATTAGCTAAAAGATTTAATTGGTTACATTACATTGAGTTAGACTGATAAATCAATGCTCTATCATTAGTTTAGATCATACTCACGCGGAACAGTCTTGCCGCTAGAGACTCGGCTTGGGTACACTTTCCCCACGGAGATAAACCCCCGAAAAGTATCCGGAATAACTCAAAGTCCACTTTGTAAGCTTCGTAAGGTGGTTGGGTAGGATCGTAACGTTCGGGCTCGGTTTTTCTCTGGCTCATTAATTCCTCTCTTACTAAACCGAGCAAGTCCTGGAAGTTTGAAAAAGCATTTGATCAAATTGGAGGCTTATATCGTTGAAATTTTTATTATTATCAACGAATTGTTAATCTTGTGAACTTATTTTAGCATTTCGAATACAAAAATTGATTTCTGGGTTGAAAAAACGTAAGATTTAACATGGATAATAATTTTTCGAATCAGTTTTATCTTATTAATTCAACATTTTCATTTTTCAACTCTTGAATTAAAATATTTCATAGAATTTTCCATCAAAGTCACCTGCAATTCTTCTGTGCTCATGTATTTGTCCACAACAACACTTCTTATCACATTCTTTTCAATCCCATCTTCTAAACTCTGAACAACTCTGAGCCTATGCTTTAATCTGAGTCTTTCGATACCTCCGATAGTGAGAGTTCCGTACCTTGAGTAAGCTTCGTATATCAAAGTTTGAACAGAGATACTCTGCAAAAGGGAACATGTACCTTAATATTTAGGATCCAAAAATGTTGCTGAATCTATTATCAAACACAAAACCCACCCTGTTTGGCACAGCACTATCTACAGGCCTGGGTAACACTGGCCCCTCGTCATTAAACACTCCTCCAAGATAGTCTGTTAATAGCTGCATGGCTTCTCCATCATCTCGACAATTCAATAACTTATCATGATTCCATTCCAAGACGGTTAACGCTATCTAGGAAATAAAAAGTGGATTATTAATAGAAATATTTCTCTCTTAGGTAAAGATTTCCAATCTTCGAGTCGATTTATACCTGGAAAATGACTTTCGCTCCATCGTAGAAAAAGCAGTCCATTATATTCACTGCGCTACTAGTCGGCATGACGCTTAAAAATATCGTTAAAAACCAGGATAGTGAAATGACTCTTATAAGGCCCAATTCTTGCAGCCTGGCATGCAGCGCAGGCAAATGTTCGGCGGCTAGTTCCTCCAGTAGCCCCTGATCAACTAAAGCCCCAACTACTCTACGATCATAGTAATCAGGGAGCAGAGATTCACAAACATTGCATAACTGCCAAAAGGCTGCCTCTTCTGAGCAGTAAATTAGTAGGACTGAAGCTACTATGTTCATCGCTTGACAATATCCTGCATAAAGATTTGAAAACATGGTTTAAAATGGTAGCTTTACATAAACTCTGAACAGAATTACCAATTTGTGGATTTCTCCAAGCGTAAGCGGAAAGAACTCTCCTTAGAGCACTGATTCCGGTATCTGATTGAAAGGCGGGATGTTCTGGTAAAGAACGGTGTAAATCTCTCTCAATTTCCTCGTTAGCTTGACAAGATTTGCCCAAGGATTGTTCGACGAGAGATTTGTAAAGGCCGGAATTCATCGTCATTTCGTTTATAGCACCTGAAATGTTGAGTTTTGTTGAAAAAATGATTGCTTCTAGAAATTAAAATGGTTTTAGCAATCAGGGGTAAGAACTCACCAGAAAATGTGAGCCAAACTTCTCCTCTGAGTGTCTGCGGCACTCCTTGAATAACCAGTTTCGCTGTATCGGTTGTTCTGTACATCGTAATCCCTCGACCATATTCGGCAAAGTGTAACTCCCACTGCTTTTCTTTGGCCTCTTGTTTTATTGCAGCTTCTTGGCTCAGAGGAGCTTTGAAAAGGGTCATTAATGGAGGCTGAGGAGTCCATTCGGAGGGCTTAGCTTCTTCGCAGTTACTCAAATCACTTGTGACGCTAGAGTGAGCACTCAACTGATCGGAACTGTGGATGAAAACAGTTTTTATTGTAGTTTAAACCGATTTCTAGACCTCCTATATCGCATAGAGCAACTTACAGGAAGGATATTTGAGTCCTGGCCAAAAGTTCTGATATCTTTTGAACCACAAAATCTCTGTCGTGTATTTGAGCGAATAAAAATGAAGATCTTGCCGTTGTTACAAGGACAGATTTATCTACCGCTGTATTAGATGCCTGGTTTTCAGCACACTCAACTAATCTCACTTCGCGGAGTGGAATTACAAGAGTAACCATCCGCCGTACCTGTGTAAATAGTTAAGTATAAGATTGTTTGTTCATTTATGATCCTATTTTTGTAAATGATGGGAGAAAACAAGCTGCCTACTCTGCTTTCGAAGCACAAGTAATTCTGGGACAAGTATATCTTCCCCCAGACGTGTCGTTTATTGTATGGAGTCCACAAAGTGGCATCTATACTCCCATCTAGCTTCTCATTTCCAGGTAATCGAAACTGTAGCCTGTAAACTTCGGAGTGTGCTCTCGCGTCGAGATCTCTTTTTAAAAAGGACGGCTTCTTCGGTACATTTTTACTGTAAATATTCAGTGTTTAAAATCGAACAAGCTTTGGTATGAACTAACAATAATTTCCAACACCTACTTCAAGATTTAATACCTCAATTTATTCAGGAGATCTCTATCTTCGTTGAAGCCACTTTTTTCATCAATGAGTCTGAAAAAAGAATCTAAGTAAGTTTTAAACTAGAATCAAACGGCTCGAATATCTCTCACCTTTTCATGGCGATGTTTGTGAGCTGTTCCATCAACGAAAAGGTCTCTGATTTGTGGAGAAACATTGAAAAGTAATGCTGAAAATAATGTTTTAGATTGTTGAAGAATACAGATTGTGGTATCGATGCTTACAGAGCTACTAGAATCAGTGATTTTACTCAACATACTTCTTTATTGTCTCGAGTAACAACTCGAATACTGTCCGGGAATAAGATGGAGTTAGTTTTATCAAGTACGGTGATGTCTGCCCATCGTACTACCAGCTTTGTCTCTTTAGCAAGAATGTAGGCGTAAAAGCACATATGATTTACCGAGAGATACAGCCAGCCTTGTCTCGGAAATCTGGATTTCCAGTAGCTAAGAAGATTATAAAAACAATAATTTAAGTAAAGAAAAACAGCGTGGAGACTAGATCGAACGATCTTTACCTGCAGGAGTAATAATTGACCAGTTTTTCATCATGAGGAAGATTAAAGTACTGGTGAAATTTAAACGAGACTGTTTTAAACGACTTAGGATCCTCTTCTGTGAGTAAAAAAAAATACATAATCAGTCTTAAAATTATTTTTCATTCAAATCTTAGGACTGAAAACTCTTTTTATTTGTTTTTTCTTTTTTTTTTTATATAATCTAGAACTTACCATCGGCGATTTGATTAGCAGGAACATTATTGGCTATTATAGACTGAATCTTACAACAGACAAAGTCAGTTATCTCCTCTTCAGTGTCAAACGATTTAAGAGTATCGATCAAATTAGCATGGAGCCATTCCCAATCCTTGACAATATCTTTATCGGTAAGAGCGCAAGCAACCACTGAAATAATTCCAATAAAATAAATTGATTTCCGACGCTGTTTTTAACAAGATGAAAGAGAAAGAAAATTGTATCTTTATTTGTTAAACATTTAACGAATTTATCTCACATCTTGAAGACAGAAGTTTTTTGCATTTTTGTTATTTACATTTTCAAACTAAAAAAAAAATGAAAGATGAAAGAAAAAACATTGCTTTGCTTCTATAAAGATTCTAAAAAATTTCAATATTTGCCGTGTAAACTGAGCATAATATGTGTGGTTGGCTGGCTTCTGTTTACGTTAATATAAACTGTTATCAGTTACTGTTTGGAGTATATTTTTTTTCATCTCGTTCTCTCTCCCTTCAAGATACAAAACAAGCTTTATAAACTATTTGAGACAATATATTGTACGATTTGATAAATAAAATGAATAAGATTGAGAATTGAGTGTTAAATAGTAAATAAATAAATTGTTTCTTTATTGGTTTTTATCTCTATTTCCTTGCTTAATTGTGAATGCACAAAGTTCATTATATCATGTTTTCAAATAACGTTTTATAGAGATAAATCACGAAGTTGGTGATTCATTGTACAACTTGATAATATTGGATTATACTTACTCCAATACACATCCGACGATGGTGTTTGATGTAGAATTCTAAATGGTGGCGGTTTAGTATCAAAAACACTGTCCAAAGTTCCGACCAATATAGATGTCAAACCTTTTGCTTTTCCATGTCCCTTCCGACGTTGCAGGACGAAGTAAACTGTCGCCTGCTCAGTCACCCTGTTTATTCATTCATCATAATGAACTCGAAGATTATTGAATTTCATAAAGGTAACGATCTTTTAAACTAATTTCGAAAAAAAAATAATAGAAAAACCAAACGAAATGAAAGAGTAAATAAGACTCCAAAACGTAAATCTGAGTTTCAAGGTTAATGAGGACACGGATAATTAGCAGAATATTTATAACTAAATAAAGGAAAGAAAGACGGGGGAGAATGTTTATCTTTAATTAAATAGTAACGACAATCAATAAAATGTATAATAGTTCTGATATAAAGAAAAATGGAGTAAACACAGTACCCAGTGTATGTAAATAAATAAATATGTATGTGTGTGTAAATTTGAAATGACAGCTGTCAAGTAAAATTATGTTTAAGCGTGAAATAAGTCAGTTGTCTTTGACAGCGATATGTAAACAGATTAAGTATGTATCGATGTATGGAGGTGTGTTTGTATGATAATAATAATTAAAGAAGTGATGTTGTCCAGGCTATTTTACCAAAGGGCATTGGCCAGCAAAACTTCTTGTGGCTTCATCCACATCTTCCTCGTTGTTGATACGACGGCACATGCATATGGTACGAAAGATAAGTAAATAAAAAAAAACAAATAATGAAACTATTAAAATAACGCCGTATATAAGTACTTTGATGATAAATTAAAAAGTTTGATATGAAGTCGGTACGGACAACAACTGATCAGTGAGTTGCTCGGCTGTCACGCGTAAAAAAATATGTAGCTGTATATCTTTTATTACGAGATAAACCACAGCGAAGTTAGCCGCGGTTTTGATACGCTAGAACAATAATGATGACAACTGTTTGAATACCATGAATGCCGGAAGGGATGCAAACATAAAAAAAAATACTAAGATTTTATCTGGGATTATTATGTTTAGCGCTAAATTCAAATTTTTTTATCACTTTTTTATTATCCTTATCCTATGATATAAAGTAATTTCTAAATTGTATTTGGAGATATTGTTAGCACTCTACTATCATCACTCATCTGTATAACGATCTACAAACTTAGGGTATCTACAAAATTAGGCGGAGATAATTACACCAAGCCGTGCATGTATTATAATGTTATTATAATAATGTAGGATGTTATTTTCTTATAGACAAAAAAAAATACCAACGAATGAAATTTTATTCATTTTATATTTTCTGCGTTAGTTCATGCTCCCTGTTTCTTTCTTGTATACCTACATATACATAGATAGATTTGTGTTATATAAAATTGTCAGTTATTTAAAGTGCTGATGAAAAGACACATTGCTTATACTATTGCTAATAATAATAATAATAATAATAATAATAATAATAATAATAATAATAATAATAATAATAATAACAACAATAATAATAAAATATATTATAGTAAATAGGTATATTAAAATGAACAAGCTTGGCTTTTTAAAATTATATTATATGTATATACCTATATAAAATCACGATGATTACGTTCATTTATTTACCTAATAAGCTTATCTCGACTCATTATTTACATACATAGTATTACCTTGCGAATTTATACTAAAAATATTTTTACATTATCATAGTTATATCCGTATCCCAATAAATTGATTAACGGTTTATAAATATTTCATTATCACTGTAAAATAGTTTAGTTCGATGCGTTCAATAGACTATTTTCATATATTATTATTGTAAATATATAATGGTAACATGTTAGTGATAAAATTTTTTTGATATTGGGATTGAAATTCTACGATTTTTCTAAAGATATTTCATAAGGCATTAACATGGTTTATTTATTTTTTTGATTAATGATTTATTCATTAACCTTTAATTCAGAATGTATATTTAGATTTATAAGAAAGCTTATTGGACCTTTTGTAGAATCTTAAAGAGAGACGATAAAAATCTGTTATAATTATACTAGGAAACTATTGTAGGATTTTATTGGAAAGATTTTTTTTTTCGGTATTTTTATTAAAGAGAAAAAAAAGAAGATAAAAAAATAACGAAAAGCATTTATTCCGTAAGAAAATATTTACGTTAATTGTGATTTTTATATCATTTTTTTTATACTTCATAAATTCATATCTATTGTGAAAAATAATTCCTATTCATTAAATACTCTATTCTCTCCTGATTTATTACTGAATTCTATTCAATCGAATGTTACACGACGCTTTACAAGTCAAGAAAAACGGACCTTCCTGACCTGGAAGGAATGTGGATGGAACTATGTTGTAGGTTCCTGATGGGACGTCTTCTAATTCCAAAACAACGAATCCAGATCTGTGAAAAAAATGTCTCAATTAGAGATATAAAAAATATTGGAAATTTTACATTGCGTATTTTCATTCCTCAAGCATCATCGACGCCTTTAATCCAAATAAAAATTCTCTGATCATTGAACTTGCCTAAAACTTCCAGAACTTTTGTTTCTAAAAGCAGTCGGACATTCTGGGTCGTTTAAAACGACCGTAACAATTTCAAATCCTATTTGATACTGTTTAGGACCTTTCAGTATGACTCTCAAATGATTATTGTTGTTTGAATTTTCGAGCACTAATTCATATCGAGGATTATTTTGATAGGTTGTAGGATGATTTCCGCATCCTCCTGCGCTAATGCCTAACCATTGACCATCAGTTACCTGAAAAAATACGAAATCTTCTTTAAGAGAGCTAAACTCAGATTATTCAACAGCATTAGTTCTAATTCTGTAAATTTTTAAATACTAAATGAAGAAAATATTCGCGTTATACTTCTTTCTCGTATTTATACGGCTCTGCAATCTTCCGAAGCGTAAAAGGACACGTTCCGTAACTCCTAAGTGTGTAGTAAATAGTGTTAGTTTTCTCGTATTGTGATATGACTAGAGTGTAACGAGACTCGCTATTCTGTCCCAGCTTGATTTTGCACAAATAATGAGGAGAGTTTATTCGAACTCCATCGATATATGGAGGAGGATCATCTGTGAAGGTTGAATAGAGTTGTTAGAGTCGTCAACAGTGCAAAAACAAACACGTTTCTTTAGATTTCCAGCTTACGTGGATAAAAAACCCTTTTCCCATCGTTTCGATACACTAAAACAGTTATGTACTCCTGATTTTGTCTAAAATCAGCTATATCAGTGATGTGTCTGGTTAGCAGAATCCATATAGCACCTGTAGATCCAGGGGATACTTCCAAACTAAATTGCGGATTGTCTCCGATGTTGTAAGCATCTTTAGTTGGCCCAATGCCTGCGGTCCACATTCTGAAATGGTTTACAGTTGACTATAGACAAGGAAATGTAAGATTGAAGATCAAAATGCAAAATCCCCGAAGGAATTTAAACGAAATTAGATATTCTTAACGCTAATCAACCTACTGATGAATACAATATGTATATTTGAATAAGCCAGGGTTCCAATTGAGGTAAAAAACGTCAAAGAATTTGCAAATACTGTCATAATCAATCCAGAAAATTCCATTGTCAAATTCTGACGCAGAATCAGGGTCATAATTCAAAGCACGTTTCAACTCCGTCGTCCAATGCATTGTATCAAGTTCTGAATAATTCCCTCGCCATCGTAAATGGGACCATGGATTCTTTAGCTGAAGAAGTCTGATTCCCTAGATGAAAGAGAGTCAATTAAAATGGCAAAAGGACTGCAAAAGACCGCTATTTGTACAAAAAATTACTTCTGCAATCTTTAATCATGGACATTCAAGAATAATGTAATACCTCAACATTTTTAACGTCTAAAACCGCGTAAGCGTGGGTTGGTACAAGACCAGTTCTTTCAGCGTCGCTATCGGATAATTCCCCAGTAGCTACGGTTACTAATATATCTCCTTGGCGCATTCTTCCGAGTAACATTTCGAATAGACTGTCTCTATTAAAATCTGGATCATTAGGTCTGATGGCAGACCTTTCAGGTATCCAGCCAGTTAAGGCATGCAGATCGATGTTCTGTGAAGCAAAATATAAACCATTGAATAATAAATAACCAGTTGCAATTCGGACAATATTACAGACTGTAACTCACACTGTTAGAACCGGGAAAGTCATATCCACCCATGACTTTCATGTAAGCTTTTTCCAACAGTGATATCCAGAGTTCACCGCGATTGCTGGAGTAGGAACAAAGCAGCTGATTGTAGCGACTGACTGGCAATTGATCGTCGATTATTACTTTTCGAGGAATTCCGTTTATGTGAAGTTTTACCATGTATTTACCTGCCAGAGATAAAAATTCAAGAATTTAGTTAAAGTTTGAACAAGTTTTGAGAATGTAAAAGCGAAATTTGGTTAAACTTACCAAAAGGATTGTAAATTGGATCTTTATTCCGGTTTTGTGGATAGATAATAGAAGTTATTAGCCTTTTTCTGAACTTAGTTTCATACTGAGCACTAA
Source organism: Macrophya annulata (assembly GCA_963924015.1). Taxonomy (NCBI): domain Eukaryota; kingdom Metazoa; phylum Arthropoda; class Insecta; order Hymenoptera; family Tenthredinidae; genus Macrophya; species Macrophya annulata. The sequence continues at coordinate 717,927 of OZ001262.1, forward strand.
CAGCCAAAGAGGCAACAAATGAGCAATCAGATACGACCTATAAACGAGGAAAAACTGTTTAATTTCAGTCTACTTGTTGAAAAATCACATCAAAAAATAATACTAACAGTTTGTTTGATGCTATAATAATCGACATGTGATCCCATGACCATCTTAGGTTCAGGGAACAATTCATCAGGTCTAGCCCACCTCGCAAAATCAGGTTTTTGCTTTGGGTCAAGTTCAAGAAGTCCGTCTTTGTCTGTAAACGGAATGGCATACTGGAATTTCTCGCTAAGATCAACGCTCATGAAAGGCACGAACTTGTTGTTGTTAATATGCGAACTATGTAAGAGAACTCTCTTTTCTTCGCCGCTATAGGTACTACTACCCCCTGTAACTTTAAGATGCACACTACTCCCACGATGGAGAGGAGGTCTTTGTGGGTTATCTGCAAAAAAAAACTCAAATAAATTTCATTTCTGTTCAAGAATGGCCTAATCTTGTTTCTCACTTAGCCTAATTCCCTCTCACCTTGCACTCCAGGTGTAGCCTTAACAGAAATTGTTGGACTAGGACTAAATTCCGGAACAGAAGGCAAGTTTGGTAGTAATGCAGTTTTTTTGCCTTTCAAAGCCTCGGCTCTGTCTAAGGCATGGCGGGCAAGTGTGGTAAGCTTCTGTTTGAGCTCAGGGTCTGTTGGATTCTGTAAAAACGAGAATCTTTTTGTTACTAAAATATGCTTTAGGAAGTCTCAGGGCCAAAAATTAAACATATTTACAGCGTTGAGCCCCAGCTCTACTGCATCGGTATATAACTTGATGGCTAGTTCTTTTTCATTAGCTTCGTCGGCGTCTAGAGCTTGGTTATACAGATAATTACACCTTTGTAAATCAGTTTGATTTCCCAGGCTGTTAGTATGTAGCTTTCTTTCCTGCTCTATGACTGAAATTGTAAAAAATTTATGTGTAAAGTTAATAATTGATGAAAATGTAAGTCTAACTCACGTAATTTCTTCAGCGTTGATATCCGCTCTTTGTATTCTTCCAGTTTGGAACTGAGATTCGAATCAAGGGGAATAGTGGTGAGCCGTTTAATCGCCAAGTCATAATAATACAGGGCTTGTTTGTACTTATGATCACTGTCGAATTGAACGGCTTTTCTAGCCGCGTTTAATGCCTCGTCCAAAGCCTGGCCCATTATTGGTTTTTACTGTGGCGTTATTTTGTCGCTAAGTAACATAACATAACCATAACAGTTGTGTTAAATACGTTCTAAGGTAGTGAAGTAAATTTCTTTCGGTAATAAGATGAGTAAAAATAGATTATGGACTAACAGTCGATGAATCACTGTTATCGCTATTCAATTAACCGCACTTGTGATAATTAAAATTACATAAACGTCAAAATTTGTTGGATTTTTTGTGCATCTTTAGTCAACGATTAAGGCGAAGTTTTATGCATGCGACTTCAATCGGCCCTCAGCTGTCGCGCGACGAAAGGTAGGTATCACCGCGTTGATTGGTGTCTGTTGAAAATTCATCCCCACTTCTGTTATTTCAGATCAATCAAAACGCCGCATTTATATATTTTGACGCACGACGGTTTTCGTTGTCGGTTTCATAAAACATTACCTTGACGCGGATTTTCACTATTCGTCAACCATTTGTACTGTGACGGTTTGAAGCCATAATCAACGAATTGGACAATTGCAATTGGGATTCCCCACGCGATTCACTAGTCAAGTTATAGATTATGACGTAAAAAGGCTAAGCTTCAGTTTCGATTACAATAACATAACCTACAAATTGAGATTATTAAAGAGCGAACAAGTTCGCGGATATAATTATAACAAATAATTTATCGGTGGTAACAGGTTAGTATAAATAAAACCTTTACACAATTCGTTTGATCGAAACATGTTCGACCTTCAATTGCGATCATATATTGTTTTTTTTTTTTTTTTCTGCAAACGTTGACACATAAATAAAATCTCTCAATGTCTAAAGTCAATAGCCGAATTTCAACACTACGGTACATACTTAAAAACAGTACAACACGATGTTTCGGTTGTGTAAATAAAAATCGGCGAAATAATATGTTAAAATCATAAATAAACTAAAAAGAAAATTCGAAACGATGTCCATAGTAGAAAAAATCGGATACCTAGCAATCATTTATTGGGGTTCCCAGTTCTCTCGCAACATAATCCACATGTTGTATAAAACTTTCTTCTCCCCGGGTATCCCTATTGATTTATATTCAATGGGTAGATGGGCAGTAGTGACTGGCTGTTCTCACGGTATTGGTAAAGCTTACGCTGAAGCTTGTGCTAAAATGGGTATAAACGTTGTGTTGATAAACACTTCGCAGAGAATAGATAAGCTGAAAGATATGGCGATAGATTTAGAAGCGGTCTACAATGTCAAGACAAAAATAATCGAGTTGGATTTATCCCAGGGCTTAGAAGCTTATGAGAAAATAGAGAAGGAAATGTTTGGAATGGACGTAGGTGTACTGGTGAATAATTTAGGCATGGGATATCCTCATCCAGAATATTTCTTGGACTTACCTCATAAGGAAAAAATCTACACTAATATAATACAATGCAATATAGTCGTTGTCACTAATATGTGTAGAATTATACTGCCACAAATGGTACTGAGAGGAAGAGGAGTCATTGTTAATGTAGGTTCGTCAGTTGCGGTGATGCCCAGTCCTCTGCTAACCGTTTTTGCAGCTTCCAAAGCCTACGTTTTGAAATTTAGTAAAGATCTGAATGCTGAGTATGGAAAACATGGGATCATAATTCAATGCCTGTTACCAGGACGAATAGCTAATCTTTTACCAGAGTCCAAGAAGGCTAGCGGATGGATTGTCCCAACTCCTGAAAACTACGTAGCAAGTGCCCTCAACACTATAGGCAAAGACGATAGTACTACAGGATTTTTTGCACATACTTTGCTAGTCGGCGTTGTTAGAATAGCTTACAAACTGTCAGCATCGTTGGTCATCAAATTTATGACTACTGTGATGGAAGGTAATCGAAGTCATGCACTGAGGAGATACATTGGCTGATTTTTAAAACAATTTTTATAACTTTTATTATTGTTATTATTATTGTTATTGGAAATAAACTAATATACAGGCATTTTATTATGGATTTATTCAACTGCGGTTGAGATCAGAGAAAAATCTTTATCTACAAGTTATCAATAAGATATCTTCGCCAATCCAATCTTTTTTTTACGACCCACTGGCACAATCTTCAGTACCAACTTGTAAGTTGGAAATCCTTTCAGGGTGGTGATATTTTTTTTTGTCATTGAATTTTTGTCTCTTTCATCTTGGGAATCCTTGCCACTTGTCTTATTTGCTGGCAGACCTATTTCTCCAAATAGCTTTTCAACTGATTTTTCTGTCTTTGAACTCTGGACTTCCGTGCTTGTAGGAACTTCTTCTGTCTTTAGACTTGTCGTAATCTTCTGTGAAGTTGATTCAACAGTTTTTGGGCTTGTCACTTGCAAAGTTGTCTTTTTCGTTGATAGACTGGTTTTATCTTCCTTTGAACCGATTGTAGTTAACCTTTCATTCTTGGGATTTTCAGTCATAAGCGAACCTATTTTATTTGTTTCCCCCGAATCTTCATTTTGCACACGTGAAGTAGTCATATCTATCATTGGACGTGTGACGCTCTCTTGCAAAGCTGGTCGAACAGTTCTAGGACTTGTAGCCTTGGAAGTAGTCTTTTCTGTTCCTAGACTAATTTCTCCCAAGGTTAAACTGATCCAGTCCATTTTTGTACTCTCTAAATCCTCACTACTCATTATTGAACTCGGTCTATTAGTATATAAAGCCTTCATAGTTGTTTTTTGAGCCATTCCCTGAACTGACGAGATCTCTTCATCTGATTTGAAAGTTGTTAATTTAATCTGCGCAGTTGTCTTCCCAGTTTTTTCACTTGTAACTTTACTATAAGACGTTGTAGTCATTGTTCCAATATCCGACGAATTTTTATTACTATTTTCTGGATTCGTAGTTTTCTGATTCGTGGAATCTATTTTGGTTTTATACGTAACTGTTTTCCCAGATTCCGTGCTTGTTCCTTGTGAGTTTTCTTCCGATCTGATCGTTACTTGAATTGTAGGCTTCATATTAACTGAAGAAGTTGTTTCTTTGAAATACATTGTCCCAGACGTACTTGCTGTAGGACTTTTATCTGTTGTTTGAAGTGTGGGAACAGTCTGAATACTAGTTTCTGAAATATCATTTGGATTGCACATTACTGTCTCTTTATTTGTGATTACATCACTTTCTTCCGTGTGTGCATCGCAAGTAGTGACCAATCTATTTATTAGGATTAATCGAACAGGTCTATACATAACATCTACTACTAAATCTGATACTCCAATTCCATCGTCAATTGCAAATATCAAAGCGCTGGCAGTACTAGGTGTTCGATTGATACATTTAGAGAATGTTATCCTGTCTTTGTTAATATAAGGCGATCTTTCTTCCGGCCGAAAAAGCTTCATGTGTGAATAACGGTCATAGGGATAATAGTGTCCATTTATTAATCTCCTTTCAAATTTATGATAATTTTCTGCAGTCTGGTCATATCCGTTAATAATACCACTGGGCAATAACATCTGATTGTATTCTCTGGGGATAGCTACTCGGGATTCAACGATGATGATTGTATAGGTCAGCACCTTCAGCATCCCTGAGAATTAATCTAAATATTTATACAATTGCAAACGTTTATATATCTTGAGTAATTCAGTGTATAGTTATTGTCATTACATACCTAACCAAATGATAGACGTTTTCATTCTCCTGAAAATCTTCACTGCTGTAGCTAATTTTTGCAAATAACACTTACGTTTCATGTTATGAACTTAAACTACGGCTTGAGTACTAATGAGCCGTTCGATCAATCATAATCGCAACTGCAATCAATTCAATATTAATAATTGTACACAATGGGAAACATTGCAATGTGGCATGTTTATTCGATAATGACTCACTGTATTTAGTCTACTTTTTTTCAAATTCATAAACACAATTTTTCAAAACATGTTACAAAAATTTAACAGCTGAAGAATGAGTCATGTAAATTATTACGATTGCATATTTGCTCAGTATGGTCTGATGATAATCTATTCGTTCTCTAATAGTCTAAATTCTGTTCAGTGCAGAAAAATATCATACAAGATGAGCAATCCCTCTACTAGTTCCTCAGACAGTTCTCGTTACCACGTAAACATCTTTCAGGAAGATTCCGAACTAGAGAACAGTTCCGTGATTGACAAAGAGAAAAATACGGTGATAAATCTACATTCTCTTCTAATTTGAAGCATGATGTGATTCCATTTTTCAGTTAAATAATTTTCTAATAAGTTACAAACATGTTACAGATTCGTGATAGCTTTAATCAAGCTTTGTTAACAAGTGTTGAAAGCTTGTTGGGAAAACTGGAAAGAAATAAAAAACACTTTAAACATTCTAGCGACTTTTCAATTTATACAGGAACTACGGGAATCGCATATTTATATTACCATTATGGAAAGAATCATAACGATCAGTCGTACATCAATGTAAGAAAGAATTTCATTTCATGAACAAATTCAAGCACAATCTTCCAAGCAATGAAATCAACAGATAAAAACTCTTCACCTTATCACTTCAGTCGACATTATTTGTCTTTACATTTATTCAGAGAGCCGCTGAAGTCATTGATGGAAGTTTGAGCAAGTTAAAAACTTCTAAAAGGTTGATTACATTCCTGTGTGGAAATGCCGGACCATTAGCCCTAGGAGCAGTTATTCAACATTTGAATTCCAATGAAGAAAAATCACTCACAATGATTGCAGAGTCAGTAATACTCAATTTTCAATCTATAAATTGCAAAGAAGATTCTATGATCATGATTTCAAATTCTCCATTACAGCTTGAAAGCATTATCAAAGCATGCATGTGGCAGAAGTAGTGATTGCCCTGACGAATTGCTTTACGGGAGAGCCGGCTATCTTTATGCACTACTTTTTGTTAACAGTTATATATCGCCACCCCCTTTTGAAGAGAATCTTCTCAAAGAGGTATATCGAACAGTCTAGCTTAAAAAACGAAAAAGCAGTTTAAAAGTATCTGAACTATTCTCAAGATTGCTGATTATAATCCAGATCCTATTTAAATTCATCATTAAATGAATTTTCTTAGGTAATTGGTTGCATTTTGAATTCTGGTCAAGCCACTTCTAAATCGATGCGCTGTGAATCGCCGTTAATGTACTCTTGGCACGATAAACTGTATCTTGGAGGTGCGCATGGTTTAGCTGGGATCTTATTTGTATTACTCCAGGTTCGTTGTGTCTTTGAATAATCCTACGATATTGTAAAAGTAGAAATGGAGTTGGTTTCTATTAGTAAATTTGAAATATGTTTCAAATTATTCAGGCTCTTCCATGTCTAACGGAGTATCAGCTTAAGGAACAGATAGAACCAGCACTTAGATATCTGATGAAGCTGAGATTCGCATCTGGCAATTTTCCTTCCTCTGTTGGAAATCAGTCTGATAAATTAGTTCACTGGTGTCATGGAGCTCCCTCAATGACGATGCTGTTTAGCAAGGCTTATGATGTAATTATCTGCGTAGTTTTAAGTTCTTCACTGTCTTAAAACGGTGTTAAACCACCGTAATTTTATGTTTCTATAAAGTTTAACAATACAATCATCTCTGCCGTATTCTACCATTACAAATCCTCGTAATTATGTACTCTGTTCTAATTACAGGTCTTTGAGAATCCCGAATATCTCCAAGTTGCCATAAAATGCGGAGATGTTGTGTGGTCACGGGGGCTTTTAAAGAAAGGATATGGTTTATGTCACGGCGTGGCGGGAAATGCTTATTCGTTTCTTTATCTGTTTCAATTAACTAAGGTAAATCAAATCTTCTCTTTTATTCCTTTACCATGAATAACGCATAATCTTCTAAGAGGCAAACTCCCGCTGTATAAATCTCTACCCCTTTATAATGTTTTAATATCTTTAATGAAAGTAATCGATTGTTTTATTTCACACTTATAGGATATCAAGCATTTACACAGAGCTTCTAAGTTCGCAGAATGGTGTATGGATTATGGAAAACATGAAAATAGGGTACCTGATCGACCTTATTCTTTATTCGAAGGTAGATAAATACGAATATCTTGTCGCGACTGCATAATTAACTCTCTCAGCTAATGATAAATTAAGAAAAAATTGTATTTACAATAAATAATTACTGTGATGAATGTTTCAGGCCTTGCAGGGACCATTTACTTTCTCATTGATATCCAGAAGCCGTTATCAGCAAAGTTTCCCGCGTATTCTGTGTGAATCAATAAAAAAAGTAAGCATTCTATCATCGCATGACATTCCTTTTCTGAAAGTAGTAATATTCGTTAACAAATTTATTTTTTCACTTGCAGATTGTCAAATTCGCATTGTCTCATTTCTTCGGATGAAAATTTGCAATTTCTGCATGAATTTTACCACGTTTCATATTTATATTAAAAGATTCTTTCACCCTTCACATATTGTGATAAACTAGTTGTTGATAAGATATATTAATGTAAGTTTTTCTAGATAAGTTGTGAGAGTTAAGAGAGCCATTCAAACAAGACTTGGCAGTGGTTGATAATACACAAACGACCTTCGAACTGTTCAGAGAATAAGATAGACAGCATATTTAAATAAAAAATATGGTTCCTCATTGACTTTACTAACGTATTACTCTGCAGTTGTGAGCAGTGATTGAACTTTCACAGCCGCGTAAAATTCACTTAAACATGTCTGTTCATGACAATTTTAACAAACAAGCTTACGTGAGTGAGAGAGTAGTTCTTCCTGAAGAGGACGGTGGTCTTCAACCAGCGATAATTATTGTAAACGATGGAAAAATTGAGGAGATTATTCGATCAGTCAATGAAGATACAATAAACGAATTGAGAGATGTAAGAGACTGTAACGTTTTCAATATTGGATTAGAATTATTAAAGAGCTTTTTACTGTCTACTCGATTCATTTGAAGAAATATACGATGATTGATGAATAATGTTGATTCAGTAATGAATTATTGATGTCTGATTGTTCAGGAAGGGATAAAAGTGAAGATATTTGGCTCGCTAGTAATCATGCCTGGCATAGTTGACTCCCATGTTCACATAAATGAGCCAGGTCGCACCGATTGGGAAGGTTTTAACACCGGGACACGGGCAGCAGCCGCTGGTGGGATAACTACGATCGTGGATATGCCCTTGTAAGCGTAAATTTTAATTACAAGAGTCTAAAATCATATAGATCAAACCTTTGAGTGATCAATATTATATTTTTTGACGATTTATTTCACAGAAATTCTATACCACCCACAACAACTTTGGAAAATTTAAAGACTAAGGCGAAAGAAGCGTACGGTAGGGTGTATGTGGATGTTGGATTCTGGGGAGGTGTTATACCTGGGAATGAGGTATACCTTTCGTGATCGAATGATAATTTGATTATCTAAATTTCAATTCATCATTTATATGAAACAGAAGGAGCTTCGGGATTTGATAGAAGCTGGAGTAGTTGGCTTCAAATGCTTCCTCTGCCCGAGTGGAGTGGATGAATTCCCGCATGTTGATCTTCAGGATGTTGAAAAAGCTTTAACAGAATTACAATCGACTAATTCTGTCCTTGCGGTACGATTTCTAACAGACTATTTCTCATTTTGCTTAAATTTTATCTAAAAAAATGTGTCTAAAATGATGTAGTTTATCAAACATTTCATTTTTATGTTACAACGTCCAGTTTCATGCAGAATGTGAACTTCCTGATCCTCCAAAGACTGGAAAAGGAGATTCCAAGGAGTATGAAACATTTCTACAGTCGAGACCACCTGCGATGGAAGTTGAAGCTATAAAAATGGTTTCTTCATTATGCAAAGAATACGGGTGCGTCGAAAATGACTAGAATTAATCCCAAAAAATTCAACACTTGTTTAATTCAATGCATCAACTTGCCAACTGTTTAAGGAAACCATTCTTTTTAAAATTACTAATAAATAACGTGACCATTTCTCAGCGTACGATGCCACATAGTCCATCTATCAGCCTCTCAAGCTTTGGATATTATCCGAGTAGCAAAGTCCGAAGGATCTCATCTAACAGTAGAGACTTGTCATCACTATCTGAACTTCTGTGCTGAAGAAGTGCCCGAAAATGCAACAGAATTTAAATGTTGTCCTCCAATTCGAGAAAAATTTAATCAAGTGAGTTGCTTACTGAATAATTCTCCGAATTCATTATTTCAAATGAATTTTTGGCTTTACTACCAACACGGTGCACATGTTTTAAATATCTCAACAGAACAAACTCTGGAAAGCCTTGGAGAATGGGTTAATAGACATGGTAGTATCAGACCATTCTCCATCAACAGCGGAGCTCAAAACATGCGGTGATTTCATGTCTGCCTGGGGTGGAATTTCGTCTGTACAATTCGGTACGATTTTAAATTTGAATAGATTCTTGAAATTGTAATTTACTCTTAAGATTTGTAAGCGTTTCTTCAATATTTAATAATCTCTCATTTTTTTCAAACATATCTTCAGGTCTCTCAATAATGTGGACAGCGGCAAAAAAGCGCAATCTAAGTCTTGAAAATGTTTCTCAGTGGCTGAGCACAGCTCCTGCTAAACTATGCAGATTTGATGATAGAAAAGGTAGATTATGCAAAGGAATGGATGCTGATCTTCTCATCTGGGATCCCGAGGCTACCATCAAGGTGAATTTGATTGGAATTATAGATTGTGATTAGAATCTAAGCAATGATTGGTAAAGTGAGACGGTAATATCAGAGATAGTAAATTTTTGAAACGACATTTTGTGAAAATCAGTTTCTTTATCGATGAAGTTTATTCAATGAAATATTGTAATTAATACTGTTTTTTTTTTTACAGATTGAAGAATCCATGATTCTACACAAAAACAAGGTATAATTGCGTTTGGAATAATTATTATCGTTTTGTATCGAAATAAGAAACGCTAAAATGTAATAATGATGTTTATTTTTGCAGCTAACACCTTACATGGGTAAAGAATTACTCGGCCGAGTAGTGGAGACTGTAATCCGCGGAAATACAGTATACAAAAATGGAATGCTGATAGATAAGCCCATAGGCGAACTCCTGCTAATTGGGAATGAAAAATACCGCGTCTAAAATACGATATCTAAGAATTTCGCAAAGAATAACGAGAATGTAATACGACACAAGAAATTTGTTTCGTAAAACTCTACTTTTATTAACAGAACTTGAAAAACAGCAATAATTACATCCTTTTATTTTTATTTTTTTCTTCTAATATAAGAATTCTGTTTAATTTAATGAAACTATACTGGAGTCATTATTATTTTCAAAAAGAAGTTTAAGATATTCATAATATATATGTATGTATATGAACTTCTCGATTATCATATAGCCGTTGATAAAACTTGCGGTTTATTTATTTTCGTATTTCTAATACTTCATAATGGTAGAAAAGAAAATTAATAATGGTAAAAAAGAATACTTCATAATGATAAAAAAAGAACATATCTCTTCTAACATATCTCATATATCTTATAAGGAATCACAGTCATACGAAAAATTTAGATAGATATGAAATAATTTAATCTACTTTATATTCTCCACGTAATTCACATTCATATTTATATTCATATAATTATCATCTGTGCATACATTTTGCGTGTACACATTATAGACAGACGTATATGTATAGTATATGTAACTATACATATAAGCGCGCTTATTGTATAGTATCATACCTATATCATAACATAACTATTTTCTCGATAATAAATTCGTATAAAACATGAGTTAAGTATGGATACTTTTGCGTAATATTTGAGAACCACTATGTGGTATATTAATGATAAGAAAAAGTCTTATATTCCAGCTACGCATTACGTCATCGCGTCTTTCCAGGGTCGCCGTTCGTTTAAATACGGGATAAAATATTGTATATAGGTATACGTTTTTGTTGAATTATCAACGGTATTGCGAATATCGGCATTCTATGATCTAAAATTGTGTAAAAACCTATCAATACTGTATAAAAATCGATTATGTCTTCATTTTTTTTTTTTTTTTATAACAAAATTGTATTTTTCTAATAAATATATTACTATATCTGATAAATTATTCTTAATTTTCATTTTCTTTTTCTTTTGCGTAAAAGAAACAATTAACAAGATATTAAAACCCAACGCGTGGATATAATATCCGCGTATTATGTTTCTCCGCACTTTCAACCATCCTGACATGATTCATGAGTCACTTTGTTCCAATGACGTCATACCGTCGTATGCACAGTTGCGTTATATTGTGGTATATTTGTAATTACGAGCCCCGTTTTATCCTCTATAATATGTATATGAATGTATCATTATAACATATACATATATAATTTTCCATAAAAAGTAAACCATCTTATAATTATTGACTAACAATAAGACTATATTACAATCGTCAAGTTATAACGACGAGTTAATTCCTGCATTCTTAATCAATACGCGCGATATCGCATAGGAAATAAATATCGTTCAGATCGGGAGTAGAGATAAATAAATCTTTCAGCAAAATCTAATACCTAATAGTTAAATAATATTTATTTTAACAAGAAAAAAATTACAAGATTTCTTATTATAACATGTGTATCGCATGATACATGGTATGTCGTTATAATATGTAGATCACAAGAATTATGATGTATTTGTCTGGAAATTTCCATCCACTTGTTATCGTAGGAAAAAAAATAAAAAGAAATGATCCCTGATATATTTATAATAAAAAAAAGTTTTTATCGCTGTATTGAGGAAGACTGATCTTTGTATGTCCGTTATATTTTCTTGATCATGAGTGGTGGTCACCGCGGCACGCAGAACGCAGTAATCACGGTCATATGAAAGTATATAAATGTGGCGTGACGTCATTGGATGACGTCAGCATAGCCCCACCACGATATTTACTTTTATAAACGATGGACGAGGGCGAGGGCGAGGGCGAGGGTTTCGCGAGGGGTCAAATCGTCGCGCGTAAATAAATCTACAAATTACAGATCACGATGAGAAAGAAAAAAATCGGATGATTACACGTAATGATAAGAGAGTAAATTGAAAAGAAAGAAAATAAATAAATAAATAAAGAAAAATGGTAAACCACTAGCGCGAAAATATAATTGGCACGAAATAAATGATATTCAAACCATTACAGCATGTTATAAAAAAAAATCCCATGATCATGTACTCCTTTCTGTTCCGACAATATCTAAATTCATAGAAAAAGATCACCTCGACTTCCAAGATTTCTGAAAATTGATATTTTCCATCGATAACGCGAATATGGTTATTGAGCAATAAGTAGCCTAGTGATTGTGCTAATTTGGACTCCCGCGTTACTATACGCTGCAAAAAAATAGTTCCATCTCAGGTCTTGATTCGTTCTATAATTAAAAACTGGGCCAAAACTGATTAGCATGAAAGCCCGAAAAACTTCTCTCTTATCTTAAATCTAGAAATATTAACTCCCTCCGGTTTATAAATCGTTATAAAATAGCTGATAAAAATGTTAAGTTGTTCGTCGGTCGCCATTACATACAACCGCGCGTAGTAATACACGCGCCATTTTGATAGTGACGCGAGTTTTGCTCGTCGTGATCTCGACCAGTGACGAAGCCACTGGAGTTTTGACGTGGCTGCTACGTACTTGCCCGTTTGCCCACTCCGATTGCAGCAAAGTTGGTGACGAGGAATACGTAACTGGTAAGTACTCAGCTGGAGAATAATAACAACCAAGCATGGACCAGGGTTATAGCAATAGATCCCAAACGCTTATTGGATCTTTGCATATTATTTTACAGGTTTAAATAAGCGATTGTTCAGTGTCTACAGTGGATAAGTTAGAAAATATGGCGTCCAAAGAAACATCATGTTTGTATATGTAATATTCTTTAAAATGAAACCCGCGCGTCTACCACCAACTCGACTATCTATTATTACTACGCAATCGTTAACACCGACATCGATACAATGATATGCTATATTATTATTTTTCTTTCTCTACACATCGTTAAATTGTTATCACGCCACTGTGTTTACTCATCGTGTACCTCTACCTTGTCACAAGAAACAAAAACGAAACATCATCATCAACATCATCATCATCAATAACACATCGCGTTTCCATTCTTCATTTATTATTTTTAGACTGCTTATGTAAATCACGCTATACCATTGGCCCATTTTTAATGGCGGGAAAATATCTTAACTATTCAAACGATACTCTCACTACTTGCTTCTCATTCTCTTTATCATACACTTTCTTTTTTTTTTTTTTTTTTGCAAACAAATATACTATACGAATTGACCGATAGCATTACATACATCATTTAGCACATGTTTATTTCAAATAATGTCAAATATATTTAATAATTACAGATAAATTTCGTATTATTTACATGATACATCATTTTGTCTTAAACGAAAAATTAAAATTTTCATTGTTGACTCTTGGTTTCTTTTTTTTAATTTAATTATTGTTTTTTTTCGCATAATTTCCAAGTAATAATAAAGCATTCATTTTCCAGGGCTAGTGGTCCCCAGGCTATGGAAAGTATGGTTGAAGAAAACGGATCTACGGTTGACCCGTTGTCACAGGGATCTCAGAGTGGCGATGCGGCTCCAGCGATAGCAACATCGGTACAATCATTGAGTAGATCGCAGCACCATCTGGTGGCCTCGACCAGCATTGTGCAACTGACGCTTCCCTTATCAGGGACAACGCAGGTATACAGGACACGTTCCTGTGTATCTCGATGCTCAATTAAACAAACAATTCATTGAAATAAAAAAGAACTAAGAATAAATCGAAAAGAAAAGATAAACAAATTAAAGATAGCAAAACAAGACGCACAAACACACACACACGCACCTTATTATTGAATAGTTAACGCATGACTCTTTAATTATATTACATCAATATTTCACAATCAGTAGAAGTTACGTTATTATTATTATTCTTATTATTCTTTAATCATTTTGCATAATGCTGGTTCGTTTTCCACCCCTCCCCAACCCAACCGATGTTTCTGATATTACCAAACCCAGTTTGAAATAATATATTTATAGAATTTTGTTTCTTATCATTAGAAGTCTTAATCGAGCTCAGAATCCATTTCTTTAGTCATAGGATCCTCAGAGCACGCTAGATGCACAAAATTTAGTTAAATTTCTTTCCCAAATCAATGAGAATACCCAAATTCGTTCAATTATTTAATTAGATTGTTTTAAACTGAAGTTTTACGTTGAAATAACTATTTTTATTCTTATGTATTTATATACTTTTTTATTTTCCACAACTGAATTCCACAACAATTTATTGTCAAATCTGAAACATCCAGGTTTTATTAAATACAGCAAGGAATGATCAGTGATTTTTTGTTAATCTTAGGTACAGTCTGTGATACAGCCAAATCAACAATCCGTTATACAAACAGCTACTAATATCCAGCCCGTGGCTCTTTCAAAGGCTAATGTTATCCTCGTCAGCAAACCGAATTCAGTTATTCAAACGACGCAAGGGAGTCTACAAACTCTGCAGGTAGTTTCTCCAGCTTATATTCACCAATAAACTTGTATTCACCAAAAAACTACATGCTCTAATTTTCAGATTAATTTTTTTATTTATCTAATTTTGTTGTTTTTATCTTTTCTAAGTATTTTCTTCATTATTAAAGGTCGTCGAGACAGGAAGCGATGACAGTTTCTCTGACGAAGAATCCCCAAAGAAAAGAAGGGACATTCTAACCAGACGACCATCGTATAGAAAAATATTAAACGATTTAGGCGGAGGTGAGATTGCAGGTAAATATACCTTGCGCTATAATTTTTTTTTTCTATTCGTTTTCTTTATTTTATGTTTTTATATTTATTCATCATTCTTTTATCATCGAATTATATTGCACAGATCAAAAATTGCACACAGCTTTTTCACTTCATACTAACAAAAAAAAAAAGACAAGCCTTTTAAAGGTAAAGATAAAGGCAAAAAAAGAAAAGACCAATTAGATCAATCATTTATTTAAATAGATACTGAAAAATGATCTTTGTTTACTCTCAATCTAAATTTAATCATAATTTTGCAATTTTTCTGAAAACTGTTTTCTGCCTTTTTTGGATAGAATTTGTTCATTTTTTATTTCTACATTTATTCCCGTCCTGTATAAGAAGCACAATTATTTGATATTAGATGTGTTTTTTAACAACGCAGAACGTCTTTTTGCGTATTTAGAAAGTATTTTTTTTTTAATCTGTATAAGAAATTGCCTGTATCACCTGGGTGATAAATAATTAACAATTCCTATTTTTGCTTCATTTTATATTCATTAGACAATTTTTAAATAACTTTAATAGTAACTGAATATTGAATTTACCCGATCCATGATCTTGGGTTAGTTTTTACATCCGTTAATTAAAAAATAAAGTCTCTTTTTATTTTCATCGATCTCTCAAACTGTCTATCAACTTGAAAAATTTTGTCACCAGTATCTCAAGGAGTAACTTTACATGCATTTTATAAAAATTCTTTGCTCCTTTTTCTTTATAACAATTTTTAATTTGCTTTACATTCCCATTAATTGATAATAACAACGTCAATTCACTATAAAATAGTTATTTATTGAAATAAACTTGACTGCAATAGCATAGATTCCATTTCTCTTACAATTAATATCTGGATAAAAAATATTCCCCATTTTTAGTTTGTGTATTATAATTTAATGCCAGTAGGCTGCCACGCCGAGCTAGAATTGTATGTTTAGTATTTTGTACACACATTAAATCCTGCATTTAATTAGTAGCTAAAAAGTAGTTGCCCATTTAGTGACGTAGCGTCTTAATAATAAAATATAAATGAATAAATAAATGAATAAAAAGTAGTTGATTAATTGCAAAAAATTTCTCTTTCAAATAATCTAAGTAATTTCTTAATAAAAATTATGCTTGGTGGTATGTTTTTGGTAACTTTAAATATTTCTATATTATGTATTTCTCTTATTCGCTTTTGAGTTACTCCGAGGGGACAGAGGTGGGGCAGTATGTATAAGTTGTTAATCACAAACTACAAATCTGTATTGTGATAATATAGTGAAATCATTGGTTGATTAGTGATAACGATGATAAATATCTCGCTGTAAATAAAAACAAACAAAAAAATTACACCATTTCCATTAAATCTTTGCTGCCCAGTGCTGTAGTGAATTGCGGAATTAGCAAACCAGGGCTATCCCGTAATATTTAACGCGCTGTATTATTGCAATTAAGTTTTTTTTAGAATACCTAAGCCTCAATTATCCCTCCTTGTATTGTTGTATTCCTTAAGTTCTAACATTCAAACATATGGTAAACAATTGTATAAGCTTTAAAAAATCGACTAGCTATTCACCCAGGGGATCAAGGTGCGAAGAAAAGAAAAATTTTTAACTAGGAACAGAATAATATTAAGAAAATAGAAAGAAAACAAAATAAAAAAAAAAAGGCATGAATGATTGTGCTGCGGTAATTAATAGGTCTCGTTGAAAATTGTACCTCCCTTCCCCCCCCTTACAGTTGTTGTACGCCTTAGAGGTGAAATAAGATATGAAAATGAAAATTGAATCAGATTTACCATTCGTAAATGTATAGACTGATTTCACTGTACTTAAAATGGGGGGTCGGGTTGGTTGGGTGTTCCAGAGGGTCGATTGCCCCCCCTCGAATCCTCCTCGGAGTGTGACTCCAACGTGGACAGCGAAGTGTCTTCGCACTCGCTTCATTATCAGACAGGTTGGTTACTTTATCTTTAGTATAAACTTTCCCGTCATTTATTATTTTTCTTTTATATACATATAAAATATATTATATATTCATTATATATATAGTATATACCTAATTAGGTGGTAAACTTTATACTTTATAGTTTTATTTATTAAGTTCTTATTTTTATTTATTTTTTTATTTTTTCTTATTTGTTTATTACGAAGGAGATGGTAATTTAAAGTATATATTATGGAACCGTGGGAAGCGAGCTTCACACTTCCTATCCCTGTGTGTACTGCCCTTGATGATGTTCTCTCACACGTCTGCTTGGTGTGGCATCCTTGCTTGTTGTCGGATTTTGTTTGAATCACGATTAACTCACAAAAATGAAATCAAATAAAAGACAAAAGAAGTAAAGGAAAAAAAAAAAAAAAACGCATTGTCCAGGGTGAAATAAATTTTTTTTCCCCCTAATTCTCTACGTTACGTGCGTTAGCCATTGTTTACAACGGTATTTCATTAATTCGGCTGACCAAGAAAAAACAAAAACAAGAAAAAGAAAAAATAAAAAAAATTTTTAAACAGTAAAACTTAATGAAAATGTTTTACAGTAATACCTGCAGGGACTATTCAAATTGCAACCCAGGGGGAGGGTGTTCCAGGGCTTCACACGCTAACTATGAGCAATGCGGCAACAGCGGGCGGAGCCATAGTTCAGTATGCACAGGGCCAGGACGCGCAATTCTTTGTCCCAGGTGTGCCTCCTTCATAGCTTTAATTATTATTTCTTTATGTACGCTGAACTATTTTTTTTTTTTCTTTAAATTTTTTTTTTTTGTTATTTTCCAATCGCTTTTGTCGCCTTTAAAGAATGGCTTACATTGCGGCGTAGTTAGAAGCATTAGAAGGGACAAATAGAAAACTTGATAAAACACAAATGGCTGGATGGATCATGGGTCGGGTACATTTATATACATTTAATTTAACAGTGTGAAGAGGCGTTGCGGTTTCAGAAAAAAAAAGAGAAAAAAATTGATAAAACAATAAGCAATGTTGTTAATTTCAAGAGTACAGATTCTTACAATGTTTCAGCTTACACAGGCCATGGAGTTGTGGTCGAAGATGCGGCGCGAAAAAGGGAACTTAGGCTTCTGAAAAATAGGTAATTGATCTGAAAATTAACAAGAATGATTATGAATCACTGTTAATACTTTTAAGATGTGAAAAACAAAGAAAACAAAAAAACAACCAAAATTTGGTATTATTTACAGAGAGGCAGCGCGCGAATGTAGGAGAAAAAAGAAGGAGTATATTAAGTGTTTAGAGAACCGAGTAGCCGTATTGGAGAACAGAAATCAAACATTGATCGACGAATTAAAATCATTGAAAGAACTTTACCAACAGAAAACTGACTGAGGTCGGCGATTATTTTTTTTTATCGTGTATTGTATCAAATTCACACTAACGATATTCTTGTGCATTTACCAACGTCTACTACTCGTTAAAACGAAAGAAGAAAAACAACAAAAAAGAAAAGAAAATTGTTTAAAGGCAATTGAATTTGGGTGATAAAGGGATGATAAATGGTGATGTACAAGAAAAAATTTCGTATAGATAAGTGTTTCTGTAACATATTGTATTTATGTACTACTATGAGATGATGAAGAAGTTGAAGAGAAGTTGAAGAGATGAAGAAGGCTTGTGAAACTTGCTATTACTAAAGCGAGAAGCCAAAGGTTTGCTGATTAAGCAGACGTTAAATATTGTAAGCAACGTTAAGAAAAAAACACAAGAAAAGAAAAAAAAAAAAGATGACCCTATTTTTTGTATAAACATAATATCAAACTTGGATTAGAATTTTATCATCCTAACTGTTAGTCGCATTAAAGAAAGTTTAATGCTACGAGGCTATGCATTGGGCGGACGATATTAAGTATGCTAAACAAATTAACAAAAAATAGAAAAAAGATTTGCAAAACTCTGATAAGGTAAAATAAAGAAAAGAACAAAACAGAAAAGAAAAGAAAAAAAAGAAAAAAATTAGCGATGAGATTGATAAGAAAAGAAAAGAAGGTGATTTTAAACGACGCAGAGGGTGAAAGAAAAAAAAAAAAAAGAAATAAACAATTCTTGGTATTATTGATTAATCGTAATATTAAATTGTCCAAAACGCCACTGTTGTGCAATAACGTGTTTTATTTTGTATTTAAAGTAAATTGATTATTTAGTGCTCGAGCTAAATATATAAAATTATTTACCCCTTGGCTATCGTTGAGAATGCGTTTAACAATTTTTTTTTTTCTTTTATAATACGTTTAGATTTCAGATTTGCATATAATGCAAGCCAAGAGATTTTACAATAGATTCTACATCCATACCATTGATCTTAAAACTTCGACACTGGCTATCAAAGATTCAAAATAGCAAAAAAGTGTTCGCAGTCAAAGAAATGAAATTGTATATATTTTTTTATCCAATCAGTTGACAGCGGAATTATATACATTTACAAACAAAAAAAAATTTCTTTTCAGTATAGTCGAAAAATAAAAGAACGAAAAAAAAACAACAAAACCAAGAATTCCTATGCTAACGCATTTTAATCGGAGCCTTTTTATTAAGCCCTCGTTAAAATATTAATAGAACAACCGAAAAAGAACATGGCTGTTTTATTGAAGAACCTAAAAAATGCCTAAGTGTTTTTTTTTCTTCTTATTATTGTTCTATTATTTAAATAGCCCTCACAATGCTCCGAGCTAGCCAACACCCCCACCACCCTTGTATATTATAGATGTAATATAAATTTGGAGTGCCTTGCAGATTGCAGTATATACATATATATAAATAAATAAATAATAATTAACTACTACATATATATATATATACATACATATATATATATATATATATATATATATATATATATATATATATATATATATATATATATATATATATATATATATATATATATATATATATATATATATATATATATATATATATATATATATATATATATATATGTGTGTGTGTGTATATGTATGTATATGTGTATATGTATATATATATGTATATGTATATATATATATATATATATATATGTGACATTAAAAAAATATGGGTAGAGATGATATTTACAAATATTATTTATCGCAGTATGACCTATTGCATTATTATTATTATTATTCATTATTTCTCTCTCTCTCTATCTATCTCTCTCTTTCCCCCTCTCCCTCTCTCTCACTCTTTCTCTATCTCTTTCTTGTTTCATTGATGTTTTTTAATCAAACTCTAAATTACTTCAGATTTAGCATTCGTTCTGTATTGAACGATCAGATCAGATTAGATAATTTTAATTAACTTGTACAGAGGAGAAGTTCAAAATTTCTCTATAATAAATATCTCCAAACTTTAATGTATACAAAAAAAAAAAAAAAAAACAATTTTCATCAATTGTGAATCTCATCGGATACTACTCGTACCTCACTTGTCTATATTCACATCTGCTGTTCATACCAAGAGTTATTTACTTTAGAATAATACAACGCCGTCTTATAAAATAAAAAAATAAAAACATAAAAAAAAAAAATAAATAAAAAATAAGAAATAAAAAAAATATATTATATAAAAAGTACCATATAAAAATTTTAATATTATTTCATTAAATTTTTATTATCTATGTTACCGAAGAATATGAATTAAAATAGCTGGTTGTATGTTGTTTACCATCTTAATTTGAAAGCTAAGCTGAACGGTCTCAATGATTGTAAATCCTATAATTAGAAAGAAAACAAAAAAAAAATCATCTTATGATTGGAATCAAAAGAGACAGCTTAAAAAATCCATTGAAACGATATCTCTGGGTTATTGGACACCGAGCCTAACTACATTGATTAAAAATTATACCAGTTTATATTTATATTATACGTTGTTTTGTTTAATTTGAATTTTTAAATCTGTCAACGATTATGTGGTGATGATGATGATGATAAGGATGATGATAAAAATCAGTTTCCAATTAGCAAAGATAATAAATAGTATAAGGTAATCAGTTCTCTGTACTGGGGATATCTGTATATTCAAGTGTTACCTACCACCCGAGAGTTTGTGAATGTGAGGTGAAACTAAGAAACTATTGTTTTATTATTTTTTTTAAATGATTTTTTTTTTTCAAATTTTTTTCTCATAAGCCGATAATATTAATTGAATCTTGAATATCTACCATATTTTAAACGTCAATAATAATAATAATGATAATAATAGAAATAATAATAATAATACTTATCGGCTTTGTATAACTATTTAATTTAATTTAATTATTTTTTTCTGTAATTTTATTCAATTGCATTCTTAATATATGTATATTATTTATGTTTATTATATATAGATATTGAAATTACATAGTATATGTATAATATGCCTATATATCCTTTGTAGAAGGGATATTTATTTGAAAAACAAAAAAACAAAAAACATTTTTTCTATAACACTACGTGCTTGTAATAAATAATTATAGTACTTACCATACTGTGAGAGGAAAA
This sequence comes from Macrophya annulata, assembly GCA_963924015.1. Lineage (NCBI taxonomy): Eukaryota > Metazoa > Arthropoda > Insecta > Hymenoptera > Tenthredinidae > Macrophya > Macrophya annulata. The sequence continues at coordinate 739,314 of OZ001262.1, forward strand.
AAAAATACGAAAATAAATCTAATTTATTATTGATTGTAATTTTTTTTTTTCTCTCTTTTTTTCGACTACTTCATATTTCGCTGGTAAATTGGGTCTATTCTTTCTTTATTCGTTATTATTATTGTTATTAAAATTATTATTATTATTATTATTGGTAACCAAAATTTGTAAATTTTTTTTTTCCTTTAATTAATTCAATTGATATCCCACTTTGCAAATATGAATATATGTATGATATATGTATATCTTGGTTGCTGCACTTAATATAATATTATAAAGTATTGTATATAGATAATATATGTATTTTTACATATCATTGGCCTTCTTGAAGAAAAAAAAAAAAAAACAAAAAAAAATATATAGCTTGTAATTCTATTGATAATTTTTATGCCTTCCTCAATTATTTTCTTGTTACGTTATAATTTCTATATTATGTAAACTGTACCTAGCTATAGTTATAATTATTTTGAAAGTAATTTTTTTATTTCTTTGTGTTTTTTTTCTGTTTCTCTTCTCGTCATTATGAACACTAACTAACTACATAACTATATTTTATATTTTCTAATAACTTGAATAGATATAAAAATACATCGACTTATTTTTTTAAAATTTTTTTTCACAATTATCGAAACTCTTATTTTATATTTCATATCAAAGGATTTTCATAAACAAGGTTTGAACAAAATTATGTTGTAATAGTTAGAGTTTTTATTTTATTTATTATTTTTTTTTTGTTTTTTTTTTTTTTTACTGTAGCAACATGTTGATTATCATGAGATTTTTGTCTCATAAATTAGCAATGTAATTTTTTTTTTTTTTATTTTACTTAATATTATTATTATTTTTATAAATATTAGGATAAATTTGTCTATAGGTATACATCATATATTCGTGAACGTTCACCATTGGGACGGGAACGTTTAAATTTAGATCAAGTATTTAAATTAAACGCTATACATAAAAAATAAAAAGTACAAGAAATACTATTAAAATTATGACTATATAATTACGTCAATTTCTTTATCATTAGAGATTTGACGTTATAATTATTAACTGCATTATTTATAGTTCGCGATTTTTTTTTTTTTGTGTTTTATTTTTTTCAACAAAAATAATTCGAGACGTATACGTGAATTATCGTAAAATATATATCTCAGAGTATAAAATTGTTATAAGAGTCATCGGAATTACTTCCGAAATTCATTAAGAATAAAAAATAAAAATAAACAAAAAGCGTAAATTTTTTTTTTTTTTTATATAGGTATTGATATTAAGCTTATATAAAGAGACGAAGCGATAAACTAGCGTTCTTAATTAAGGAACTATTATTTGTGGTTTTAATTTATATAATATTAAAAATATATAATATCAATTAAACGCGGAAGTGCTTGATTCAATTCAGCTATAACAGAAATTATCATATTATAGACCTAAGGAACTTTTATTAATCTGTGCTTATACGTATAAGCTCTTCGTTAATTCACTTCCAGTGTCTGCAACAAAAAAAAAAAGATAAATTCTCAATAATCAATCAATGTACAAAAAAAAAAAACACAAAAATTTATTCCAAATTTAAAATCACACTCACCTGTTCGTTGGGGACGTGCTTTTGTGATGCGTACGCTGTTGAGACAGCGATGCAGTACCTGCGTTTAAAATATACGATTGAATATCGACATTTTTCAAATTAAATATTTTCGCAATTTTTTTTGTTTAATATATATTATACTGAAAAATTAATTACCTTTAACGTGTCTCACATCGGTAGAACGTTTCGGTCTACCTCCACATATGAGATCATTAATGTATCGAGGTGTCTTTGACTCCTTGGACCTCGATGATTTAGCAAGTTTTTCATTCTTCATATTGAATACTGCTGTTTGATAAACTATCTCAATAGGCTTTTTCGATCTGTAAATACAATTATTAATAATCGACTTTTATGAACCCTATCGAAATCGAAAATATTGAACAAAACTCTAGATCTCACCTCGTACTATCGTTCAAATTTTTCGATATTTGATCGTTCTTTATAGTCGCAGTATTCGTGTTATCTACTACGATGTGATTTGAACGATTTAATTTCGTAGTTGACGTTCGTTCGCTCGTAATTTTTTTATTATCATTCGAGGTATATCTTTCGCAGTTTTCCTGACCGGAGGATTCATGACTGCTTGTCACTCTGTGCAGCCTGCTTGATCGAGTAGATTTAGCATGTAATGGTTTAGCCTCAGAATCCTTCGGAATTTCATTCGCAGAATTTCGATGCGCGCTCTCAATGCTTGAGGTCGATGACGGCGGTCTGACAATTTTTTTGCTCCTAGTTTTAGTGGGTTTTATTATTTTATGAACTTCAGGATTGTTCCTCTTCGATGAATTACTCTCCGATATAGTAGCCAGCTTAGCTTCAGGATCCCTCGACTTATTATATTGCTTGTAATTTTCATCCTCGGAATCCACAACCGGTAAGCTAACCTCAACATCGCAATTACCGTTCGCTGCAGATTTAGCCTGTACTGTGTGATCCGTTACCGCGTTTATTTCCGCTTCCGTAATAAGATTTTTAGAAAATTTTTTATCGTTTAGATTGTTCTTTCGCATAACGCGATAATTTTCATAAATCGGTACGCTCTTTTTCACGTTTTCAAACACGTTAACGTACGTGGGATCCGTAATTGTATTTTTATCATCGTTAGATATTATTCTCGTTGATAATTCTTTACCAGATATTTTATTATCACAGTTATCATCGTCTTTGGCCTTCTGTTGCTGCAGTAACGGTTTAACGATCGATTTCTTTCCACTTGATGACGCAGTAACCGATGATTTGTTACCGCGATTAATTTGACTTTCCCTAAAAATTTTATCCTTTTTTTCCAAATTCGATAATTCCGTTACGGAATTAGATCGCAATTTTTTAACATCGAATAACTGATGATCCCTTCTTGTATCTACAGGTGAATGATTGTCTTCAACTCTAGCAATAACGGGTTCATGTGTGGTAACGATATTCATTAAAACTTTATTATTCTCGTTATCAGAAGTGACGACGTTGTTCTCGTTTATCATCTCGTCTGTTAATATATGATTTTTTTCAACCGTTCCATTAGCTTCAAAGAATATTTCTTCCTGAGCGGGAAGATCAGAGCTAATTATATTGTCCAATTCGTCATCGATTATGATTTCATTTCTGACTATATTATCTGTAAATATATAATAACACGATTAAGTAGCAATGCGTTGCTTGATATATCCAAATTTAATTTAGAAAATTAACTATCAATATTATTTATTACTCCATTCGTGTTATACTCGAACATTTCGAAACAAGGCAAACTTTGGTTGCTAACTTTTAAGTTTTGACCAAAAATAAAAAATAAATAAAGGATTAGATACAAAAGATTTCCACAAATAGCTCAGCTGCACTAATTATATTATAGGTATAGTGTTTTAGCACATATGAATAATTAGAACAATTGTTTAAATACAAAAACGTGCTATTATGTTAATTAAATCTGTATATTATTATTAATTATAATTTTTTTTATTTTTTTATTTTTTCCTTATTTCTTTCATCCGGAAGAAAGTTCCGTATAACTATAACAATAATAATTATTATTATATACCTACTTATGTATGCATATACATGTATAATCAAGGAGTATCATATACCAGACAGAGCCAGCATGGACAATGGACTGTAAATAAACAAAAAAAATAAATAAATAAATACAAGAGAAAACCAGTATACGTCCGTCAAGATCCATGCTGTCTCAAAACATTCTTTGCCGCATAGTAAACTACTCTACCTATGAAATCATCATTATCCCCATTTTCTTTCACCATAGTTGAACTCGAGTGTTCCTCATTGGATTTATGAAAGCTTCTAGTACATCGTTCTTCCGTCTTAATAACTGATCGTGAATGGGTAAATTTCTTATGCTGTTTATACGAGTGATGAATTTTCGAGCCGAGCATATAAGACCGAACTTCTTCATCGGCTTGTTCACTACCAGAACTATACTGGAGTTGATTATTATCTTTTTTATGATCATCGATTATAATCATCTTCCCGGTTTGATCTTCGAAATTATTCAAACTATCGTTGAAATTTTTCAATCTAACCGGTGTAAATCGTGAAGTTGGATACGTGTTCCTGTTAGTTATTATATTTTTGTTATTCGTCGTAGTGTTGTTTGCATTTATTGTTATCAACGTAGATGTATTCTTGGGATAGTTATTGTTAACTATATCAACATCGGAGTTTTCTCTCTCACGATATATCATCCCTTCCGTAGTACTGCAATTATCATTTAACGAAGATATGAGATGTTTCAAATTCAACGAATTATTATCATTCTTTTCGTATTTATTTGAATAATTATTATCATTCAATTTTATAATCTCACTATTTTTTTTCACGATTATAGAATTAAAGTTTTTTATTTTATTAAGATTCATAACTAAATGGGCAGATTTAAGGACCGATTGTTGACTTTGTATTAACGGTCTAGGTATCTTCGATATTGTCGATACGACAATCGAGTATGGTGGATGATTTTTTTCTTTATTAATAACTACTGCAGCACTCTTTACTGCTGAAGTTGTATTGGTCTTTTTTACTTCTGCAATGCATGGCTTAATGTCTTTACATGATGAAATTGCAGGCGTCAGCTTTTCGATTCTAGTATTGAACTGTAGTTGTATTCCGGTGCTTATAGTATTGCATTTGCCTGGAAATTTAGGGGTTTTCTATACCATCATTAAAATAGTAGGAACTAACAATTGTCTACTATTTTTTTTAAACCAATTATTACTCATGCCATAAACAATCATTAACATGAAGTTGTTGGATTATTATTATTATCATTATTTAATATTATTATTATTATTATTATTATTATTATTATTATTGCTGTTGTTGTATAAAGAGGGAATTTGTAAATATATTTTCTACTATAACGTAGGTATTATACTACTGCAGCTTTTAATAGAAAGAGAAGAATAGTGAAAAATAGATCCACAATTAGAATTTTAAATACAGTCCTAGTGTAGTAATAATATACAATTTTATTACTACGTGTCTATATAATACGCGTGCACATTACCATTTTCCCATTTTTTTATTATTTTCATTTATTTTTTTAAATTTATTTAATCTTTTTTCTCAACTCTTTTTTTTTTATGCCAACAATTGACCACTATATGTATATGAAAAGATATCTATACATATAAAGTATAAGATACAAGAATGAGTAAATTAAAATAATAATGTATGTGAAAAATATTTCACTGAACGCGATTATAATAATCGATGATTAGAAAGTTTTTCATCAAATTCAAATTTTTATTAATGCTATAATTGTTGTTCAGCTGCATAATGTAATTTTTTTTTTGTATAAATTGTTATAGTATAAAATTTATCAGCAGTTATATATGATAACAAATAATGTTATAATAATCTATAAAAAAAATAAAATAAAAATGAAATAAAAAAAAATTTTCATATTGGTACGATTGGAATAATGATATATTATTTATAGATATAAATTGATTATTTATATGCGTATAGCATTTCAGATATTTATTATACCGTTTATTATACCGCATACTTTATTTATTTTGGCAAGAATATATAAGCATTGCAAATATGTTATTATAGTTTAATATTATTATTATTATTATTATTATTATTATTTTAACAATATTCCATATTATTATTAATATTGTATTTACTGATAGTATAATAGCTCGCATAAGGGGGCTTAATACAGAATGCATATACTGGCAATAGATTATAATAGGTAATACATAGAATGCTATTATAGCTATAGCTGTTGCTGTTGATGCTTAATTGTTTATTATAAAAAAAGCAATAAATACTTGAGCTGATAATATATATATGTATATAAGTATATGAGTAGATAATAATAAATATTGTTTGCCTCGTTATATAAAAAGTTCGAGTAAATAAAATAATATTATATAATTGATTGGTAATAAATTATATAGTATTATTATTAATTTAGGTATACATATTATAGGTATACCTGTATATATGTATATATAAAAATTAATGAATCAATTTGTATAATTTATTGTATACGAATATTAGATAAATATATAAGTATAATAGATAGTTTAGACATATATAAGTAAATGTTAAAATGATGAGGATTGTTTAAAGATGCTATTAGTACATAGTATAATAAAGCGTATACCAAAAAAGAAATCGTTAACAAAAACAAAAAATAAATAAATAAAGAATAAGAAAAAAAAAATGTATATAAATACCATTACGATATATTATAAATCCACTACTTCAATTACTACAAAAAAAGGAAGACTGCAACAGTCGTTATACCTAAATATCGATACTGCACATGCAATAATAATATTTATTAATATAATTATATTATAATATATTATTCGACATATAAATCTGAAATATATATATATATATTTTTTTTTTTTCATAAATGAAATTGAATCAAAATTCAAAAATAAAAAAAATTAAAAAAATAATAATTAATATCATGATTATAATTAGTGACAGGAATATTCATCAAATAATTATTATAATTGTGATCGTTACCTTCGTTCGTATGCTTCTGTTTTTGAATTTTTGAAATAACGTTAGCACCAAGATTTACTGTGGTTGTGTGCAGTGATCCTTTGAAAGAATGATCTACTATAGTCTCATCAACAACATCGAAATTTTTATCCAAATTTATAACATCATCGTTATCATCATCAGCCGTGATTATTATAGGCGGTTCAGATTTCATTATCGTTTTAAGTCTAGCTCTCCATCCGTCTCTGACATTCAATTCGTCTGTAGATGTCGTTAATCTCTGTTCTGTAGCTGCTTTATCCTTAATTGAATTTGTCAGATCGGTTTCCGGTAGATTTTCAGAATCTTGTTTGTCTTTAGCACTAAAATCGTCGCTTTTAAACTGACCATTAGATTGACCGAATATGTATTTCTCATACGAAGTATCGCCGAAATGAATAAGTGGAAGATTTTTATTTTGTGAAATTGGCATGTTAATTCCGATACTGTTTCTTCTTCGTCTTCGAAATCTGTTAGACGGTGGAGGTTTGCAGTCAGTTTCAACTATATTCACCTTACCAGATTCGGCAGCAAAGTGTACTTCAGTCTTACAAAAACCGACCTTTTTAACCACCTTGTTTTGCAACGAAGTTCCAAAATTTGGATCATCGGTTGTCTTTTTTTCTAACAAAGTTGGAAAAATTTCTAACGAATTATCAACACCGTTTAATATCGCCGATCGATTTATCAGCCCTTCTATTCTACTGCTGCTAGAATCAATGATCGTTTGATTTTTTCCCAAAAATGTTGCAGAGTTTTGTGAAAAAATATTCTGACTAATGATCGATTCGATTTTACCGTTTATTGACTTGAAATTATTATTCCCATTTGAAAATCTGTTCGCTAAAGATTGAACCCTAGATGTCGTCGAAGTGCTAATCGATCTAACAGATGTTGCCTCATTTTCCATCAAATTTTTAGCAATATCATTTTCTGTATTGGAATTTTTTTCCGATTCGATAAACAATTTATTGTTCAAATGAACTACCGTTGTGTTCGATTTTGGTTTTAGCAATATCTGAGTTGGCCTCAAGTACTCCGACTTTATGATGTTGTCTTTGCCGGTTTCGTCGACGGCTGTACCGTTGAAAAGGATCTTTTTTTCGGTAATTATCGGCTTGGGCAGACTCAAAGAACTCACAGATTTCGAATCTGCTTCCTCCATACCGAGGACGTAAGATTTTACTATCTTTCTATCGTTTTTTAATACCGATATATCGTGATCGGAATTAGATGGAGAATTTCTAGAGCTATTAGAATTTTTCTCTATGTATTCCATACCTTCAGGATTTAATCGAATATGATCGTCATTTCTACTATTGTCAAAATCTTCATTCACTACCGATTTCGGTATTTGAAGAGACCTTCGCGCTTTACAATCCCGGTTAAATATTGTCTGTGATTTAGTCTTGGGATCGTTATAAATAGACTTTGTCAAATCTTCGTTAGACGTGCTTTTCAAACTGTTCATAATCATATTACTAGAGCTTAGTTTATTCCTTTCCTCTTTACTAACCGGACTAAATCCGTCGAATTTTGATTTAAATCGGTTACTAAATACCGGAGATTGACTTAACCGATTTTTTTGAATTGTCTTTCCGTTAATCTGACGACATAATCGCGATACTTGAGACAATTTCGTCAGACTTTCATCACCGGATAATATTCCGTTTACCGATTTATCCTCATTCCCGTTTCTCAACTGCGATACATCGTTCTTGAAAATAATAATAAGAGAAAAATCATTAAGATACGATATAAATTTTACCTTTTTATAAAAAAAAAATTCCCAAATAATAATTATCACTCACCATCGATACAGACACTGGACTACTAGAACTCGAATCTGTTATTCTAGACGATGACCATTGAGATGCTCTAACAACTTGAACAGATCTACCACCGATTCCTTGACTCTGAAATACCTCGACTTGTCGACGTGCTTTTTGGACCACATTTCCATCAGCGGAATTACGCTCTCGAGAGTCTATCACCTGCATTATACCCCATGCACATATTAATTTTTAAAAATACTTTTTTTTATGATTAGACCTCTACTTTATTTTATTCTAAATAATTTCTTAACAGTTTTACCTTTCCATAGGCTTGTGCACTCCCTTGATGACGCGCTTCCCATCGACCAGTCTCTATTCTGGCATGCTCAAGCATCCCAGTGAGACGATCAACGTGTGACCACTCTCTTACCTCCTGATTATGAAAAGGAGATCCGGTATTGTTTTCACCTCCAAGTCTACCGGGGGACAATACTAACTCCATTATTATAATGTATTTAAAATTTTTTCAACTTTAATATAACTGGTTGGAAAACTTTAAGTAGATTTATTTTTTCCGCTTAATCAGCGTGTCGAGTATATAATAAGAACTTGATAAACTGACGAAGAAGATCCTCATCTCATTTCCTGCAAACATTGAATAATAATTTATATACATTACAATTGTATGATGAAAATTTTTTCAAGGAAGTTATATATCTGATTGTTAGGTAACATAACGACGTTTTAACCCTGGAGATAATAAAAATAAACCATATAGATTCGTTATACATTCACTATATTTATATAGTTATATATGTATATAGACTTGTTACACATTATTATAATATGTATTATATATATATATATATATATATATATATATATAACTTTCGGTTTATTTGGCCCAAATTCTTATACATTATATGTATATATACCATCATACCAATATACAATATAAGTATATACCTATTGTGCAACTTGTATATCTAGAAAAAACCTTCGGGCAATATAATAAATTATTTCGAGACGAGATATACATATATATCTATGTATAACCACATATAGTCTACGACAACAAAAAAAAAAAAAAAAGGAGTATAAAGAAAGTTAAAATATTTAAACGCAAATATTTATTTGTATTATATTACTGATCGCATATATTAACACTCGTATTGATTTACTGGTTAATTAATTTGCAGTAGCTCGGTTCGACTCGGATTGATATATGCTCTGATATATATATCTTTTATTGAATTTGTATTATTTTTAAGTTTTATCACTGATTATTATAAAATAATCGCGTATATTGACCTGTCATTCTTATATACATATACCTATGTATACATATAAACATATTATCCATATGAATATAGGCATACAAATATGTATATAATACGTGGATAAGAAATTTCTATGAAATTTTGTGTAGGAAGACTTAAGTAGGCGCTATAAGCTTACAAAGCCTTACATACATATAGTTGCAGTAATATCAAATATGTATATTCAAGTTATAGATAGGTATGATATATAAGTGAGGGAAAAGCTGATGTAAAAGTGTTAGTGATGTAGGTAATAATGCTGGTTTGACTCAAGGTCGGTTCGCCCCCACAAATTCGATTTACATGGTACACGGATTTATTTATTTATTTATTTATTTATTGTGTCCCCATTGTCGCAGATACTTATAACGTAATTTCTGCAGGGTTAAGTTGTGTTTTAAATAAACGATATACGATCACCTATTTCTTTGTTCACTTTTATCTAGATTCATAATAAACCATATCCTTAATACCAACTTATACATTTATTCAAAAATCAAAACACTAACGATTACACATAACTGTTGGTTATAACCTCGACAGTATACGTTTACGTTAAATTTCATAAATATCTACGCCAGTGCAGTCGCGATCGTGTATTCCAAACTATTGTAAAAATATTATATATCGCCCACGTATCTACAATACGTATTATACATACATATATATGTATACATTTTTATGTATGTACTCGCGGTATCATCTTCAGTGAGAATAGTATTATTTAAAATAGGATCCTATAAGTATGGATGTTGTATAGCTGGATAGTCAAAGATGTGTCCTCATAACTGTAAACATGTGTGCTAATTTGTGAAATAAATTTTTCTAACATGATATACACTTAAGTATATTATATTATATACACTACGACAGAATTTGTCATCGAGGTTCATTCATTAGTTGGTTTATACCAATATACATATATATATGATTCAGAACGAAAATAGAAACCCAATAGAAACTGGATTCATGTATATCATTATTATTATTAATGAGGAAAAAAATTGGACTCATCTACATCGTACATACATATACGTCATCAAGTTCACAACGATCGTGATCTAATTTGCGGGAAATATCCCTGAGCATGCCCATGCGTGGAGGGCGGTTTATAAGTTTGAGTTAAATTTCGATACGGATGTAAATATGTATAGTGTAAGTATATGTTACATTTATAATATAGACCGTTGTTTTATCATTTTATATAGACAATTATTACGATCCATTTTTGCAGTGAAGCTGAACGCGGTGTGGCTAACGGGTTTTTACTTAATTTTTTTCATTTGTATTTTGTTTTTTTATTTATTTATTTATTTTTGTTTTTTTTTTTTTCTTACCGCTACAGCAGGATTTCGTTTTTAGTATGGAATGCTTTTATCGAACTATATTATAACGGGTTTTTCATGGTTAGTCAACTGTGACTATTTTATATATACACGATTACTTCTATACAAATTGTTTTTCATTGTGAATTGTAACGCACATAGATATGATAATACATATACAAGTTTTAATATAGAGTTTTACTGATCAAATATATATCTATATCCAAAAATATTCTTATCACTAAAATGATTTATTATATACGATTTCCGATTATATATAACAACATATGAATCATAGAATAAAATTATCTTATGGCATATTAAATTATCGAATCGTATTTTTTTTTTTTTTTATTATATCTATAATACAGTAGTTATACGGGAATTTTTCTCTAGGATAAAACATCATCATCATCATCATCATTATCGTGTATAATTGATGATTCACATAAACGCGTGATCTGCACAGGTATTATTATTTATCCGACTACTGAACTATGAGAAAAATTTTGCAATGATGACTTGCACCATAATTATGACGTATAATAATAATATACATATACATATAGTTATATAGATTTTTGGCACCTGCCGTCCGTGACTCACTTTTAATATACATTATAGGGGATACGATTTTCTTTTTTTTTATTCTCGTTATATTTTTTTCTTTTTCTCTTTCTTTTTTTTTCTCTCTCTCTCTCTAATAAATATACTTTGCTTCTACTTTGACAAAACCTGCAGTTTAAAATCTATATACACATATACTACCAAAAATATTATATTATATTATTATAGTACGTTCCACTTCGTGCTCATTTACCACACGTTAAAATCATTATTATACTTACGATATTTTCTACTATATACACTATAGATTGTATTATATACATACATACATACATACGATTTTATACGGTTTAAAATATATCTATACGGCGAGATTTACTTTTCTTGTTCATGTAATTCTTATATTACTTCGCGGCAATTAAACTCGCGTTAAGATGAATAAATCATGAGATATATATGTATATATTTATATGTATATGTATATTAACGATGTAAAAATGATTTCAGATTCCAATTAGGGGATATTTTTTTTTTGTTTCTTTTGTTTTTAAATAAAATTTTGTTTTCATTAATAACTCTAATTATACATACTACACATATAACATATACATAGATTTAGATTATATACCCGCATTGAATTTTCATGTCATTTCGTTCAGGATTATTTTTTTTTTTTTGAAAACCATATAACTCCGTAAATCCTTGTATATATACACACACACATATATAAATATATTGCGTAATGAATTTTACGTGGGAGGAAACAGCCGGATAATATATTATACCAAGAAGACGTCGCGATATTATACCTAATGCTGATGAAAAATGTGTAAGAAAATTATCCGAAAAAAATTCAAGTTTCATGAAATTTTTTTTTTTGATTTTTATTTAATTTTTTTACGAAATTTATGTAAATCGCGGATACAGCTGCCGCAATGTTTAAACTTCGTTTATTATAGTCATGCGACGACTCGAGTCACAATACATCCAGTATAATACATATATAGATATATATTGTATATGTATATGCATGTACCTACTGTATCTGGCCAGTACCACTAGCCAGTGAAGCCAGCCAAGCCGGTTTCCTCGTGAGTTCGAGGGCATCGCCGTCTCTGAAACTTGAAAGGTGGCCGTTGGGCACGCTCTCTAGCTCCGAGCTGTACTCGCAATGAGTGTAGGTACCCACTTTCGGAGGTGAATGTGACAGCGATTATTATTACTTTTTGTATATGTATATATCTCAAGTACATACATATACATATATATATATATATACCATATATATATATATACATACATATAGATCAAAGCGGTACATAAGGATCAATCCGCAATATACATACATATAACTATAAGTATATATTTATTGTCATACAATTCCGATCGCTCTCTGCCGATCGCTTAATCCCTCAATTACAGATTTCATTATAACACTAATTATGTATCCGGTTTGGATTGGAAGCGTTTGAAGTTTATTTTATTTTTTATAATTATTTTTGTTTTTTGAATTTTATTTACGTATTATACAATTGATTAAAGAAGTCATGAATTTAAATAAGCAAATTTTTTTTTCTCAAAAAACCGTGTGAAATGACTGCGTGTATAATAACGATCGAAAGTTACCCGCATATGTATATAGATATGTATAATGGTCGGTGAGGTCAAACTGTTCATTATTCGTTCAAAGTAGTTATTATCTCTTTTGGAGGATTATTTTTATTACTATTTCTGAAAATAACAGATGATATTCGAAAATTTGGTTAAAAATTTTCAAAGATTTATAAAAAAAATTTTCCCCGCGAAACAACTTCGTTTATACCTGTAAAGTGCTTTGTTCTCTCGGTTTGGGACAAGGTATTACATTATACGTATACTTTTGTATTATACGCGTCCTCGGAATCGATATGTGCATTTTTTATTATTTTCGTCATCATCACAAAAACGTATGTATAGATATATATATATATATATATATATATACACATATATTTATATTGCATATGTATATATATATATATATATATATATATATATATATATATATATATATATATATATATATATATATATATATTAATAAAATATCTGACTGGTATTTTTTTTTTTTTTTAGTTATACTCGTTTTTGGAATATAATAAAAAAATAATGCATTGTGCTACTGCATATTATACATAGTATGTACATATCCAATTTACATATATAGATATATATACGCTTTAACTAATTATATTATAGTCGTTTGACATTATAAGACCCGTTATTCCACCGCCTTAGAAACTATATTTATATTAGAGAAAAAACAAAAAGAAGAATAAAAAAAGTTTTAATACTGATATATATATATATATATATATATATATATATATATACATACCTATATAACTACAGACATAATCTATCGATAAAATACAGCCTTTCTCACGTGCGTTTATTATAGGTAGGTACATACAAGATATATACAGAAACGTCATTCGGATAATATGTTGTAATAGACTTTAACGTAGGTAGCATACATGTACATACATACGTGTCTCTCACCGATCAGTATGACTAATATATCATTTATCGGTAAAATATATTGAGTTTCGAAATGTGAATAATAATTACCATGATCTATACACCTAGCCGTAAGATCTAAATCTAAATATCTTTAAGTTATAATCATATATTTTAATTATTATCTTACCTCCGAGGTGTGAAGGTCTCTAGGTTCTGGATAACGAATCGCGATTTCTCGTATATCTATGTATGTATATATATCCTTGTTGTATCCTTTTTGATAATAATGATGCCTTTGTAGTTTATTTATATTCTCAATAATATTTTTAATTACATTAATTATACAATGATATATGTAAAACTATTATTTCGCACAAATTTATAACTTCACTGTTATATCATTAAATTCACTAATAAAATTGAAAATTATTTGAAAATTAATATTAAAACGAAAACAAAAAAACCCGGGCAGAACTCCGTTAGCAGCTATAACGAATTGGTACGGAGCAGCGAACGTGCCTGCTTCCTTCGAGAGCGCTGATCCTTAACTGTAGAATTTAGAAGAGAACAGAACAGAGTAGGGAGAAAGCCGCGTCTCGCGGTTTATATCATAGTGTGTGTGTTTTATGCACGTTTTGTTCGTGTATGTATGTATGTACAGGTAACATTAACTGTCCGCTAAATATGACTGTGTTATATGCATGTGCATACATATGTATGCGTATGTATATACCTGTATGTATACGTGCAGGATAGCAGAGGCGTTTAAAATCTCTTAATTATATATACATATAAACACCATCCATCTGCAGCCTTTTATGAAGATGGGGAGAAATGCTTCCGGCAAAACTTGTTCAATTTCAATAAAAGGCGGAAGTATGACTGCACATTAAATGTATGGTCATATATATACATACATGTAAATATACATATATACGATAAATTTTTGTCAAGGTCATTTTTTATTTTTCTATTGTATTGTGATCATCCATCATGGTCGTCAGTTTTTGTTATTCCGAAAAGATGGATTCCCGGTAATTATACAATATATCTATAATGTATGTGTATATGAATACACTGCAAATGTGCAGCAGTACACAAAACATATAATATACATATACTTGTGAAAAGATATTCTAATATAGTTGATGAAACAAAGATCATATATTACTGTTTCCCTTTACGTATGTATATTTCCAACAATCTGGTTTCGGACTTTACGGAGTTCGGGATCACCGGACTCTCCATGATCGGATGACCGCGGACTGTGTGACGTACGTGGGTTTTCAGCGACTAGTTTTTTTTTTTTTTTTACATTTATACCTATACCTATGATGCTTTGATGCTTTTGTACAGGATAAAAAGTCATCATCCTACACGATCGGGTACACCTCCTCATCTTGTTAGAGATAAATACTACACTACATATACGTATATAGCTGGAGAATCTATATACATATATATATTTATTTTTTATGAAATCTGGAGAAAGACTCTCCAAAAGCTATTCTATGTATACATATAGTATACATATCTACATAAATACATACTATGTGTATTAAGGCCTCAATTTTCACGATTTATGACATACGCTTCATCACTACAGGCTCTTAGAAAGCTGTGTAATAAATGAAAATATCTCTTTTTTTCTATGTATAGCTATGACAAGAGAGATTAACGATGTGAATCGAACTGTGTCACTCGATCTCGGTGATATCTTTCTCCCTTATTTGAACTCTTTTCTATAACCAGGCACATCCGTATTTGATCATTTTTATTTATTTAAAAAACAAATAATAATAATTCAACAATTACTTTCTGTACTTCATACTGTTTACATATTATTTCATAGCTCTTTACCCTACACGTATATTTAGTATAATACCATATGAGAAAAGAAGTTAAAACGACGCTCAAATTAGCATACAACGTTAATAAAAGGAATAAATTAATTTATTTTTATCCAATTTCCCTAACTCCAATTTATGTTACGGATTATATTAGATTTGAATAATAAGTTCGGGATTGCGCGTCATTTGAAATGCACCCTTCGAAGAAAGTGAGAGTTTATAAATACTCTGTAAGATGGCCTTACAAGCCGATCCGAAGCGTAGCGCCATCCGCATAAATGAGTAGAAAAACTAACTACTCGAGCCGCAAATAGGGTGGCGGGTAAATACAAAGACCCGTCTATTTTTGAATTTATTATTTTATTATTCGAGAATAATTAACGCTGATTCACAAAAATTTTTGAAATACAAACTATGACGCATTCGTAAAATTGGTATAAATAATACCGCGTACACTGTACTACGTCTATATCTGTTGAATTTAGAGACGAGGGACTCTAAAAACAAGATACTCGATGAATGACTAACTGCCGAAACTTCCACAGAATTGTATATAAAGGATGGGAAGATACAGAGTTTACGATAATAATTTCATATATTTTCGTACAAGTCACATTGTCTACACTAATAATAATAATAATAATAATAATAATAATAAAAATATAAATAAATTCTTTCGTTATTATAGTATATCAATTGCCTCGGAAGTATTGGGTTTTGATTTCATTTGTTGATCGCTATGTAAAGTTAAAAAATACCTATATTTATAGCCGATGTATATGTTGTAAATTACGCGTGAGCGTAATGTGAATAACAAATTGAAAAACTCGGTAAATATTATGTTATTTATTATAGAAAAAATAACACCGATGTATATTTTTAGTTTATTCAAATTGGTACCTAATAGATAAAATTACAAATTCGTAAGGCTTATAATGCAAGTCGTTCAATATTGGAAAATTAAGAAAAAAAAAAAGGTTTCAACTACAGTCTCAATGTAAAAGAAAAAGAAAAGAATAATCACGGTTTGCTGGTTGATTTTTACTTCATTTACTATACATATGCCCCTTTCTTCATCCCTTATTCCACAGTTCCAAATAAACAAATTTGCTATCTGCTCTTTGTCTCTTTATCTATTTATCTCTCTTGCTGCTCTTTTTTTTCTTTTTTGGATCCCATATTCCACGATAGTTTCTAAATACTTGATATCCAATGCCAAAAAACGTCGCCTAACACCTCCGAGGTCAAACCCTTCTACTTCTAAAAGATCAGGGACCAAAGCTTGGAGCGATGTATATATAAAAGAAAAGAAGTCTAAATATAAAAAAGAATTTGTTTGATTTTAAATTTGTGCAGAGTATGTAACATACTTTATTTGTATGATAGTTCTTGAATTGATATTTCATGAATTGAATTAGGGATTTGAAAAACTATTTGGAATCATAGAAACTTGTGGCAATTGGTTTTGACTTTAGTAAGTGTGTAAAAGACCAACTAAAATGTTTGAGAAAATTTCTTTTTCATAGTTTTGGTCCCTGGGGTCCAATAGCTGGATTCTCTGGTGATAATATTTTATTATTTCCTGCCAGACGATAACAGGCGAGTATCCGGAAGTTGATAAATTACATAATAGTAATATTTAATATTTTTATGCTTTTATGATCAACATTTAAGAGACCGAGTAGCTACTTGTCTTCTAATTCAGTGTGTTGCACCATTTCAAAATCACGACCTGTATTAGATTTTTCACTCTCTGAACCCTCCTCGCTACCCTCTTCCTCTTCCTCTTCACCATCAACTTCGCCATCGTTTCTTTCCAAATCTTCTGTCAGCTCATCTTCTTGCCCATTTTTAGCTTCGTTTCCTTCATCCTCAGTCAAAGGACTTTCCCTGTAATACAAATGGTATAATATTGATAAAATAAGCATCATTATTATTCATTATCTGATTTATTTATTCATAAAATGCAAACCCAGGTGCGAGAGGAGTTTCTTCACCATCTGAGTCCTTGTCTTTCTTGCGTTTTTTCTTTTTACTTGATTTCTTGTCACTGTCAGAAGAAGGGCCGCAGTATTCGTACTGTAAGGAAAAAAATAGAGTAAATTATTGTGTTGTCAGAAAAAAAAAAAAAAAAAAAATTAAAAACAGTTCTACTCACTTGATAGAGCGGCCAAAAGGAGGCAAAGAAGCCAACGTCCTCTGCTAAATTGGGAAGAAGCCAGAGATGATGCTTGCCGAGAGTCAGGACCCAGAGCAAACAGAATACAATGACTCTGATAACAGCCAGAGCTAATATGAAGACAAGAAATCCAGCTGCAGTCACACTGACGTAGTATACTCCTTGCCTTATTGAAGGAGGCCATAATGGGAAGAGACATACACCTATTGTTCCCAAGACTACTAGAGTTCCAATCAACCAGTAGTATACTGGGATCGGATCGTATATCCAGACGTAAGCGTCGTTACTGTCTGCGAAATACTGATCCAAATGCATTTCGAGACGTACCTAGATACAAAAATTTTCTTTATTTAAGAAAAGTATTTCACAAAAATTAATCTGTATTAACAGTAATCGATTAGAATTAAGCAACAATACGAAGAAAAATTAAAATAACAATATAAATTGATAAAAATGAGTAATAATATGGCTAAAAATGAAAATAATGTGAATTAAAACCATAAAAATATGGAATATAAACTTTTATTTACTTTTGGTTTTTTCTTGAGTTCTTTTTTCTCTTCCTGTTTATCATCACCATCTTTGTTATCCGTCTGTTGATTATCTTTGCCATCATCTTTCTCAAGAGATTTTTTATCCTCTTTTGTTTCAGGTTTTCCTAAATTATCCTTCCCCTTCTTTTTAGCACTTCTAATTTTGCTCAACTCCTGTTCAGAAAGAACGACTTTTTTTGCTCTGTGAAAGAACTTGTGTCTCAACATAACGTCTAGAAAACTAGTTATTTGTTCTCGAGATTCAAACATAGTTTTGTTCCATGGCGATTTATCTAAGAGAGCTTCGACCGCCCTTGTACCAGTGAAATATTGCACGTTATGGTTCAGGAATTTAGTCTTTTTGGACGGTACATTACTCCGTATCCATTTAGCAACCGCATATTCTTCCTTTGATGGTTTTTCAGGTGCCTCTTCACCCTCGGGGTTCGGAATTTCCTGATAATCGGAAGCATGATAGATAAAGTTGTAGCGATATAATAAAAGATAAAATCTTTAAAAAAAATATATATATTAAAAAGAAGTAGCGTGTTCATCTTTGTGAGATAAAATATATTACGCGAATTTAGTATTAATTAACGATGAATGACACAATGTCACTCACAGTGTTAGCGAGTTTATTTTTAACCTAAAATGAATACGATGTGTAACATAACTTGATAAAGAGTTAAGTTAATGGAAGAATAAACGATGTGGAGATTTGGTAAATAATAATCGTGGCACATACGTCATCTGAAATATAGAATGCGCGCATACGGGAAGAGAGAGAGAAAAAAAATATTCTTATTAATAAATGATCGTGAGAGTTGTGAATGGAAAAAGGACACGAAACGTAGATGGAAGAATCGGGTTTAGGTCGGTTTGTTATTTTTATATGATTGTAATTAGAGAAGTGTGATATTATAATGTTATATTAAATCACATATGCGTTGCTTACGTCTTTGCGCTTCCTGTTTTTCCTACGTTCCGCCATGTTTTAATTTACCGCTACGTTTTGCGGAGCGAGTTTAGCAGCCGCCACTACACTAAACTCATACCTAGGTAGGCACATATGTGTGCGGCGTACTTACCTACCATACCTATAATTTGTTTTCAACGAAACTCTGACTAGTAGCGACATCGGGCAGAGATTTTCGATCTACATCATCAAATTAGATGATGTGATGCAAGTTGCATATAACAAGGCCATCGAATAGCGCGATTCAAATAATCAAAATTGATTCAAATGAATTGAATTATTTGAAATTGTGTTGTAATATACTTTGAATTATTTTGAAATATCTAAAAATTGGATTCAATGGAATAATAAGAGGATTTACATTCTGGAGATACGATATTAGATACACTTAGAGCTATGTATCAAATTTATTATTAAAATAGAAATAGAAATTCTCTAAAAAAAAATTTCATTATGTATACAAAATTGTATTCTAACAACTAAATAAATGATATGATAAACGTAGGTAACATAATATGTAGATATTAATATCCATGCCAATTCACGTAGCTGACGATGAACTTCAAGTTTCGAAAAAAAACTTATACAAATTTCTATACCTATGAGTTTGTAGATATTTCAATATAACAAACCCGAGGTATTGATTAGTACGAGAAATCGGGATCCAAATAAATCAAATTCCCTTCCTCGGGGATAATATTGACGAATTCCGATCATACATCAATTTTAGGAAGTTTAACCAGGCCGCTGGTTCAAATTTTCGATAAGATATTACATATTATCAGAAGAATAAGAACAAAAGCCACGATGGGAGAAGCCGTTTCTATCTCCCTGTATCTTATTTCTCTTCATATTCGATAATTCTATCATCTCTTTATATTCTATAATATTTTATCAACTCTCCAAAGAGTCTAGCTTAATCTTATTATTCTAAGAAATTAAAGACTCGTTTCTTCAGCTGCTCCTCTAGAAATTCCACTTGATAGCTCCATTCTGATCAAGTTCTATTCTTCCAGTAGCTAAAAGCTTCAATGCCTTTGGGTATAGTCGATGTTCGGCAATCTTAACTCTATCCTGAAGAGTTTCCACAGTATCGCCGGGCAGTACGGGCACAGATTCTTGTTCAATAATCGCCCCAGAGTCTACATCGAACTAATAAAGAAACAAAAAAACAGAATGAATTTAATGACCAAAAATAATTTGAAAAAAAATAGAATACATTTAATCCATATATGTAGATTGTCATTCTATTAAACCTCGACAAAGTGGACGGTGCATCCTGTGAGCCTGACTCCAGCAGCTAAAGCGTCTCTGTGAGCATGCGCGCCTTTGAAAGCAGGCAGCAAAGCTGGATGCACATTGAGCAAAGCTCCTTTCCATAACTTTACAAATTTTTCTGATAAAAGTCGCATGAATCCTGCCAAGCAGATGAGTTCAACCTTTGCAGCTCGCAATTTTGAATCCATAGCTAAGTCAAAGGCTTCTCGACTGGGGTAGTCTGTGTGCTTAATAACCTGTAGAGGAAAGCGAAGGAGAAGTTTTAGTTATTAGATTGAAAATAAACAGCCCCTAGGATTCCTTTTTCCAAAAATTTCATTCTCTGGACCTTAGTCTTGATTCCTGCTCTTTTCGCTCTTTCCAATCCTTCGACTCCAGCTTTGTTGGAAATAACTAGAACAATTTCTGCCCCGATTTTTTGCATCGGATCACGAGTAGCATCGATTAAAGCCTGCAAATTCGTTCCGCTTCCAGATATCAGAACACCAATTCTTTTCAAGGGTCTTCCCAGTGTTTTTACTAGTGAAGGAACATGTCGTCTCATTCCCGAGTCCATTGTTGCTTCGAAATTATTTACCACAACTCTTTGCTGACCTGTTTTCAATTCAGAAATTAAATACATTTAAGCAAAGTCAATATTTTCTTGAAGATTTTAGGTCTGTTTAATATTTACCATCGCTGTATGGGCCCACAACGCCAATAATTGAAGGTTTCTCACTCTCTAAAAGCCCCAGAATCTTCTCCTTGTTTTCTGGAGAAGCGATAACGATCCCACCAATTCCGCAGTTGAACGTCCTCAACATTTCAGGACTGTTGATGCCTCCTATAAAAGATTCCAAATGTATTATTAATAGTTTCCTCCTGTTGTAGTCCCTCGCAGTTAAATCCGAAGATAAATTCTCACCCGTTAAAGCAAGCCATCCAAAAATGGGTGGAATATTCCACTTTCTAGCATCCAAAACAACGCCTGTACCATGTGGTAGAACTCTGGGTATATTGTCTGTTAATCCTCCACCAGTAATATGAGCAAATGCCTTTACCAAGCCAGATTTTAATGCCGGTAAGACTCCTTTAACGTAGATTTTAGTTGGTTCAAGCAGTTCCTCGCCTGAAAAATTAAACACATCAGTTGTTTGTAATTAACTGCCCGTTTCTGATGAGGAATAAGAGCTTTCAGACCCACCGATGGTCTTTCCACTGTCAGAAAACGGTGCCAAATCTTCGTACGTTTTGTCAGCCAGTTTCAGCACGCTTCTGACTAAGCTAAACCCATTACTGTGAACTCCGCTTGACGGTAATCCAAAGACTAGATCTCCGGGTTTAATTTCATTTGTACGAGGCAGTAGCTCAGTCCTTTCGACAGCACCTATTGCAAAGCCGGCTAAATCGTATTCTCCATCGGCATACATGTCTGGCATTTCTGCAGTTTCTCCTCCGACCTGTTGAGAATGTGAAAAAGAATAAAAGAGATGATAGATGTGAGGGGATTTGATACTCTTAGACTATCAGCTAGGCTATTAACGGGCTTTTTAGACAGATAATTCAAGATTTTTGAAGAGTTTAAATTGATTTCCGGGCATTTTTCGTCCCGGATTAATTACCAGACTACATCCTGCCCTTCGGCAACCCTCTGCTACTCCAGCAACAACATCGGATGCTGTGGTAAGGTCTAATCTTCCGCAGGCAAAGTAATCTAAGAAGAAAAGAGGCTCAGCACCGTGAGCCAATACGTCGTTTACGCACATGGCTACCAGGTCAATTCCAACGGTATTGTGCTTCTTGCAAGCTATTGCGATCTGAAATGAGTTTGAAATCATTTACTATACACAAAACAAAAGATAGATCAATGAGATGATCTGATCATTATGATTCTTCACCTTCAGCTTAGTACCAACACCATCAGTCCCAGATACCAAAAGTGGATCTTTATATCCCGCTGCTTTAGTGTCAAAAAGTCCGCCGAATCCTCCTATAGAACCTAGCGCTCCGCTTCGCTTAGTTGCAGCAACCAATGGCTTAATATTAGAGACCAGGGAGTCCCCCGCTTCAATATCTACTCCGCTACTTTTGTACGATAATTTTCCGCCGCGCAGAATAGATCTGTACATAAAAACAAAGCCATAAATCAGTTAGTTTTGGTAGATTTTCATATTTCGTACAATTCCGCATGGAGGATATCTCACCTAGAGATACCCTTGTGAGCTATATCAGTTCTGAACTGCTTTCCATCAAACGAAATACTCTCAGCTGCAACAGTGGCTTGAGCTGCAGCCCGTGCTAACGTTGAAGCCAGAGTTACGGCGATTAAGACTCGTCCCCCTGTTAGGAAGAAGAGAAATTTGGTGGATAATGACCCGAATAAGAGAAATTAACGTTTTTTAGTTAGTCAATATTGTCAACTCGTCATTACCATTGGTGAGTAATTCTCCTTCAGGGGAGAGCTTTGTGCCACTGTGAAAGACGAAGTGGTCAGGTATTAAAGACAGCTTTTCAACCCCGTTTATGACTTGTCCTTTTGAAGAGGTTTCTGGATAGCCACGAGACGCTAAAATTACGCCAACCGCTGATACGTCCGTTCGCCAAGAGACGTGAGAATGGGATAAAGTCCCGTCGCAACAAGCCTGAAGATATTAGTAAAAAACACAATCAATCAATAATCAAGGTAATCAATACATCAGAATTTCTCGGAGATTTAAATACAAAAGGGATTGATATAGGTAAAACCAGACCTTCATCACTAGGAATAAATCAGACTCCAAAAGTGGGAGAATAACTTGAGTTTCAGGATCTCCAAACCGACAATTAAACTCCAAGACCTTTGGCCCATCCTTCGTCAATATCACACCAGCATAAAGTACGCCTAAAGAAGAAGAGGGTTGATTATTTATTAACGTGTTTAGGCGGGTCTTAACTGATTATAAGATAAAATAGTCATTTGGTGTCTAAAATTGACAAAAATTGAAAGATTCATAAGATTTCAGGTAAAGAAAGCCTTAAATGAGAAATAAATGAGATCGCAGAAGAAAGACAAATAATATAAGTTGATTGCAAATTTTCCAACCCTAAAAACTGAGAGAAAAAGGTCCCCGG
This sequence comes from Macrophya annulata, assembly GCA_963924015.1. Lineage (NCBI taxonomy): Eukaryota > Metazoa > Arthropoda > Insecta > Hymenoptera > Tenthredinidae > Macrophya > Macrophya annulata. The sequence goes on from OZ001262.1 coordinate 763,321, forward strand.
ATAGCTTAATAAAACTCTTAAATACAGAATGAGAAAATAAAAAATTGATTATATGAATTTGCTGATATCTCAGCTTGGTTATGTGTGCACGAAAAAATTGTACCACTTAAATGTATGTACCAATAAAAGGTATGTTTTCAGCTCTTAGACCATCAACAGCTGCTTGCAGAACGTTTTTTTCAATGAACTTTGCGTCCTCATTGCTCAAGAGAGGACAAGGACAGTAAGCACCCATCCCTCCTGTGTTCGGTCCAACATCGTTGTTGAATATCCGCTTATGATCCTGAGCTGGCAGCATGGGAACGACATTTTTACCTAATATAATGCAGATAAACAAGATGAATAGAATGGAAAAAGTGAATGAGATTACATATTGTTTTTTCTTTAAATTTGGATAGAATATAGAGTTTCTATCCTTATAATATTGCTATTTACATGCAAGAGACCAATTTTTATTAGTTAGCTTTGGGAATCCCAATGAGTTTTTAAAATACAAATAGTAATAAATTGAAAACAAAAAATGAAATAAAAGTGATTGAAATAAACTGTATGCTTTAAATTCTGCCATTGCTAATTCTGAATGATTACCATCAGTAAAAGCAAGCAAAGAGACTTCTTCTCCTTCCAGGACTTCCTCAACGACAACAACTTCCCCAGCATTACCAAACTTCTTTTTTACCAAAATCTCATCTATAGCTTGACACGCTTCGAGTTTAGTCGATGCTACAACTACCCCTTTTCCCGCAGCCAAACCAGCAGCCTTAACAACTAGAGCAGGAAACTGAGATCTGTTATAAAAATTAAATCAAATAAACAAACAATCAAACAGAATAAATAAAATCTTTTCTATTTTACAAGGCATCTGTATAGCAAAAACTTACTCATTGACAAAATTCTTTGCTTTATGAGCCTCTGTAAATCCCTTCCATCTAGCCGTGGGAATATTATGTCTATCCATGAACAGTTTAGCCCAGTTTTTGTCAGTCTCAATTCTAGCCGCTGCTTTTTCTGGTCCAAAGCACGGAACACCTGCGGCTTTTAATTCGTCAGCTAGACCATTGGCCAGAGGATCCTCTGGACCAACGACTACCAGACTAATTCCCTGTGTTTTACTCCATTCCGTAATTTCCTAAAATTTATTTAATCCCTAATACCGTTTTTGCTTCTTGATAGATGAGAGAGACTCTTCTGCTAGAGGTAAAACAAACTGGATATACATACCTTGTTGCTTTTTATATTCAAAGGCGCGAAGTCTACTCTGTTAAGTTGCGTTGTGGCACCGGGATTTTCGGAAGATAAATAAATTTGTTCCACCTGATAAAACGAGACGAATTTATAATGTGCGGGTGAAATTCGTGCGAATTAAATGAAGAGTTTTCTTGGGAAAAATTGATCGAGAAATATAATAAATAAAGTTAAATAATATGCGAAATTTACTTCTTTAGATTGCGATAGCTTCCAGCAAATTGCGTGCTCTCTTCCTCCACCTCCTACTACGAGGATCTTCTGTCCAGACATCGTTTAGGAAGAATAACAACTAAGACGATAGAAGAAGTTATACTGATCAATGAAACCCACGTGTCGCGATAAAGATATACGTACGTTATTCTAAACGTGAGATAATTTAGTTAAATCTACTAAATCAAATCTTGAGATAGAAATGAATAAGCTACTGCACTATTCTTTGACGATAATAATTCGCGTGGCTGTTGTTATTTGATCGCGTGTTAAAGCACGTATGTATACTGTTAGGAAATTCTCGCGTTTGTATCTCTTGCTTCGCCCCCCGCATCCGAGAGATGAACAACCATTGCTAGTGTCGAGATAGGTTAGACCTTTGCGATACTATTCGCGGTCAGAGGTTAATAAATTGATCAAGAATTCAGTACTGTATTTATATCGAAAGAATGTAATACATATGTGTGGGTTACGTATGTGTAGATAATTCCTCGCGGGGGTCATCATTTTGAAACATGTTTTATACTCGATAACTTGTTGCTCTGCGGGAACGAGAGATAGAGAAAATGACCAATGACGACGTATACATATAATAACATGTTTACGAGCGATTCGGCAGCTCGTTGATTGATTTATTTAACGTGAGATAAGACCCTGTATTCGCTTGATTAACCTAAAATAGAAATAAAGCATAGAAACGTTCATTTCGGCTAATTTTCTTTTTTTAACATCTTGAAAAATCGGTTGCAAGCGGATAAGCAGACGTCTGAATCAAGCCCATCAAGCCACAGGTGGCTTGATGCTGATTCGTCAATTCTGGTCACGGGGTTATCGACATTAGCGTTAGCACCGCGAATTCGATCTAAACTCAAACGACCGCGGGAAGCAAACACTATGATATTTATCCAACTATTTCATATTAAAACGACGTAATGAGAGACGGAATCTGATTATCATATTAGTCGTAATTACGAACAATCGATGGATTATGTTATTCTAATTTTTGTACTACAGTTTAAATTCCTTAAAGTCCAAAATCGCTGAAAGTTTTTTCTCGCAATTTGTGTGCACACAACGCGACGTTCGACACAAGATCAGAGATACAGAAATCTCAACTCTTGAGTCATGTAAATGAAGCAGTACGTTTATAAGATCAATAGGTCATCTTACGTGCGTCATGTTTGTCTCGACCCGCGATCACTGTTATGTATATTTGTGTAACGCCGATTTGAATTAAGATTTTCTCTAAATATAGACTATTCCGTACATTATTATTATAATTTTCTCCTTTCATAACACCTTTAGAAAAAAGTGTTCGTTCGTATTTCGTATTTAGACCAGAGTATCGCTTTAGGTAAAAACTCGCAGTCGTCGAATCGTCAATCGTTTGTTCTTGACATACATGTATGATTGTATAATTTGATGGCAAAGAAAAGGTGTAATAAAATACGATTCGTAATGTCAATAATAAATCCATCAGATCGTTCATTATTATATACCTACAAAAAAATTCACGATAAAATATAAAACGACAAATACGTTCATAAAATTGAGTCCGCGTCTCCTCCGCTATTTATAAATGTATTTATTTCACGCGGCAAAAAGAGGCCTGCAAACAGGATTGTTAAAAAATCGATACCTCAACGTTTATAAAATTTCCCGGTCATTAACGGACCTCAAAAACAAACCTCCGGACTCGTCATTGGACTGCTTAAATACGGAAAAAGAAACCGTTAGTTTTGTCTACATATGTAATTCCTTATCATAACTATAATGACCATGATCTTACGAATATCGAGACGTAGCTAACGATCTTCGTTCTTTCTTTCTTCCGATAACTTCTTACAAAAGGGAAAACCGAGGAAAAAGATTATCCGAGTATACCGTTGGAATCCCCACGAACCGAAGACCAAACCTTACATGCAACAGTTCGAGGTGAACATGTATAATCGAGGAACTATGGTCCTGGACGCTCTACACATAATAAAAGCCGAGTTAGACCCGACTTTATCTTTCCGAAGATCATGTCGCGAGGGTATATGCGGTAGTTGCGCAATGAACATAAACGGAGTTAACACATTGGCTTGTATCACGTAATGAACACACCCGATAGTATCCATGATTCATAAAACTACCAATCGTAGAAATTAATTTTTAATAGATTATAGTAAATCCATCATTAATTACGTGTGTAGGAAACTCGATGAAGATGAGTCTAAACCGGTGATAGTATATCCGCTGCCTCACATGTATGTAATTAGAGATCTGGTACCAGACCTCACCCACTTTATAGAACAATATAAGATGATTGATCCGTGGCTAAAACGACGTGGTGAAGATCAGTTCATCGGGTATCGTCAGACCCTTCAAAGTCAAAGAGATAGAGCGAAGCTTGATGGCCTTTATGAATGCATTATGTGCGGGTGTTGCACATATTCTTGCCCAGCTTATTGGTGGCTTGGAGATAAATACCTCGGACCTGCGGTCCTCATGCAGGTTGTAGAAAATGAGATGATTTTCTTAAAAATTAATCTGGATTAAACGAAAGATGCAATTTCTGTATGAGACTATAAGATAGTCTGTCTTTCTGATGTAGATTACGAAAACGGTGTGGATATTTTATCCGAGATAACGTAGAACAGAATTCATAAAGTTTTCTTAACGCGATGTTACAGGCTTATAGATGGATAATAGATTCAAGGGATTCCGAACATGCGGAGCGACTAGGAAAGCTCCGTGACTTTTATTCAGTTTTTCGTTGCCAGACGATATTCAATTGTACAAAAACCTGTCCTAAGGTATAATAAAATTGATCGATTTATTATCGTTTAGGATTTAAAATTTTTTAATGCGAAATTTGTTTTTTTCCCTCTGCAGGGATTGAACCCCGGCAAAGCGATATCACAGATAAAACGGCTACTCGCTGGTCTAACGAAAAAGGAAAAACCTGATATGGACACTGCGGTACCAGACCCGTGCGGTGGACCTCCCGAAATCAATTCACACGGCGACAATAAATGAATTTGAATTATAATATCCACGTTACGACGTGTTTAAACGGTTTATGCCTAAGTTACATAAAACGTGGGATTAGGTTTTGAATAAAATGAAATTCTTTTTCTATGTTAAATTTGTTTGTTTCCTATTTTTCGTTATTTAGTCTCTAACAGATCATGGAAATAAGTAAAAGATTCAATCATATGTTGAATGCGGTCAAATCAAATGCTCGCAATGTTTATTAGTTATTAGATAATAGAAAACAACACAATATAAATGTCGTAATATAGTATCTTACCTGATCAAAGGTCGCTTATCGCTTAGTTATACATATGTGCCTAAACTTAGATTAATAGGTAATATTTCAGGTATTTTAATCATCACAAACTTTCTCACGTCAACTCTTATCACCTAACTTATTTACTTACATAGATTTTCAATATTTTTACTTTGTAATTCTCCTTTGTACTTCATATTATTGAATTGAAATCGATGGATTTCAATCTTGAACTTGGGCAGCGCGATCCCGATATACGTCCATTTCTTCAGTCCTTATATGTAATTAATTAAATCTCACGATTGTATATCAGTATCATACCTCGTTAGAAAAAAAACAAAAAAGAATATATATATGTATATGTATACGTATATGATTCACCAAGAAACTTTAAACGTTTTTGATTTTTCGTCAATTTTTACGTTATTTAGTTTTCTAAAATATGTTTTAAACACAACAAGAAATCACACTATAGGACAGTGTATATTATATTATACCGCGTCTCAAACACGGACTTAAACTACGAGAACATTATCACAAACGATAAATAAAAAAAAAAAAAAAAACAACTAGAAATCAAGTCAACGCTTTTGATCATCACTGGAAACTTAACAATTTACATAAATACACACATAGGAAAATATTTCTTCTTAAGGCACATATTTGTCTTAGAAAACTGATTATATAAACTATCTTAAAAAAGAAATTTTTGCAGAGATCAATGCAATTCAATCTACAAAAGAAAAAAAAAATATGTCTATATAAATCAAAAAAATTCTGAAAGAAACCAGGGATTTTTTACATCACCAATTCATAATTACTTATCAATCTATAAGTTCAACTGCATAACCACGAAGACTTTTTACTTTTTTTGCAATAAAGTCATTTGCTTTTCCAAAGTTTTGAGGTGAACCGTTAATCTAACAAAAAATTATCAACAGATCTTTTTCGTCCAGAAAGACGAGTAACGACCCAGAATTTTTCAGAAAAAAAAAATTAAAAAAAACTTTTTTTTTGTCAAGTTATTGGGAAAATTTGTAGATTTTTTCAGTAAAACTCGAACATCTCGATAAAAAAATATTTTTTTTCAAACAGTACCTGTGTTCGCACTGTAGAAAAAAAACTTTCTAAACAGAAAAGATGTATTAGTAATTTTCAATTAAACCAACGGTTGTTCTCAAAACCTGACGCAAAAGCACATGACTATATGTGAAAATAAAAACTTCGATACTATGTAATCGCCTGAGTAAATTGATGAATCCATGATGTAAAATAAGATTTCATGACGCTATAACGTCCGTTATCACTTTAGGCTTTCATTAATTAGCCAAATATTTGTTGATCGAATTGCTTTAACTTGTACTGATTCCCTTAAATACGGATCTATATTTATATTTATTCATGTTTTTTTTTTTTCTTTTTTCTTATATTCTAGGTATACAGAAACATCTTTGAACATCACAGAAGGTGTGTAGTCAGTTTTATCCTGGCCTACTTACATATGACGATTTTTAATACATCGATCATCTTTTTTTGTAGTCAATACTTTAATCAACACGGGCTCTTTTGAAAGCAGCAATTGGTGGCTCCATTCTGGGCCTATATCGAGCGTTTGAAGTAGAGGGGTTTGATAAAGGCGGAATATTTTCATTCATCTCACTTTCTTTGCTCATCAAATCACCAACTTGACTTCGCATGTCTCTATCAGCAAGCCATTGATGTAGTAAAACCTGATTTATCGTGATACGTTTACCAGGATTGGGGGTCATCATGAGTTTGATCTAAAAGATGCAAATAATCACAGGATATAATACTGCGAGGTAAAAGATTAGATGAAAAATCAAGAAGCAAATAAATAAAAAAAATACTAGTTTCTGATATCAAAACGTACCAGATTTATGGCGCGATTTGAAACATTGCGGAACCATCGGCTAGGAAAATTGTATTCTCCTCGAACAATTTGCTGTTGTAAAGACAATTCCTGATTATTAATAGAAAACGGTGTAATCCCGCTTAGACAACAGTAGAGAATCACTCCGAGGCTCCATATGTCTACCTGATAGAATAAAATAATTATAGGTAAATATGGTTGTTTTATTTTTTCTATTTTTTGGAATGAAAAACGCATAATAATTGCAGTTATTAGCACACCTGGCTTGTGTAAGACCCTCTTCCATGCGTTAGCAAAACTTCAGGTGCGACGTACATAGGAGTACCGCAAAAAGTCTTCATCATTGTTTGAGTATCGACAAATTTTGATAGCCCGAAATCTGAGACCTTTACTAGCGTCATTTCGTTGTTAGTGGCTAACAGGATGTTTTCAGGCTATGAGGAGAGTGAAGTTTGTTAGTATCTTTTTTAATGTGAAAAGAAAATTACGTTGTTTTAAAGTTTCACACCTTCAAATCTCTATGAGTGATTCCACGTTCGTGTAAATAATGTACAGCGAGAACAACTTGGTAGAAAATAAGCTTAGCAGTTTTTTCTGAAAGTCCAGCCTCCTTTTTTCTAATCCTATCAAATAACTCGCCACCTTCCATAAGCTCGAGAACAATATAGACCGACGATGGTGTGTCTAGGATCTCTTCCATCCTTATTATGCATGGCTAAGATCAGTTTGATAGATATTAAATAAATTATGCTTTTGAGGATCGGTTTAAGAGAGAATAATGATCATTTTTAATAGCCAATAAGTGATCATCCAAATTACTAACGTGCTTTAAATCCTTGAGGATACGGACTTCAGTCATAATTTTATCGTGGTCATTAAAAGCCTGCCTTTTATCAGCAGTTAGAAATTTGTTCTTGGTAATAGTTTTCAGAGCAAACCTCTGACACCCATTTTTAGTAAATATCATTTTGACCTCACCACAGGCTCCTGATCCCAAAATTCGGGACACAACATACTTGCGCTTTAGTTCCGGAGGTAAACCACTGCTTTCTGAGGTCCTTGTGCTCATGTAAGTGTATACTGTGTACCAGGACAAACAGATGAGCATAATTTTGATACTCGGAAGGAATTATGATATCAAAATTGTGGTTTTGTCAATTCTAAATATATTATAGAATCTAGTCTATTTACAATATAAATTCCCTGACTTTAAAACTATTTTAGCTTATTAATAAACGGTATTTATCATTTCTTTACCAGCAAATCCAGCCTGTGCCAAGGAGATGTTGTCGTTATTCTCAAGAATAACTCTCTTGCCATTACCGACAATCCTGTTATTAACAAAGGTACCATTGTGGCTAGTATCTTCAAGGTATACAACAAAGTCTCCCAAACCTTCGTTAAAGTTCTCTTTTATTATTTTAAAGTGTTGTTTGCTAATAACACTACGGCGTTTAAAATTAAACACCTTTTCTCCGAGGCATATATCACAGTGAGTTGATCGTCCGAAGGTGTAAACATCTTCTGTCATTTCTATAATCATAGTTATGATTATTATGAACAAAAAATAACGAAAATGTAAAAAGACAGACAAATGGACACAGAGAAAGTTAATAAATTGCGAAAATTTGTCAACTCACCAATTTTACTCAGCGTTTCTGCGAGTGGGTATAATTTTCCCCAAATTCTACGAGACTTTTGCGAATGAGTTTCGGCCTCTTGGGGTTGAGACGGGGTTAATATATCCGCATCTTGTGTGTCGGGTAGACTGAGCGGCATTTGATCGTCGGCAGCCATATCGGTACGATTTACCGTATTTTATTAATACGCGTTGATAATTGAGCATTAAATAGATGAGATAAATTGAAAATGGGTTATCACTGAGTTCGAGAGAACTTAATTTGTATTTTAATTCACGACTAAACTGAAATTCGGAATGATTTTGTTTGTAGTTTGAAGTGTTATGGTTGACACGTGACTGACTGCGGCAGGCTTTCAGGTTAAATTATGTATTGTCACTTGTCCTGTCAACGGATTATCTATTTGACATTAGATTAGCAGATGAGGAAGATAATAACAATGTGGAAATGTGCGTTGTTGTTATTTCAGTATTTCTAATTCTTCTATTGTATCAATACATACTTTGTAAACTCGGGTGCGTGGTCGCAAGGGCGAATATAGCCGACTCTAACGTAACTACCATACTCCTGCGGATGTGACGCAATGTTTTGTTGATAGATAGAATGGTGTTCAACATTTTAAAGTTATTAGCTTTCGCGCCAGTTTTAAGAACGCTTCGATCATGGGTCGATGTGTTTATGTAGATCGTAAATTCACATCTTCTATTTCGCAATGTATACGCCTTTATTTAAGGCTGGTCTACAATGAGGCACGTTGTCGTTGTCATAAGACCTTGCTGTAACTTCACACACAGACGCGATAACAACAAATTACAAGAAAACTTGTGTGTCTGTTCGTGTGTGAAGTTAATGACAATTAAAAGGATACGACACGTATCTCATTCCATGTTGAGTGACTCTGGGAAATGATGTGATAGAGAAAGGATTCCTCACGAAGGAAACGATAGATGAAAGGAATTCCAAGATTTGAACAACAGATGATTGGATTCATTAATTATAAAAAAAATAATGACAATAAATTCGATTAAAAATAATTTATCATTTTTTATTATACATACATTATACACGCTTAATTACAAAACAAATTTCTAAATCATGCAATATCATTTCATTTTAAATCCAGTACCCCGTGATTGCAGAAATCCATTGCAAATAGGCCGAGACTTTCGTATAAACAGTTGGATATCCAGCAGGATTACATCCGTATGTCCAAGAGACAAATCCTGACATTGTTAGAGGAAAATTCGCGGATCTTGGAATGAACGGCCCTCCTTCATCACCTCGACAACCGCTTCTTTCAGCAAAACTGTCTTCATTAAGTTCTCCCTCGATATCTGTAACGTGTTTTTTTGCGAGCTGAAGATCATCGCCGGTCGTGATAGCACAAAACTGATATTCCCCATCGATGTTGAGGTCCCACGGCGCGTAAATTTGCCGGCAAACATCAACGTCTAATATAGTGACGTCAGCGCTCCGGAGGACATCCGGTTGTATTACAGTTTGCGAAACTTCACCCCAGCCCACAACGACCCCAGGCGTCCCAGTCGACGTTTGATCAGAAGAAGCGGTCGACAATTCGATAGGTTGAATTGTAGCGGAAAATTCAAACGGATGTTGTACCTGTGGTAGTCGAACGATGAATTGTATTTTTTTTCCCCCCTATTATCTTAATTTCTTTTTTCGTTTTACCTGGACTAAGGCGATGTCATGAATGAGAGAATCGTTCGGGTTGTAACCAGGGTGAATAATTATCTGACTTATGGTGTGGTGGACACCTCTTTGTCGCAAATTATTCGTCCCTGCGAGCCAATAGTAGCGTGAGACGTCCTCAACGGCGCTTAAGACAGTGATTGCAGTTCAAATTGTATAGTATAAATAACATATCTTGGATGTATGCATGTGACGACGACTATTGGACATAGAGAATTATTTCATACTTGCAGACTTCAGGGCCGGGGTAAAATGTACAGATGTAAAGATATGCGAGAAACAAGCTGTGTAAAAAAATGAAATGATGAAATTTATAGACTTAAATGGAAATCCAGGAGTCCGATTCTCGAATTCTAATTATTTTATTAAAGTTTTTTTTCTTTTAATATGCAACTGCAGACTCGCTATATAATTATACATGTAGAGATTGAACAATTGTTTAACACTTCTAAAATACTGTAATTAAAAAGTGATTAGCCTATTTCTGAAACTACTTAGATACTACGCGCACAGTTTTGGAATATATATTTAAATCACCGGCCCTGTTTACTTGAAGAAAAATTATACACGTGCATACACCGCAATTCTTCAAGCCGTATATATGTTAATAAAGGCGCTTACGACTGGAATGAAAAATAACCATTCGCTAATTCTAGAGTTTATTTGAAATCTCGATTCTTAGCCCTAGGGCATCACGCATCCTCTTATACAGAGCGGAACTATATTTATACTGATACTATACGTAGACACATGTCTGCATTAGTGTCTACAGGATAGAATATATATCCACATAATATATATTATCATGACACGTATAGGTAGGATAAGGGTCGTCAATTGCCGATCTGTATCTAAGGAAATTCGATCCCTATACATCCAAGATTTCTATTTTTGGGAAATTTTACTGAGATTTAAAATTATCTTTAGTGATTAATTCAGAGATTCTGTCCTTACAGCTCGTACTCTTAACCCTGTACACCCGCAATTATGCATACGTGTCTAGTATATTATACTCACTCTTCAACGCACCGAGCTGAGGTGATGACCCATGTCTCGGTGAGAATAGACCCAGCGCAATAATGTAGGTGATATACGTTTGCCCAAAGGGTCAATCCCAAGGACAAAGTAGATGGATATTCACCGAGGGTCGTCGATTGACCTTCAGCGATTCGCTGACTCGAAGAACTCGTTGTGGTAACTATAAAGCCGGTAAACTGTAGGATGAACAGCAGAATTATCACCGCAGCCGGTTGCACCGACGAAAAACGACTCCTAGCCACGGGGGACGTAATTGATCGCATCCCCATTTTATATGTTATGAGATATTCTGTATTATAACGATCCAAGAGCTATATATGTACACCTTGGTGCAGTATAATCTACTGAAGGTTCATACTGGCCTTCGGAGGCCGTAATGCGTGGATCACATTATCCTCCTCCCCCCAAAAAAAAAGAAAAATAAATAAACAACAATCCGTCAAATCTTATCGACGATTTAACCAATCGCATATCTCACCTAGTTGCTTCTCGACGTTTGAGAATCCCGTTTTGATAAATTACTGACTCTTATCTGTATACATATAATATAAAAATCGCAGTCCAATTTCAGACTGTACATACAACGATTTCTTTCTTTCAAATTGAAATGAATTATTTTTCATTATTTTTTAAAATTGGATAATTATAATCAATCAGTTTTAGTTTCCAAATATAATGTCGCATGGACTTTGAAAGATTTTCTCAAAGTATAATCACGGTCCGGATATTTGGCCAACCATTGAATCCACACAGGCAATGGCTATATGGTCGTTGTTTGGTTCCAGGAACCCTAAAAGTTCATATATAGTCGAAAGTAATACGGCAACCGGTTTTGGCTATCTTGGTGTGCCCCGGCGCGGGCGTTGCCCGTTTCCCAATTCAACCGCAAGTATGTATTCGCTGAAAGGACTGCTGCAGCTGCACCAGCACCAGCACCAGCACCCTGAACCTGCAGACTTTACAACCAATTCCAAGGAAACGTCGTGTGTATTTGCAAAGAAACTTGATACCTGCTATGGTCTACCTATACACCAGCTATTAATACATGTCTCGCATTTTTTTTTTTCAATTCATTTAATTATATATACACAATGTTAACATCGTCGTATGTTAAGCTTCTAAATTCTAGGATCTCTAATCACCCATTTGCCCCCCTCTCTGAGTGTGAAATGCATACAATGATCATTATTGATGTGAATTATATTCATACGGTTAACAAATGGCAAATAATTTCGCTATCAGTCTATCTTTTTATTCTTCATATACCTTCTCCTTCTATGAATAGGTATAATATCTCCGGTGACGACTACGTTGTTGCAGCTATATTATAATACAGTAATATCCTCGTTAGTCAAGCGAGAAAGGTATAAAGAAATCTTTACCTACTTACCTATTTTTGTAACAGAGAGTAATAATTGATGAGCCGCGACTTACTTTTAAAATTACGGAAAGGTGGTAGATGAACCGTGCAAAGCTGAAGAAATAAGAGACTGTAATAATAACTATACATATAGGTATGTATATATAAAGTGAAATTTATACTTGCGTTTTATATTATAATATCTTAAGAATAGTTATATACACTGCAAGCTAATGTATGTATATTTATCTAGTATGTATGTACAGATGATTAATAGATCAATTATTTCTATATCAACCAATATAATCATAATCGTTAATTAATACTATTTTATACTGTGAAGCACTGGGGCAATATCGCGAATGAATATTTCGTACGTATGTATACAAACTTACAGCAGCACACTATATAAATATATACATATATATATGTATGTATGTATATTGATGATATACAGCAATTGGCAAGCAATTTTTTGCAATCTCAACGGTAAAACGTTCACCGTGGCGTTTAATAGACTCAATTAAAATGTTGATCGGTAAGTTTATGTGGTATAATATAGGCAAAAGATTCAGATATAACCATGCCCATCGCACAGCATCGTATTGGGTATAACTATAATATAAGACATCTTCCTGAACTAGTTCATATTTTAAGAAAGTTACAAACCGCGCCATTAATCAAGCTCGTTAAAATCTCCTTAGGTATTATAAATATTTCCGAATTATTATAATATGTATATATATATATATATACGTTGTATGTTCGTATTATACATAAGTATATAGGTATATGTATATAGTTTAATTTATCTTTGGTAAAAATCTACAGCATGCTTCAACGTCCAACCGGCCGGCTAGGCTGTGGGAGGATCAGCATCTTGCAGGTATAAGGTATAGGTGTAGGTACTCGCTTGAATACGAGTTACTGCTTCATACAATATACATATATACATGTATATAACCATAATGCGTACGTGTCGCGCATGCATACGACTACAAACCCACACACACATACACACACACATACTCATGTAAAGAAATACAAGCATATATACATCGCGGTATAACCTGCAGCGTTTACCTTTGTTGCCTGTTGGAGAAAGCTGCGAGTTTGCTGTGAGGTGTGGCCATTGTCTCTGGTGTTCAGAGGACCGGCTTTTTTTCCAAAAATGAAAAAAGAAAAAAAAAAAAAAAGAAAAAATAGGAATATAAAAGCCATGACAAAATTGACATTCTCTACTTCTAACATACGTTTCTACACATCCTAATCACAATTATGAATAAAATGAACAGTCAATAAACTCGAGGTAACATAACTGACTATACTATATGGCCGGTATATCACACTTCAGGTACTATGATGGTGATGGATTCTATCTGTACGATCCTCGATTCTTTAGTTAAACTCGAGTATAAATGATACGATTTAAATTCAGTGAAAATTGTAGACGCGTGATGATCAGTTGTCCAATTCTATGTATAACACACATGCAGTTTTATACCTCTCGATATATTCCCTCTGCACTTTGCCTCGAACAGTTAAAACTGAAAAGAGCGGGAGGACGTGGAGCTGGAACGGAGGGAGTGGTGAACCCCGGACACGTTGAACGAGAACCTATATTGCTAGTCGGGATATGGTCCTGGTCACGATCAGAGATAGACTTGCTCGCTCCCTCGTTGTATGCAGTCTAGTATTATTATTATCTCTTATAATATAATGTATCGTATTTATTATCAACTCTATATTATACTGTGTATATAAAATAAGACGAAATTTAACACGTTTAAGATAAAAGAGTATAAGATATCCTTCAATAACCGGAAAACCAGTTATATACTCAACGGACAACGGATAACGGTTAATCTATAAGTGAATTTGAATGGTCCGTCCCTCGGTGTATATACATGTAACTGGTATTGAAGCAACGGAGACTACCGTCTTTACAAGTCGATATATCATCAGAAGTATAACACACTTCGTAGTTCTTCGATCATACTGTATATATATATAGTTTAATCACTGTACCTGTGCGATCGTTATATGATGATATAAATGTCAATATATCGAGTATCTAGTCGTCGTTTTTTTTGTTTTTTTTTATCAAGTATGAAATTATATGAACGGTAAACTCGTACCAGGACCTAACGAGGGACTAACTAAGATACACCAACTTATAAGTACACATAACGGTTTGAACTGGAAATGAGGGATCAAGAATCAAGTGGTTGAATAATATGGAACGTGGAGAGCTAAGATGATGAATAATGAAGAATACATGGCTACGATCATGATCGTCATCGTTAAAATATTTCATTATTATTATAATGACGGAGAATTTAATGAAATTATTAAAATTTCTACCGGTGAATCATACGAGAAGATTTTTATTCAAGGCGAAGGATGAAATTTGAAAGATGAGGGTAAACCCGATATTTTTAACCGCGGTTTTCACCTCCTACTGGATTGCAGGTGTATCATCCGCCACTAGAACAGCTCATGTCGAATTATCTACAGAATATTTTCTCGTACCTGCAAGAATACCCGATCGTAATACCGGCGTTGCTAGCGTTGCTAGCGTCGTTAGCGTTCCGGGACCAAACCGGACGATATCCATCTTCAGGGGTGGACAACCGGCACGTAACGGAGCCCAACCTAACGGGCAAAATCTTTTACGTCAACAGCCCTGGGCTCTTCCTCTTGCTGCTCTAAGTGCTGCAGCTATGATATTCATGGCTGGTTTTGAGATATTTGTTTTACTAAAGGTACTTGAATTTTAATATTACCAAAATACCACATTCCATAAACTCGAAATTTAAGAGGATATATCAGCAATCATGATACATAAAAAAAATTTCCTGGTTTTGTTGACTTTCAACTTTTCCATCATTTTTTGTTTTCTTTTTTTTTTTTTATGATGTGGAGTTTTCTTTCCAGGGATTCATTATATACTTTATAGGGAGAGTAGTTGGCTGTATCAAAGCCCTGAATCTCGTATACATAGTTAATATATTATATTGCAGTTCTATTCAAATGAAATCGCGGTAAATTATATTGTAATCTGAATAGAGCGAGGGAAATAAGTAGAGCTTGCAAAACCGAATAAGGTACTATAATAATCGCTTTCCATTTTCAAGTATGCTGTTTGATATCTATTATACACATAGATATGTTGTTTTACATTTATACCATTTATCTACGTTTAACAGAACAATTAACACTGCTTAATTAAAAATACTATATATGCCTTTCCCTGTTTTTTTTTTTTTTCCCCTTTTGTTTTACGCACAGGCCCGAGCCGCAGTACCTAGTAGAAGACATTTGTTCCTTGGTCAGGTATTGCTACTGGGTTTATTCCTCCTTGCTGGACTCTCAGCGGCGCCTTCCCTGGCCCCAAATCCACTGTCCTGCGCCGCCCTGCGTCTTGTTGGACTTCCTGCGGCGCTTGTATTCGCCGCACTTTTGGTCAAGTGCGTTTTTCTTCTTTCGTTAAACAGCGGCGTTTATCTACCCGCGCCTTACCAGGTACGTCTATCATCTTCGTTTCAATGAAGATATTAATTATCTGCATCTTTTGTAAATTAATAAAATTTTTTATTCATTTCTCAGGCCTTGGTGCTAGTCTTCGCGGTTCTCGTTCAAGTCGCGATAATTGGTCAATGGTTTTACGGCAGCCCTCCATCCCCTAATCTAGATCCTGGTGTGCCAGGAACACCCGACGTTTTGAGACCCATAATGAATTTATCCCAATCTTCGGGCTTCTCATCATCGCCGAGTGATCATCTTCTCTGCTGTTGCAGTACTCCAGTCGGTCACTTAGTCGCATCCTTGGGGTACGCAGGTGTGCTTTTAATATCAGTCGGCGGTCTAGCGATCAGAGCTCGTGGACTGAGGGACAATAATGGCGAAGCAGCGTTTATAGGACTAGCTGTTGGGGCTTCACTTCCAGTATGGGTATCCGGTGGTGTTGGTGCTCTCACTGCTCCTGAAGAAGATCGTGAAGCTTGGTTGGCCTATGGTCTCCTTGCCACTTCACTTCTAGTATTTCTTCTGATGTTTTTACCCAAAGGAAGACAACTGGCTGCCCTTGGAAGGGAAAACGCTGTTACTGTATCTCGCCGTGATCGTGGTGATGATAGGGATGACGGTCTCAGCTCACTTCCGGCTAGCGGATATTCGCCTTCATTTTTTCACTTCAAACCACCCAATGATACGCTTGAATCTAAAATGCCCTGTCATCAGAGCACCGGTGAGTGTATTTCTTCAAAAATGAACGACTGGAGATTTATGGAAAGAGAGAGAGAGAGAGAGAGAGAAATCGTGAAGACAAATTATTTTTGCTTTTATTCTTAAATTGCAGATCGTGTTGCATTGGTGTCTTCGGGAATCCCGAACTGCAATGCGTGTAGATGCAGTACTAATCCACTCTATCCCGAAGGTATATTTATCATTGCATTTCTTTACTTTATGTTAAGCGTTTTAAAAAATTTAATATTGAAATACGCGTGTGTAGTACCACCTCGCTTTATGTACCCTATTCATATTCATTGTGACACGTGGTTACAAGGTGATCGCCAAACCATGAACTCATTCATATAATGATTGTGCAGATGAAAGATTATGAACAGGAAGTGAGCATTTTGGAGGGGCATAAGCCGTGCATACCGCTATACTAGGTATAAGCGTATTACACATCGTGTGGAATTCCATAATATAGCGATAAACAAGATATTTGTACATACGAATGTGTGTTAGCATATTAATGATCTCTCAAATACTTGAATATGTTTTTTTTCTATAGACATGCGTTCACCGGTTGAGACTTTCGTCCTACCACCGGGGATGTATCTCAGGCCAGAAGAGGCAGGAAATTTATATACAACTTTATCGGCAAATCCAAATGTGTTTTTTCAAAGGGCTGCTCACCCTGGCATGATGTATTGACAGAAATATATACCTATGTGTATATTATGATTTTCAAAGTGATTATTTAAGTTACTTGGATATAGTGATAAAGGCATTGAAACAAATCTACTTAATGCCCCAGATATTATTTACGGGAAACAATTTTCACATTAATAAAGAACTCTATCAGTGTCTACTGTGTAGGCAATAGGCGTGATGACAGTGAAGTATACGTGTAATTAGATGAACTAAGAATATCGAATAGATTTCAGATTAATAAGCTCTCTTATAGTATAATTGATAGATTGTAATCAGTGCTGTATTATAATTTATACATCAATATCATAAAGCATGTATATTGTATAGATATAACATGTATAATGTATACGTTGATTAAGATCTACACGTAGTAGTACGATAAGACAAACATGTTACAAATAAAAACATACTACAGTATCGAGAAATATTCGTTACAGAATGTGTGTTTGTGTATTTATTTGAAATTTTATTCCCCCGCGAAGACAGTTTTCAAATTTCGAATTATACTATTTTAAATATGCAACCAATGAACTGTTTTGGTTCGTCTAACTACATGCATCGCGTCGAAGTGGGGGAATCCCAGATATCTCACCATCTTAAAACTCTCTTCATACTCCATGGTTGCATACAATCGACAATGACAAGCAGCATGGCGTGCGTGACGTAGTCGCATATAAATCTGTCGTATAAACTGTGTTTATAGTGCGGTAAAATAACAACCCGTAAATACATAATGATAATTTTAGACGTTCATATATTAGGATTAAATAATTTTCAAAGAAATGTTACAACATGAGGTAAACCGTAAAAGATCAATTTGAATAGACCTAGTTTACAGTCCTATCAAACCGTGATATTCTAACCTGGTTTCACCGCTGGCTACCATCGCGACGAATTCCATAACAAATAATAACAATCATAATAATAAGAGTATCAAAGAATTGTTGTTATTATCATTATCATAATCATCACAGAGTTGTAAATTCCTGTAATACAACTATTGCAAACACGTGGAGAAAGTCAGTTTAATAAATCGACCCGTCAATCAAGGACACAACAGACTCAACCATGGCTGACAACAAACTGAGGTATGTAACAGTCGATAACAAGTCTTTAAAAAAACAAAAATTAACTGTAATTAATTGATTAACATATAGATATTTATTTATACGCTATAATAAAATTTTTTTTACTGTTAGCTTCTATTTTGTTACTTGGAACGTCGCGACTAGATACCCTGAACAAGATCTACACCAAATGTTGGGTCTTGGACATAATGAGGCAGATAAATTACCAGATTTTTATGTCATTGGGTGAGTTTTTATGCAAGGTATATGTGACATGTGTATTTTAGTGTCACAAACAAAGTAGAACACTCACAAGCTCTTCATTACACATTTAATAACTTTCTAACTAGGTTGACCAATCCTGAGAAAAAATAATAAAAAATAAAAAATTTCTGCAATCCAATTATACCTAAAGTCATAAAAATACCTACCTACTTAATGTAAAATGCAATATTTTCTCATCAGTTTACAGGAGGTCAAGTCACAGCCCCAGAACATTGTGATGGGTATGTTCACTGATGATCCTTGGACTAAATCGTTTAGGTAATAATTATGCAAGATAAAAATTATATCAAACAATTTTAGGACCAAGTACTTTGCCAGGAAAGAAAACAGTGTAATGAAAATCAATCGATTCTTGTTTCATAATCAAAATTAAGTTTTCAGCTATTAAGCTCTAACTGATGATGAAAATATAATGATACAAATTATAGGGAGACGCTTAAGGATCATGACTATGTGAAAACACGGACCCAACGCTTGCAGGGTCTGGTTCTGAACGTATTTTGCAAACGGGAACATTTGACACATTTAAGACTGATAGAAGCGCAATATACAAGAACAGGTTTTGGAGGAATGTGGGTGAGTAGTGGCTAGCTAGTCACAAGAGTAGAAAAAGACAATTGTAAAACTTGAAGAATAGCAAATAAAAAGAGATAAGATAATACGAGATAAAACTTTACAAAAGTATTCATTTTTCAGGGCAACAAAGGTGCTGTTAGTGTAAGACTAAACATTTATGGGGTCAGTGTTTGCATTGTCAACTCACACCTCACACCCCATGATCATTTACTTGCAGAAAGGGTTTCAGACTATAACGTAATATTGAAAGAACATTCCTTTACTACTACAGACACAGCTAATATACTTTATCACGAGTAAGTGATTAAATAAATTGGTAACACAATTTATGTGATTTAAAGAAGATTAAAACCGGATACTAACGCTTTATTATCTTTAAAAAAGAGATATATCACAGATATGAGAATCTTTCGTACTCTAATCGGCATTTTCAATCAATAATATCGATTTTCTTGATCTAACTTCTTTCCTCAATTAATTTCTACTCTGTTTCCTAAATTTTTAATCCATTTTATAAATTTTTGATTTGTTTTTTATCAACTAGCCAATCGAAAGTCTTCAAATCATTTTCTTGAATTCTTACAGCTACGTATTTTGGATAGGAGATTTAAATTTCCGTTTAAACGGTGCAGATCTATCCGCTGAGGACATTGATTTACTAGTAAAAAAGAATCAGCTTGATCTCCTGCTGGACAGGGATCAGTTAAGAGCTGTAATGTGTAGCGGACAAGCTTTCAGTGAACTGATTGAAAACGACGTTAAGTTTCCACCGACCTATAAATACGAATTTGCCTCTCAACAATTCGATTACAAGTACGTTTAGATCCAATTAACGTCTCATTAATTTAATTAATTAACTAATTCATAAGCTCAATGAACAATTCCTTATTTCCATTGTAAATCGCAGGCGCCGACCTTCTTGGACAGACAGAATATTGTACAAAGTTAATTCCGACGTTTACGAAGGGATAAAATTAAAAGCAATTCAATCCACCTACACAAGTCACCCAAGCTACGTGCAATCTGACCACAAGCCAGTGACCGGAGAGTTTGATATCACGGTATAGTTTATTTCTTGTTTCCAAGGCATGGAGACTATGATAAGTAACTCAACTTTAGAATTTGAATCTCCAAATGCCGAATTTTCGAGACCGTAGAAAAAGAACATAATATTCAGTTCTTCAAAGATCTCCTTATTACCACCTTTTTGTTCTTTTACAGGTACGGAGAGACTACGAAGATCACGGTGTAACTTTCCAGCCCATAACCGAGTGGTTTGTCGACGAGGAGAACTCAGTGTCTTACAAACTATCAGGAAACATAGGATCAGTTAGCGGGGATTGGATCGGTTTATTCAAACAGGGTTTTTCGAGTCTAGATGAATACATAGTCTATGAGTACGTTGGTCGAGGTGAGGAAAGTTCCAATCATGAAGTTTATACTTCTGCGTATATAATCTTACCAAAATAAACTATATTCCAGGAAAAGCAGCAGCCCCAATGGAACAGCAGTTAGACTCTCTAACAGATCGTATCTACTTTAGCTACTCTGCACTTCAAGCTCCTGGAATGTATCAGCTTGTCTACGTTAATCAAAACGGAAATACAGTTGGTATTTTAGGAGTGAGTCCGCCGTTCCCTGGATATCGGAGGCTTACATCGACCGTAACATGACTCTCGTTGTTTAGATTGTTGAAAATTTTGACTGATATTTGTTCATTGATTATTTTCAACAACGATTTAGTATTACATAATAGATCTCGGGTTTAAAGGAACATAAAAGAGGGTTTGTTTGGCTGTCGGGTAGTTTAACGATTTTTATAAAATTAGAAAAATTGCATAAAGGATTTGTGGCTTTTTAAAAACCTTACCATTTTCTATGATAAAAAGGTACTTGGAGCTTATTACATGACTTCAAACTATTTCCTATAATAAATATTTTTAATCGTACTTCGCTTCAAGTTCTATTGTCGAGAGGTGAATAGATGCGTATTACTTATTAGTCTGTTAGGTACTATGAGAGGGGAAACATGCCTTGCTGATGATTCGGAGTCAAATAACTATAAGGATCTCTATTTGTCTGTAATTTAAGCCCCTGAAAGGCTCTAATCAGCAGAGAACAAACAACCTCTGACTATTTAGGAAGTTTTTAGGCTGCAATTTACTTTTGGTACCTGGTTTAGCGCTTACACAGGAACTTCGGTAAGTGCATGAAGGATCAAAACACGTCGAACAAAATGAAAGTACGTTATGTATTTTATTATTAATTAATGTACATATGCACTTCCGGGGGGCCTTCAACAGGTATAGGAATAAAATAAATAATGTAAAAAAACTTACGTATTGTATGATATAATGATTACACATAATATTCCATTAGTAATAATTAATAGATAGGTATATGTATATTATTCGCGATTATATTTGTTGGTGAAATTGATAATAGTTTATTTTTTAGTCTATGAAAATAATGATGGCCATGAGATTTACGGGTTGAATAATTCAATAGCCTACCTCGCCTTCATCGACAGGGTAAATAAATCAGGTTTTCATTAGAAAAATGAACAACAAATTTATAAACATTTTTTGAATTCATTACAATACTTAATCGTTACTATTATTATTATGACTGGGATGTTTTTATGAAGTTATTTGGTATCTAAAAATTTCGGCCTTTCTGTTAGGTGAGTAGGTAGGTATATATAGGAAAGACCACGATCGTAAAATGTTGAGAGAGAGAAAAATAATTAAATTATGAAAATATACACGATATTTATATATATTTTCATACAATTCGTTGTTATTGTAAATTAATTATCAGTTATAATGATGATAAACACTAATGATACTAAAAATTAGGCAATAGTAATAATAATAAGGAAAAGGTAAAAGCACAAGATTATTTTACGCGTGAAAACAAAATAATTAAATAATTTTTTTTTTTTTTTTTTAAATAAAAATAAATAAAAGTTTTCAAATTATGACAAATACGCGATATTGGTATTTTTATAATAATTCTATTTCTTTATAAACAAAATGTATGAAAAATATATTTGAACACAAAAACAAGAAACAAAAAAAAAAAACAAGTAATGTTATTTTCTAGCATATTTAATACTATACATGTGCAACAAATACTAAATTATCTGTGAGGAATTCTAGTTCAACTCGACCAGGCTCAGGATCCTCAAGTGTCCCGTTATTTTTAGTTTGTTTTTTCTATACGTAATGCTAGTTGAACTATACCACACCACGATATTTTTTCAGATTCTTCCGGATAAAGTTATCACGGTTATGAATTCTACGAATACTGATTTTCTTTATTTTCCCATTGCACGTTTTTCTTTCTAAAGACTCTAACTCCAAAATCCTATAGAAAATTATTACATAACAAACTTCGCATATTTTGAGATGAATAATCTGCCTTAAAAATCTTTGGACTCAATTAATTCTTCTGAAAAAATTATATAAAATCCCGGTAATTATTTATTTTATTATTATCATTATTATAATTTTTTTTTTATATTTATTTTTCAAATAAAATATTTATCACCAATTTCTATTCACGGATTCAATTTTTAATTTTCGCAACATACCAACTTGTAAGAAAATTTCAAATTATTGTTGAGTTGAGCTGGAATTTTCCCCCTGTAATAATAAATCTTAAATGAAATAATTAGGAACAAAGTAATGCACAGATGATATTTGCTTAATTAAATTAGATTCTGTGGTATGTACATGTATGTGTAATAACATATAATATATTATATTATAAATCGAGTTATAAAAATTTGATAAATATGTATACAAAAAAAAACAACAAAGGAAAAAAAAAAAAAACCAAAAAAACAAACGTTGCATCTGATTGCTTAAACTTTTTCCATAGTTTCATAGTTTAGAATTGAATTCTTTAAAATAGAATCTATAATATATGTATAGTGGAAGTTTTACTGTGACTGGTTCAAAACATGAAAAGCTAAATAAATAAATAGACGATTTTAAATAGTGAAATATGTTTCTTCTTCTTCTTCTTGTTCTTCTTCTTCTACTTTTTATTATATCTCTTTCTCTATTTTTTTCTTATAAAAAAACAAAATAAAAATAAATTAAATTAAAATAAAATTAACCGCTTTATCAATGCTGCTCCTACGCACATCGGTCAAATATTTCAATATACATAATATAAAGTACGTATAAAAATAAAAATAAAATTTGAAATAATAATGTGACTCTTGTTAATTCTTTCGACTGCTTCTTATACCTATGCATAATATAGGTGTGTGCGTAATACGTCGTAATATACGTAAACCGTACGTCGACACAAGGACGCGGGCAAGTTATAAATATAAACGGGAGACATTTGAATCTAGCTAAATGTCACGAGTCCGATTAAAACCTCGTCATAGTTAAAACGATCGTTAATCTTTGGTTCGTTATTAGAATATATATTAAATGAAGAAAAAAAAGCTTGTTCGTTGCCCATTATTTTTTTTTTTTTTTTTCTACTCATTTTCTTAATTCTTTATAGATCGTAAATAACTAATTTAGACACTATGAAGTCTGGTCATTATTCTTAAGGCACCTTTTCTATATTCATAGGTACGCATATAAGATAAGTACCTATTATTGTGCAGATAAATACTATTCGAGTGATGGTGAACACTTAGAAATTGTTAAGTAAATATATGCTAAACGCTTTTTCCATCTCCATCAATATATAGGAGCATAAATAATACATATTGTACAATATGCATAATAATTTAACAAGATGAATATGCAGTATACATATATAATAATATACATCGTGAAAAAAGTAAATACTGCAAACATGTTGAGTTGACAATTTTTGAATTCCCAATTAGGTCTTGAGAAAACAAAAAAACAAAAGCTAAATACTTAAAAGCACGCAATAATTTGAATCTAGTTAAGTACCTGGAACAAATAAGAGTCCCAAAGGTTTCTAAAATCGAATATCGTTAAATCCTGAAAGCCTAAAGATGTATTGTAATACTACGATTCAATATAAAAAAAAAAAGATAATAACGATCTACGATTATTATCTTATTGTTAGTTTCGCATTTTCTATACAATTCCGCGATATCTTAACATTAAAATATAATCTACTGATTCAATCTTCGAGATGTTAAGGAAGTGTTATGATTAGATACCGGAAGTAAAGTCATTTCGGTAATCCCCTCATTATCCGCGTTTTCTCTTGACTCTGACCCTATCAATTCCTTTATCCTACGCCATACGAAACGTCTGGCAGGTATTCTCAATACAAATAGTCCGAAGACTAAAACGCCTTCAAGAGCATTAACAAAGTCGAATATCGACCATGCGAGGAGATCACTTTCCGTTAATACGGATACCAGTTCCATCGACCAGTTTACTCCCATTATTATAGAAAGCACTAATGTTACGACAAAACGGAGCCTCAATTCTCTGAAAACTTTTCGATCCTCCCGATCAGATTCCTCGTTACGAGCTAATCGTATTAGGTCCAAACTTCGCTGGGTTCTTGCCATTTTTACCCCCGTTATTATGAAGACAATCGTATTTCCGAGTACAAGGAGTCCCACGGGACCGTAGAAATATGAGAGAGTCGATTTGTCCACTGAAATTATTATATCTTATCAATTTTAGATTAAAAAAAAAAAATATATATATATATATATTATATATATTTAACTGACACACGATTTGTGTTAGATAAAATATATAGGTGAGGTTCGTTTATCTGTGAGATGATTATACATATGTATAGATATATAACAGAAAATTCTTAAGTTATAAAGCTAAATTGAAAGATTGACTGTTTTAATCAATCGATCGATTAATTAATAAATATATATATATATATACCTATATATATTATACTTACGTCCGAACCAGCAGCTGGGTAAATCCTCGCCTGACCTTTTAACGTAAGTCCAGGGTATTATTGGTTGAAGATTTTTTACCAATGTTACGATAATCATAATTCCAGGTAATCCCCATCCCCATAATGAATAATAGAAAAATGTACGACTTGCGTTAGGTCTGCCTTGTCTAATCGCTGAACCCATTATTCCGTACCATTTAAACAAACGCCACATTTCTATTGTCATAACGTTAAGCCAAACGAAGCATGCGACGAAGGAAAACTCTATGACAAATGCTAAAAAAAATAAAATGAAAACATAAATATGATAATTCGCATTAGTTTATACATAATTAAAAAACAAAAGAATATATAATAAACGTTCAGTGACTTACCTATGTTATTGCAGCTACGATCATTGAACAAATGTCCACCAAGTTGAAGTATGGCTAAAGCAAGAAACGCGACTGCGAGACATCCTGAGTAACAGCAAAGAGCTAATCCATAGATATCACGTAACTGATGTGTTATTGAATACGCGACGATAGTTGCGAGTAGAAAAGGCACTGAGGTCAAAAGACCAACGGCGTAAAATGCGAGCCGGGTATCGGCCGTGACAACCTTCAGTTCTGAAACGTAATGTAAAACGATTTCATAGTGAATACATGGTATACGTTAAATCGATGTAAAATTCCGGATAGACATTCACATAACCTATCTGCAACCACTTAGTTGTGGTTTACCGGTCTTCAGGCGCCGGGTGGATCAGGTTGATGATATACGATATACTAACCTGGTTGGTAACACGTCAGTACTGTGACATTCAACCCGGGTACAAATTCCATGCAGTAATCGCGTCCCGGTGACAACATTTTCGTGTCACCCTTAGGGGTGAATACACTGCCGTTAGCCAACAGGTAAAATTCATCAACGTCCACATTTGGCTCCAGTGCAAATCTAAGGTATAAAAATCATGTGGTAAAAAAGATTATTCATAAATGTCTCGACTATCAGTAAACATTTTAATGTATGACAGTCAACATGAAACCTGTCTCTAACTTTTGAACAAATTTACAATTCAATATGCATGAATAGAAGTCCACGACTAACTGCACTTGCAAATCTTATTGTTAGTGTAAATAACGCGTTCAATAGAATTCTTCGTCTTTTATATTATAGGTATGTGTATGTATTCACGGCTACTTGGTAAAGTCGTATTTGTATTAATTCTTCACAACGAGTTGAACAAGTTTAACAATAAATTTTGTACTCGATGTTATACTGTATAAACACATTTATATGTATAAATGTCCACAATGAATATGAATGCTGTGCATCACTATGGGTGTTTTTCGTATTAGCTACTGGTCGATTGTGTCTTTTATTTTATCTGATAAATTCGAATTGAAAAAACAAGGTGCTAGATCAAATATAAGTAGGTATAGATTTGCATATATGTCAAACAAGTCAGATTATTTTTTTCATTCATTCTTTTTTTTTTTTATTTTTTTTAGTCTATAATATCGCGAAAGAATGTAGTACCAGTGTAGGCAGATAATATACTGTTACATTGCCACACACGGATATCGCGGTAACCATGTCCTCTAAAAGAAATTCGTTGAATCGTAAATTGACCCTAATATTAAGTTACCAAAAAAGTCACCGTATCATATCCTCGATAATTCATTCGAATATTTTATATAACAATTTGTGTTATACTAACGATCCATGTTTGCAAGGATTGCCCACCACAGCGAAAAACTGAGATTGTTGGATACCAGGCCTCAGCATTCCAGTCTTATTAAATGGACTGAAATTTGGTGAAAATTTGAACCTCTCGTTGGGCAATGGATCTCTGCATTGACTACCGGTTCCATTAACTTCCTCAAAATACTCAGGACGTATTACCTGACCAATTGGACAGCATTTTCCCACTACAGACCATGTTGAGTTATAAAGTGAACCGATTCGGCCGATATCATCACCGAAAGTTGCCTGCGAAATATCGAAAGAATATGATAATATATAAACAAAAAGTAAATACATGAGATTTTTTAATTATTTCATTAATAATTATCGCAGTTGTTAATTTCACAGAGAGTTTAGAACCTGGAATTTTAGTATACGATACAAGCGGTATAGGTATAATTCTAAATTCATTTTAGATAAGGTATATCGATTGAGTAAACATTAGCCTTTACGATATAATACTTTATGGACAGTTGTGAGAAGATATATGTGTAAGAGTATAATATATAAGTTCGTTATACGCCGTATAGATAATGTCAATTGTATACGCGGTGTCGTTGCAATTTTTCAACAATTTAAATGTATAAATTTTATCGAGAAATAACGAGTTCTTACTTCACGGGTAAAATTATATAGTAAATTAGCCTAAAATCGATGCCGTTTGTTATACAGTTTTCTCGTCCTGCTACAGCAGGCACTTGTTTTATAGTTAAACCTCGGTCGATCGACCGCGTGGTTGCTTATGCCTTAACCTTCTACAAATCGTGATCATGTTTTTCCTCATATTACATGTTACCGTACAACTCCGCGACCACAACTTTGACATTTAGAATTAGGTTTTAAATTATTGTATAGTAAATAATTGAATGAATAAAACCAAAGGAAGGAACTCGACTCAGTCATGGTCAAAAAATACTTCAGACTTATAACAGCGGAGCAATTATTATCGAAATCTTACGATACTGCAATAAATTCGAAATATATAATCCCAAACGTCGAGGATGTATAATTTTTAAGTAGAAAAAAAACTCTCGTTAAAATCAGCAAGCATTTAGTTATCCATAACTTTATTTTAATCTTTTTTTTTCTACTTACCAATTCCACTGATTGAATGACAGGGTCAGCTGCAAAGGCGTTGCCCAATATTACGTTCGTGGTAAAATACACGAAACTAATTAACTCAAATTTAATCATCATTTTTTTTCCCTTTAATAAGTACATTATTAGACACGTATTGTCAATACACTTTTAATGTTTATTCTCGATGGATACAACGCGATTATTATATTCGGAGTTAGCGTGGTAGCTAAATGCAGTCTTTTAACTATTAAAACACTTTACCATGACGTTAAAATTCATTATTTATGAATAAAACTGACGACTATAGAATTATACAACAACATTTATTCAGAGTTTTGTTTTTATATTTTTATGACAAACTACTTGCCGTAGGTTTCCTTTTTCTTTTTTTTTTTTTTTTTGTCACATCCACCTAATATCGTAATTTATATAATATATCTTCATTTCAATGGAAGGTAAGAGAGTTATCAAGGCCGAAACAATCGCCTGTTTAGATTTTCACACAGTTCTCAAACTCAATCGCAATTTAAATACATAAATTATATAGTATGTCTCATTTATCAAACGGGTTTTCCCGCGAGTATTTGCTTCTTCAAATTATATATATATATATATACAATATATATAGAGTTATCATAGATTCATGTTCTCTTCCGTATCGCAAAGTCATAAACGATAAATAAAGTTTATTAAATAAACTTTTTTCTATTTTTATCAAACTATTATATAGTTTATTTGTATGACTCTTCTTTTATCATCATATAGCATGTGCTTCTATATACCACATTGCGTTTTTCTTATCAATTCAATGATCGGTTATACATACATAAAGCATGTATCGTTCTCCACGCGTTTTTTCAATTTTTTCAAGCAAAAACAAAAAAAAAAAATTAATGAATAGAAAGAAAAAAAAGAGATTCTTTCACTCTCGTTATTTATTATTATAGTCTCTCCATTCAGTATATATATATATCACTTTCGTTTATCGTAAAAAAAATATACTCCGTGTGATATAGCTGATTTAAAAATAATTCTTTCTTTCTCTTATAATAAATAATTTAAAAAAAAAAAAAACAACAAAAAAAAAATAATAAAACAACTGACTGCAATTAGAATCACGCAAGATGATCGTCCGGTGTCTCGAACCAAACTGAACAGACCAACGGCGCCAGACTCGACCGTGTCCGTTTCGTATATACGTACGTACGTACATACAAGTTTTGTCTTTACCCCTTCTCTGCATGGTCACAACCGCCCACATGGACACACACATCTTAATAGGCGCGAGAAACATACCCTGATTACATGCACTCGTGTATACCTATACAGATCTGACCACGCGTGTACTCGTCAATCTATATATGTATTTACTATACATATATACCTATATATACTATATATATATATATATGTATAACGAGTGAACGATTATCTCAAGATAGATTATTATATACCACAATTATTTTATATCAACCAAAAAGTTGTAATCCGAGTGATAAGTAAAGTGCAGTAGCTATTCATCTCTGTTAACATACGATATACTTACTAATCCTACAAATTCTATGATAATACGGTCATCATCAAATTCATAACGGTATAAATATAAATTATATGTCTTGATAGGCCACATATGTGGACTAACCAATAACCGGCTTTATAATCTCTTCGTATTTAGGTGTTGAATTAGGAAATCGATTTTCATATCGTTAAATTATCTGAGATATTATAAGGTGTAAATTATATCTGTGAATTCCTATATACGCCTTGTGTACATACTGTTTGATTAGTATTAAAATACCAAGCTGGTGAGAGTGCGCGGATATATTCCCTGCAGCTCGGGGAATACCCGAATTTTATATGAATGCAAATTTTTATAGGCAATTGCTATGTCGTAGTTCGAATCGTATGATTGTCAGTGATCGTTTAGTTATTGCTTGTGAGTTGCAGCAACAAGGGAACGTTGGAATAGGTATTATAGGTAAATGAAAATATGTATATATATATATACTATACGTAGATATTTAACGGCGAATTTTTATCCGGCTGACGAACGACGACGTTTTGTTAGTTCCGAGAATAACAAACGATCAGCCTAAAAACGTCTAGGTGCAAAACCGCGAACCCCAATAGTTACGCAATATATCGCGTGACGTATATTCAGCTATAACTAAAACGCCCACACAGTATTATTCAAAAGCTTGAATATATGTGTAGAATAGTTTTTACGCGAAACGAGATCGGTATGTCGATTAGCGTGATTAGGAAATAGAGTAGAAACGGAGTCATCGCGTTATTTGATAACGTAGTTGAGTATTTCTGAAAAAAAAAAAAAAAAATAATATATATACTCTTCCAAGTTTCATTATAATTCTTTTGAAATTAATAATCCGATAATATTATTTTCTTCTTTAAATCGATCGTGTTATTAAGGGAAATCGTTAATACAATTTGACAATATCCTATTGCAGTTCTAGGAACTATTCAAGACCCAAAAGTCAAGTAGAATACGAGTAAACGGCCTTCTCGATCTCACCTGTAAAGTAGACTGTGCGAACGCGATTTAAGTGGCTTTCAAAAGCTAATTTCGTCACAGAGTACGATATACAAGTGTAAGTATAGGTTTCTCGGATACCCGTGCAGAAATACTTTCGGGGAATCCCCATCATGAGTCCCATTATTCACGGTCGTTATCTATGTGCGAGGACCTTCGCGGCTTAATGACTATAACACGACGTTACGTACAATCGGGGATGGACGTAATTTTTACAGATAAACGTTAAACATCGCTATTTTTAACATTAACAGTAACGATTTCATTCGATTCAATTAATTATGTGACAAGTAATGCAAGTATAAAGCATCATATCGTTTCGACGTAATCTATACGTGACATTAGTTTTATGAGAACTAATGATCTTGGAACGATATCCGTCTATCATAATTCTGTCAGTGTACAATATGTAGAGTTCAATTGTATTGCTCTTTCGGTAATTAAAGTCTTATATAGAAATCCTTGTTCATCATAATTCCGAAAATTATTTATACAGTCTGAAATGTATACCCACGTAGTCTGAGATAATTATTCAGAAAGAAATTAGCAATCTTTTAGACCGCGGACTACCACCGCAGGAATTCAATTTTCCATGGAATGAGCAGCTGCGTAGTCCTGATTAATTCGGCATTTATGAATCAACTGACCTCTTTGAAGATATAGTATTAAGTAGAATTTGTTATAACTAACGGAAATAGACCTCCGTCGAGTCATGAATAGTCGATATATCGTCGACACACCCACCCTTGGATATAATTCGAAGAAATCTGTACCTACTCTATTAGCGTCATTTTTATTTACCAAATGATTTCTTCGTGGGTAGTTCCCTGCATAGCCAACAGACGTGAATACGTACGTAATATGTATGTATGTCAGTATAACTTTATACGTATACTCATTCCCATGGATTGTTCGCCAATAACTTTAATCGTGCGCAACAAGTTATCAGTAAAGACGCGTATTTTTTGTCATTCAATTTTTTTTTTTTTTTTTGTGGATACATATTTACGATGAAATAAGTAAATAATATAGTTCCGTGTAATATCGTGGGTTTCAATGTTGTTATAGTTAGTTTGTTAGTTATTTAGTTGATATCGATTCCAACTGTGTACACAACAAATTCACTCACAAGGCTTGGCTGAGTTTACTTTTTTTTATATCTATTTAGCGAATACGCGTACTATATCGTCTTATCACATACTCATAAATATATATATATATATATGCATACACGTATTTTGAAGCATAAATAATTGTAATTTATACAGATTGTCGTAAATTGTTATACAATGTGTTTTTGCCACATAATATTACGCTCTGATCCGTGTAGATATTATAATTGACGATATCGATCATATTATAATTCTAATAAAAATAGGGTGAATATATTTCGAAATTTAAAAAAAGATATCAAAAAATGTTTCATATAAAATTTGTCGAATTCGAAGGTGGGAAAACACCTGCCGAGGTCAATCGATAGGTAACTCGGATATTTTTTTTTTTAAATAGATCGCTGTACATTTTTTACTTTGAAATTTGGACCAAAGTCATTTTGAATTGGAATTTATAATTCAAAAAAAAAAAAAATAAGGATCTATTTTTAAAAATAAAACCAAGTCGACCTCGATTAGACCTCGGCAAGTTCACCTGGTAAAAGTTCGTTCTATAGTCATATAATCTTTCCCGTTTTGAATTCTACAATTTTTCTATAAATCATTTTTTGATTATACACCTATTTTAGATTTCGATATTATCGCTCTGCAGCTCGATTAAAAACCAATCACCTTGTATACGATATATAAGTTTCTATATATGTATGTAAAAATCGCATGCTGCATTTTTTTAGAATGATTTATAATTATACTGATTTAGATAAACTTTTGATAATCAGTCTTGCGGCTACTTGACACGTTTTGTAAATTTAATTTACGTGAGTTTATTACAAAGATCAGACACGAATCCGTGATTATTTTTAGTACCATATACATACGTGTTATGCTCAACATGAATATTTTTTTAATTAAATGCATAAACTCGCGACGTACGTACATACATACGTAACCTCTTTGTCATCATCATGAACGAACCTAAATAACTAAAAAGTCTAAGATATCAAAATTCTAAAAAAATTAAACCACCCCCGATGTCTTGAATAGGTTTAGGGACTCTCTCCGGAATCGATATGTTGTGTAATAAACTCGCAGGGCTGTATATATGAATCTATCTATGTATAGTTATATAATTTCACGTACAGTATAAGTGATCATCGAAAAACATACATCATATGTTTTATAACGCGATTGGTAATAGAAAAAACTTACAAGAAAACACATAACTTTATACCACAACAACGGAGTTAACATCCATCGCCATGGGCTGAATATAGTATATCGTATTGATAAGCGTTATCTGAAATTTATCAAAAACTCACGGAGGAATTCAGTCGAACTTATACATATGTATATATGTACACACATATAGGTATATATATATATATTTATAGGTATAAAGTTATACTCTTATTATACCATATATACGTTTCGTTCATTCGTATCATGGCATATACAATACTATTCGTATTAATTATAAAATCTAATTTTATAGTTATAGCATTTATTGTGTACATGAAATAAATATATACTGCAGTCATGTATATATATCATATAATTTATAACTTATTATTATCGAACGTATAATACATTAGCATGTGTATAATACTGATCGAATGTCTATAGCTTTATACAGACTGACAGTAAGTATTGCACGAGTATTTCTATATATACATATATATGTATATAAGGTATAAAGTTATATTTTATTCAAACCTATTCGACTACGCGCGGACAAAGTACAGCTGCACATATGTTGATGCAGGTATTATATTCAATTTGAAATATATGTAGGATATAAAGAGACTGTATGCAGGTACATGTATACGTGATAAGGTTATCATCGATCTTTATGGTAAAAGAAAAAAAAAAAAAAAAAAAAAAAAATCGTTGTTTGATCATCGATGTATCGAAATTTTGTAAAACATGTTATAAGAGGTATAACGTATGTAACGTATAACGTATACATAGACGACTGCAAGTCTCTGATCTCTATAAATAGGTACACATACATAATTAATTATACCAAAGTGTGTCATTGGCACTCTCGTGCAATGACCAACCTCCAATCTTCACCTTTGCAACGCGCGGGTATCTAGAACAAAATATATACGTTTGTCACGTGTATGAGTCCTATGAGTATATACAATATATATATACCTGTATGTATAAAAGTAAATTCTTTAGTTCCCGCATAGGATTTTTTTTTTTTTTTTTTTTTTTTGACTTTTTTTTTTGACAAAATATACGAAAAATTTAAAAGCCACCCTTTCACTCGATGACTAAAGTAGGTATATAACCTGAAGCAGTGTAGCGGGTGTTACGACGCGCAAGCGTACGTCCTTTTTCCTAGCATTATAATGAACAAACGAAAGGACGCATGTACCTGATCACGGACTTGCGTACTTGGGTCTGTGCACTCGCATTTTGTATGTATGTATGTATGGGTAGAGTTGAATATGTTATATCCTATACAGAGAAAAGGTACGGTCTACGTCCTCGACTTAAGTCTGAGTTACATGTAACGATTGTAAAGAAAAGGGAGTTAAATTTTTAATTTTTTTGTATATTTTTTAAGTATCGAAGAATTTAAGAATCCCTTTTTTTCCATCTACTGCCATTACTCTTACTTCCCTATATCCGTCGTTATCTCTATCCAGACCCGATACCACCATAACCAATGTGTAAGTCGGGTTTGAGTATCGCAACGCGCGCGACTCTCGACGGATGGGCCGATTCGACTCGAGTCGAGACGTGTTTGTAGGCTAGAAGGTGCGCGGGGTTTAGAAGGGGGGGGTTGTGCGGGGGCAAGGCTCGGGCAGTAGCTCCCAGGCTGTGACGCGGCGCGCACCGCGACGCGATACTATACTAGCGTAAAATAAAGTAAATTAAAATAAAGTAATAAATAATGTAATAAATAATGTAATTTAATGTAAAGTAAATTGATGCATATTGTTCACGTAAGGACGAAAATTAAGAAAGGAAGGAAGGTCGTTGTGCACTAACTCTTCGTTCTTCGTTCTACTACTACTTCTTCTTCTTCTTCTTCTTCTTCTTCCTCTTCATCTTCTTCTCCTTCAACGATTTTAACCAGTTGCTGATGGTATTGGTTAATGGAACCTCCGATTAACCATGAATTTACGGATCCAGTATCGCTGCAGTGGTGTCTAATACATACATATAGATATTATAGTGACGCAAGGAACCGCGAGCGATCGAAGAGCCTGCTCCTTGTTTGTCAATCGTAGCTAAATAAAATAGTATTGGAAATGAGGTCTTTGACGAGGTCGTAAAGGTCGTTCATCCCCGCGCGTTATAAATTGATATAAAAGATATGCCGCGGATTGACCGTGGCTCGTCTAATCGCGAGCCAATTATCTACAGTCGGTCCAACCCCTCGTGTGCAGCAGTTCCAGGTTCACCGCGAAGTAAATCATGGTGTGGTCGAAGGTGCCGTACATCCGAAGAAACCATATCAGATTCTATTTGAGACTATGATCACCGATCTTGTGCTGGACGAGGCGATGGAACGAGTGGTGTCGCGGTCGGTGGTGCAGCGAGCAAATCTCGATTATTATTAAGACGACTGAAGGAGGTCGTCGTCGCCGGGAAGCGAGAACCCGTGGAGGAGGAGGAGGAGGAGGAGGTGGTGGCGGAGGAAGAGGAAGAGGAGGAGGAGGAAGAGGACGAGGGGGACGCGGAGGAGGATCGGTGCAACGCGTTTAATGGCGCGATGAGCGCGGCCCCCGCACGGGGCACAGCGGCCCAACGCCCGCGACGCCCGCACCACAAGCGGCACCGACGAGCCCCGGAACCCACCGAGCCACCGGACCCAGACGAACCCGAGGAAAAGCGACCTAAAGTCAACCCGATATTTCTTTGGGCCTCACAACAGGAACAGAGAATAGTAGAAGTAAGATGCGAGGATTACGACAAACGGAACAGGATAAAACTCACTAAGACCCCACAAGGATGGCGGTCGATACCTCGTACAACTGTTATTCCAACTACACCGGCTCCGAGTACCACTTCGGGCGATACTGGAACAACAACCGAGACGAGACACCGCCACCATCGGAGTCATCGTCACCATCACCGTCGACACCCGCAGCTTCATTCCACCGAAAGAACTACGGAGGAAGTTGATCTGCGTAGGTCAGGTGTGGACAGAAGGCTTCTACTACTTCAGCCGAGGGTTATTCTACAACAGTTAAGACCCTCCCAACTTCCGTCAGCCTCATCAGCGGCTTCGACTGACCGGGAGGACTCGCAACGAAATATAATGGGAATTTTAGACACCACCACTGCCTCGCCGGCCATCGCAGCAATGGCTGCTGATACTCCGACAGCAGATTTACCAGATTCTCCAAACCACTCGCGAGATCCACCTTCGGAATCACTTCCATCGCCTGGTATGGATGCCGAGGATTCAGACGCCGAAGATACGCGCACTGACGAATGGTCAACGAGTCTTGTTTCTCCCACGGCTACATCAGATTCACTTGAAACAAACGCGACTTCAAGTTCAAGGCTTCTTGACGCCTTGCGAAATACCCCGGGGTTATCAGTCTCAATTGCCGCATCAGCTACCGCAAACAATCCGGCTACCACTTCTTCAGTTGTTGAAAATTCCACAGAAAATGAAGAGTCCGTTCCTCCAGGCTCGCCTACAGGTTCTTGGCCCCAACGTTCATCGTCTGGTTTGCTCATATCAATTTCTGGAACGGAAGAACCAAAGTCACCCCAAATCGGGGGCGAACGTGCGCCAGTACCTGCACTGATGTCCGGTCTCTCCATCAGCATTCCTAGTTATAGATACAGGCCTCGAAGTGGAGGGACTCCTGTACCCTCACGAAAACTTAACCCTGACTCTCCCGAGAGTACCGGCTACCCAAAAGTCGAGGCCGAGGACCTTGACGACTCCAGATCCCAGGGTACAGTCGTTCAAGCTTCACCACAGCCGAGTGGAATACCCTGTTCACCGGCTGCCGGTGGTCGGCCAGCGTCTGCCTATCTGGAACGGCTCTTACCAAGTCCTCCATGTTCTGTCACATGCTCTGAAGATGCGAGGAACGACCTCACCCTCAAAGGTATATTGGCTTCTCCTAGCCAGCTACATCGTCAAGCGCAACAACAGCCTCAGGTGTTACCTGAGACCAACAACAACAACGACGTCAATGCTCGGGGTAATGAGACGTATTTGTCTAGTGATCCAGCCGCAGAGCTCAGAGAACTGCTCAGGGTCTCTAGCCACCTGATACCAGACCCTCTACTTGTCCCTAGGGACTTGCTTCCCTCACTTGCCGCCGCTCCGGCGAGCGAAATACCCAGATTACTTACGTCCAGACCTGAGTTAAGACTTCCACAGGCTCTTAGTAGGCCCGAACTTCTTAGGGATCCTGATCTGCTGGTGATATCGCTCGCCCACCTTCAACATGTTCTTGATCATGGCGAGGGCCCGGTCTTCGTTGATCAACGTGGCGATCGACAGAGGCCAAAGCTAACGTGCAAACCAATAGGTACCCTGATGCCAGCACCTATTGACCTGTCGGCTAATCGTGGAAGACAATCGTCCAACAACTCACATCCTCAACTCCGCGTTCGTACTACTGGACTTTTGAAGCAGGAATCTGAAGTCACGTCGACTGCAGCCTCACCAGAGGACTCTCATCTATGGCATCCGCTTTTCGGCAGGTGAGAAGTTTATGGATGATGGAAAGAAGACTTTTTACACTATGGAAATAAATGTACAAAAATAGGATATAGACTTTGTGATATACATAGATACGTGTGAAAGACTGGAAATCAATATTCGTAGATATATATTCAAAAGCATTATATAGTAGTTTGCTACAGCCTTGATAGATAATTGGCAGTAATTTTCTTATACCGTATCCATACTGTATCCTTAATAGGTAATTTCGCGTATACTTCTTATCTTACCGTATACCGAAACAATATTTCTAGACTCTTTGAAATTAGAACCGTTGCTGGAAATTATTTGTCGTGGTTTTCTTCATTCGTCTGCCAACTTCTTACATGAGCTAGTGTAAAATTCCTTACGTATCTACGTACGTATGTACGTACGTACGTAGGTATGTACGTGAATCGCGAAAGGTGAGGCTAAACGAGCAGTGAGTAGGCTGCAGTCTCTCTTCCCCCTTCTCTCTCTCTCTCTCTCTCTCTCTCTCTCTCTCTCTCTCTCTCTCTCGGTCTCTTTCTCTCTCTGTCAGAGAGTTTCCCATAAAAGCGAGTACATTGACCCGCGGATAGATACGCGAGAGATAGATATAGGTATAGAAACATGCATAGAGAGGCCGCCAACCAGCAGGCGTTTATCTCTCGTTTGACAACCCGTCGCCCTCCCGCGTCTCTCGACGAATGTTTCCGATCTCATTTGAACCCACCTTAATACGCCAATTTTCCAACATTCCAAATATTCGCATAATCAGTTTCTTATTATATGTAAACATGTACCACTGTCTAACGGTCACATGTATAGGCATTCGGGTTCGCGAACCACGGTATCCATCATATACCTAGACCATTCCGAAACCATATGCCTAAAACAAGTACATCCTCTCATCGTCTGCAGCTCCCGTGATTTTCTATTTTTTCTTATATTTGTTTGTTTTATTTATTTATTTATTTTTTTTTATTTCTATTATCAATCGTCCTTTTTAATTTTCGTTTCGTATGGGTCATTTGATGATATTATACAGTGGCGGTATCTGGTTCCCGGATACTCGGCGCCACTATAAACTACAGAATTTCTGGTGTCTTTTCTACAACCGCGCGCGCGCACCTCGGCTCGTCGCGCCCTGATCGATCACAATCCCAGCCACACGTAATTCCCCTGTATGTACCCTCCGGGCGTAACGTAGTTTACTAGGTAGCGGATGCCTACAGATGCATGCGGGGGTGTCATACGGGACGGGAGGGGAGGGGAGAGGGCTTGGTGCAGCAGTTTTGCATACGTTGTTACAGTATATGAATTTTGGATTAGATATACGTGTGTAAGCGATATTGGAGAAGAGTAATGAGAGAGAGAGACGAGTGAATAACGGGGAAATTGAAGAGATGATGATGAACAAGATTTAATCGATTCCATATACAAAATACCAAATGCAATGTATATGTTTGTACTTGTATGTATTTTACATACAATGTTTTTTCTTCAATTTTATAATTTCAGTCAG
The DNA here is from genome assembly GCA_963924015.1 of Macrophya annulata. NCBI lineage: Eukaryota > Metazoa > Arthropoda > Insecta > Hymenoptera > Tenthredinidae > Macrophya > Macrophya annulata. The sequence goes on from OZ001262.1 coordinate 802,114, forward strand.
AAGAGGCATCTGCACCATCATCATCATCATTACCACTACGATCAGGCACAATTACAACAGCCGCAACGTCAGCAACCACAACAACAACAACAGCAGCAACAGCAACAACAACAGCAACAGCAAAATCAAGCCTCGTGGCACAGAGCTACAATAGCTTCATGACCCAGAGCGCGACGAACAACCGGAAGAGACCAAATGTCAGTTCCGTCGTTCGTCTCTCTTCTTGGTAGTAATACAAATGCGTACGAATACCATATCCGTGAACCTTCAACAACAGGTCGTTGGGATATTCTTGGAGTTGATGATTCTTCAAAGAGACTTGAATTTCCGAGACCTTTTTAATTTTAAAATTCTATACATATATTTATATGTAGGGATACATGTCTAATTAATCAGGTCATGGTCAATATAACAAGAAGTATGTACACATATACAATGAAGAATGACATTGAGTTTTTTAATTCTCCGAACTCTATATCGCGGAAATAATAATGTTTGCCGAGTGTGAACACGTAGGTCTGGATATCATATACTTAAATGTTGTATATCAAGGTATATACATCAAGTATATAAAATATTGCGTACACTGGTGCCATGCGTATATTATGTAGTCTATATAACAAAAAAAAGAAGAAAATTATTAAATAGTATATGTGTATACTATAATATCGTGTGTGCAGCGTTTTTGTTATATATAGGTATATATATATATATATATATATGACATTTATGTACCATGCGCAGAACTGACACGTTGTAAATATAATATAATATAAAATAATACAATAATAATATAATATAACATAACATAATATAATATAATACCTATATAGTACTATTTACGAGATCAAGTGCAATCGCTAAACGCATATTATACTATGAGTAAAATGTATGATATTTATAGGTGCTAATTATGTTGTTAGAATTTAAAAAAATAAAATAAAATAAAAAAAAAAAAAATAAAAAAAAATTAATTATAATAATAACAATAATAATAATAATAATGATATAATTGATAAAATTAATGAAACAAAAAAAAAAAAAAAAAAAGAAGATATTATTACTGATCTCTGTAGATAAATAGATAATAGATAGAAGAAGAAGACGAAGATATAAAGATAAAATATGTTGAAACGAACTCTATGCAATGTGTTTTTGTACATTAAAAAAAATCAATGCACCATACATGGTGAGGCATGGCCCTATTCGTATAAGATGATCGTTTGTAGAATATAGTAATATGCGTATATATATAATATGTGTAACAGGAGTTTAGAGTATAAAAATACTTGCAGGTTGTACCTGCAACAGTTCTACGAACCCTGGACAGTTACAGATGATTGAGAATAATGAAACGTTGGATGATTGTTTAAATAATAAAATATAAAAAATAAATAAAAAATAAAAATATCCGTATGGATATGTGTGTAAATATACATACTATATATACCTATACACGTATACATATAATGTAATATTATTTATTTATTGATTGATTATTATTATTATTATTATTATTATTATATCTTGTATAGAAAGATGTTGCGATCTATATATGACCAAAACAATGAATATTAGATCGATTAATAAAATGATATATGTATAATAATATCATTACCCACACAGCACAAGATATCTACAGGATGTCCTATTTAAGTCTGATACAGCCCACGTATATCCAGGACCAATCGGATATCCTAGAAATATCCAGTATTTATCCATGATCATTGAGACATCCGTAGGATATCCTATCATTTCACTCGGCCGCACACAACATCTCTGAGATATCGCGAATACATACGTTTCGTCAGAATCATCAGTAGCTAGCTAGAGTACCTGCGCTAAGACCATATCATATGGCCGTATCGTGAAGGCTTTTTTATGTTTAGTTATATTGTATGAATATTCGTCATGTGTTCATTTTGACGAGTTAAGAATTTTTATCTCGGAAACAAGGCGTTTTCGAAAAAGACTTTTCCAACGAAAGTTGTATCGTTTCAAAGGGGAAAGACTATGATGTAGTTTTCTTTTTATTTGGTGAACGGCTTAAGGTTATTTCAAAGTCAACTTTGGTTTTTTCCATGAAAACCTATATTTTTCATACCGTAATTTCATTCGACTTGAAAAATCAAACGACTTTTTGATGAAACAATTTCTTGTAAAACACCAAGTTCTCTAGATACTCAGCTGAATAACTAAAGATTTCTCAACTGTCAAGAACTTTTTACCTCCAGACTATCAAGTTTAGGGGAAAGTCGCAACGATCAAAGAGTGCGTAATTTCATGCAAAGATTTTTAAAAAATATCCTTTCAGAGCTTTATTTTAACAATTTGTGATTTTTTCACATGATCAAAGAAAGTACAATGAAAAGTTATTGTAAAAAATTCTGCAATTATTTCCAAAATTTTCTGCATAAAATTACTCATGTTTTTTGATCTGTGCAATTTTTCTCCAAATTTGATAGTTTAGAGGTAAAATATCTTACAAATTTCAAAGATTTTTAGTTGTTTAGCTGAATATCATGAGTAATTGGTGTCTCACAAAAAAATGTTTTCAACGAAAGTCGTTTGATTTTTGAGTAGAACAAACTTATGTAATAAAAAATATGGGTTTCCATGGAAAATAAAACCAAGTTGACCTTCTCCCGGCCTTGGCGTCTCCACCTACTACTTAAAATCTTGCTGCGCCATGTTCTTTCCCTCTCAATATCCAACAATTTTCATCTGAAATATTTTTTCGTATCGTGATCAGTTTTCGTAATATTCGCTGGTAACATTTTAAAAAACTCACCCTGTATATGCCTGCCATAGTATCTTGCGTACAGTCAGAGTCAGACGGTCGCGGTCGAGCACCGCGGCGCGGTGACCGCTCAAAACCTCTCTCGCAATCAAAGTAACTTTGTTACCTGATGAGGCCAGGCCTATATTGATCCATAATAGTAGTTTCAGGATTGAAACTGTTTCTTAATAAGAAGGACGCCTCTCAAGTCTACTTGACACTTATATTACGAAGGGTCTATGACCTATAAGGACTAGAGCCTGTGTTTAACGCAAACCACGTCAACCTTTTTGATCAAAATACCTCCCCTCTCCATTCATACTATGTGTTTGTAATCGATTATATTTATATAGAAAATCCACGGAATTTCCATTTTGAAAACCTGACATCCGATGAACGTCATACGGATGAGCCTAGGATACAGGTAAATATCCGTGTAACGTATGACCGCGGTCCGCAGGACGTTCACAATTATCCACAGGCTATCCTGTAATACAATCCTACGGATATCTGAAAAGCGGACATTTGGATGTCCGCAATACATCCTGTGCATGTCGATCGAACTTATCAGGATATTCACGGGATATCTGCTACAGACGTAAAATACATCCGTAGAACATTCCGCGGATGACTGTGTGCTGTGTGGGTATACAGGAATACCCTTCTTATCTTTTCAGGCTATACGAACGATAATAACTATAAGACTGATTCATTTGTTGGTTCAATATATTACTGCGAATATAAGTCGCGTTAATAATCTGTATAAATATATAAGAAACGATTATAACGGTCACATATACCACAGTATGTTAGCCTTCAATTTATTAAGGCTATACCTTTACACTTCGGTATATATGTTTATCTTTTACTTCATCTCGCAATCGCAGCTTATCAACCACACTCCTGGCGCGGGCGTATGGTATATTATAGGTATGTACAGAAATATGAAGAACTTGTGCCAGTTAATGCATTTGCATGCTATGCAGATGCTGATCGACTTAGCATTAGGGAATATAATTGGAAGTATAAATATCCTATAGTCTTATGATATTATGTAAGTATGCAAATAGATATTTTAAACTTTAAAATAACAGTCGAAATAATTTTTCAAGTAGGAACCTCTTGAGTAATTTGCCAGTATAATAATTCCACAAATTCCGTAAAATCATATAGCTATAAAATTTCGCTTAGTATTCGGAAATTTGAAATCCGATCTTCTGTATCTACCGTGACGATAATCAAAAACGAAAACTTCTTTATCGGGAGAGCCGATGGATCGGCTGAATCTTACCACCGGAGTAATTACCTTATCGAATTAAAATTCAAAATTAACATTGTATGGTTATGATTCTTTCCGGTAGATGGTGGGACAGTATGTAGTAAATTTGTTGATACCTGGTGGCGTAATAGTGAACTATAATAGATCAATAAGGTGATTTGGACATAAGAACAGGTTAACTTGGCCAGAGGCCGCGGTCTGAATAATTCCTTGTAACAATGTATAAATGGTGATATTTAAAAAGAATGATTAAATAAGAAATGTGAATAACTAATATAACAGTGCGGTTTATTAATTGATACCTAAAATAATTATCGGTAGCCATTTTGTTATGTATAGTAAAGCTTTGACGACCTCCTGGACGGGGTGACAATAGAAAGTTGGCTCCGTGACAGTGCGCCGCTGCCTCTGCTCGGTTGTTTTAATACCCGTGCATTTCGTACCGAGTCTTCCGTGCTCCGTTTAGTTAAGATATCATACTAACAGAGGAATAAGAGATACCGGAGATTTTATATAGTAAAACATAGAACACGTTACGCCTAAACTAATACGTCTATATTGTATACATATATACATACAGTGAGAAAATCAATTCGTTGGTATAAATCAACGTATGAAATATCTCAGTTTCATTACGATTTATAAAAAGAAAAGGTGTGTTTTGTTTCTCTGACATTAATATATATACGAGTGTTGTTTATTCTTTGATTAATCTTCTTTTTTCCTACTTAAAAAAAAAAAAAAAAAAAAAAATTTCTTCACGCTCCTTCTCTTACATCTTTTTTTTTTTTTAATTTTATTTGTTCGTTGTATTTGAAAGTGTCGTGCTGCACGAGCGAGGGTGGGAGGGAGGGGGAAGGGGTATGAGTTGATGGTAATGTTGTGGCGTGTTACTACTACTCCTCGTGCGTTACAAAAAAAATAATTTAATTCATGATATATGCGATATATATGTTTGGTGAAAATAATAAGAATGAATATTAAATGAAATAATTTATATAAAAAAAATATACTAAATGAAACAGACGAAGTAAAAAGAATAAGAAATATAAGAGGAAATAAAATAGAGAAGAAGAAAAAAAAAAAACATATAAAGAAAAGGGAAAATCAGAACGCCTCCGAAATAATACGACATGGCGCAGACGTAAAGAAGTGTACCGCAGGGGTCACTAGCCTCGTGAGGCCGTGCTCCCGATCCACCGAAATCTAAACTGCAATCTCTTACTCTGTGCACTATTCTCACTACATACTATCCATTATCCCTCCTTACGCCCGCCTCTAACCGTCTAACCGTCCGTACGTAAGTACGTACGTACGTTACCCGCCACCCTAAATCCCTTCTGTAACAACTGTCCGACGAGAGTAGTACGCGACTGTCCTCTTACCTCTCCGCCCCAATCGCATCAATGCTTGCTGCTGCTTCTTATTCTTAGTCTTAATTCATCTTATTCTTGATATTTATTTATCCGTTTTTCAAATGTGTTAATACGTGGATATCATGCTTATACATAATAAGAATTTCTGTAGAGTGTATATACATATATATGTATATATATGTACAATATAGGTATATATATATATATATATACGAACGCGAAACGCTGACACGGGTATGAACTGTACCAAACTGAAATGAACTGAACTGAACTAAACCAAACCAAACTAAACACAGCGAATAGTATACATTAATAACGTAAGAACGTAATACATACAATATACTACTTACTACTCGGTACCGGACTCGCTACGTATATACGCGGCAGCTACGACGGGTATACAGTTTCGCTTATTCAACTCGTGATATATCTGTCTATCTATATGTATGCATGCATGTATGATTATGCGTATGTATATGCATTTCTTGAACATTCTAATCGTCGATACTCGCTAAAGAATCATTTCTAATCCATAATATAAATATAAATAATATAACGTATAAAAGAAGACTTTTTTTTTCTGTTTTTTTTTGTTTTTTTTCGCATACTTTTGACTATATATATCCTATAATTCACCAAATAAATATTATACTATAGTCATAGTATGCAATAATTATTATCAAAGATATATAATAAATTTGCGTGGTGTGATGTGCGTGATATACTATTCTATACATACATATGGTATATATAATGTTATAATACCGAAGCAGCTATTATAAGTAAAGTTTAATTATAATCTATAGATAAAGAATTTAATTAATATAATAACAAAGAAAAAGAAGAAGAAAAGAAAATCAGTATACGAAAATATTCTAATTGTATATATTGAGAGAAAGATTTATTATTATTATTACTATTATTTTTATTATTATTATTATTATTATTCACTCGTAAGGAATCGATGCTGCAGTTACTTACTACTGCCGATGCTGCTGCTGCTGCTGGTGGTGGTGGTGGTGGTACATGCATCGGTTACGTACCGGCTTGACCTTGTCAATGATATTCTTAGCGTCGAGGGAATAACTACCGGACTATAACGAACGGCAAAAGCTCGTAGTTTGAAGCTAAAACGTGGTCCTATATATATTTACATATATATATATATATATATACATATATTTGTATATCTACTTTAGAAACAGAAATTTTATTGTAACGATGCAGTAACAATTATCACGTATATTATTATATGCGTATACAATGATATATATGTTAAAATATATTCGTGAACTTTACATTTGTATACGATTAGCTAAAGTTAAACCAACTATTGACTACTATTCCCTTATTTAATATATACTTATATATATACATACATATCGGTATATGTGCATTTATGTATATGTGTATGTTGTTATAAGTGAACTATTTTAACCTCATATACGATTATCGTTAAATCTATATTATAACTGCGTATATACATATATTCATATACGTGTAATATACAGTTTATTGAATTTAATTGCAAGTTGAGACGATAGTTTGTTTGTGAAATTATCGTTTAACATTATTATTATTATTATTATTATTATTATTAATTTTCTTTTTCTTCTTTTTTATAGAAACAGTTTAAAAGTGTAATTTGAGTTTAAACGAAATTCTTCGGTAACAATTAACAGATCAATCAATCTAGCGTGCGATGCGGGAAATTAAAGAGACTAACAAAACACATTATTATTATTATTATCATCTTTATTATATGAAGTTTATTTTATTCACACGTTAGAAAGTCGGTTTTGAAACTCTGCAGACTTGGCTTAGACTTTATTTTAGCACAAAGAATCTCGATGACAAAATCTCTTGTTTCCGGTTATGTAACAGCAGCTGGATTATCTGTAGTTATAGTTATGTGGATATTAGACTAATTTAATTTAAAAAAAAATTAAAAAAAAAATTAAAAAAAAACAAAAAATAGTTTAAACCAAAACGCTTAATAATGGCGGAAAATGAAAGCAAAACGGACTCGTTAGCGAACGGCTGTCCCTCGGAGGGTGAAAACGTTATTGAACAATCTACAGCCGTAGTGGTAGGAGTTAAAACCGTTGATTTAAAATCAGTGAAAGTTGAAGAATCTCCCGTAACGGGTACGGATATAATTTCCACGTTTGAATTGGCGGAAAAAAAAATTGACGAAAAAACAACGAGGGATTCCAGTCCGGTAATCGACCCGAAAGAATTAGACATTGCGAAAGAAGAGGTTGAGGTTGAAGTTGAAGTTGAGGTTGAGGTTGCGGTTGCGGTTCCAGCGGTTAGTGAAACTGCAACAACTAAGACTACAGCGACGACGAGTAGTTTTGAAACAGAGTTAGAAACAGAGATTGAAGATACGGCTGTAAAACTTGAAGAAAAAAATGTCAAAGACGATAAAGAGATCGTATTTGATACCGTTGTAGAATTAAACGACGAGTCTGTATCAAATGACAAGGATATCGTCGATAATTTGACTAAAGATATTGATAAAAATTTCACTGATATTCCAAGAGAAAATTTATCACAAGATAGTTTGTCCGGGGATATAGAAGCTCTGAAACATAACACAGATGAGGAAGAAATGGTAGAGGTTAAACTGATGATGGAAGATGATCAACCTGAAGTAATTGACGAAATAATAACCGATGATAAAGATAAGACGTTAGAAGAGAACGAGACCGATCTTACTCGACAAAATTTAACTCCAGATATTAACGAGATATCTAATCATTGTAAAAATGATGAAAATGATGATCAAGTTGACGAGGAAGATGAGGATGATGAGGATGAAGAAGAAATGGAAACCGAAGAGCCAGAGGAAGTTGAAGAAGAGGAAGAAGACGAAGACGATGAAGACGACGATGATGAAGATGAGAATGATAACGAACAACTCGAACTTGGAATAGTCGGTCCTCCAACGGCAGTAAGCGAGTTAATAAATGAAGAAGAATTACGATGTGCGGAATCGGTATTATTAACCGAGGATAGAAGCGGTGTGGAAAACGTTCAAGATCACGTGGCAGAGTGGGTTCAAAATTCGGCTAATAACAAGGTTGAAGAACTTACGATAGACGAAGATGATAACGATAACGATGGTGTCGAAGGATCTGAAGCCGTTCCTTCTTCAGCTGATCTAAAAAACGAAAAAAATAATGAAAATGTTGAGAAAAACGTCGAGCCATTGGCTACCAGGAAGTCGAAGAGGGTGGTCAGCAACATCATCAAAAGAAGCATAAAATGGTAAGCCAATACCTTTTTATATCTTGTTATTGTGTTAATATTGTATATACGTATATATAGTTGAGTAATTCGAGGATGGATGAAAGCGAATGTTCTTCTTGGTAATGGTCTTATGATATCTTATTTCCTACGCGGTAACTAAATGTCATCAACTTTCGTTATCAGTGGATAAAGAAGAAAATAATATGGGATATAGGATAAGAGTGAGATGAATGAATGAGTGAGTGAGTGAACGAACGAACGAACAAACAGCATTCAAACATTAGAGAGAAGAGGTGTAAAAAAAAACACACACAAAAAAAAAAACATGCCAGAAAAGAGCAAACATTGACACGTGATAAGCTCGTCGATAAGTTGCGCGCGCGGTTCAGCTGCTATCCTCCTCACTGCTCCGACCCTTGCGACCTGAGAGTATCCCTGGGCCCCTGACGTGTCCCCGTACACCTATCAAGAAATATAAGTCGTTGACGTTGAAGAGGGGTTTGAATCTTAACTATAACCTTACTTTCCCAGAAATCATCAGTCTAGATAAAATTAGAGAATTGAGACGTCTGTATACACACGGTAATCATATATGTATACATATAAGGCATTTTAACCAGCAAATAACTTTCCCTGATATATACGAATTCTAAAAACAGTGTAAAAACATTATCGAAAATTTTTCACCATTGAAATTATATATGTGTAGAATTTTTTCTTGAAATAGACACGTGTATATGATTTATTTTTTATCCCGCATGTTATCTACCTCCTTCCCTTCCCTTTCCTTCCATATCATCTATCTTTATATCTGAAGTAAACGATCATGTCTGTGCCCGCTTTACGTACTTTTCGTGATATCTTAAGAATAACTTACAACGAAGATGTTCGACGCGTTGCAATACCATGCGGGTACCATATAATAGAGTACGATTAGTATAAGGAACAAAGAAGAATACCCGGAGGGATCGGTCAGAGGATTTTAAGCTCGCGAAAGAAGGAGACGAAGGTAAAGGTAAAGGCGACTACCTGCATCTAGCCGTTTGATGATCGAGAAACGAAAGTCCTATACCCTTCTCCGCCTCCTTCTCTTCGCCCCTCTAGGATATACTCCGGTTCTTCTTTTGGCGCCATTCTGCAGCAGGTATAGACCGAGTTATAGTTCCCAAGGTTATTCGAGCCACATTGACTATAGTGTGGAAGAATTTCACATAGAAAATGTATGGATTCGAAGGGGGAACTCCTTACCTTGCACGCTCGACTAGCACGGGAATTTCAAATTTCAACTTTGAGTTTCGGCTCCTAGAATAAGAGGGGAGTCGAAGCTGAAACCAAGAGTAAACGATTTATGCCGAGGAGAGCCGAACATCGGTTTTTTCAAGGACCAACGCAATGGTCTCCGGTACCTGGTCCTACATGGTGCACAAAATATAATTTTAAATCGTTTTGCCATTAGACCGTGACGAAGGGCTTCACCCCATTTGACCGAAAAAATTTCCATGTAAAATTCTACCATGAAGAATGATCAGGAGCGGATCGTGCAGACGAATGACGTTTCCTAGATGACAAGTTGCTCGAAATATTTCTCATGGACATAAATATCCGATTGAACGATCGTTTTTATACATATAAACCGTTAAATATATATTCCCGCCAAAATTTAATCGCCTCCAACCATACAAGATCCCATAAGTAGATGGTACCTCGAGTGCCTGCTTGCCCCGTTGGTACCTCTTTTCCGGGGCAAGGACGACGGTCGACGCGTGAGGACTATGATGGAGGGGAGTCTCCATCCCGGGTGGGATGAACCCGAAGCAACCAGCGTCGCGGTAGCGTACGTACGGTATAAGAAGGGGTGGCAGGCCAGGCCAGGCCAGGCCAGGCAGGCAGGCCAGGCAGGCAGTGGCAACGGGTATTGATCCTTTGAGGGTGACGCTGCGGCCGTCAGAGGGGCGCAGGACGAACCGAGGGTAACGGTGTACACGTACCACTGTCCACCACCTTTATAAGTCTCGGGGTCCTCGTTACCCAGGTTGCAGAATCCATCTATTATGCCCACGGCATTATAGGCATCGGTTACCGTTGCAAAAATGTTAAATATTTTTCAGTGGCTTCGAATCGCGTCTTACAGACGACGAAATATGTATACCGAGTTACGTTACGTTACGTCTCCATGCATTCGAGATAGAAAGAGAAAGAGATAGAGAGATGGATAAGAGAGAATGGCCTGACCGCCGTTCTCCAGCTGTGCTGTAACCCCGACGATCTTTGCGGCGCGGCGCGGTGGGGTGGTGGATGGATAGGAGCTGACTACGGTCGCCTTGGTTCTAGCGCTCAACGTGGGATGGCCAAGCCGATCGGGTGGTGGGTTGGCGCGGTGTAGTTTGCCGGACCGGAAGTCGCTCCGTCTTTATCGCCACAGGCTTAGGCTATGGGACGGACGAAAACTGTCCGCGCTATACTGCTCGACTCTCATATCTCATTCTCTCGCTTTCGCATGAGGTCATTCGCTACGTTATCGCTCGATGGTGAGGAAAAAAGAGGAAAAAAATAATAACAATAAATTAAAACAAAAAGAACAAATGACAAAAGAAATACATAATTGATGTTTCCATTTTGATAATCTATTTCGTTATAAATTTGTTCCCAAATTTTTGACGATATATTTTTACGAACAAAAGTCGTGAATTGATGTGTTCACCGTTTTGTCGTAATTCCACCCAAGAGCTCGACGGGTTCATTGGACTTCTATGAGCTGTGGATACACTCGGCGGTGTTTGGTAGCGGTGGGTTCTAGAAGGCCGAGGACCAGCTGGAGGGGAACCAGACTCTGGGGGTGGCGAACCCCTCTAGAGGACTTATTGGTCTCTCGTCCTCTTCCCCTCTTCTATTCCCCTCGTCCCTCGTCTCCCCCCCGCCCCAACCTCAAACTCCTCGTCCCTCGCCCTTTCCTTTCCCCTGCGTCTCCTCTCCCCTGTCGACGACGCCGTTCCCCACCGCGCCACCACCACCACCATTACCACCACCACCACTACTACTACCACTACTACTACCACTACCTACACACAACGTCGAGGCAAACACCATTGGTGTATAGGTTCACGCACTGGCACACGATGCACGCAGCTGCTCCCCTGGCATCGAGACCAACGAAGACCACCGGAGACCATCGCGCCAGCCAGCAGTTCCCGCAGAGTTCCGACAGCCCCTCTGTTGGTTGCGCGTTGAGCGTCGTGTCGCGGCGTGGTTTCCTCTGCTTCCTTCGTTCGTCGTCCCGCTCCTCCCGCTCTGTCAGCTTACGCTCGTTCTCTCGCTCTCTCTCTCTCTCTCTCTCTCTCTTGGCTTCTCTACCCGTCATCTTGGTTCTCGGGAATAAAAGCCCAGTCGCGACGTGCGTCACACAAGAACGGACGGACGAAGGAGCACTTTGTTTCGAGGCTGGGTCACCACCGGCACCGGTATAGCAGTTGCTGCTGCTACTACTGCTGCGTTTGCAGTTAAACCGGCAACCACCACGCGACCCCAAAGAGTTTTTAATAATCTTCACTAAACTTATACTACGGACAATGGAAGAAGCGGCCATACTACTTAAACTCTGATTGTTATTGGCAGATGTGCAGTTCAGTGCGGCAATGCCATCGTTATGGGAATCACGGACCACATTGTAACCAACCATCTACGTGTCGTTGTTGTTGTTCTTATATGAACTGAAATTAACCAGTGATTTACTTAGTGATTATTTATATAATTTTTCACCAGTATTTATACATATATATATATCAATCCTCAAAATAACTATTTGAAACTGAAAGAAACTCCAACGTGCGTTCCTTTATGTTTGTGTATACGTGTTCTCTTCGAAATTCTTTCTTTCTTTCTTTCTTTCTTTCTCTCTCTTTCTCTCTCTCTCTCTCTCTCTCTCTCTCTAACTCTGTCCCTACTACACTACCATGAAATACGAGTGTGATTCCCCCGCTAGTTGACGCACTGTGAGATAGATACCAGTTCACGAGGAGGGTGGACTTTGCCCACGACCAATCCTCAGTTCAATTCAAGCACGCGATAAGAGCTTAGAAGCAACCTTTCCTCGTTCCTCGTTCCGCGTTTAACAGTTTATATACGAATATAAATCGTATATATATAATATACAATACGTTACAGGCGTTGGAACAACATGAATGAATAAACTGTATACAACAACATCGGTATCAAGATTTCCCCCCTCCCCTATTGTTACCACTATGACGATCAAGATCTCAAACTCATTACTTTTAGTGATTAAAACAAAGTATACGACGTTGGAGGATCGACGTGATAGATAGTTGCAAATAAAACACCGAATCAAAGTAATAGTATAGAATATAAAATAGTTAATTGTGCAGTCTAAAAAGATGCCGCAGTGCGCCGTAGCGACATGTCGCAACAGTCACCGTAGAACGCGAGGTCGTCGTATCCGCTACCATCGATTCCCCCAGTTACCGGAAGTCCGTTCCCGTTGGGTCAGCGCCTGCGGTCGTGTCCCGTTGTCGAACGGCGATGCCCCCTTCAACATACAAACTGCAAGGATATGCTCGCTCCACTTCACTAATGACTCGTATGAGAAGGACGTTGAGCATCTGGTACTTGGTCTTCCTGCACGAAGTAGACTGCGGAGGGGAGCTGTACCTACGATCGGCGTACCCGTATCCGTTCAACCGGTTACCAAAATGCTTGTCGAAGATGCTAAAAGATCGCTACTAAAAGTTGCTCATGCCAATGTCATTAGGAATAACCAAAAGTCGGCGGTTAAAGATGGGAAAACTAATTCCCAATTTACTGCCATTAACGCTATGACTGCTATCGCCGAACAGAAAATGGCGGGAATCGACGTCCTTCTAGCCTTAGGGCTCAAACCAGCCCCGCGGTGAGTCAGCGCTCCGCTACCCTCCTCGCCCTTGCGATACTACCCTGACCTCCCTCTCCCCCCCCCATTCCCATTAGCTCCATACTTGCGCATCATCTCCCTTTCTCCTCTCTCTATCTCTCTCTCTCTCTCTCTGACTCAAATTATCTCGGTTAAAAACTTCAGAGGGAAAGACGTACCCATCAAAGCCACGTGTGTCCGTTTGTTCTATACTCACGCGACTTATCGCAATTCCTTTTGGAATCGGTTTATACGACCGTTTTAAATATAAAGAGTATAGCAAATATTCGTGACGATGATAAATCGTGAAATAATTGATAGTTTATAACAATTTATTAATGCTTCAAATTTCTTCATTTTTTTGTCCACTTTATTATTAATTTTTTTACTTATTTACAGTCTGAACAAAATGCACGCGATGGACACGTCAGTTGGAATGAAGGGTACCGAAAAGGGACCTGCGGTAGGGCCGAAAAAGGTTGAAAAAGTATTAGAAAGAGAGGAAAAGACATCGGGAGTAAAGATATCTAAGGAATGTAGAGAAGTGGAGTCAGCAGCGCCGGTTGCAACGCGAAATCACCGCGATCGTAGAAACCATCACAATCATTCGAACCATAGACGTAACGGCGGAGGTCAACCTCAGGAAGAAAGTGTGGGATACGGTGTGAAGAAGGAACCGACTTCCGAACCGGAAACTGACCCGGAACCGGAGAGAGACGCTGTACCGGAACTGAGGAAGAGGACCGGATCGGATAGACCGAAAACTGTTAAGAGAGAAGAAAGAGAAAGCAAAAAACGTAGATCTACAGAAGAGATTCAAAATTCTAATGGAAAATCTAAAAGAGCATGTCTTGAACAGAGAGAAGAATTTATATCATCTCTTGTCGGTGGGGAAAAAGTTACAACTGAAGAATTGACTGTAAGAGCTGAACAATTGCGCGCCGAGTTGCAGGTAATTGCGATTATTATTGATTCACGATCAGCAGCATTAACACCTTTGTGAATGTTTTAATTTTCTTTTATTTTCTATATTTTTTCTTTTTATTTATATCTTTCAGGCTCTTGACCAGTTAGCCCGTGCTAAGGAAAAGGAATGGAACGAGATTCTAAGCATGAGAAAATTGAAGGAGGAAGCCTATCTCAGAATCGAACGAAGAAGACAAGTTGTTGGTTTTATGGAAGGAAATGGTCAGCTTAATGAAGCCGCGGTCATACCGTCGGTCAGTCTTTCTTTGGAACCAGAGTGGGACAATGCTAAGGAGAAGAGCAACTCAACAGAGGCAACATTGAGTGACAAAAGTATTACCAGGCCACAGGTGAGACAGAGACAGAAAATGAGAAAGAGAGGGAGGAAAGAGACTGTTTATACTCTGACAGCAAATCTGTGTAACAAACTCATCAGTGAGAGTCTAAATTCCACTTTGATGAGAAAATATAATGAAAATTCTGGATCATTAAGTGAGTTTAGTAGATTGGATGATCAGTGAATGAGAGAAGAATCATTCAAATCATTTCTTCGTGTCATTTTGTCTTTGAAAATCATTTTAGAATTACATCAGTTAGAACGCTTTTTCTTGGCTATTTTATACAAGCTGAGAAATTTTTTTGTCTACTGTACCTTAATGTCTACTGATCAGTGTATTGAATAACAGGAATATACATATAAACGTAATAAAAATGATTATAATAACAGGTGACATCAAAGCAGAATGAAAATGGCCAGAAAGAATCATCCGACGCACAGAATTCAGAGACTAGACAAATTGGTGAAGGTCGTCAAGGACCTATGGTCGATGTACGAACAATCATTGCAGATTACAGACTACGACATCCCGAAACTGTGCCGCGAAGGTACGAGATTCTGAAAGCAGGGAACTTTTCAGCCTTTCAATATAAAAAATACAACAAAAAACTATATTAAACTCATCAATTTTTATCTCAAGTGACAAAATGGACCTTTCAGCCCTAAATATGCCTCTGATTTTCATTCCTATTGGTTCATTTAGTTCGAAAACTTCATTATTGTAGCCTGAGGATTGTAAAACTGTGATTTGTTCTGTTCAAAGTTCAAAAAACATTCTAATTCGTTCTTTATAATTTCAGAAGTCGACGAATGAGAAATTCTGTGAATGTTGGTCTTGGTGCGGGAGGTGCGATGGTCGAGACTACTCATGTAGGAGCAGATTCTCGACCTTCGAGCACAGATTCCTGCAAAAGTAGCTCAAACGCAACTGATCCTAGCAATTCAATGAGTTTTAAAGATGTTTTGGTACAGTTTGCGAAACTCAGTCAACAGCAGGGTAAATTCCCAAATTTAAAACACTAGAGTTTCTAGTTTTAAAATTTATCTCCTTGCATGAATTCACGCTTATATTAATATCGCCGATTTACAGGAGAAGCAGTTAAAACGCCGCAGAATTATCCCGATGTGACTCTCCATCCGGTATTACCGTCTCCAGCTGCTCCACAGACCACTGCGATACAACAATCCGGCTCTTTACTTCACGGAATATTGACTAAATCACAATCTCCTAGACCCACAACTTTCTCACCAACTTTGGCAAGGCTTTTAACTGCCCCTGAGAGAGACAGATGCAATCCGATAGCCACATCAACACCTCAACAAAGCACCACCACTCAGCATTTACTACAAGCTTATCAGGGGACCAATCCTGTATCTATTAGCGACCTCTTGTCTTCCTCAAAAGTAAATTCTTATTGAAATTTTATTTTTCAATAAAAAAAATATTATTTGTTGTAGAAGTGGAATACATCATTGTGGGCCCACTTCGTATATTGAACAGAAATTATCATCTCAACAGTCTCTAATTAATATTACGTTATTAATTTCAGGCCAGGACGGAAATAACGATAACTCCTGTTGTCAACACGCCGACTCCTCAGTCTCATTCAAACAGCCTTATACACGTGGTAAGCATAACTTTCAGGCGTTTATATGTAAACGAAGAGTCTCTCTGCCAGACTCTTTGGTGTTTGAACTATGCCGAAAATTTACGAAAGACAAAAGGCCTTAATCATGTTTTTTTCTAAATCTTTAGGAAGACGTAGAGGAAGAGACAACAGTGATAGAAGAAAGAGGCCGATCGTCAAACGCCAGAGACGATAGCCCGCCCCGTTGTCAAGGTTGTCAAGATCGAGCTGCACAATTTGTTTGCGCTGGTTGTGGGAACCAGTGGTATTGCAGTCGAGAATGCCAGGTGATAATATACGAAGTTCAAAGGCTTTGTGACTTTTTGTTTTAAGTAGTTTTTCTTGTGCAATGAAAGATTGTGATTGCAAAACTGTAATTCGAATTTTGTTTGTCTAGGTATCTGCCTGGGATGAACATTCTGAGGTGTGTTCCGGGTAGAAAAATGTCCGTTAACGCCTGATTGAATGAGAAAACAAAAAATTTCGTATTACCAAATGGAACTATGATAAGAAGAAAACAATAAATCGAAAATGAATCTAGTCACGAGAAATGAACACCAAGATGCAAAATAACAAAAAGAAGAAACTAAAAAAAAAAAAGGGACAAACAAATATTATATTTTTTACGAATTTCAATAATTCATTAAAGAATAACAAAAGTAAAAAAGTTAAAAGTAAATTGAAGGCAAAAACAAAATAAAAAATATGTAGAATTGTTTCTATTTGCAACAGTAACGACTGCCAGATGATACCGTGCTTATAAAATTTAAAGAACGTTTGTTAAGTCTTAAAAAAAGTTTGACTAAATCCTAAAGAGATTAAGTTTAATTTAATTGAAATTTTTATTTCATTGACTTTTTTTTATCGCTGATGAAAAAGAAAAAACAAAAATTATTCTAAAACGTCAAAGAGCTCAACAATAATGTTTACTTAATTCAATGATAAAGCTCTTTGTTTTGTTTTTTGTGTTTTTTTTTAAGAGGATTGTAAGCTCGTAACTACTAAAAAGGACCTGGAAGACTGTAATGTGACTAATCTGTTATAACAGATATATGTATATTTCCTATTGTGTCTGATAACGAAACTACGATAACGATGATTCCTCCGCCACTATAACAAACGTTTTTAAAAATTTGAATGGTATAGATTTTCGTCGAGCACTTTGAATGTCCTAACTTGTGCTACGACGCATCCTTGTAACAGCTAATAGATAAATAATAAGGCTTTGAAACCTTATTGTACAATATTACGTGTAACACGCATACTATTTTATACAATATTTGTTACCATCGTGTAAATTAGAGTTAAAAATGATGAAGAAAGAAAAAGAAAGAGAAAGAAAAAAAAAAAGAAAAGAAATAACAAACAAAAACAAATAATAAGAAAACACTTAGGATATAAATATAGAATGTAAGAATGTTTTTGTAATTTAGTTCATATATTACGTTTTTAATTTCAAGGTTTCGTTACTATTAGGTAGCTCCCAACATATTTTCCCAAAGTCCATTACATACTTACATAATTCGTAATCTGTAGCCTAAATGTTCCTACAGGTTTTACCTATCATTATATTTTAATCATTTCAAAATCAAATGAAATAAAGAAAAATTTCAATTGGAATTGAAAAAAAATAAAAACTTATAAAACAATCTATCCCCTCATTTCCATCAAATTTTCAATCTTTTTCTATAAAGATACAGTAAAAATTGTAGAAAAAAAATCTATAAAACCGGCTAATTATGTTGTTCATTAATCTCTTCTAATTAGCTGTGCATCATCTATTTTTTCAACTTATAAAAAGACTCATAATAGAAAAAAAAAAAACTAAAGATTTTAAACTGATAATGAGAAGCTATTTTTTCATAAGAGCACAAATCTCTTTCCCCGAGTTAAGTAAATCGTAAATTTAAATCTTATTTTATAAATGGGAGGAGGAAGGAATCGAGACAATAGAAGAAGGTGCAAGAACAGCCTGTGGCTGGCCATTGTTATTATTAATAGTTAATAGGTGATTTAAATCACGTCGATAACGTTGATTATAATTTGCATTCTGATTAAGCAAGCTATAGCAGTGCTTTGAATGTGGATCTTTGTAAGTATTTTCGTGTCTGACTGAAGCACTTGAGGTCCTACACGTGGCTAAGCAGACTTGAAACCGATCGAGTGTACGAAATCGATGTTTCATGGCGCTTGCATCTGCTCCTCCACTATCCTCTGATCTCTTTATCCTGCGATTTTGATCATGGCCAGATTTAGATTCCGGATCATTAGGAACCCTCTTCCCATCAGCCTGCTGACAATTAATGACATTCAATGCATGGAATAATGTGAAAAATTTATTCATTTAGAATTGAAAGAAGATACTTCTGAACGATTAATACAGCTGTTTCCCAAATTCTGAATTTCACCTAATTATATTAAAAAATCTATAATACTGGGTTGATTGAGAGTTCTTTTGGGCTATACCATCCCTTGAAATATATTTTGTAAGAGCTTTAATACCTTTCCAGGGCGTAAACAGCAAGAAACGCAATATTCATAGACAGCACAACACCCTTCAGGGTTGCAAGTCTGGCAGCTATAACGTTCTCTTTTAACAGGAGTCTGTGTGTGAGTTTCAGATTCATTTGGATTATCTTGAATTGCTTTAATCACATCTTCTGAACAACAGCCGGAGGGAAGAACCTCACCCCTTGTGCATACCAGGCCTCGTTCATCCACGATCAGCGCCTTACCCTGATCAACAATTTCAGTCATATTTTTCACATTAAATTTTTTAACATATTTATGGATTTTTGCTTGTAGGACTAAGAGCCGGAGCTAAATATTTCAAGCAATCTTTAGGATAAGCGTATGGTTTGACTCAAAGATGTCATAATAATCATCGATAGAAAAAATGACTCATATTGTATAAAGAAAACATCTTCACCTGTATAGAATTTCTACAAGTATTTTTCATAGGATGACTGCTGTTAATAGCCATGTTGTTATCTTCATCAGTTTCTCCGTCCTCGCTAAGTACTTGCATTTGCCATAGGTAAGGTTTTCCCGTTGAAAAATATAGCTGGTCGTCGTCAGCGTCGTTCGCTATAAGAGCACCCTTTTTCTGTAAAGGTTAAATAATAATCAAGGAGAAAATTTGATGATCTAATGTTAATTAATTAATGATCAATCAACCTAACGAATAAAAAAAAAAAAAATACAAAAATAAGAAATTCTTTTCTAAAGGATAAAAGACGGAGAGAGAGATGTGAGAGATATTTGTATGTTTACCTCGTGCTGGAATAAGCTTAATGCACAGTACGTGAGAGATACGGCAAATATAACGCCTAGAACAAGACGTCGTCGTAGGAGTCTGACTATCGCCGTCCAACTCGGCATGGTTTACGTAAAGAAAATTATTTGTAATATTTGTCTTTTTACAATTATATATCAGACCTCTGCTTCCGAGGATAACCTCTTATTGTTATGAGGTATTTTTATTTGTTTTTAAACTCCATTAGTAACCTACAAACGTCCTTTCGCAACCCCATGTCAACAATTAAGACTTTAACCACGCTGTTATCTAGACTGAAGAGAGAGCGGACACTCACTTCGAAATGTTCGAGTATAGAGTATCCTGTCGCCTCACGGATTGTCTAACTACTTTTCTTTTCGAACTAACTATAAAGGTTATACATATTCTTAGACAGATCATTTCTACATAATTCTTTACAGCGGGAAAAGAAAGGTCCATTAAAAAAAAAAAACAAAAAGGTTACTTTTCTATTCCTTTCTGTAACTTAACTATAGTTCAATTATGAGATAG
The DNA here is from genome assembly GCA_963924015.1 of Macrophya annulata. Classification (NCBI taxonomy): domain Eukaryota; kingdom Metazoa; phylum Arthropoda; class Insecta; order Hymenoptera; family Tenthredinidae; genus Macrophya; species Macrophya annulata. The sequence continues at coordinate 822,445 of OZ001262.1, forward strand.
TTGATGCCGATATACGTATAGCACGTACTTTAGTTCTTGAATATTTTTTATTCAATAATCAAAATTCTTTCAGACGAATAGATTAACTCCTCTATTAATCGTTTAGCGAATTTTAGGGGACTTCCCTGACAATGTCGAAGAATATATATGATTTGCGATTTATAGATCACTAAAAAGGGATTGAACAATTTGTTTTTTTAATGATTTTGGACTCAATTAAACTAAAAAAGAATTCAAATTAATTTTTATTCTGTTCAATTCGATATCAGTGAAAGATTTTAATTCGATAATTCTGATCAATATTTTACTGTGGTAAACGTTACGTTTAATTTATTATTTTTTATTCTTTTTATATATTTATTTATTTATTTTTATTATTTTTCACGATTTCATGACTGTATTACACTTTTTAATACCTGGGCTTATGATATTATGTAATTTATTCATATAATCAAGATAGTGCGACGTATATATATATATATACCTACCTAAAGCGGTTAAAAGATTGAAATATTAATATACTGATACTTATATGTATACATAATAGAATGAGTTCGCTGTGTTGTGCAGGGCTTATATATCGAGTCGTCAGAACACTTATAAATATCTAGACATAATTATACAATTTACGATATAAAGAAAGAATTGACGATAATTCCTCCCATATGTATAATTGATTCGCAGATAAATATAATCGCAAGAACATTTTTACGATATGTATACCTATACACATACATATGTATACGCAGGGGACTAATAATAATAATATTTGATTATTGAATATAATGAGTTGAATAAAGCATTTCAATTAAGCCTTTCCTTTTACATAGGTACAGTAATAAAAGGTATAAGGGAGTTAAAGGCAAAAGCTTTGCAGGGATTCTTATCACCGAATCAAAAGCCCGTTTTACTGTATATGTAGTAAATATATATTCAGGTACGTATACATATATATATTATACATAGATAAAAGTATATTACATACATATATTTGTGTGCTTTATCCCGTCCGGTCCCGCCGAGGACTTTTTATTGAAGGATGCGCGCGTCTTCGTCGGCGGCACGTGTACCACCGCCTCTACCTACCATACCTACCCCCTATAACCGTACGTATACGTATGTACATAACGGCGGGTAGAAGCTGTATAACGTGGTTTGCCGCTGCAGATTCCACGAGGACGACGAGCTGCGAAACATTCGGAGGGTGACACGGGGTTGGCGGCGGCGTCCCTCTCTCGGGTAGGAAAAAATAAAACCAAAAAACCAAACAAAACAAAAAATCAAAAAACATTAACTTTTTACAAATTTTTTAATATATCGCACGGTATTTTTCATTTCGCACGGGTGTGTCTGTGAATTTCTTTTCAAAAAAAAAAAAACAAAAACATTATTTTTCCTTATACTATATTTTGTGCTTAAAAGACATTAAAAAGACGTAAGAAAAAATTAAGGTGATCGCGTTAATTAGATAAAAAGAAACGAAAAAAAAAAAATAAATAAATAAAATAAAATGAAAATATTCTGCATACCGAAACTGAAAACTTCAAGGGATCAAACATTACACAAGTATACGTATATGTATAGCTATATAGCGCGGAGGTATCACGTTTACACACATCGCTATATAACTATACTTTTAGGACAAGACGATGTAAGTACGGTCCTTTTATAGACATTGATATCCGTGATTCTCAATCAACTCTGCAGGGAATTCAAAATTGGGATACCTATATAGATACTCGTAAAGGCATATACATACCTATAACTCGTTTGAATTTTCACGTATATATGTATATCATATATACCACGTATATTTATACTATATGTGTAGAAAAAGTATAAGTTATAGTTACACATACATACCGATACATATAAACGTATAAAGTGAAAAGTTCAGTCTCCGTGTTTACACATATACGTTTGCTATAAACCTATACCTAAATTCGTAATATGTTAAGGTATACATATATACACCGAAAAACCTTCACGTACACATTCATAGGTTATAATTAATGCATGTTATACTCACAATTGGCCAAAGTCTATACCCGCTATTATTCAGTAAGTCAATTAACAGAGCATACGCACAGTTGTTATATTATATCCAGAAGTTATACCTAATATACGTATACCTATATCGTCGGTCACGGCCTCCGCTCCTTTCTTATATTAATTAATTCATCCACTTCCACTGTTATAAAATTAGATTTCCAAATACCGCGAATAATATATCAAAAGAAGCGAACTATATACCTTATATAGGTATATACCTATATATAAGTATATACTATACTAGCTAAAGATATATATATATAAGGGAAATAATTACTATATTCCAGTATCTTATTAATTAATTCATCCCGCAACAATTTTCATATAAATAAATTATTATAATAGGATCAACTGTCCTTATAAAAGTTTAAAAAATAATCTCAGATATAAAAACTAAACGCGCACGTGGTCAATGTGCCAAACTAATAAACTATATACTACCCGGACCTTAGTGCCGAGTTTAGAACAGGGAGAATTGTGTTCGAACACATATATCGATATCGCAGTTATATTAACAAAAACACAAACAAAAAAATCAAATCAAATAAATTCTAAATGCGAAATTTGTTATACTGTAAATATATAAAAAATTACTCAGAATATATTTTCGACTTCGATAAGTTCTGAGAGAGGAATAAACGCATAGTATTTGCAGAGGAGGTAAAAGCTGTCGGCCGACTTGGCCAGACGATCGGGCGTCAGACAATCTCGGTTTCTTTTTATTCGCGTACTTCCATATATCCCTAAATTATATCTAGGTAGCAAGCAGTAGGATTTACACTGTCTAGTAGATTAAATTATTGGTACCTGCATCCCTAAAATACATATGAATAATGTTCTTTATATAGACATATATATATAAAAACGTATTTATAGATATACATTATAGGTATAATATCTACATGTGATCGTAATTAATGAACCGATATTTATTCCTCTAAAATTTTCACCAATCATTATGCTATTTTCGTTCAACATATACATATCACACCGTTCCTATATGTCCCGCTGATGAATCCCTGACCCCTCCACATCTGCCAGGATCAATTATTCAAATATCGATATATGTATATATATATATATATAAGCTATTTCTTGACGAAACCCTGATATATCTATATGTATACATATAAATCCAGGACATGATCCGTTGAATAAAATTTTCTTTAACGTAATAGAAAAATAAATAAATAAAATAGGCGAAAGGATCAACAGCTGGTAATTGTGATCGATGAAAAAAAAAAAAAAAATAATAATAGAAAAAAACTGTGAAAACGTATAAAGCATAAAAATTTTTTTTTATTGAAGTTCGGTATGTGCTATATAGGTATGTAGGTGTACATACATATGTATATATATATATATACATATACCATGGGTTACAAAGGTATAAATAAATCATAAGACACGGTATGTATAAGTACGTATATAGTAGTCAGAATGGTTGAAGAGTTTACGATGAAAGTAGGGCATCAGTGGGTATGGCTCGTTCGCGGGGGTCGATTCGTTCAATTCGGTACCGCGAATCAATATATCACACTACCAATGTGCAAAAGCATCAAGCAACAGTAACAGTAACAGTAACTTTACTCCATCGTTTCGTCTTCTCCGAGTATATAGTATCGTCATGACTTGAAATCGAGAGATCGTTATTGGTAAATGAAAAAGAGCGCGCGATATAGGTATATACCTATATAGATATAGATAAAGACGTATAGGTGCGTTACGGATGGGGTGAGATGAATCTCCGCAGCAACAAAAAAAAAAAAAAAAAAAAAAGAAAAAAAATTAAAAAATCTAAAAAGAGAATATAAGAAACACAATACAATACACACATCTCTACGCGAGAGATTTATACCTATATAATCCTCAATACCGTATACATACATACACGGTATATAACCGCAACAAAAAAAAAAATATCACATTCGAAAATCTGTTTTTTAAAAATTCTAATTAAAATTCTTACAGTTATATAATTTAATATATACGAATATATACGAAGCAATATATAAGATGAGCTATGCACAGACACAAATCTCAACCCTGGAACTACCTTGATAGACTAGCTAGTGTATCCGAGAGCTGAGAGACCGGTAATAGCCGCCTATATAACATGGGGGTAAATTGCGATTTCCACCTTCACGTGAAGGAGCTGAGGTGTAATAGTGTGCGAATTTATTGTATATATATATATATATATACATGTAGGTATATGTGCACCATGTGCATCAGTATGGTTGTACTTATGCATGTGTGTATATAGGAAATATGTCAACATCAACACCTATGCAATAATACCGTCTGAACGTAGGTATAGCACTGCATAGTGTCCTCGGGGCCTAATGGAACCGACGAGCGGCTCGACTAATCAAGTTAAAAGTTATATCGTAACGCAAACTCTAGTTCGATATTCCCATATTGACAATATACATATATACAACGTAGATATATAAAATAATGACAATATTGAATGGATGCAGAGGCTAGTCTTACTTTTCTTTATATAAATCCTATATTTCCCCTTAAATACAGAGGTCCTAAAAGGGTGTGGCTTAAATTGGCTGAAACTCCACCTTCTTTCATTCATACTTATTATTGTTAGGACAATAGTCTCCATTCAGATACAGATACCTTTATCTCTAAATCGATCTATTACTCTGGGCAAGTTAACTCATAATAGACCATATATTCAGAAATTTAATTAAATAGTATTATCTTTATTGTTTTGATAAGACTAAATACATTTTCGTGTATTGTAGACAGACGGCAAGAGCCAAATAAATAATAGCTACAGACAATGAGTGAGAATTGTTATTCTGATAATTACAAATACGAATACAAGGAGGCGGAGTCTCGACCGATTTAAGACACACCCTCTTAGAATCTCAGAGAAAATTCACCCTGTATGTATAAGAGAGTAAAAGAATTTCAGTATTAATGTACAACAATTGGAAACAATAATGACACGATTTTATTTATTTTTGTAAAGTTGAGTATAAGAACGGTTTATACATGTATAATAGTTGAACGAGCTACCTGTTGCGAGACTGCACTACCAACGACACAAATATATATAAAGATGTATGTAGGTGCCGGGGGCTAGTGGTTCCGGTCGGGTGCGGTAAGGTACGGTTTATATCGTATCGTATAGTTACACGCGGGATCGAAGAGGTCATTTCTGCATCCGACCTGGAGTTGTTAACGGAATGGGCGGATGGCAGCTGGGGATAATTTCGGCAATTGGCCTTATACTGAACGCGTATATAGTCCTTGTGGTGATCCTAACTCGACAGGTACAAAATTCATCTAATGATTGTCGGACACAATATGCGGGATTATGGATTAATCATGAAACAATAATAACACTGCAGACTCGGACTCCAACTAGTGCTTCTACACCAGCGACAACTGTCCTTCTAGTTCATTTGGGGGCTGTAGAAATCATTCTCTGCATCGTCGTACTGATTACATCGTCAACGAACGGGGTACCCTGTGTCCTTCACGGTTTTGTACTCGCTCTACTTCATCCAGTCGCTTTGTGGACCGTAACTGGACTTAACTGTGACAGGTTAATATTAAAGAAAACATATTAGGACATTTTTTATACATAAGATTTTTATAATAAAATCTTATTACAGATACTGCGCTATCGCCGCTCCGCTCCATTACGCGGGACTAGTTTCACCTAAAAGGGTAGCCTTAGGTCTTGCAGCGGCTTGGTCAGGCGTTCTTTTACTCTGCCTTCCACCTCTTTGTGGTCTAGCACCACCATACAGGTCCGTCCTTGCAATATACCATAAAATCACCAAAAATTTATCGAACTTTAATTCATCTTTTCATCACCACAGATACGACCCAGGTCTTGGATGGTGTGTACCAGACCTCGGAGCAGTGGGTTGGGAAACATTGGCTACCTGGTACGGTGCCACATACGCTTCTCTAGGACTTGCATTACCAGCCGCTTTAGTAACCGCCTGTAATCTTCGGGTACTTCGGATAGCCCGATATCATCGCCATCGTATAGCAAGCGCGATATATCAAGTGACCCTCAGCGCACAGGTCACAATAACTCATCAACGTAATCCGTTTTCTTTAATGCCCACAATTTGGGCTAACGCAGCAGGACCTCCGAGATTTCGTAGTCCGGCAACATGCACGGTTGGTCAATTTTACTCTATACTCGTGATAATTCGTTGTAATATTTTTTTTATTTATGGAATATTAAACTATTTTAATATCCACTTGGTTAAAAATTTCATCAGATCGTTCAGCTCCTCGGTTCACTTTACGCTGTCTATCTTCCTTACTGCGGTTTGATAGCGTGGAAAATATGCATGGGTTATCAGTCAGCGCCAGAACCACCACCAGAGGTAGAAGCTTTAGCCGCAACATTGCTCGCTTGTTCCGCACCAGTAAACGGACTTCTTTACGGTTTAAAATCCAGATCTCTTCGTCACTCGGTGCGAAATTATTTTCGAAAAAAAGCCACCGAATCAGAATTGCACCAGGTATATGGTATTCTAAAAATAAAACCTCAAGTGTCTATATATATTTTGTCATTTTTTTTTTTTTATATTTTAATACCAACAGGAAATCCAAGCTCGAGTACCGAGCGTTGCCGGATCTAGACGACCCTCCATGATGATGGGCAGTGGTCAATTTCCAATGCTACATACACAGAGATGTCTCAGCGAAGTTTTACTATCATCAGAAGAACGGAGACCCGGACTAAGGACAGCAGCCTCATGCAATACTCTCGGTATACCGATGAGCCCGCGAACTTTAACGTTCGATAAAACTCGGACTAACGAAAGAGACCGTACTATTTCTATTGAAAGAACAGGTAGCGGAGCTCCTCTTCTAAGGGATCAGGACAGAGACATACCATCGACGAATAATAATCTTAATTGTAATTCTGACCTAAGTAGTATAACTACAGAGACTTGAAGATGATACGTATTACGAATATCTTTTCTATAAGTTAGCTTTTTTTTGCTTCGTTTTCTATGTTATTTATTTATTTATTTATGAATCTTTAATATATTATACCGAAATTTATAATTAAAGAATAAAATTGCTGCAGAATAAATTGACGAGTATAAAAGATCGCCGAGAGATTATTTTATGCGGTCGTTAGGATATCGGAATCGATATCAAAATTATGTATGTACACCGTTATAACGACCCGGTTGTGATATAGAATAGAAGTACATATATATACATATACAACGTTATAGCTATTATTAATATTATTGTTGTTATTATTATTATTATTATTTATTTAATTATTATTACAGTAAAAGTTATGCAATGGTGAATCATAATCATATATTTTATATCTTATAGAGAGATTATTTTTTTATATTATACTTATATAATTATAAATATTATATACTTACTATATGTGATAGTATTGTATGTATATACATATATATATATATATATATATGCATAAATTATTGCGCAATCAGTATTATGTACACATATATGTATTATAGCGTAGTATATACTTATCAAACTCCACGATTAATACATTATACCCTATATAAAGATTATTATATAAATGAAAAATAGATATGTTACAACCGGGAAATAGATTTTAGTAATATATGATATATGATATATATACATATATGTATATTATATATATATATTTATATATTTTTCTAGTAGCTCAATATAAATTGAAAAAGGCTGGCCCTTAAAACGTAATTGAAACTTCTGCCGCAAAGAAAAAAACAAAAAAAAAAAAAAAAAAAACACAGAAAATAAATAAAGAAAAGATTACAATCATTATAGAGATACATATGAATCATGGTTATATCCTAGATATTATATCGTATTGTTATACATATACTATGCATAGAATTCTATGAAGTATTATACCAGATAGTAAATATACGTATAGAGAATTGGATCATGTTATATAGGTATGTAGATATATAGTGACTGGGATTTATTGAATGTATGTATAAAACTATATTAATGGTAGACGATTTTATTTAACAAGTTTTATTATAGAAAATACTATACATGTGCGTTATAAAGGTATGCATGTTATTTTATTTTATTGCATTTTATTCTTTTGGATGTTCAGGGTATACCCGTGTGCAAGTGTTAATTATTATTGAATTTAATATATACATTAACACATATTGTGTGGCCCAGTCGGTATCCCCCAACCCTTCACCATCTGAATCCCGAGACCGGTGTCACATTCGACTTCCGAAGGTCGTCTCCCCCCGATAAATTTTCCGATTTTTCGAACTTTCTGTGTTTTTAACTGTCTGTGCACTTTCCAAATTTTTAATATTCTGAAATTTAACGCTTCTGAAAATTTCAAAATCGTCCTAAATTAATTCTTAATTTTGACGGTTTGAAACTTTCGAATTTTCAAACTTTAACCCTGTCTTTCCCAAAGCTGATGTTGGTATATGCGGGGTCCAACGATTTTTCAATGTATAAAAACGTATTATACCTATAATAGTATGCAGATAATGATAAAATACATATATATAATATTCTGAATAAATATACAACCATTGAACATATCAATTTCGTGATTGTGTATTATAGGTAATGTGTGTATATGTATGCATATACACTACATATATACATATATATATATATATATATATACATAAAAGTGGGTAAATATTATGTATACCTATAATGTGAAAAAGAAACAAAAAAAAAATAATAATAATAATAATAATAAAATATATTTAAAGCCTGATGCATATCATCACAGAAGTTCGATATAGTAGACACTATAACGAGTATTGACAAGACATTGATGAGATATGTATGTACTACCTTATATATATATACATACTATGGGTATATAAAGTGATCGTGAAACTAGGCAGTCTTTGTTCCTATTTTCGTAAAAAACAAAAAAAAAAAAATTTGTTTTAAGGGAGGAATACAAAAGAGTATATTTAGTATATTTTACTACAAGGTCAATGCCATTCCAGAAATCGAGTCTATCGGTCACGAACTTCGCGATCTATACCTATGAAATCCTTGATGTTCGTTATGTATATAACTGCTATACATATACATATAGGATACAAATATATATGTATATAGATACTCGTATATATATATATATATATATATATATATATATATATATGTATATACCGAACGTCACGTTCCCTTTCGCTATCCCTGGCCCTCGGGGAATCCCGTTCAAAAAGCTCGCTTGAGATTCAAGTCGAGTCTTTCGTTCTTCTCGACGTGCGGTGTATAGATGCCAGAATGAATGATGATGATCGCTACTATACTCCATCGTTATATATATATATAGCTTATACTTGTGAAGAGTAACGTCCTCGAAACAATAGGTATATAAGAGAGACTTTGATCCTTACAGTTTTCCGGCTATTCCACAAACCAGATGAAGCGAAGGCCCAACAACCCTCTCGTATATACATATACGTATATACCTAATATATATGTATACAGCTACGGTATATGTGAAATGGTAAGTTAATGCTGATATGCCACGTTCGCGTGTATAAAATTTTGTCAAAATATTTTTCAGTAAAGAATAAGAAAAATATAATCATTTTCTTATATACATTTTAAGGAACTTATATATATATGTATATACATTTACCTATAAAAACGTAAAAAGTGTATCGCAGATTTATGGATTCGTAATTCCTCTTCCGTGAAGTTTGAACGTTTTAATGTAAAATCTTTTCGTAATATGCAAGTGTATAAGGCAAGTATTTATTCATTTTTTAATTACTCTGAGACTCAATATACAAAGTGAGTATTCAAAACCTGAGTACATACATACCTACACATTGCATTCTGATCTCTCGACATTTGAACCACGCGACATAACAAGCCGGTATATCGATCGGCGTATATCAGCTGATGCTAAGCTGAAGCCTGCGTACTGTAGGAGTAGCGGAAAACCGACCTATACGACATCGTTCTACCTTGGGGCCTAAAGAAGAATTGCTTTGCTTTGCTCCGCAGTAATACCACGTGTATCTGAGGTGTATATCCGTACCATGTTATACACTCAAGTAGATTCAAATCTAGCTTTGGTAATAAAGATATCCAGCATTCATGCTACAGTCAACTCAATTTCGGCGCAGTGCATACCGTGACTCAAGATTCCCTCGGAAAAGGGCAAGGCAAAGTTCGATATCGTTTCATCCGAAGGCTAGTTCGAATCCTCATGTCTCTCAGCGAGAAAAATTTCAAGGAATTGTTAACGACGAGGATGAAGACAAGGATAAGTAAGTAAAAGACAAATTTTACTGATTACATTGATACGGTGTGTTGCACTCCTTGACATAGATCTGTGTATTGGTTCAGGGTCTGGTATCTTTCCTTAAAAGTCTCTATCCTTTTGGGAATGATTACTGTTTTCATATACCTCTCATACATCGCATTAATTGATTATGTAAACGAGGTAAAAACTGCACCACTTATTCCCCCGGATCCTATAAATCTGCAACCACCTTCGTGGAGCAAACTGAGAAACTTTCGTCGTGGTGCTATTTGTATGGACGGTGAACAATGCGCTCTGATAGGAAGGTTCGTACATAAATACCTATAAGATGCTTGGATATCCGTTAATATACAATCCTGCAACAACGAAAATCCAAAATACAGATTCATACTCGAAAAAAATGGATCGGCAATTGACACTGCGATAGCAGCCATGATCTGCAATGGTCTTATCAACATGCAGAGTATGGGCTTTGGCGGGGGTTTTCTTATGACTATCTACCAGCGGGCTAACCAGGAAGCAGTCATCCTCGATGCTCGGGAAAGTGCACCTCGCGCTGCTCACGCTGATATGTACGATGGTCTACCGTCCCTAACTTCGCAAATCGGTAAGTTGGAGTAGATTCAAAACTGGATATGGCAAATGAACCAACTTATGCACATAATCACGATACTCCAGGTCCTCTGGCCATTGCAGTTCCTGGTGAACTAGCTGGGTACTGGAAAGCACATGAACGTTTCGGCAGAATTCCTTGGGCGGATCTTTTCGAGCCTAGTATCAAAATATGCGAAACTGGCTATAATCTGACCAAATTTCAGCGTGACTCTCTCGGTATCAGTAGTCAGGCTGTCCGCTCGGATCCTACCTTAAGGTGGGTGGTTTTGGGATCAAAAACTGAACTTTTGGTTTTTTGAAGAGCGAAAAAGGCTTTATTAATCCAAATAGGCACCCACTAGCGAATGTCTAATGCTTTAATTGATATTATACTTATATACCATGAAGACTGTCTAATATTACAGATCGTGGTTCGTCGATGAACAAACCGGCGATTTCCATCCTCCAGGTACCATAATCCGCCCAGTTAAATTCTGTGAGACATTGCGACTAGTTGCTGCAGCGGGAAACGTAATGAACTTCTACAATGGGAGTCTGGGTCGAATCTTTGTCGAAGACCTTAAGAAACGCGGGAGTATCCTGACCCAGGAGGACCTCTCCGCGTACAGGTGTGTTGTGCTTTAGAATATCCATATTTATAATATACCTGCATAGATAATATGCAATGATTTTTTAAACAGAGCAAAATGGGTGAAACCCATCTCAACGAGGCTCTCTACCGGAGAGATGCTCCATACAGTTGGTCCACCAGGAAGTGGACCGATCCTTGCGTTCCTTTTGAACATTTTCGACGGTTATGGTTTCGGAAAATCTAGCCTTGCCACTCCTAACGAAACTTTGAAAACTTACCATCGTATTCTTGAGGCATTTAAACACGCCTATGGTTTACGCACCGAACTTGCTGACCCTGATTACGTCGATCTATCTGATGTAAGTTTCGGGCTGTAATTTACTGATGGAGTGATTTCACATTTCATAGGAGAAGAAAAACTCGGTTTAAATCCTTTTACTCTTCAACACCGTCTTTAATTTCTTTCAGCTTCTCCCCAAACTAACCTCGAGGTATTTCGCAGATGAGGTCAGACACAAGATCAGTGATCATGAAACCTCGAATGACCCTAAACAGTACGGTGCCTTTGGTCCAGACGGTACTGGAGAACACGGTACTGCTCATATTTCGATTCTAGCACCAAATGGGGATGCAGTATCGGTGACGAGCAGCATAAATTTACAGTTAGTATGAGTCTAATCATTTTGTCCAAAGACTATATCGCGGTGTATATTTTATCCTGCTTCTCAATTAACTGTTTCAGTTTTGGCAGTGGTGTAGTAAGCGAACGAACAGGAATTCTTACCAATAGTGGTATGGACGATTTTGGTACATCTAATAAACTAAACTACCAAGACCTTCCAGCTAGTCTTAATAATCAAATAGAACCAGGGAAAAGGCCTCTCTCGTCTATGACTCCAAGCATAATTGTTGACTCGGTAGGCGATGTTAGGATGGTTGTAGGAGCCGCTGGGGGTGCAAGAATCACGACTTCGATTGCCTACGTGAGTCCTATTAAATCTTAAATCGTTAATGATGATAATAAAATGATTTTTCTTCTTCTTCTTCTTCTGATGATCGTCATAGGTTATACTGAGGCACTTATGGATTAAAGAAACGATAAAAGAGGCAGTAGACGCGGCGAGAATCCACCACCAATTAATACCCATGAGAATTTCTTATGAGTATGGTGTGCCAAAGCCATTGATCGATGGTCTGCGTACTATTGGACACGATACTTTGCGGTATCGAGACCGTGGAAGTGTTATAGGCGCAATTGTCAGGGTCAATGGTACGATATATGCAAATGCTGATTATCGTAAGGGTGGTGAAGTATATGGACTTGATTGACGATGTGTAATTTAATTTATATTGTACGATGCATATCATACTATTTTAGAAAAATATATTATTAATGTAAGTAGGATTTATTTTGAATTAAAATTTCTTTTCTTCTTCTTCTTCTTCTTCTTTTGCGTATAATAAACGACGTATACGAATATACGTAGTGTTAAATTAGTCACGTATTTTTTTTATACATAGGTATAATATTGACACAATATTATAGCCAGTTTTTTATAAGCATTCTTTGTCGAGTCTGAATAAACCATCGTATTTTATATATGTATAATATCAACTGACGCAGGTATATAAACGTTGTTAAAACAATATAGTAATAATATCAATTTAAAAAAAGCAAATGTATGTACAGTGTGATAACGTAGTTTCATTTAAAAATCCAAAATTGACCTTTCTCTGACAACACCTACCTACACTGAAAAATTCAATTAACACCAATTTCTTTTCCACTTTTAACCCTGCAACTTTTCTCCAAAATATTTTCTCATATCTCTCTTATTGGTTTGAGAAATATCGATATTGGGAAAATTAAAATCAATCACCCTGTATATGGATCAGTTTTTTGAGTCACTAGGAAACGAAGCATTAAATTTATAGTAGCTAATCGTCAATACAAACATACATCAGTATATTTCCGATATAATAGGATGTTATTCATCATATTCAAATATTTTTCAATCGATTGCCAAATATATATGTTTTCTTTGCACCTGATCAACTATATACCCACATGTATCATCATTGTCGTAGAATTTTTATTCGTTTTAATTTCAAACGTAAGAAAGTGCTTACAATTAGGTATATACATTTTATTCATTTAATTATCAACTGCGACGAGATACAATATACGCATGTTATAATTAATAACTTCAAGCCAAATGCGCAATTCTCATAATCACACTGCAGAGATAAAAAAATGTATAATATATGCGATTGCAACGATTCTTCTTCTGTATACCGCAGAGATCAAACTTTATCGTATATATATATGTTTATAGTAAATAAGTATATTTACATTTGTATATAATATAAAATTTATATAACAGTCGCTGATTTTATCAATACGTTATACGAGACTCTACAATTTATTATCCAAACGATTTGCGATACACGTGCGACATTATAATATGTATACATATAACATCACCAAAAAATATCTCCCGTTTTCAATATTTTTATTTATTTTTGTTTTTTTTTTTCTTACCTCGAATATATCTAAAAATATAAATATAAGCGTACAAAAGACGTATTCAAAAAAAAAAACATGATCGCTGGTTCAACATATACAACAGGTTTCACGAATTTGTCAAGCTCAAGTATATACCTACCATGTACATACGATATAGGAATTAAAACAAAATTTCTATACATTTAGTATAATCTTATCAGCGATTAATCAACTATGGGTATATCTATGTGTATATTGACGTTGCATAGATCGTAATCGAAAGAGAATAATTCATCAAAAAACCTTGTAAATATTATACTTTTTGATACCTATAGATATAATATGTGAGAGAAAATAATAATGGGTATATATATGCATGATATACCAATATTTTTGTTTAAAGTTAAATATCATTGAATTCTTATTTCTGCTTACTTTTTTTTTTTAACGATCTCGTAACCCGAGAGGCAGACAGAGAACAAGATACCGAAGACATATACATATTTATATCCGTATAATTTATACTTATGTTTCAACTAGGAATGCTGATTCTATATTTTTTAACGTCATTCGTCGACTTTATATACATATTGGTATATATACTATTGGTTTCAAAATCCATACGAATTTAATATATTATTATATGGTATATATGTACACTATGTTAAGTATGTGTGGGTATAATGTGTGTACAGCATTAATAGCAATCGAACCATCTTTCCCCTTCATCAAATCAACAACAACAACAACAACAACAACACAAAGATCATCATCAAATTAATGAAAACAAATGCGTACACATATATAGCTGATAAGAAAATATACATAAGTGGCGCGTGCGTTAGTTAGTTATCGTTCTAAATTTCTACAAACTGAATAACATGAGACACCGATATACAAATAGAACTGAATCAGGGTTAGTATACAGACGTGTCTCTGATCTTTATCGCACAGGTGAAGATAAGACCTGGATCTCTTGCAATGTACAGAATTGAAGTGCAATCGTATTACGATAAGTTATTTATTGAATAATTTTTCGTTGACGGTTAAATTTTTCTCATACATGTATGCTTTGACACTTATAATAACGCATAATATTATATTACCTAAAATATCTAAATATACGACGTCAACAGTGAAGCGGAATATACCATGTAGTATAAAACCCGCTGTAAATACGCATGCGCTTATAACATCGAGCTACGTGCGTTCCAAACAAACAATAATGTATCCGGAGATACATTCGAGCTGCCCACGTTATGGCCAATAGAAAAGCGAGGTTCTTCGCTTTGGTATAGTCAGAGATGCGCGCGTCGATGCGCAGCTATAAAAGGTGAGGTATGATAGTGCCGCGTCGCAGTATCGAGCGGATCGTCCGTTGAAACGTGACGATAAAAAAGCAGACCGACAGTGAGGGGAAAAAAAAACTGAATACTTAAAAAAAACAACAAATAAATAAACTGAAAATAAAACTTGAAGTTTTTATTTTTGCAATATTTTGCGATAACTTTTGCGTCTCGCAATATTTAAATAAAATAATCGAGCAATGTCCGAGCAGCATTTCGACAAGTACGAGCACTTTAACTACGATCACGACAAGCATATATTTACTGGACACGGTGGAAAACAGAGAAGTAAACGAGAGGTTGCCGACCATACAAACCATTTCGATCCGAGCGGCCATTCCAGAAAGATTCTCACCAAACTCGTAAACACTGAACATAACAAGAGGATCGTTGCTAAACCGGCTACTAAGGCTTAGACTAACCTTATTTCTCATACGCGTAAGTTTCTTCGAATTATTTTTAATTAAATTACGTTGTGTTATAATACCTATAAAAAGTTCCCTTTGTTTCACTGATGACCGTGAGAGATACGACGTAGTCGTATAAGTATACATACATATAACTATGCATTTACGATTCAAACTACAAGTCGGCCATTCCTGGCCTTCGAATTAAAAAAATCTAGAATGTTTTTTTTTTTTTTTTTTTTAAATTGAATGCACACATAAATTATCGTTTAAAGTAAAACAGGATCGCATAAATGCAGTAGCAGCGTATACCTTCAAGATTTTTATAACACCAATTATTTTTCATAACATCGTCAACTATTTTTTTTTTTTTCTTTAATTCTAGTTTCATCAGTTGTTTACTTTTCTTTTTTTGTATATTCTTTTTTGGGTTTTAATTAGTTTCTTTATGGTTTTTTTTTCTTTGTTTTGTTTCCGAATTTTAGTGACCCGGAGACACATCGAATTGATCAAAATGTTGCCGGCTCGGAAGAACTACGCGACATCCAGCTGCAGCGGGTCGATCAGCGCGTGCAGTTAACGGTCCCGAAAAGAAAAAAATAAAAAAAGAAAAAAAAATAACTAAATAAAAACAAAAAAACAAAAAAAAAAAAAAAAAATTAACATTAATTTCGTAATAATATAATCGGATCTGCAAGGAATATCTATCTATATGAGAAATAGAAAAATTATCGTCAGATTGTAATATAACTATATATATAGGTATAGAGAAAATTCATTTTCGAGTTGAACTGTGGTTAACGACCCTCGTCGTTATTGGAACAACATGATAATAATATCATCAGCCATATGTCATCGTCATCATCATCGATCTCTTGAAATTTAATTAATATAATATGCATAGTATACACATAATAATCTAAATTGTGTATACACTTATTATATACTACCCTATATACTTATTATACTATATCTGTTATTATACCTGCAGCATTTCTCACTACTATTATTGTTATTATTATCATTATTATATCTTTTTTTTTTTAATTATAATTATTATTAATATCAACTAGTAACTTTACGATTAAATAATAATATGCATACATATATATACCATACACATTTTTCGTACCGAAATACATGCAATAATAATAAAATTTGAAGAAAAAATACAAAAAAATAAATAAAAATAAAAACTGTCGTTATTTTCGTATTGTATACATTATAATAGGTGTAGGTTATATAAACTCATATATCATTCATAACTGTATTATGATCCATGGTAATAATTGTATCATGTTTGATTTACGGATTCGCGATCTCGATTACTGTAATTAACGGGAACACGAATCCGTAAAGCGAGAGAGGGAGAGAGAGAGAAACAAAACAAAAATAAAAAAAAAACTACATGAGAATACGAAAAAATGATTTAATAAATGCTAAAAAAAAAAAAATAAAGAAAAAAAAATATTAAAAGAATTCTGTAACATCTGTGTGATTTAATTTATTTCACCTTATTATTTATACCATATATATTATCCAAATTAGAAAATGTTATAGTGTAGTATCTGAATAAGAAATTAATAACTAAAAACAGTAATTGGGTATAAGTTTATCTCCAAATTAATTAGAATACAGTATACCTATTATTTTAGGTAACTTAAAATAGCTGACGCGACGGATGAGAGGTAGGTATGTTTCATTTGAAAGGTCGTTTAACCGGCGATGGTACGGTAATAGATCTCTCGCTCGTGTGGGGTATTCATGTATACATATATAGGTGTATAATGCATACGTATATCACATATTGTGTGTCTCTTTCTTTATATTTTCCCCCTCAGTCGTGTCTTGAGACTTGAGGGGAGTCGAGGCGAAGCGAACGATCGACTCGCTTGAATGCAAGGATAAAGAAACAAGCTTATTGCGTCGTGGCCTCCGCCAAATCCCCTCCTATCTATCTATCTATGTAATTATACATGTATGTATATGTATGTATGCATACATAACCTATAGCCATTCGACTAACGGCTGTGTATGCACACATGGATGCGGGTCACCGAGAACACCCACACATTTTTGAATATTGTCTTTACTTGAACGTATCATAATCATAAGGATAGACACCTGCTGTTTGCAAACAACGCTGCATCACCGAATCGTCGAACCTTGAGCTGTTTAAAGCAAATACATAGTTTATCGGTTGACGTGATACGACGCAAAAATAATTATTCAAACAATCATTGAAAGATTTTTAGTTTCAGAAGAATGTGAAAAATTTTTTATTCTCATCGTTTTGTCTTACGATGAATAACTAAATTAATTATGAACACTGTTATTTCTTCTTTTAACTGACGATGTGAATTAGAAATTTCGATCTGACTCATGCTATACCTACCTATATGTATAATCATAAGTGATCGACATTCTATTTGTTTTCTTCTTTTTTTAAGTAGTTTGTTTTTTTCATTATACAAACGGCGAGGCCGTGAGATTCGATCAGTGATTCAGTCATACCTAGGTATAACTTCTCTGCACCACTTCTTCGTGCCAACGGTACATTATCATCACATACAATCCGTCAGATGATCGTATCGTATCATATCGTATCGAAAACTGACATTAGTCTAGATATACTATTTATATATATAGATATACCTATACAGATATTATATTATATTGATTACCGTCCTCAACTGCGACGTCTCCGTAAAAGAATATATAAAGATTTTTCGTCTATACCAGTTAGTAAAATAATATGTATGTATGCATGTTACAATACACGTACGTTTATAACATATTATCGCTTGTGCACAAAATTAGTACACGAAAATGTTGTTTACTTCGCAGCTTATCACTCCTATCATAAATTGACATGACTTACGCTCGTTTTTAGATTATAAAATGTATATAAATTTATTACAAGAATCTCATTGTCACGATTTTCTAAAAATAATGAAATTTGACAAGAGAATATTAATAGATATTGTAGATAGATATCATTATCGTTGTCTATCATTATTTTAAAGAAAAAACTAACAAAAGAAAATAATTTTCAATTTTTAACCCTGTTTTACATTTTTGTGCCTACGTTTACAAAATCGAATAGTTATTTTCGTCATCATAAAGTTATCGATTTTTTTTTCAAAATCGCAATCATTCGCATTTATTGGAGACAATTCGAAGTTTCGAAATCACTCATAGAAAATTGAAATTGATTAATTTAAACTGGAGATACATGCTTCCGAAAAGGGGCGGTGCGAATTTGCACTAATGTGCACTTCGAGGGGTCGAAAAAATAGGTGAGCATTCCACGGGTTAAACTTGTTTTATTTATGCAATTTACCTGAATTCAAGTAAATCAGATGAAATATACACAATTATATTACGTTGTTCTTTACTTAATAAACTAAACATTATCTATCTTTTTTTTTATCATAATATCATTGCCAGAGCTCTATTCTTCATAGCCAGATGGCAATGCGTTTGTCTTTGGATTGTGAAAGAAGCTCTTGGTTCCATCACCCCATGGAAAACGCTGTAAATGAATGACAAATGATCGATAATAACAATGAAACCCGTAATTAACGTTTTAAGATCCAAAAACTAAAATAATTTATAAACATAAGCTATACCTTAGTGCGAATTCGCAAGTGTTCGTATGGGACGAATTCAGGGCGAGGATGATGATGTTCTTCCTCGTGTTTAAGGTAGGTGTTTACGCTGCATAGTAAAATCGAAGGTACGGCAACAAAGAATGATATATTTTTCCACAATTTAATTCCCTCCGCTTGAATAAATGAAAACAATTATACAGTGTATTAAATTAAATTATCAACGATTATGTAATAAATAGAATGAGATTTGGAACTACTTTTTCAACTGCTTAAATAAGGGGAGAACGGGGTTTTGCGCAAGATGAATAAATACCCTCTGCACTAAAAAAAAAAAAAAAAACCAAAGAAAAGAATAGATACGGACGGATTTATACTCTTCGAATTCACACTTACGTCCGTGTCCAGATTGTGCGGCCCCGCCAAGGAAAGGCTGGTTAGAATATCGCCTCACAAGAGAAGTGCTAACCATTCGTGATGACGCCATCTTTGGGTCTTCTGCTATGCGGTTGAAAGCACGAAAAGTGTGCAATTTCGATAGATGGGCTTATCGATAGTCAAACTCGGATCGCGCACGGTTGAGCGCATGGTTAAACCCTGGTTTACAATTAACGATGTGTTATGGCATAGATGACGAGAACTAACGAAGTTACACGCGACAATACAAATGCTAGATAGATAAAAATTGTTTAAAAATGTTAAATCTGAAAGAATTGTATAATTCCTTCATCTGTATTTCGTATCTACTAAAATTAATTTTCAGAGTACTGGGGATACGGTTTTAGGTGCTTCTGCTTCCTTTTTTGTCCATTATAATGGATTTTCGTTTAGAGATTATAAGAAGATCATGGTTACAGCGACCCACAGTCTTACAAAAACTGACGCTCAAATATTGTACGGTATCAAAGGACGTTGAAGAAAATCCGAAGATATTCGATTGAAAATTTTAACTTGATTTTAAACTTTAATCCAAAATATTATTAAGGAGAGATTTTTGTACTAAATCGTCAAGACTCTTCTTTGGAGATAAACCTTAGAATAGATTTTATTCTTCTACATTTGGTTACAGCATTAAATTAGTTAGATTACTCTTCATTGAATAAGTTAAAGTAAGAAAATTTACTTCCAAACATTCTAGAATTTTTTGTACGATGTAAAAAGTCTTGTGCACACTATTACGTGAAAAACATTTATCTTAAATATGATTGTATTCCATTTCTTTAAACTTTGCTGATAAAAAAATTTCAAATTTCAAGATTTTTATTGCATTCCCCGCCGTTAATTTTTCGGCTTTTCAACAACTCATACAATTCGAATAGTTCTGTTATAGCAGTATTCCAAATCTTCGGCCCATTATAAATAATTTCAGGACTAAAAATAAACAAAACTATCGATTATAAAGTGGCAATATGATTTATTTATATAAGGGCCATTAGTCTATATACAGGATCAGCACAACGCTCGTTAAAACGGCGAAATAGAGTTAAGATCGCGATGGCTCAGTGCACCAAACAACGAGCGAAATACATAACTAGTGTTTTAATTGCTAGATGCAATATGAGGACAGTTATTCATAGATGTCTTCTCTATCTGCAACGTATCTAACTATATCCGCAGGCTTAGTTAATCTTTCCGCATCTCCGTCTGGTATTTCAAACCCAAACTCGTCCTCCATCGCCATTATCACTTCAACATGATCGAGTGAATCCAGGCCAAGATCCTCTATGAAATGTGAATTCAAATCCAACTGGAAAAGAATTAAAGCATCACTCATTGAATAATATTAAATATCTAAAAACCAAAGATGTTGTTATCTCTCAATCTATAAACAAAAAACTTTAAAAACTCCTCTGGTTTAGTTTTTTTCAGTTCTAACACAATTCGGACACCACGAACAAGCAAGGTGCTTGCCAATTCTTACAATTTTTTGTTATAGTGGCAAACAGGCGGAAAATTTCAAAGTCAATATATCCTAATGCTTTTGAGAAGGGAATGTGTGTGTAAATTTTGAATCCTAACCATTTTTCTGCCAATAAAGAATCATGTTCCACGAAAGAAGGCACAGTTTATCTCTGAAAGTAAATAGTATGACGAAATATGCTGCTCTTCATAAATCATGATTCTACATCAAGTTTAACTGTAATTGTTCCACCGGTCAGCGATCATTGCAGTAATGAAATTTCAAACTGCAACCCGTCCCACATTAGATATCAAAAATGTATTGTATTTGGTGTAAAGGCTCTGTGCCACAAGGAGCATCAACTAAACAAGTTTCATCCGAATCTTGGAAACAGTCTTTAAAGATATGAACACATTTTTGTCTACCTCTAGCAAACTCAATACCAGAAATTATTCGATAAGCTTCTGTAGCAAATTTTCTTAAGATGGATCAAATCGATATGAAGTTATTAATCAAATAATGAAGTGCTTGTAAATCTTCCATCATTTGTTGAGACACTAACATGAATTAATTCCGCCTGTAAGCCACCAAGAGATAGATTCTTAAGGTGTTTATACCTTGGTGGTATCAATTTTGTCATATAGTTTCAACACGAGAAGGACACGCTCTGATATAAGTTGAAGTGTGAGTGGTGGTTTACCGCTGTAGTGGCGTAGCACCTGGTTTGCACGTGGTTCCGAAGTACTAGGATTCTGTAAAAGAGAATGAAAAAACGCAAATATATTGTTTTATTTAATAATTGAACCTTATCAGCGGAGATTTTGTCGTAAGCGGCAACGACTTTTAACACACGTTCCTCGAGCTGCTTGATAGATATCTTCTTCTCTGAAGTAGTAGAGTAGCGTGCCGATTGATTCAACGTATTCACCTGCGGCGTTTAGAAACAAATATTTACGATAATATTCGCAAATTTAATTCAATGTTTTCCTTGGGTTGTTTAGAGTTACGTAACTCCGTAATATCATCGTGGGTTAAATCGCAAACTGTGTTGCGACTTTCTCACTCCTCGACTCGTCGTCGTCGGCGTAATAATTTCATCTGTTATACGATTAAAAAGGCGTAAGGAAATTACCTGTGAAGGATATCCTGCCGATCGGTCTTTAATTAGTAAAAATGAGGCCCGATTATTAACCGAATATGTAACTGCAGTCCTGAGAATAACCGTTTTAGAAACGGGGCCGATAACCGCGGCTTTTCTCGTTAAAAGACGGACTAGACCCGTGAGAGACGCCATTGCAGTTCCTTGTGGAATGAAAACTCGCTGAAAACGCGAAGCGCGGAACTAGCGATATTCGATAGTCGAGGTTAAAGCGATGTTTAACCTTATTGGCGGGATAAGATTAGTCGTTTCTCATTGGTCCTTGCACAAAACTAATCGATCATTTTAAAAGTAAAGATTTCCTTGTTGCAGACGATAAGAATAGAGATGAAACTAACAGATGAATGAAAATATATTGAAAAAATTCTCGTATACCGTAAAGGAAAAAAAATATCTAAAAACGTGACAATAAACTCGCTCGTTAAATATGAAAGATGATAAAATATACGGTTGCAAAGAATCCTCGAAGACCTGAGGCTCGATGCGATTAGAAAATTCGCAAAGTTTAATACAGCGAGTGTCTTCTGCTCCTGAAAGAGGATCACGTGTGTATGTGTCGTCTGTTATCATACACGTATGTCCGTAATACTACGATCGAGTTTATCCCCCTAACGAATTACTAACATATTATAAACAACCACTAACTAAAATAATAATAAATGAGGGTATTGTTGGCCGATTATTGATCGTTTGTATAAACAGCCGATGCATTTTTGGATCGCCAAGCCGGCAGGCAGGTTTGGGGGGCGGCGATACCCTACCACCCCGGTGCCAAAAGTTCGTTCTGGTACGAGTTTCTTCATATTTAACCACCTCGTATCTATATCCATAGTCATGTATGTCGATAGATGTTTGTTTGTATTAAAAATGCGTCCCAACATCGAAGTATTGTCGATTTTCGGGTGGCCAGATTCACTGTTTATCACAATGAAACGTACAACCATGTCCTCAACAATAAACATGTTGTCAATTATTGCTTTCATACAGGTAACCGCCGACGTGGCAGGGAGGTAATTAGACCGATGGTGACTCCGGTTCATCGGTTTCAAAGTTTAAACGGCGCTAATCACGCACCGGGTCCAAGTAATTCGGGTAATTACGTACCTAGGCACTTGCGACCAGCTTTAAGAAACGTTAATGATATTGGGACGAATAATAATACTGAAAATATATCTCTGCAGCTCGTACAACAATCCAATGACAACGTACCTGAGTACGTAATTAATGTGAATAAATAATGTACAATGAACAAATCTATCCAAATGATTTCTGTTACTTTGTATATTTCATAAATGAACGGATTTCATCCTGATTTTAAAGATTTTTGAGTAATTTTTAAACATACGTCAAGATTTTCAATGATTTTTAAGAGTCATAAGACCTTTTTGATTATTTTTATTAATTTCAAAATCTCTCTACTTGCACGTTTTCTTAGATAAAAAAATATTCATATATTTATATTTATATTTAGCGATGTTGCCTGCCACGGTACAGAACCGCAGATAAATGGCCAAGTTCATCCAACAGCAGGAGACACAACATCGAACCGTGGCTTACTCGACTTCTCTGAGTTTACAGACGCCGAATTAGCTGGTTATAGATTACGCTGTGGAGTCTGGATCACGTTTGTTTTAGCTGCCGGATTCGTCGTGGCTGCAAAATTCTATTTTGATCACCAAGTAAGGGTCCCATGGAGCTTACACAGGCCTCAAAAGGTCCATCTGATCATAGAAGCTTTTCTGAATAATCAGAGACCAAAATCTCAAAAACCGAACCACCAGCAGCAAAAATATAAACAAATCTGAATCATTTGTGTTCTCTCTCTCGCAGGGTACGGGTCTGGAAGTCCTAGTGTACTGCGGACTGCTAGTAACTCTATTACTATCGGGTTGTTTCTACTCGATATTGTGTAGACGTACAGAAGACGGAACTACAGTGAGAGACAGTGTTATGCAAGTACAAGACGACCCGATAGCAGCCCTTACAGCAGCTAAT
Organism: Macrophya annulata; assembly: GCA_963924015.1. Taxonomy (NCBI): domain Eukaryota; kingdom Metazoa; phylum Arthropoda; class Insecta; order Hymenoptera; family Tenthredinidae; genus Macrophya; species Macrophya annulata. Next base: position 846,867 of record OZ001262.1, read on the forward strand.
ACTATAGCTAACGAGAGCATCGGACTTCCCCCGGCAATACCAGTAATTGGACAAAATCCACCCCCACCTCCGCCTCCTTATCACATCGCGATATTAATCCCTCCGTCAAATTCGGTTGAAGAAATTCCACCGCCGTCTTACGACAAGGTTGCTGTACGTTAAATACGTGAAATGCGGAATACTGGGCACATTTATTCATCAAATTTAATCATGCGTCTTCCGCTTGATCATTTGATAAACAGATTATCGTTTGATAATCTTATTGTAAATACATACGATGAAGAGTGTGGAATTAATTTACGCAGGGTTTGATTAATGGTAAGATTAAAAGTAAGAAGATATTTGAACAAGCAAGATATATGGATATTATGAATAATGATAATTTGTAGTTTATATAGTTTTTACAAAAATCTATCTACTTTTTGTTAGCTTGATATTAAGGTCGATTGATAATCGATAATGTAATATGATTATACATGGAATTCATAGTTTAAAGCGATAATCTTAATTGCAACAGAGTGCAGCTTTTCATCGGCTGTTCTTATTTGATTATAATTATCTAATTAAACGCGTTCCTGCAGGCATATACCTATGATTCCAAAAAATATTAAAAAAAAAAAAAAAAAAAAGACACTTCCAAATCAATATAAAATAACAGACTGATTTATTACTATAATATGCGAGATTTGAATAAAATAGATAAAGAAAAAAAAAAATTGATACTATCAAAAATCTCCCATTGATAAAAGAAAAAGAAAAAAAGTAAATAAATAAAAGCAGTAAACATAATTTACTATTATTGACAAAAAAAAAAAACATAGAAATAAGAAATATTCGCAACTGTGATAACTGCGCGAGAAAATATCCTTCCGTTTCAATATTATTCTATTATATTAATAAAAAAATGTCTCTATACTATAGGTATACATATGTATAGGTATATAGTATATATATTATAATAATATAGTAAAACGCATCGAAATAATAATTAATTAAATAATTAATTAAATGCATATAATATTGTGTTACGCGAACGCGGTAATAATCGCGATTATACTGCAGTATTGATCTCTAAAAAGTCATGAGTACATACATACATACATGATACATACTTACATATGTATAATACTATACTATCTACTATATCGATTAGAAAAGAACTGGAGAAAGTATGATGGCAAGCATAATAAATATGCCTAATAACTTATTATCGTTACGCATCTTCGCATCATATTAATTGTTTCCTCTTTTTTTTCTACAAGCGCATATATACATATACGTGAAAATATGTATATGCTGTTCAGATTAACCAATTTAATTAAAAAATCAAAAAAAAAAAACTAGCTATATGTATATTAATACGGCACATGACTTTACATGATTGTTATTTTGTTTTTTCTTGTTTTTATATATAATTTATATTATTTATGATATATTGTTGTTAGTTATATTCTATTAGTATTTAGTACCTATAAGTATTCAATTAATTTATGATCAAAACAAAAAAAAAAAAAACCAAACGAACAAAAAAACCAAACTAAAAAACCATTTTTTATATCGATTTATAATTATAGTTCGTAATACAACGTTGTATACATACATACATACACACATACATAAATAAATAATTCTATTTATTATTATAATTAATTTTATTTTTATTTTATAAATTAATAAATATAATATATATATAATATAGATAATATATTATATTTAACTGATGTACACAAAACATTATATAGAAATCATGTAATCAATTTAAGCACTCGAATAAAATATAATTAAAACTATACAATACAATTAAGTTTTAGATCTTCTCATTATATTAATATTATTATTATTAAAATTATTATTTTAACGTAATTTCTCTAATGTATTCTTAAACTCTTTGAATTTCGAAAAGCTTGACGTCTGTATCATACCAAATTGGTGGCTCCACATTTCTCAAGTAAATAACTCCCCACATATAAGTTCGGAACCAAGCAGTAGTACCGGCGTTCGCTTGATACCGTCTTATCAGAATTGGGTGCGGAACAGGTAGCAATCCGACCAAAGTACCATGTTGTAGGAACTTCAAAATCTCACTTTCATCGGTCAAACCCCTGTGGCAAATAAAAACAAGACATAAGGATTAAATTTATAATAAATCATTCCTCATTAGCGACTTACGAATCATAATATGCTTACTTATCGATACAAATCTTCTCAACTTGAGGCACCAGGACTTGAAGTAATCTCATTATAGTTTGGAGAGGTAATTTGCTTTTCCATTGATGTACCCAGTCGCCTGAAGGAACCCATTGATTAACATTTTGAGCAGCGTTTGAGGTCTGTTCAGATACTCTGATTCCTCCTTTCTGTAATTAAAAGAAATATCATCTTCCTGTTTATTATATGTTACCGAAAAATATTCTCCACAAAACATACATGCACGACAGAACTCGATCTCACAGAAGCCAATGAACTCTCTCTCGTATCCTCATCAGTCGTTGTAGTTGTTGTCTCTCTGTGCGTTTTATCGTTTACTACACTGGCAGAACCTGCGTCAACTGTAACAGACGGACTCAAGGGATGTGCAGACTCCTTTTCGGTCATATTTTCTATCCCTAAGGAAAGAGAAAACGAAATTAAGCTAGAATAATCAAGGGCACGGTGTCATTAGACCAATTCTGCGATCTTCATGACCAATTTGCTTATTAAAATCGTTTTTTCGAAGCTTCAAATGCTTTTCTTTTCAATCAACTACCTGGTGTTTCCAACAGAGAAGCCTTCAGAGTACCAGGTTCAGCGGGGAGAGCTGGCCTAGAACCTTCCATTGCTATTTCGCTAACATTTTCACTGGATGTGCTAACGGAAATCGGTCTTCTTTGTCGTCTGTTCAAAGATCTGGCAATAGTGTTGCAATCACTTGGTAAATTAGCCAGTGCATGAAACACTTGACGTTTTCTTATTATAGTGTATACGAGATTACTGTTACCATCGAACTGGTACTGAAATGATAGAAAAAATGATTGTATTCATACAATGAAAAATGAACGTTTCATCTTATTTTGAACCGCTTCTCTCTCTCCCTACCTGTATAATGTTGTTAAATATCTCAAGTAAAAAGAAGACTAGATGATGGTTTGTCGGGGAAGAGAATAAGAACCAAGGTGTCCCAAACGCCTCAAGTAAATGCAATAGCTTTGTGCTCGCTACCATTGAAAGAGTCTTAAGATATGGTGAAACGTTCACTAATATAGTCAGTAAGCAGTCGAATAAAGGCTGCAATCTTTGGTGTCCCGTTGTTATTATCTTGTGGAATACTGTGACTAGCAAGTCTGCGTGAGTACCTGCAAAGCAACCAAGATATTATACTATGTTTGTAACATCCAAAATGTCTGGAAGAATTTTTCACGTTAGAAATCTTTCTTGGGTTTAAATATTCATCAAATACTACTTTGTTTTTAACTTTTCAACAAACTTTCAGTTTCGTTTACTGATTTTCTCTTCTATATGATTTAAAAAAACTTGAAATCTTAGTCAATAAACCGAAAATTTTATAATAATTGAATAATGACCCGTAAAAACAGGAATGTCCATTGGTATTGTAGCTGTGTAAGGCTTGTTCAGTCTGACGCCAAAGTTTCGCTCTCCGCTAAGCAAGAGGAGGATAAATACGCCGATATGCATGAGTCCGACCCTCGCTGAAAGACCAAAGGGCATAATTAATGAGCTGAAATGCTGGTAGGAGGAAAACTTTAGATATGTACAAAAATACATTAAAATTACATTGGTCGGCTCTCGAATCGTTGAGATGATATAAGATGGGTACGAGCACCTCTAACACGTCTGAACTCTTCAGAACATAGTAAAGGAACTTTTTGTTGTAGTCGCACATCTTCCAAAAGAATACCAACAGCTCTTGATGAAAGTGTACCTTTTTTGTGGAATTTGGTAGATAGGTTTGTAGCAAGGGATTATTCAGCAGTCTGGTTATGCCCTTTAGCACGAACTGAAAATCTTTAAAATAGAATAGTTTTATTAGTTTCTAATGAAACTCTTTAGTTTTTTCATGTCTGTCAATTTTCTTGATTTTACAAGTTCGTATTTCCCAGCAATTAGAGTTACCTTCATCCCTGTGAACGCGGCTGAGATAATTGATGAATAAATTATCTCCTGGAACACCTTCTTCAGACGGAAAACCACCGCTAGTGTCATGGTCAAGGGTTACGATCAAAATCTGCAGAGCAACGTCTACCAAAGGCTCCAAAGAATCAGTGAATAATAAATGATTGTATGGAACTCCAAGCCCGACAGGATCATAGGCACAAACTGTGTTCAATAAGGATGTAAACATTGGGAGAGCGTGCCTGAAAAATAAAATTTGCTCTTAAATATTCATCTATATTCAAATATGGATTTTAAATCGTTGATAGAAAAAAAAAATGAGATATTAGAGAAAGAAAATAAATTCGATTCATTATTAGTACCAAATTTTAAGATCTTCTGATCAGAAATTGATCTTACTTTTAATTTTACATGATGTAAACGATTTAATTCAATTATTTTACGCTTTCAAGTCATTGATACCTGTTCTCAGAGCTAGTGAGATGAGCAATCCATCTATTAGGTGTCACGGAAAGATCTGTTGGCGGATTGTACATGGTTTCGCTAAAGCAGGTAAGTAAAAGTTTCAATAATTCAGTCCTGTTAGAATCTAAGTATGGATATCTGGGCGGAGAGTGTGCGAATCCTACACCAGCTTCCCATATGTATTCACAGCTATCTATAGACTGTAATTCTTCGGCTTTATCCTGAAAAATTATATATTTATAGTCTTGTTGATGAAAAGAAGATCAGTTTTTGAACTCAGAAGTGTAACTCAAAACTCACTGGTCCAGATTTTCTGTTCGCTGCTACAGTGAAGTCAGGACAAAAGAGCAGGTCCTGATGAGATAAGAAAGAAACGAGAAGTTGTTATCAACATTATTGAAGCTCTGTAGAATAAAATATTAGAAAAAAAGAGAAAAAATAAACTAAAAAAAAACTAATTTAGGCAACAAAATACCAACCGAAATAGCATTGAGTAACGAATGTGCCAAAGGGACGCTTTCCTCATCTTCTTTTCCCGGTAAACTAGACCAAAAGAATCCTTTCCAGTCAGGATCTTCAAAAATATATGGTAGCAGTCTGGTCAATAATCTACAACAGTTTAACACTGTTTGATGTTCCCTCTGAGTTCTACAGCTGCTATCTACAGCCTTGACTAATTTTTCGACAGCTTTATAACATAGCGTGGCTAAATTTGACGGGGCCTCTTCTCTGAGGACACGTATCTCTGGGGCAGGTATCAGAGTGAATATATCTTGAACATTGACAACGTTTTCGCACCAAAATTGATCCCAGAATGTATCATCAGCCGAATCTATTGGCTGAAATTTAATGAACATGAAAAAGATATAAATTTTCAAAGTAAAATTAATAATATTTCAAAGTATCAAATAGTGCGTGATAATTTGGATTATTTTTTATTGCTTGCTATTGCTATTTACCTGCGTCTTTGACGTTAGTTGAACGACAGCCTTACGGAAATTTAACTTAGTATCTGCATTCCCCATAATTTAACGATTTATTCAAACTGAATAGAAATTTAATTAACGTTTAGTTAGAATTTTGATTCGCGAAATTCTTAACAGACTTTTCTCGTCGAGGACGAGGTATTGATGCAGATCGTTCGTGTAGTTGGGATAATCATAGCCGTGGCGAAGGCGATTTAAGGAGTTTGTATGTTTCTACTTTTCCCATATGATTTAAGATTCAATTTAGGTGATTTTACGCACGAGATAAATACAACTAAGGTACTATAACGTATGTGAGTAAACCTCTTGATGATAAATTGACAATAACAGAGTTGTTCAAAACTCTGTACGCGAATTTATAGTTTTTAAACAACTGTTTGAGCTAACCTAATAGTAAGATAAACATCAATTGCACTTCAAAGAGCAAGTTGTACTCTATTGCGATAATATGCAGACTGATTTGTCGTACGTCAGACGTGTATACAACCTTACTCAATGACCATACCATATACATAGATTCGATTCTATTTGAAGACGATATTTTCGATATTCGATTACATCGCTATTTCTGGTTATTAGAGAATCGATTTAATATCGATTTTGATTCAAATGATGAAAAATTTCGGACACTTGATTTTTTGATATGGATAATTAATTATTCTAGTATTATTATGAATAAAGGGAAGTACATCAAGGAAATGAAAAAAAACTTTGTACATTTTCTCTGGATTTATTTTTTCAGCTTTTATGCAGCAAATTTATCCAACTTTACAGTTATTAGATGTTAGTTTGCAGAGTTAAAGTAATTGTTTGAAAGTTTGGTGAAACATATTTAATTATTTATAACAACTAGTTTATTTATTTATTATGTAAAAATATACACACTTCACACAATATTTCCTACAGGTATAAAATTAACTAGAAATACAATAAATTAAATTTAAAGAAATAAGCGATTTGTTTCTTCATCCCTTATATAATCACAGAATGTAGAAGACGAAATTCATCAACAATACAATACAATACAATTTTATATAATAAATTACGAACCTATTTCTGATTCTTATCATTTTACAAAAAAATTAAATTAAAATTCTAAAAATACATTAATTTACAGATTCATAGATATTCGTTAATATCAGGGAGTAGCATACAAGTCGTGAAGTTCTTTAAGCAATTTATCAGACAATAAAGCTTCATCACTCTTATCCAACGATTCACGAATTTTTACTTTTTCATCCGACCCAATTCGATAACGCCTTGAATCTGGAGTGTTTAAAAATTTAATAGCAGATTTAAGAACCATGTATTCTCTCAACGGTCGCTCACTTCTTCTTCCCCATTTAGCACTTCGCAAAGGAGTAATCATGCTAGGCGTACCCGGCTTAGACTTAGCCTGTTTAGTTTTCTTCTGGTTACCAATCGCAGGTGTATTTTCAACTACAGATAAAGACAGATCACCTAGAGTTTTACCAGCTAATCTAGCAGAACGTCTTCTTTGAGGTGGTTCATTCTCAATATTTTCTGTTCCGTTACTTTTCTGCTGTGAATCAGTCAATTCATCTTTAGACGAACCCTTCTCCTTCTTTTCTGCTCGAGATTCTACATTTAATGACTTTCGATTGCCGCTTTTTTTCGCCCCTTTAGGTCGACTCGTTTCCTGACCAAATTCTAAACCCTCTTCAAGACTAGCTTCAGAATTTTCTGACGACCCTTTACTGTTCAAATTGAGTAATGCTTTCAACTTCATATTGGGATTGAGGCTTTTCTGTTTTTCCAATTGCGTGTCAATGTTCCCTAGCATTACCTTCATGCTCGTCAGATTTTTTTCATAGTCTAATATAGACTGGGCCAAATATTTTCGTTGCTCAACAAGCATAAGAACGAACTCTGTTGATTTATATTCACTGTCTAAATTTCTTGTCATTTCCAAACGAGTACAAGCGTTCTCTGTTTGTTTGAAAAGCAGTGATTCATCGACTATGGTAGAGTTTGCAGATGGTTGTAGGCTTAGAATCTCTGAATAGGATCCATCCTGCGTGGAAATTTGTGCCAATTGTTCAAAATTTTGAGCAGGTAATTGCGGAGCTATTTCTTTCTGCATGACGATAACCGTAGGCCGTTGAAAGCAGACTTGTGCTTTATTTTCAACAGGCATTGAATTTTCATCAGTAACTTCTTTAGGATTATCTACAATTTTTATACTCGAACCAGCTAGTTCGGCATCGTTTTGAGATTGATTAGAACCGTTTACAATTCCCGAACATTTACAGCAGTATAAAAGCCTTTCCTTTTCATCTTGAGGATTAATCGACGGCGATGAGTCTTTATGATAATTGAATAAGCCATTGTTATCGACTTCTTTTATATTTTCTGTCGATTTATTCTTAGTATAATTTAATGTTGGCAGTTTTTTATCGTCTCCAGATGAGTTTAATGACGTTTCAAGAGGCTGCGGAGATTCTTCAGGTACATCTGAGGGCCTTTTAGCTTGTGAATTCTTCTGCACAAGTATTTTTTTATTGTTACTTGGTTTGTGGATAAAAGTTTTCGATGCTAAAGAGTTCCGTCCATTTAGAAATGTGTGTGTGATAGTGCCTGGTGGTAACAGTCTACTCTGTCTTGAGTTTTGACTAAATTTAGTCTTCTCGCTTTTTGTATCGTATTTTTTAGCCGAAGTAACAGGGGTCTTTTGTTCCATTTTTTTCGCACTCAATACCTGTGCCTTTATTTTTGGTAGATTAACGTTTTCCTTTGGTCTAGAACAGTCATATAAATTATCAAGTCGTTTCCTAGCAGTTCTTTTAGGTGATTCTAGCAGCAGATGAAGATTACGAATTGGTTTATGGGTTGATAAGCCTGTAGACAAAAAAAGAATAAAAATGATTTGATTAGTCTTAGACAATTCTGAGCCTCTTTTAGCCATCTAAAATCACTACTTAATTTCCTTAAAACTCTATTTATACTTATATCAATGAATACCAACCCATAGTTTTTCGGCTTGAACCTGCGTTCCTAGGACCTAGATGATTCTCAAAATGCGCAGTAGATATTCTGACTGGAAGATACTTCTGTCCCTGCGCATATAAAACGAATAGTTTTCATTCATGACCAGCAATTATTAATCACCTTTGTACATGAAATATATTAAAATTCTTACCGATCGAGGATTGCCAATGGGATTTGGTCCAGACATCGTAGATTCTCGATCATAATTCTTTTTACCGCTCAACGCTAAAAGCATGATGTTATACTTATTTAGATACTTGAATTACGTGAATTATAAACTTTGGGGCTCAGTGAGGAGAGCGTAATAACTGTTTGAGGTTATTTTGATAAATCTTTTATTTTTGAATCTTAAAATTTTTCTGAATAGATAAATAATTGATAATTTACCTGCCATAATGATGCGATTATTAAATCAATGATCCTTGAAAATATTGCAGACTTTCTGTCACCGTTTAACCGTTTAAAACAACGTTTGAATCCTCATTCCTTGGTAAACATTCAGACATTTTCAAATAGGTTAGAAGAATCGAAGCTGTTATTGTTGCTATTTTTTATACGTTATACTCTTCATAAACTTATTATAAATTAATTATGAAACTTATTAACTATAACGACAATTAGTCGAAATTAGCGGTACACTGTACGTCTTCAACCGTCAAAAATTTAAACTACAATACCTTCGACCGAGCTTCGACCGTTGACTCTGACTGAATGAAAAAAACGAAGAAAAGAATACTGTGCCGGGTTCTTGATTCAAACACAGGCAACGCTCTACTCACGTGAAAATTTCTAACCCTTGAGGCGCTCGACGACACATTCGCAGACTTCACGTCCAAAAACAATTATGAATGTCTGTTTGAATCAGTGTTTATTTATCGCTAAAATTAAACCGTCCATAAATATAAACTGATTTTTCTCAATACTAGCGTTTACCAAAGTACTAATACAACATGGATTCATATATCACACAGGTATAGATTGATCAAACTGTCAAACTAGTGGATATCTTGAACCGCTTTAAGGTTATGTTAGGTTATATTATGATATATTGTGTTTACTTACAGCTTCGGCGCGCGTGGTTAAATCAGCACGGAGATCTCCTAGCTGTAAATATCCACATTCTTTTAATTAATCAACAATTCAATTCATCCATAAAGTATTGTCACTATTACAATATCCTTTTTTGTTTTTTGTTTTGCAGGACTTACTTTCCCTCAATCATAATCACGTTTTTAATTCCCAACTCGGAACTGAAGCAGCAATGACAAAAGCAATGGAAAATTTATCCGCTCCGATCGATGATCTGGTTCTTCATCATTTAAAGTAAGGATTAAAATATCCCCAAACTTGAAACAAATTACAATTTTTATTGTAAAATTTTCAGAGTATTATCATCATTAAACAAAAATGATCCTTACGTGAGTTACTTGCATCAAAGTGCGGCTGTACAATCCTTGGCTAAAATTTTGCAATTACAAAAAGACGAAAATTGGATGTTACCGGTAATGAATTCAATGTGTTTGGATCTCAGGCGACTAGCCGTTAGATCTGAAGCTCTTAAGTCTAACAAGAATCAAAAGCCCGGAGAAGTACTTGAAAAATGCGCAGAATGCTTGATGGGATGTTTTAGAGTTTGCGCCGCGGATAACAGGAGCTCTGAAGACGATACTAAGAGATGGGGAATGCTCGCCTTGGTTAATCAACTACTTAAAGTCTACTTTAGAATAAACAAACTTCACCTTTGCAGGCCTTTGATCAGAGCAATTGAATCTTCCGCTTTTAAAGACCATTTTGCACTAGCTCAACGAATTACTTACAAGTTTTTTGTAGGAAGAAAAGCCATGTTTGATAGCGATTACAAGGCTGGTAAGAATTGAAATGATGTTTTTAACTATTGAATAAAATTAACGGAATCAAGTTATTCTTATTTCGTGGGTTTCATTATTTAATTCATTTGAATTATTTTCAGAACATTTTTGATACTAGTTATTGCATTTAATGTTCACAATACGAATGTCAAGCATCTAAAGATTCTATTTCGAGAAACAAAAAAACTAATTTATTTGGATGAAATTGGGTGTTTAACCGTTTTAAATGTTTCATAAATTTTTTTTACAGCTGACGAATACCTGACCTACGCCTTTGTTCGCTGTCACAAACAGTCATCAAAAAATAAACGACTTATATTAACGTATTTAGTACCGGTAAAAATGCTGCTAGGATATATGCCGAAGAAATCATTACTTGAAAAGTATAATTTGATGGAATTTTGGGAACTTGTTGAGGCGGTTAAAAGAGGGAATTTAAGAAGTTTAGAAGAAGTTATGAGCAAACATGAGATATTCTTCATCAGCGCTGGAATTTATTTGATTGTTGAAAAATTGAAGTTAATTACGTACAGAAATTTGTTTAAAAAAGTTTATCTCGTTTTAAACACGCATCAAATTCCGGTCGAAAAACTTTTAGCTGCTTTAGAAATGCACGGGGTAGAGGATGTTGATATGGATGAAACGGAATGTTTGGTTGCCAATTTAATATTCGAGGGAAAAATCAAGGGATACATATCTCATCAGCATAAAAAATTGGTAATTTCTAAACAAAACCCGTTTCCTCAACTGTCGTCTTTGAATTGAGGGAATAAATCAATTTTTCGTTTAATTTCATTTAATATTCTCGATAAAAGATACCAAGGAGAATTTAATATAATGTTATAATGCATTTATCCTACTTTTGTAACAACTGTATTATATATTGCTATAATAAACATTATCGTTATACAAATTATTATCGTTATTTATTCAACTCATTACTGCGTAATTATTTTCACAAAGACACAATATGATAATGTAAAGTCTGGCACATCTGTTTTTACAATCTAAATACGATCATTGTTTCGGAATGTTGATGGTAACTTGAATAAATTCTGAGAAAGTTTAAATATTCGTTAAAAAAAACATATATATATTCGACGAAATAATACATAAATATTGAATTCTAATTACTTTTTATTCAAATTTTGTTAATGATTTCTTCTTACAATTTTTTCCGCGGTAAGTAGACATAAATTACAATTTCAAAAAATTAAAAATTTCAATTTGACGCTGCGTAATATTATCTTAAAACAGAGATAGCTTTTCGTATTTACAGAGATAATTGAAGCCTAGTATTTATTTATTTTCTGAAATATATAAATTCGTATTATAAATTATAAGAACATAATTCGAAATTCAAAATTTAAATTTGACTTCAAGCGCGCTATAGCGTAGTTTGAATTTTCGAGAGTAAGTATTTCGACTAAATATATTCATAGCTTAAAAAAAGTAACAAAAAACATTGTGTGTAAAATAAAAAATGTATTTTTTCATGTCAATCAATATCATAAAAAGTCTTTATTAAATTGGTAAAAAATCGTTAAAATGACGTGCTATTGATTGCGGGCCTTATTGGTTGGGCCTTCGGACCTCGACCAATCAAAACTAACTCAGTATTCGATGCAAGTATGGCCGCCTTGCCGTCACCTACGCAGGTATAAGATATTTTCAATATTTTTTACCTCTAATACAATTTATCGTGACTTTATTTAACCACTTATAATACTGCTACAGACACCGCTTTACATTATTAATAACAATTTTCTAACACATATGTGACTGTTATAAAAATAATTGATTTTCTTTATCGCCGCGCTCTGGCCACCCGTGACACACTGACTGACAGCATCAATGCGATCTTAAATTTTTCGGTTGTTTATTTTATCCTCGCCGATTTCTAATCAGACTCTAATTTCTCAGAGATATTTCAAAGCCCGTTTAACCTAAGAAATGAGAATTCCTTAACATGCCTAGATTCCGTATATCTAAACGTATAGTTTTTTTAAAAAAATGGCGAACGTTTTCAACGCACACCCCTTTCATCAACTCATACTTAGCGATTATTTAGACAGCTTTTTTAACACTAGTTAGAGATACTAACAGGCTTTTATTGCTACTCAAAGCATCGCTCGTCTCTGTCCATATATTTCTAAAAAGGATAAGCTACTTAGATCCGAATTTATTGCGTTTAGTAATAACATTTGACCAAAAGAAAACCGTGATCATATTTCTTGAGACGTTATCTTAGATATGAATGTATCTCATTTCCTGTTGATAAACACACTATGTAATTATTTGAATGTTTTAATATTTTTATTCTATCCAAATTATTCAAATAATAAGAAACAATGTTCACGCGAATGACCTTTAAAAAATGTCTCGCTTCCGTATGATTTAAGATCTTTAAAAACGTGCTCAACTCTTCTTTAATAAAGGCCGGAAAATTTATTTCTACTAAGCAATTAAAACCCGCGATTTATCTCAAGCTTTTCCTTATACAGACGGACAATTTTCTAGCTGTCAATATTTTTAAATTGGCTATTTTTCATTCGTTCAATGAAAATGAAATTATTTCAGGTGGCTGGAAGCCACAGCGCCATATATGAGGCCTATTATCATCAGGTAAACAAATAATAATTAAATTTTTTAAATAAACCTGAATTTTATAGCTAAGAAAAAACTCTGACATTGTTTTATCTTTAAAGATCGACCCTAATGGGTATGGGAGAATCGGGGCGATGGAGGCAGCAAGATTCTTGAAAAAATCTCAACTAAGCGATGTTGTGCTTAGTAAAATTTGGGATATGGCAGATCCGCAGTCCCGAGGTTCTTTAGATAAATCCGGACTTTTTGTCGCTCTTAAACTTTGCGCACTTGCTCAAGCTGGAAGAGACTTAAGTATGGCAAATCTAAACATTGAGACACCTCCACCAAAAATGGTAATTTTTTCCTACTTTAGTATCTTTTTAGTTAAATATATGGAAGAAAGACATAAATCAGGGAAAAGATAGAAAAAACAACAATTATTTGCCAGTTAAGACTTTGCTATCTTTTAATACATGGATTCTTAATGGTTATAACAACAATCTTATCAGTTTAAACATCCCGAATCTATCTTTAAGTGTTTTGAAGTTACTTAAAAGATTAGAGTCATGTTTCTTGTAATCTTTTTTGTATCAATTTACGCCTAATAGCCAGATAAAATCTGTAAATTATGATATAATGATGCTTTATATCTTCTTCTTGGAGCTTCTGGTATTTTGAAAGTTTTATATTATGTATAACAGGGGTTGAATATTTGTTTGAATTGATGAAATCCTAAATTTGGGGTAAAATACGTTGTGATATTATTTTATTGAGCTTTGTAATAATTTTTTTTAAACAGGGAGAGGTTCCAGTCATACCACAAAAATCAAAGCCTGTATCTCCGGCAGTAATAACATCAATAAGTAACGGTGATTGGTCAATAAAACCAACAGAACGTTCTAAATATGATCAACTATTCGACAGTCTGCAACCAGCGAATGGATTCATCCCAGGAAATAAAGTAAAGGGTGTTTTAATGGACAGTAAACTTCCGCTGGATACTTTAGGAAAGATTTGGGACCTTGCGGATATGGATAAAGACGGGATGCTCGATAGACATGAATTTATCATTGTAAGTTAGCATGTTTTTACCTAAAAACTTCGAAATTGCTTTGGGTATTATTAGTAAACATAATTTTTATACTTTTTAATGTTATTTTTTGGCCTTTTTCTACAGGCTATGCATCTGGTCTATAAAGCACTTGAAAAATACGCTATTCCTAGCGTACTACCACCAGAATTGATGCCTCCGGGAAAAAGAAAAGAGACCGTTATACCAGTTTCTAAATCTCCGGTTCCGCAGATGGTTGCTCCGCCGCCTATTCCTCCCTTGCCTAATGTACCTGTTCCAAATAGTCTCGTTGGTCTCGAACCAGCAAAGGTAATCTAGTGTTTTTTGTCAAATTAATTGAAAACTAACATTACATATTGTATTTTCATATGTCTACTTCCAAATATCTTGAACATTGATTAAAGCCAAGATTTCTTCCACTTCCTTCAACTTACTTTTAACATTTAGTTAATTAAAATCGGAGATATTTAATCAATTAATTTCTTCAGCCACCCGTAATTCAACATTGGGTTGTATCAGCCGAAGATCAAGTAGCAGCTGACAAACTTTTTGCACAAGCAGACATGGACATGGATGGATACGTCTCTGGGTCTGAGATTAAGGACGTTTTTTTACAGAGTGGATTACCGCAGACTGTTTTAGCCCACATTTGGTACGGTGTTATTAAAGATTGTAAAAGCAAAAAGCAATTTTGAGATATTGAAGTTAAATTTAAGACAGGAAACCTTGATTGATGATTTATTTTACTTGTAACAGGGGTCTGTGCGATATTTGTCAAAGTGGTAAACTTAACAAGGAACAATTCGCTTTGTCTATGTGGCTTATTAAGCAACAATTGAGAGGTATCGAACCCCCTGCATCTCTCACACCGGAGATGATGCCTCCGTCTTTGAGGAAACTTACAGAAAACGTTGTGGTGAGTTATGAGTAATTGATATGAAGTCATTTTTGTGACTTAAAAGCTGCATTTAACACTATAGATTACAGTAAACAATTTTAACTTTTGTATTAATGTTTCGTGATACGTTTTCGACCTTTGAAAGCTTGCCAAAAGATATAGAGGAATACACTGACTATTATAATTGCTCCAAACATAAATACGTGATGGTCAAATTTGATTTCTAATTCTTCTCTCACTTCGAGTCTCACAGTTCCAGCTAATCCCTCGTTCTGCCAACAGCTAAGAAACATTAATCAATTTCAGTATTGTCTAGGTACTGTTTATGTTGCTTTTATTTGTCTGCTTCTTACCTGTATATATTCGCGTCTGCAAATCGCAGCTTCTTTATCACCAACTCATCTTTCATATTGATGTCAATCCTGCCTTCAGATTGCTCCGTTATTAGCATAGGGTTCACTACTTTATCCCTAATTTGCCATACGATGGGTGCATCAGTGTTGAGATTCCTTTAGACAATAATAAAACTGTGTATAAAATTTACTAGTCAGAGTTAGAAATGAATGAAAAGATTCTTTCCCTCACCCAGGACACTTTAACCTTGTCTTCTTGCCATGTTTTTGGTAAATTGTAATACGTGTTACAGTTGGTGGTGGGTCAGGCATTTCCTGATACATTGAATAGATCCCTGCACTGTTGTTCGCGCTCTCTAATATATTTCCCGATTTGTCGCGTACTTCAAATATCACATTTCTTTGGCATTTTGTCTAAAAAGTAAGCAACAAGTATCAAGACTTAAATATAAGGTCTCTTATCTTGCAAAAAATACCTTGCAAAATCGGACCATGATTTCAGTCTTACGGTTTTTTATTTCCTCTATATTTTGTACAACTTTTGGAGTCTGCTCAGATCTGCATGGCATCTTATTTCTGAATATGGGTAAAACAGTTGCTACTAAAGCTGCTATCTCTTTTAAATCCCCATCTATTGCTATGCTATCTTCTTTCGCTGAGCAACAAAGATGTAAATATACAGTTTCGGAGTTGATTAAGAGGCAATATCATTACCGGCTCTCTTATTGGCCTGAGAATCCGTTTTTGGTTCACTTCCATCAGCCGTATCTTTGTCGGTAGAATTATTCTTCAATAATGAAATAGTACAGTATCCATATCTGATTTTTTTTCCAACTTTATCACAAGTTGAACACTCAGTCCACTCGGTCCAAGACGAGTAAGCCTTCAAGTTGTAACGCGATATTATTGTCGGAGGTAAAGAGTGAGTAGCTAGCGGCGCTTCGTCGGAACGAACCTCTTGTGTTGGCTCTGAACCATTATCTATGTGTATGAAATAAGGTGCTGCTAAAGTGTCGCCTAGCTTGCACCAATATTGGCCGGCTTGGTTTGGCTAAATGAAAACGTAAAATTTATTTTCGTGAAAATGTTGAAGAATTTTTGAATAAAATCTACCTACTTTAGTCAAAGTTCTTATTATTTTTACTTGGATGTTGTACATCAGCAAACTTTTACCCGCCGGTGATATTAAAGTGTGTTCGGTTAATTCCACAGACTTATTAGCAATGCTGCTGTTCATGTTGCTGCTGAAGTACCATTCAATTAATTCAATTATGTTCGTTTCAGCCGGTGATGTACATATGTCGCAGTCTAATCTGTTGAAATGATGTTCAATTATGGCTCTATTTATAAATGTTGGTCATTTTTTGGGTTTATTTATTTTCTACAGTTTTTAAAATTGAATTATTGTTATTACACAACTGATGTCCCTTCGAGAGCCATTAGTGCTGATGGATAAATTGCTTTCTTTGGTCCAGCTCTTGCATATTTTTCTTTTAAGCATTCATAATATTCTAGCCATTGCTCGCGGTGTAATTCTCTTAGTGTTTCATTGTTTCCGGGATATTCGAGCTCGTTTATATCGAAAAATAACTCTTCACCTAGAAAAAAATTATCAATTATGTTTAAATTGAGTGTAGTTTATCTAAACGTGTCATTGGAAATTTTCCGTGAGTAATTTAAAAATTTTTACTCAAATATTTCATACCTAATTTATTTTTCATTAAATTATTAAACTTTTTCTTTAGTTCATCTGATTTTTCTTTCAGTTTCTTTTTTATATTGAAACTCATTACTACATTCGTTGCAACATAGAGGAAAATTAGGGTTTTTGGATTCATCGTCCTTTGCGTATCTCTTTCCTACTTGAATGTCTTTTATTTTTAAATATCTGAACTTTTTCTTTTACATTCTTTTATTCTGTCATCATAATTTTGATGGAAAATCATAACTTTGTACCAAAAGCAGTTCATATATGATAGAAAAATTTTGTATAAACTTGAAATAAGTCAAACATTGAACTATTTTGATAACATTGAACAAATTCATGCATACAATGAGTCATTCGAGAACTAATAATGTTCTGTTTAAAGAAAATCTAGATCTAAGTGATTCGATAAAAGTTCTACCAACATTACTACACCGTAAATCGCCGGTAACTACTCTCGAGAGAAAAAAGATTAAAACTTGTACATATGTTAGAAGATTACATGAAGAAGCTAGTAGAGCAAGAATCGAGTCTTTATATGGAAAAGATAGCTTGGAAAGAGTTTGTCCAAAATCTATAAACGAGTATAAGAAAGAATTTCGTATGCGTAAATTAAATGACAAAAATTTCATCCTCTTTCAAGATGATGAAAACAAAAAAGATCAAAGGATATTTAACGTCATAGAGGAAATGTGCGGGTGCCGTGTTGAGTGAATAAAACCTTTCAAGCTATACTCTATAACATGGTACCAAAAAATTTGAGGATAGTATGAAATAGCAGAAAAATATGAAGCAAAAGATTTTCACACATATTAGAAAACGGAAAATGCAGATTTGGTGTTCATTATCGGGACACAAGGCTGGAATTCCGTATCACGGGTTTCTAAATGAATTAATAGTCAAAAAGCTGTAAAGATTGTATGAAAAATAAAAAGGTCTTCTACAAAAAGATTTACAGTTTTGTTGGTTGTTCGTTTTTATTCTTCTTTTAGATCTTTGGATAAAATAATCTGCACAGATATTTTAATATCGTAAAAACAAAAATTGTAAACAATTTTATGAACTCTGATATCAGTATATATTAAAAAGCTTGTCAAATAGTCGAGATTAACAAATTACTCCCTATCTATCATAGTAAAGCATATAGTACATTCATCCTTGGAATCTTTACAGGAAAACAATAATGTTTCCGGATATTCTAACCCAGAGCTTGATATGATAAGCAAAGATATCGCTGAGCTTGTTCGTGAGAGGCACACAATGGAGCAAGACATTGCGCAGAAGGAAGCTGACATTAAGATAAAAAATGGAGAGATTAAGAGCCTTCAGAGTGAGCTTGATACCTTAGCTTCGACTTTGAAACAATTGGAAAACCAAAAAGGGGAGGCTCAAAAAAGACTCAACGATTTAAAAGCACAGGTATATATTCCAGATTATTGATAGATATTGTTTTTTATTGAAGTTTGTCCATGTATCTGCATTACCAATTAGCCTGCCTGATGATCATTGTATTGCTTCGCTTTTGTATATGAGAAATTTTACTATTACTTTAAAGAATTGAGTGGTATGAAGAAAGTATAATTCTGATCTTAGTGAAGCTTCTTGAATTTGAATAACCGATTGAATTAAGCTGCTAGCAGTACTCGGTGTTACTTTATACCGCTCAATATATTGTTACCTTTGATATCAAATTAAATGCACATTAAAGTAGTATTTTTGTAGAAGCAATGCAGAATTGTGGTAAATAAAAATTTTTAACTACTTATATGCGGCTGATATTATGTCATTTTTGTTTTGAAAGAAAAATTAAATTAGATTATATTGTTAAAAACTTGATATTTAGTCATTATTGATTGTGATTAATTCAGTATAATTTTATATAGTTTATAATTGAACAAAGATATGCATTTCTTTTTGTTTCTTTGATTATGATTTGGTTTCGTTATGTTTGTTTGTTTTTTTTTTTTCTTTTTTCGATTTGGCTTGTAGAGAGCTGATGTAGATAAAGAATTGAGTGAAGTCGAGCAGGAGATTCGCGAGGAACAAGACAAGGTATAATAAAATGTTTATATTATTTAATAAATATACACTATCTATACTTTTTACATTTAGCATGCCACGAAAAAAAAAATCGAAGCACGTTTTACTGATTGTGATATGCTTCATATTATTATCCGTTATACTTGAACATAAAATCATGAATAGTTTTGCAAGAGTTAGCATCATTCATTTACACAATTACACCATTCATATTTGGCATGATTTCAAATAAGCGAGACTAAGTTTTAAAGAATATAGCGAGTATGAAATAGTTGAACCTGATGAATACAGGTGGTATATGTATGAAACATCAGAAAGAAGATAATAACTAATATTGTTTAACTTGAATACTCGTTGATTTTTATTTCCAAAGCATCATTTATCAATTTAGTCCTACTCTTGAGAATTCTGAAGATTCTCATCAATGTCGTAAATAACTTCTTGAAGACTTAGGACAGAAAGATTAACGTATTTATAATTTTCTTTTTCTCTTTTTAAAAAAAGGTAGATAAGCTACGTCAGCAGGCTGAGGAGCAAGAATCTGTATTAAGAACCCAAGAAGAAGAACTTAGTTCAAAGAGACAAGAACTCGAAGGTCTTAGACTAGAAGAACAACAATTAGAACAGCAACAAGTTAAAAGTAAAGATCAGTTAAATGAATTGACTAAAAATCTACAAGATACTCAGCTACAGATTAGTCAAGCAAAAGTAAAAATAACACATTTGGAGGAACAGCAGAGACAAATGAGCGATGCTATTGCATTGTATGATTCTGCCCTCGCAGCTGGAGATGCTAGTCTTGTACCGGACAGTACCCTAAGACTTGAACCAGATTTCCATGATCCATGGTTTGTATTTATCAGAAATAGATGATCAATTTTGTTTTCCCTTTACAATAAGAGGCAAAGTTTTGCATATATTGGTTCAAAATTCAGTTCAAATAGAATGAATGGCTTTCTATTTTTAGCTACAAAGTTGACGATGATCAAAGTCCAGTGAAGGTTAATGGATTTGAAGAAAAGACCGGAGATCCATTCTCAAATTCAAATACAGCGTCGGAATCTGCGGGATTTAATGATCAGGATCCATTCACTTCGAATAAAGCTAAGGAAGCTTTTGGTGCCCAAGGAACTGATCCGTTTGGAAGTTCTTTCAACGCTGCATCAACCACTGTTAGTGTCTTATATTCATTTGAAGTTGAATTTAACTTGAAAGATAATAATCTACGCAGGATAAAATATAATCTAATTTTTATTGTGCTTTTCTTTTATAAATAGGAACGATTTTCGACTGATCCATTCTCCGCATTCAATAAAGATACAGCCGGAAAGCAAGATCCATTCGATCCATTCGGAGATGGGAAAAGAAATAGTTCTAAATCGCCAGGAGGGGGAGTGGCGCAGGTAAAGAGAATCTGCTTTTTTCAAAAGTTTGAATAATGGTGAATATAATACATAGCTGTGTTCAGAAATGATTAAAATACGTTTAGAAATAATTTTCGACTATTAAACGAAAACTTACATTTATTTAGCCGGTGAAAGATCCTTTCGGGGACGATCCTTTCGCCAATCTTCACGCACCAACACGCCCTGAAAGTCCTAGTCCAGCTTTGCCGCCCAAAAAAGCTAAACAACCTCCGCCAAGACCAGCGCCACCCAGACCTTCACAAGGGCCCAATTCAGGACTTGGCGCAGGTCCAATGCGTGCAGCTCCTGCCCCACCAACGCCTTCACCAACCCCAGACCCTTTTGTTAATGCAAATTCGGACCCTTTTGCTGCACCAGTAGCAAATAATAACAACGAAATAGCTTTCAATACGTCTACTTCTTCCAACGCTGGCTTTGCTGATTTTGCAAACTTTGATGCAAAGGTGAGTTTGATTTTATGTTAAATTTAACCTTTGATGCTAAGTTTCAAATTCATAAGCATGTTATATTATACTGAGATTATTGAATGAAAAAATTTCATAAAGATATCATTTTTTTATTATTATTATTTTTTTTTTTTCAACAATTTTATAGTAATTTGATGATCACTGATTTTAGTCCATGTATAGTTAAGCATTTTACCTATTTCTTTTGTATATTTAACAATTTTTTTATTCTATTTTATTGTACAGTGTTCCCACAAAACCTACAGTCCTTCTCCAATACTTACAAAATACCCTTCGCCCTTCTGCACAGTATGTTATGTTATATTCATTCTGGTTTACTAAACGACAATATAAGTTACATATCGTTATTTGAAAAGTTAATACTTATTTAATTACCCGGTTCAAACTTGTCGCACAAATATGAATATATTTATGCTTTTTTTTTTCTTACTGCTATTTGTATTCGATCTACCTATACGTATACCTAATTCGTAAATTGTAGATCGTATTTGAGTTCAAATATTTAAACTTTTTTTTAACTTTTCAAGTAATACTGTTAGAGTAATTATATCATATTATAATTTTCATGAAATATTCTATAACTGTATTTATTAATAATTGTTGTTTATTTATTTATTTATTTATTTTGTATTTAGGTAGATGCTGTTACAATTTTCAGTTTGTCCACTGACCTGACTCCTGGAGCATGCCGCAAGCCCATTTTATTTATTTATCTATTTATTTGATACATTTATGAATGTATATTATTATATGGCGATAACAGCCTTCTACTATTATAACTTAGTACTAGTTTCTTTCTTTTATTATATCTTTTTTTTTTTTGATCATGTCTTATTGGGAATGCTGTTATCGACCTGTTTTTAGATTTTATTTAGTTTAGTAGCGTTATCTTTCACAGCAGCAGCAGACCGATGGCACCAGATGATAACCAGCGGTTCCCGCATTTTTTCTCTTGAAATTTTTCAGTAAACCAAAACTTACACGTGACAAAAAAAAAAAAAAAAAAATGCTTCAGCCAGAACCAGTTCCTAGTCGACTGGCACCGCCGAGACCAGCGAGCAGACCGCTAACAACATCAACTTCGGCTACTAAACTACCAGACTTTACCGAAGATCCATTCCGAAACTACAGATACGTGGATCCATTCGAAATCCCAGATCCGTTCGAAAAAGAAGATGCTAACGCCAACGAAAAGATCGTTGGTACCGGTAAGCTCGATCCTTTTGGCTATGAAACAGATTCAAGATTTGCCGGGAAGGATTCATTTCCAAAAGGTTTTGATTCCGATTTTTCAAACACATTTCCATTGACTAAAAGTAAAACTGATAATAAAATAGTTAACAAATTTGATACAGATTTTGGAAGCGCATTTTCAGACTCTAACAAAAATAGTAAACCTTTTGAAGCTGATTTTACGAATAATTTTGTTGATCCAAAGTCGAAAACAAACGATATTAACGATGCGTTTACTAGTAAATTATCCGGCGCTGAAAAATCTAGTAAAAAGTCTGGTATAGATTTTGCCCACGCTTTAAAAGACAAGTTATCTTTTGGGGATAAAAAAAATCGTAATAATAAAACATGGAATGGTAACGGCGGATCTATGATGTTAACCGAAGAACAACAATTGGCGTTAGCCGCGCAACAGAGCTTAAGAGCCGAAGAGGAAAGGCGCAGACGTAGAGAACAGGAAGACGCAGACTTAGCTCTTGCCATAGAACTTTCTAGGCAAGAAAAATCTGGTAAAATTTAATCGTCGGTTAATAATTGATACTTTTATTCTTTATTATAAATTCTAAATTTATTCGGCTTTAGATAATTGGACAAGAAAAAAAAAAAATATTCATATCTGTTTTGTTTTTTTATTATTTAATCCAGTTTTCTATTATTTAAAACTTCTGTTGTGGTTTTCTATTCCTATCGTTTCTGGATTTCGAAAAAAAATAAATAAATAAAAAAAAAACTTTTCATATCAAGAATTTAAAATATTTTTGTTTTTCATTTCAAATATATCATGTCTCGGGTACAATTGATTAATGCTAAGGGGTGCTTCGCTTATACATATAGATGAAGACACGTATTATTCTAACTATTCTCAATAATGCGAGAAACTTTACTCTGAATTTGGATTAACTTTGAATGAAACCAGTTCAGATGTAAATATTATTATTATTATTATTGAACATTTCATTGGAAATAAGGTTTTTTTATTTTAAACTGTTGACCACGATTAGATTAACATTATCAGCGAAATTTAGCAAACAGTTCATAATAATGTCTTGAATTTGATGACAAACTCAATTTACAATTGTGAAAAGATTAAATTGTAAAATGATTTTGTATTCTGAATAGGATTATCATTTATCACAAGTAGCTAAAGAAAAGCAATTAACTAAACACATCGATCTATACTTTTAATTTTTTGTTTTTTTTTTGTTGTTTTTTTGTTAAACCGAGACTTTAGATTATATAATATTAGGGCGAGTGTATGAAATTGGTATAAGTTGATATATTGTTACCGGTGCCATATCACTATTTGTTCATCAACAACGGTAATCTGTTATTTTATAGTTCTGAAATAACGTTTACGCATTGTGGGTAACAAATTTAATCAACATTAATCTCCAAAGCTGTGTATGCGTAACGTTGATAATTATCCCAATGATTGGACCATAAATGTGTGTGTGCATCAATGCAAATTATAGAAAAAAAAAACATACAAACAAACATATAAATATAAATTTTATCGATAAGTTTTGTTACAAGCCAAGCATTATAAACATCGTCGTCGTCCTAACTTCAATCTTACGTTGTTTGATTTTTCTATTTCTTTTTTTTTTTCTTTTTTTCTTTTCTCTCCGTACTTTGGCTAAATCAAAGCAATACATTGTAATTAAATTTAAATTAAATTAAATTAAATTAAATTAAAAATAAACTTTTGAGGGGCTTTGTTTCGTCACGTAAATACATACAACAAGGTATAAAATAAATTATTGATCAATAAATAAAATGGCATAATTGTTAAATCTTTGAAACTATATTAATCGTTATTCCCAATTAACTTCTTGCCCATGCATTGTACGTACAGTCCAATATTTAAACAAGTTCTGTATGACATGTGTTAGGCTGTTGTTCATTCTCACGCCTTAATCGGTATTAATATAAGCTCCCCCTAGATATCTTAATATTTTTATCATATCGCCTAAGAGTTTCACGCTAACAGTTTTCGGATAAAAAATAATCGTCAAGCTTGATTGCAATAAAATTGAAAATACATAGAGTGTATTTAATTAAAAAATTATTCAACATGGATAAGCAAGAAGAGAGGTATTGCGAAGCTGAAGCATCGCTAGAATTTTCATTATTCTTGTTAAAATATTACAATGGCGATTTAGGGATTGAATAAAAAAGAAAAGTCTGAAAATGTTGAAAATATTATTAAATTTTAGTGCGTTACCATGTTTAAAGATTTTCTCTAAGCCAAATACGTGTCATTCATTGCTTTAAATACCTCTGAAGTAATAAAAAAAAAATAATAAAATTATCATAATGTGCTTTTACACTATATTATACTATACTATACTATACATTATAGCATACCAAAAAAAGATAAATAAAATTACATAATAATAATAATATATAATCGAAATATAGTAACACAGATTAGTGGAAGGACAATAATGTCAGGCGGATATCATAGAAATTGAGTATATTAGTTGAAGGCATGATGAATTACTACAGCATTCTGTACGAAGATTAAATTTGGAAACAAGAAAAAAAAAAAAAAAAAAAAATATTTTCAATATTATACATAAAATACATAAATACATATTATACATACATATATTTGCATCTTAATGTATAACGAAATGATTTTTATTTATTTTTCGTTTTCTTTATTAATTTTTCTGTTTTTCATTCGCTAAGATAAAAAAACTACTGTTTTATGCGGTGAAGGTAACGTGTTTGCTTTTATAAATGCCTGCAGTCTGATTGTACCGTTGTCCTTTTTGCCTTCAGAAGGTAGTTGTATAAATTAAATTACAAATATAAACGTATTATTAATGAAAAATTTTTTCTTGTTTGTAATAAAGGAAAAAAAGAAAAAAAATAAGGAAAAAATGAGGAAAAAAATTTAAAAATTTAAAAAAAAATAAAAATAAAAAAAAAAATAAAGAATAAAAGCAAAAATAATAATTAAGCATCTTTGCCGGATGGTATTTTGTATAATAAAATACCCGTATCATTACAATGATACAAATAATAATGTTTATTTACGTATATAAATACAATTAGAATTGCTTCGTCGTTATAATTGTTATATAAAATACTTAGGATATATCTTTAATTTTAATTTTTGTTTTTGTTTTTTTTTTTTTTTTTTTTTTTTTCGATACTCTCAGTTTATATTATATATATACAAGTGAGAATAATTAATAACTTCCGTACCTTTCCGCTCTGTTGTTATAGTTGAACTATAATGTATATTTTCAACAGCGCGACATTTTTTCTGTATTTGATTTAATATGTGTAATAATTCACATGTATGATAAGATATAATGTGAAATCTAAAATAATAATTTCGTTTTTTTTTTTTTGTTTTTCTCTGGATTTAGAATATCATTCTGATATTAATAATATTTTACAATTGAAAAAGAAAGAAAAAACTTAGAAAAAACAATGCAAAAAAAAAAAAAAAAAAAGAATTAATATCAATATGATTATTGATATTTTGTTTCGTTACCGTTATGTCACTGGCAATTACTTCCAAATCTGTGATGTTCAAAAACAAAATTAAAAACTAAAATAGATCTTAGTTACTTTCCGAAGGTTCTTTATTACGTGACGTGAATTACTCAATTCATTTCATATCTGACTACGATTTGTTTTTTTCTAGTAAATGAAACTGATTTAATAAATAAAAAAACAAATATATATATATATAAATATATATAGAAACAGTCAAAAGTGTTGAAATACATTTTCTAAACGAAATTTCATTCATTTAATTATTTGTAAGCTGAAAAAATACTTGCAGACTTTGCCGTTAACATGAATTAAAATAAAAAAAAAATAAAAAAAGAAGAAAATATGATAATTATGATTTCATGATGCTTCTGATCTGTATCAAAGATGTTGATCGTTGTTAATTCATTTTAATAACAAATAACTTTACGTTAATTTAGCTTTATCATTATCAATAAAACCCAAAGAGAATGGTGTTCAAATTTCTATACTTTGGCCATTGATTTTATTTTCTCAACTGAGCCATAAATCAATCGCATTTTGTATTATGCTTTTTTTCTGTTGTTTTATTATTATATTTTTTTGTTTTTTTTCTGTTCGAACACCTCCGTTTCTCATGGATGGTGACATGATGTATATATACTATTATTATCTATCATTGTAATTATAATAATAATTATTATTATAATGATACGAAAAGAAAATTAATAAGAAAAGAAATAACAACACATTAATTAATAATAACAATAATCATTAAATAAATAAATAAATAAATAAATACTGTAAATTTATTATTACATTTAATCTGTTCAAATGTAATCGTAAGTATGGTATGTACATTATGATAAGGATCCCTGTATATAATAAGAGATACTGTATTATCCGTTTAGAACAAATTGTGTATTAAACACAACTATAATTAGATGAAAAAATTTTTTTTTTTTTTTTTTTTTTTTTTCAAATTGAAGCCATGGATTCAGTATAACGTTTTGCCTAAACAATTTTAATTGTGGAACGATATGAAGGAAAAGAAAAAAAAAAGAAATTCAATCACGAGGGAAATGTAAACGATTTTTTATTTCGCTAATTATTATACACAAAAGAGATACAGGTGATTAATATAGTTTGAAAATAAATTCCTAATAATCGTGCTATAATGTTATTGAAAAATAATGACATAGGAAAAAAAAAAATACTCATATATAGCATTTGAGAAAATGGCCAGAAATGATTATTTAATTAAATAAACGAATTGTAACTTGAGCACAAGTTTATAATCGTTATCCAAATATAAATTATCTTAAGTGTTAATCTGCGATGTAATAATACTCCATTTGTTAGAATTCATTGTTTTCGTTTTTTTTTCTTTCTTTTTTTGTTTTTTTTTTTCAAGAATTATAAGAATAATTATAAAATGCATAATCAACGAGTATAAATTAAAGCTAAAAAAAAAATATCTTGTGTGTCTGATCGTACAGCTTTTTATTATTATTTTTTTCCCTCCCAAAAGAATTGATAAGCCGAAAAACATAATCATAACAATTATTCGTAATTTTTATTTCAATTCTAATCAAATTTTTTCTTTTTCTTTCTTCTTTATACTATAAATGTGTAATACTATTATACCGCAATTATTATCAGACCAATTGATTAATTAACGTCGTTTGATTATTTACAGCACCAATTATTTCGAATGCATGTTTGCTATATGGAATAATTGATCGATATATTATAACTAAAATAATAAATAAATATGTTTGGGTCTCTCGCATCTATATCCATTTATAATCAACATCATTCATATCATACCTCATAGTATATACATACACACATACATTATAAAATAGGTAATATATATATGTATATACATATATATATATATTTCGTATATATGTATATTTTTTTTCAAATTGAAATGTTCTTTAGTGAAAGGCAAATTAATTTGAAAGTTAGTTAATCGTAACAATTCACATATTGTTAAATGTTAAAATTTAATGAAAAAAAAAAATAAATAAATAAAAATAATAATAATATTGTATTACCAATGTTCAGGTACAAAACTTAAAAATGTTATGTTTCGTCTGTTATTTAATTGAAAGTGCCCGTTTACTAAAATTCTAATAAAATTGTGAACTCATATAATACTAATGTGCTTAATGGGACTATCCCGTATTACATCAGTTAATCCTTTATCATTTTTTTTTTTTTTTTCTTTTTTTTTATTCTTACTAATATTTGAAAACGTTTTTCAAATCTATAAGCCTTTGGATGCCTATACATACATATACTTATATCGAATTAATAAGTCACTAAATATACGAACTTGAATAATATAAAAATAATTAATTAAAAGAACAAAAAAAAAAAAAATAAAAAAAACAATTAAAGTATCATGTAATTAAAATGTTAATGAAATAATATTATATCCAATTATACATCCGTAACTAATTTATACACATTTGTTTTCAAATATAATCCATAAAAGAAATATATATAATCGTTATGAAATACAAAGGATCAGCGTAGTTCAATGAATATTAATTTTTTTATTAACCTATTCTTTTCATTGATTTCTTCGTTACTTAAACAATAAGAAAAAAAATGAATCTTCTTTTGTCAATTAAAGTGTTTTTTGTCTATTTTGCGATAACTTTTTCTACGTGCGGAGTATTTCTTTTCAGATACATCTCATGGTCGTATCTCATCAACGCAACCTCTTGACGTCACGTTGAGTCATTGACCTACGACAATTTGATGAACATTAGTGCGCTTTATATGATATGCAATCTCAAGTTTTAAATCACGAGACTGAATTGTGGATTGCATACGGTGATGCGGTAATAATAAATTATCAAATATATACCAATAATTAAATGCTATTTGTTATTTTCAAATAAGCGGAAGGCAAATCCTTTTGAAATTGTCTTACATACCGATAATGTATAATATTCAAATAATCCAGGTGGGATCGCGCCTTATTTAAATAGCGTTATAAACTCTTCTCACAGATGGTGTGATAGGTTAGTTAAGAAGGTAGCGCCAATCGGCTACTCTGGTAGAAATATCATGAACTACTTTTGCCGCAAATATTTAGGCGGGATTAAATACGAATCGTCCATATCGTTGAACTCATTAATCATTTTTACAGAACGATAAATAATGTTATACAGAATTGTTTAGGATGTTTTGGCACATTGAATAAGCTCTAGGTGTGAATGCTAAACGTGATTTTACGTTAGGAACTAAAAATACTATGTAATTTATTAAAAATAACTAACAATTATTATATATTCAGTATAAATTATTCTGCGAGATAATAGATCGATTGTTAAGACTGAAATTACGACTTAATAAACATTTAATCTTTTCGACAGTTAATAAGTGTCGTTTCAAATAACCGATTTGATACGCATAGTATAGAGAGTAAAATAAACTCTGTCGAGGTGGGAGTCAGGCCAACAAGTAACACGCTTGAAAAATACGTGAGCAGTTTATATCCCACGCAGTTTGTAGCTAACATTTATTGAGAATGGAATAAGCGAAAAAGTTTCGGTATAAATTTTTGTGACAAATATTCATTAAGTTAGATACAAAATTCGCGTATCTTGATAAAGTAAATATCATTTACAATTATGATTTCCTGGGATCTAAACTGATTTTTATATATACACTAAAAGAAAAGAAAAATTGCATTCTGTATAATACATGCAAATATTTTCATCATGCATCGCGTATTAAGTTTTCAAATGGGAATGTCACCGGCAAGAGGTTTTGGTGAATCGAGTGAGTTTGTAACAAAGCGAATGTGCTTTTCGTTTATATTTTTCATCGGTTTTTTGGCACTACTTGGTGGATTTTTACTGGGTAGAATAACGACCGAAAGAAATGTTCAATTACGTGAGGAACGAAAACGTCTTGAATTATTAGCCGATGACGTTGTTGAAATCACTGGAACTGTTCAGCTGCCTAATAATCTACTTTTGGAAGAGTTGCTTCAGAATACATCGTTTGAAAATTTTCAATTTACGTACGTTGACAAAGTTGATAAGATATTACAATTATAAAACGTGTATCATAACTCGGTTTTATTTAGTGTCCAAAGATCGGGTACATAGTATACGTGCGTCACGGGATGGCACGTGGACTTAAAAAAACTAAAGTACCAAAAAATAGATGTCCTCGGACAATATTTTTATATGCGTACGATATCATGCGGACAGGTCAATTTGCCCAGAGAATACTTTTCAGTATATGTGTATAATTATAAACTCTTCATGTGTTAGAATCCTATAATATCTTATAATAAACTCGCAAACTTGCAACAACATGAATAAAAATATTCACTGTATATGAATCGTGGATGCATTCCCGCAAGCTATACGTGTGTATTTCAATTTTAGATTGACCCGTTTATAAACCGAACACAAGATTTGTAACAGCGATATGAATATACAGATGATTTCACTATCCCTGCACTTTTCTTAAAATAATATTAATAAAAAAAACTAAAAAACTTTTCGCGACATTTTCAATCGCATTACGGTAATAAAAAAAAATCTACAAATTCGCATATTATTATAATGTAACTATTTTGAGAACTGCGTACGGATAGGTGACGGTAGAAAAATAGTAAATTTTAAAATCTTAATATGTGATGGCGAAATGGCGTCATCCATTTTAACGAGACAGGTTCATAAACACAGTTGAGAGATGTTTAAAATAGATAAATTTTGGTAATGGGATATAAGTTACCGCATTTATGTACTACCTACCATACATAAAAAATCATTTATAGTAACATTAAATATTATGATATCGTAAACTCGTAACGATCCATTCGTGTTTATTTTAAATTTTGTTTTATCGGTTGGATTGGAATTAGGTAAAATTATTGTCAAACGTATATGTATATGTATGTACACTTGAAAAATATCTGATTTTAATGCAGGAAGAAGGATGATTCCACTGACCATGAAACCGTAAAGACTATTCTTTCGAATTCTAGTCTATTTCAAAAAATTGTACAACAAAGATCGAGCATCGTTGCTACTCTGCGCGGATCTTATGAGCCTGGTAATGAATAAATTCAGTTTTTCTATTACAGATAATTTTATTTTTTATTTTTTTTACCAAATCAACAAACGTGACATATTTATTTATAGTAGATGATGATGTTGAAAATTTGTTACAGAATATCACGCAGCTAGCTATTATTTGGCAATATGTATACTGTATTACATAAACTTCAGCTTCTAGATTGATGTTTAAAAAAAAAAAATGATATAATTCACTGATCTATACAAATACTAAAATATACCACAAAATGTTTAATTCTTGTTTCATCTTCAGACAGATGGATTGTGCTGTCTGTCAGTGGAGATGGTACCAGTCTGGCTCTCGAGTTGATACAAATTTTTGTAAAACTGAGAGCAGTTTACAACTGGCAACCACAAAGAACTATAATATTCTGTTTCTTTGATGAACCGAATGATTATTCTTGTAGTGATATTCTTTCGAAGTATCTAAAATCTAGGATAGTAGCTTACTTAGCTGTTCATGGAGACGCGATACAGAGTAAGTATACTAAAGTTTATACTTTATTTATTTCGTAATCAAGTTCTTGAAAATTTAAATTAATTTTTTTCTTTTACAAATAGATAGAGGATGTCTTGTTGCGTCTGGATCTGAGATAGTGCGATCAGTAGTTCTTGGCACATCGAAAGAATTAATTTCTACATTCAAATCCGATTATGGTAGAGTTTTTGAATCCTGTAAAATCGGAGACGATTCTAAAAGCCAGTTATTTGTGCCCAGACTCGCTTCAGACATCCCACATGCTTCGCTATTATTCGTATGTAGTGAAATAATATAAATTTTTAAGACTGCTAAGACTGAAGACTGTCTGGGAGTATTTCTGTTTTTGTTTAATTTGTTTTTTATTTACTTTTTTTATAGAAAACCAATAATGCCACGAATACAGAGTTCAGTAATGAAAGGGAAGAGCTACCATATCGTAGAATACTTATCAAAATCATTGGTCTTAATGTGTTGAAGTTTTCGGAAAGTTCAAGTCTACATTGGGATCCAAAAGACTTTGAACGCGGAGTAAAAACCGCATTAAAAATGATTAAGTCTTCGCAATTTAGAGAAGTTAAAGGTAATTTACTCCAATAAATGAAATCTCTTTGTATAATAATAATACCGAAATTCAACTTATGCAAACTTTTCAGAGAAAATTACATCGACGATAGAGAAATTAGTAAACAGTGCGCAAATTTTTAGTCAAAGAATAAATGGCGTTAAGGATCCCAGGTGATTATCATTTTTGATATATCCTTAATTTTAGTTCGAATATTGTTAATCGAAATTTAATATCTTACAGTTCATTGGCTGTTCGAATGACGAATGATTTGCTGATGGACTTAGACAGGGCCTTATTATGCCCGGATGAAAAGTTTCGATCAAAAACAGATTTGGCATTGATCCCCGGACTGTTGACTGAATCGGAAGAAATGGTATCATCGTTTCTCGATAATATGTTAAAATGTTACGACGATGCGTATGAAATTTTACAGGAAGGATGATGGTTCTCAAAAAGAAAATAAAAAAAAAAATAATAAACAAAACCACTTGAAAATAGGTAAAATAATTTACTTAACGTTTAAAACTAATAAAAATTCTTTCAATAAGTGATTTTATTAAATTTTTATTTTGTTTCAGTGATTAAAGATGGATTAACTAATATTTGTCTACACTATAAGCAAAAAAAAAAAAAAAAATCGAAGTATTTTTCGATTTAAAATTGTCAATCAAACGATGATCAGATTTCTGTGAAAAAAAAAATAAATAAAAAAAGAAAATAAAACTATAAACGATTTTTAAGAATGGAAAATGAAATATTTACGTTCCGAAGACGATACACATTTCTATGTCCGAAGTACTTGTCAGTAAAATGGAACAGGAAAATTAAGGTGAATGATATTAAAAAAGACATAATAACAAGTTTCTTGGGAATTATTAATTTTACAATTTGGAAATACAATGATAACAATCGTTTACATAATTCGAATAAATTCCTGTATTCTTATTGCATATATATTTAGCGTACGCTTGAAGCTCCGTATCTTATTTCCCTTTCAAATTGTTCGGCGTTTAAAGTACCATCGATAGCTTCACAGTTTGGATTAAATACAGAATAGGCACTAATTTCTCCCTTCTTTTTAGGACCGGATCGTGTATTTTTCCAAATTAAAACTAAAGAAGAAAGTATAAAGTAGACAGCGCCAAATTCAAACTGAAGAGCAATCATGTAAAGTGTTGCCCACAGGAGGAAGTAGAGCAGGTAAGTGACCTGAGTCACTACCGGATTCTGCGCTGGCGTCAAATCTAGGCTCTCATCAGACTGGATACTCTCTATATCCTCCCTATCCTGGAACCTTTCAATTCTTAATGTTGCAGTACTGTTTACATTGTCCTGTACCACTAACCCAAACCGTTAACCGTTGTTAATAAAGCAGAAAATTTTTTTTCTCAATGAATTCTTCATCTTTTTATCAATGAATTCAAGGTCTGAATACTTTATTCAATTATTGAAACTTAGTAGGCATAATTTATCCAAAAAATTATCCAATAAACGTAATTCTGCAATTAATTTTCGCTAATTCAATACTACATCTTTAAATGAACCTGTTTCTGTTTTTATGTAAAAGCAGTTTCAGTCAAATTCCATGTAACTAGAGTACGTTGCATTCCAAGCCTCCTAAAGCTAAGGGTTTTCAACATATTAGAGTATAAATTTCAAATATCTTGGTTAATAACCATGAATAACTTTGAACTTTTTTTTTTGTAGAGCATTCAATTTTGAAAAAAATTAGAATCTCCCTAAGTAGATTAGATATATTTTGAGATAAAAAATTCGAAGAGTGCGACAAGAATATTTCCCATGTATTTTAAATGGAGACTAATGATAGCGAATAGCGAGTGACCTTTAAATATTAATATTAAGAACTGAATTTTCTTGAGGCTCATTATTTGATCATAAAGAACAAGTTTTTGATACTAACTTTTGAAACAAAAATAAAAATAATAATATGTATACATTTTATGCGCGGTGGATAGAACATGCTCCCTTTACCAGCTTCAATTTTCTAACTTTATACTTAAATATCTTAGAAAACCTTGACTTTAGGGGGTCTGACCCATAGAGACTTTCAATCAGCATGATTTGGAATTTAACATACTCTGTTTCCATAGAATTTATCTGGATCTTTTAAATCTTTAAATTGATTGACCATTTAGAAAGTTATTATTCAAAGTATGGATGTATGGATAGTGTGAAATAAGTGTCCTACTTTTCTTTGGACACAAAAGTGTAAATAGTTTATGTATGTATTAGATTATTGTTTGAATTGTATCTATATCAGTAACTGATAGTCGTTATTATTAGATCCTTAACAATACTGACAAACCTTAAGTATAATTGTAAGAAACTACGTAATACTTAAAGAGGATTATATTTCTTAATTATATGTAAATATTGTGGAAAACTTATATCAGTTATAAACAATAAGATAATTTTGTTAAACTTAGATGTTATCTGAATGTATGAAAATCGGATTATTTAAAGGAAAAACAAAAACAAAAAAAAAAAGTGAAAATAAAGATATGAAATGGTTTTTATAAATGTGTATGGTAAGTAACGTGTTGGATTCTGACCACCATGAAGTTGAACACGGTTTCTTTTTTCTTATTTGTTAATATAAATAATAAACAGCAAAATATGTGTTTCCAACTTAACAGTTGTCAAAATTCGACTCTATAAACAATAATTTAACGAATATGTATAAAGATAAGATAACATAACATAACATAACCTTACCTCAAGTTCGACGTATGCGGGTGGAGGCGGGGGTGATGGATCGTCTGTATTTCCCCATGTCAGTACGCCTTTTACAGAATTTTTAACGGATTCAACCATCGCTTCTTTGCGTTTACGAATCCTGTAGGCAGCTAGTTTTGCCTCCATTTAACAAACTGCAGTTTTAATAATGTACATTATTATTATTGCTTTAAACAGATTTATTTATTATTGCTTTAAAGAGATTGTCAGTCAAGGCGGAATGATGTCAGTTTACTGTAAACACAACAATGATTTAATGGTAGTAAAGAAAACTACAAATTTCGATGTGATGGTGTATTGATCATCTTCTCATCTTTTTATTCAACTAGCACCGCTAGTGGTACTTTAACGAAACATTTCCCGCCAAATTTAAGCGCTGATAATTATTTTAATGTCGTTCTTTGCGTTTAGAGGATTCCTAGTTTTAAAACAAACATTAAAATATATCTTATTCAATAATCGTTGTCAATATTTAATAAATAACAGTAATTGCGAATATAATGTAAAAACTGACATAGGATTCTCTGGAAAACTGAAACTTTATTGAAAATAATTGGATCATATTAATTCAAAAATTTAAAATTCGCATTTGTTTGACGACTTGGAACTTGGATTAAAATTCTTTGTTATCTTTCAACTTCTTGAACTAAACTTACTCTTTATTGTTTATTGCATTAACGAATTCTTACAACTATATCAAGAAATGGAAATTCCCTGCATAATTAAAAAAAAGAAATAAAAATATTGCGATACAACGATTAATCGAATGTTATTAACACTTTATAAAAAAAAAAAATAAAAAACTCATATGATCGCTGCATGTATATACGGAAAATCCCGCAGTAGGTATATTGCGCCACAGAATATGATTATCTAAAAAAAAAAAAACAGTTAATACTGCCAAGAGGTCACCCGTCGTCAGTCGTCATAAATTAACGCAATTAATAAATCAGTCTATATTATATTTCAATATGTATATACCGCGATTTCTATCCATCTATATTAAAACTGCTAGAAAAAAAAACTTATGGTCCTTATTACATAGTACACTATACAAAAAAAAAAAAAAAAAATACACCCAATTATGTTATAATTACAAAACTTTTAACTACACAAGCCAGATGGCTTCAGAAAATCTTACTTGCATGTTAGTGCGAGATGACTAATTAATTGTACAGATTGACAACTGTCGACAGCTGTATGTACATACATAAGTATAGAAACGAACAAGAATCGTATAATGACGCACTTCCTTCTCGAAACTTGATTATTATATACTTCCTAATCATTTACCTGAGCTAAGAATTTATATTAACAAATATTTCGAGCATCTGTTTCTCGCTGATCTGAAGTATAGATATAATAACGTTCCAATACAGATCGAGTATTGATTAAGAATAATTATTATATTGATGCTTATATCTCATTAGGCATACAGTAAACTATAGAATATAGTAACTATAAAAGAAGTAACTACAGGATTTGAAAGTAATTGATTTTTATTTTCGTTACTAATTGATCTCTGATCATACTATTATCTTACTATTTTTATAAATACAAAATAATATCAAGACAATAATAGAATAGGGAACTTAGAAGCGCGTTTGATAAAATATATTATCTATCTTCAATATTGTATTTTATGATTCACGTGTTCTCATATATAAATATATATACAAATACATATATGTGTATACAGAATAACCAATTATATCTTATTTTAATCTGACATTAAGCTTATAGACAAAATTTTATTCTAAACTAATGAAAGACCATATTAATAACATAACTTAAAAATTTATTACGATTTTTTTCAGGAGAAAATTACAAAAAAATTTAATTCTTATAGTAAGTATAGCGATTTTATATTCTGGTTAATAAAAACTGTAACTACGTCGCATTTTATAATTATATATATATATTTCGTATAAAGTTCGATACCTTGATCTATAAACTACTGGTCAAAGTATTTAACAATAAATTGCATATAATGTGTAAAATTTCATGTTGATCTTTATCCCTGTACATATAATATAATATACACAGTGTTGCAGGAATGTGAAGGAAAGGGAAATAAGCCTGTTAAATAATTATTATTAGAAACTGCAGCAACATATATATATACATATAGGTATGTAGTGTATATATCTCATACCAGTTTATAGATCAGTGAACAGTTTGAAACGTTCAGTCGTTGTAGAACAGCTGTCTTGTCCGCGTAATTCATTTCGTAATGTATGTACGTACATACGTTCACAGTTCAACTTGAAACGGGTATAACAATTACTGTGGTCAAGTGACTGACCGATCATTTGACTCAGCTGTTATTCGACGCTTATCTACCACCGCGGTTCATAGTTTTAAAATACTATTACTTATATGTAGAAAATAGTTTTCATTATTTTACTACGAATTAAATAACATCGAATTTCATTTTAAACAATCAGTCAGATTGTTGTTAATATTTTAAACGTGATAATAATTATTAATCAGTTTTATATAGCCGGAGTAAGTAGACGAAATTATTACGTATAATAATTAAAAAAAATTTCATTGGAAGCATAAAAAAAAAAAATAAAAAAAAAATATTTTGTTAGATTTTTAATAACCGCAAACATTTTAATCGATATTTAAACTAGATATGTACACTTTGATGGATTCTTCGTTCGATGGATTAAGTGAGACAAGGTGTTCTTGGTAAATAAGTGAATTATAAATAATTATTGTTTATTGAATTGATTTATTATTTAGAAAGAAAGAAAATACTTGACTCTAACGAATGAGTAAAATTTACAGTAAACCCGGGACTCCAATAATGCAGGGAAAACTACACGGTGGAAATCGAGATTTGGAAGGACGAGTTTTGGTCATTTATACCGGTGGGACTATCGGAATGACAAGAAACAAATCTGGAGGTATAAAAAACGTGGTATCTCAATCGTTGATTGAAAAAACAATAAAAAAAATTGAAAATTAACAAAAACAAAAAATATAATAATAAAATGACGAAACTTAAAAGCTAATTTTAAACTCTTTGACCCAAATCGTACGAAAGACAAGACTATGAGTAATTTATCGCACAGAACACTTGTTAGTCGAAGATAAAGGCTACTAATGTATTAATTTAGTTGCACAATTCATGATATGTATAGTTTAATTGCAAATACGTATATGTTTATTAAGATTATTCAAATTTATAATCAGAGTTGCGAAAAACTTGAATAATACAGTCACATGATGAAAGAAAATATTTAATTAGCTGTATTAATATATTAAGGATAAAATTTATCGGTTTTCATCATTTCAGCTCTTGTACCAACCCCGAATGCTATTATCAAATTGTTGCGGAATTATCCTCAAATGCACGACAAGGAATACGCTTTAAAAAATTTCGGTGAAAACGGGCCTCTAGTTTTACCGTAAGATAAATAAAATGGATATATTAAATAATTGATCAATCAATCGTTATCATTTAATTGCTTGCAGTTTCGCAACTCGCGCTGAGGCAATACGACCTTTCGCTTTCGTAATTTCAAGCTATTACATGTTTTAATCATTTTCTGAACACAAGTCAATATAAAAACAAAAAAAATTATATACGATTTTTTCCCATTAAAATATAAAAATAGTTAAAATAACGTTAAAAAATGATCTCTAAACATTTTTTCAAGGACAGAATCACCTCGGAAAAACGAAGAGTTGTATACAAGGTTCTAGAATATGACAAACTGATTGATTCTAGTAATGCAAGAGTCGCGGATTGGGTTTGCATAGCAGAAGACATTGAGGTAGAGTATTTAAAAATCTTCTAATCGCAATAACAGTACGAAATTGAAATAATTTGATATTCGAATCGAAATTAAATGTGAATAGAATTTTTGTGAATTTTTTTTTTAGAAATACTACACAGATTACGACGGTTTCGTGATTCTCCACGGTACAGACACCCTGAGTTACACAGCTTCCGCATTGTCTTTCATGTTAAATAATTTGGGTAAAACTGTGATAGTAACCGGATCTCAAATATCAATATTCGAACCCCGGAGTGACGGTTTCGATAATTTTCT
Organism: Macrophya annulata; assembly: GCA_963924015.1. Taxonomy (NCBI): domain Eukaryota; kingdom Metazoa; phylum Arthropoda; class Insecta; order Hymenoptera; family Tenthredinidae; genus Macrophya; species Macrophya annulata. The sequence goes on from OZ001262.1 coordinate 885,568, forward strand.
TACCTCACTTTTAATCGCTGGTAATTACAACATACCAGAAGTCTGCGTTTTCTTTGCTAATCAACTTATGCGAGGAAATCGCACCAGCAAAAGGACTGCTGATGCTTTTCAGGCCTTTCATTCACCCAATTACGAGCCTCTTGCAGTAGCCGGGATTTCAATCGACAGTAAGATATAAAAATACGTATTAATTAATTTAGAAAAATTAATTTTCATTATTTTTTAATTGATAATTTTAGCCGATTACCGGGCTATATTTCGTCCCCAAACATTAGCGAAATTTAACGTGGATACAAGACTTTGTGAGGATGTTACAATGCTAAGATTATTTCCTGGTATTACAACCGCAATGATTAGTGCGGCTACACAACCACCGACTAAAGGAATGATTTTACAATCTTACGGAGCAGGAAATATGCCTACTAATCGAGAAGATATTATTCAAGAATTTAAAAAAGCAGTTAAACGAGGCGTTATTATTGTTAACATTACTCAATGTTCTCAGGGTACTGTAAACGCTATTTATCAGACTGGAAAAACGCTTCAAGATGCTGGTATTTAAGATTTTATTTATAATATAGAATTCTAAATAATAGAAAGCAATATATTTTTCTGAGTGATGAGAATTTCAACAACGTTTCATTAATTTTTATTTATTTTATTAAAAAGGCGTTTTATCTGGTTCTGACATGACCCCGGAAGCAGCTTACACAAAGCTATCTTACGTTTTGTCAAAGTCTGAATGGGACTTGAAAAAGAAATGTGATGTAATGTCGAAGAATATTAGAGGTGAATTGACCCGCGATAGACCGAGTGATCGAAAGGCAAGTGACCTCTTGGATACCGTCGCTAGAAGTCTGAACATCAGTTCACAATGCGATATTGTTAAATTAAGAAATACGTTATTCCCAGAAATGGTTGCTTCGGCAATTGTCGATCAAGATATTGAAAAACTTAAGGCTATCAAAGAATACGTAAGTTATATCATATTTGTTTTAGATATTTATTATTATTGAATGACTCATTATATCATCTGACCTTATAACATAATTATAAGTTTATAAAATTCTGAAATATCTTTATCAAAATACTCATATCTATGATTGGTAAAGTTCAAACATTAATTACTATATTATAGTACTTGTACTGCACGTATGTAAAAGAAAATTTATTTCTTAAATATACAGGAAATCTTATCATTCGTCAAAATTTGTTTAGTCTATCGCTTATATCGCTTCGTTTTTTTTTTTTTTTTTTATTTTTTTTTAATGAACACATAACTATTTAATTATCGAAAATAAATTGAATTTATTTTAAAAGGGATCTGATTTCTGCGAGACAAATGCTGATTTACGAACTCCACTTCACTTCGCAGCATCTCAGGGATGTTTAAAAGTAGTTCGTTATCTTCTTGAAAATGGTGCGAGTGTTCATTTGAGGGATAGATTTGATCGTACACCTTTGATCGACGCTATCGAAAACGATCATCACGATGTACGTAAGAACATAAATTTCGATAAACTTAAAAAAAAAACAAAACAAAAAAAATATATACTATTATTTATAATCGCGTTAACAGGTGATTAAATTACTGGTCCAATGTGGAGCTCATATATCAGGTTGCGGATGTTGGATAGGTCAACGTCTGTGTTTAGCAGCAGCAATCGGTAACGTGAATAGATTAAAGTCGTATAATCTTGCCGGAGTTAATTTATCCGAAATAGATGTATCCGGAAGAATATCATTGCATTATGCCGCTCTTCACAACCAAGGAGAAGTGGTACAATATCTACTTGATCATGGTGCTGATCCTGAAGCTATTGATATGCTAGGTCAAACGCCAAGACAACTTGCCGATTTAGCATCTGCTAATTGTGCTCAAGAATTATTGCGCCCAGTTAGCAGATGAGATTCGGAATTATAAATATTTATATAGTATAATGTTTTGTTATATTTGTTTTAAGACGACTTAGGGATAGAGACTGCGCAGAATACCTAACTATGCTACACTATGTTGTCACGTATTACGGTATTAGCGTTAAAAAACAAAACGAAAAAAATAAATAGTGAATATTTTTTATGTATACCTACCTATATGTATACTGCAATTGAATAAAATCAATTTTACAATATATGTCTAATTTATACGTTGTGTCATTATTATATCCATTTTCCAACTGTAACTGCGATCTATGAATAAAAGAGGTTAAACATTGGGTAGAGGTAGTATTAAAACTACACAATGATTTTTATAAGCTTTATACAGCGCGACTTTATATAAAAATATTGAATGAACATGACGTTTAATGAATACCTCGAATCTCTACAATCCCGAGTTATAATTGGCCAAGATTAATGAATAATCTTTACGCGAACCAATCATGGCCTACAAATGCGTAAGAATTTTTACTACAAATAAAAACAAAAGAAAAAAAAAACTACATTTATTCATTCAAGGTCTTTGGTCATTTAAATCGAATTTTAACGCCACTAGTCGAGAATGTTAAAATTCGGAACTATTCAGTTTCGTGAGAATGACGTATGCATGTGTGTGTTTATTAACATAACCTCAATGAAGGCCTCAAAATATCAGCTTTGAAAGATATGTTCGTTTATAAAATCACCGAATCGTAAACAGCGGATAAAACTATCAAGAATATTAAGCAGAAAAAAAACACGTTTATTGTACCGTAAACGTATTTATCAGTGTTTTAAAATACCGATTATAGTTTCTCAATGACGTAGTTACACTTGAGGATTATAACCTCCGTTATCTTGGAGCGAAAAAATTTTCCCGTTTTATTAAAATCGAACATAAATAGAAAAGGATTGATAATCATAAAGTAAAAACTAATCTAAATATTGGGAAAAAATGCCGGCTGTAATAGTAGAGCCGCCGCAACGTAGCGAACAGATGTGGCAGGCTTTAAAAACTCACATAACCCGAGAGCGTCAGCGAAAAAAACAAGGTAAGGAATTTTGAATATTTTGAAGAAAAAAAACGACGAAAAGTTTTCGAATTAGACAAGCATTTTAATTCTTTTTAATTTGTCTATTTTTATTATCGAAGAGCAAGAAGCCGACGCTGAAGAAGAACGTCAGAGAAAAGAGAGGGAACGTCAACAAAAACAAGACGTTATGACACTGGGAGAAACTCGCGATCAAATATCAAGGCTTGAAAGCCAATTGTCTCAATTGAAAGACGAGAAACATCAGCTATTTTTACAACTGAAAAAAGTCCTGAATGAAGATGATAACAGGAGACGGCAGATGAATGCTATTAAAGAAACAAGGTAGAGATAAAAATCTCTTATTCTTAAAATTCGTTAATAAATTCTAATTTTATTAACATATTTGTGCCATTTTTATGCAACAATGCAGCAAACGATGAACAAAAACCATTATTTAAACTCTGTTCAGCATAGGCTGGAGGATGAAATAATTTTTCACTATATTGCTCTGGCATTAGTCCAATAAGTCACAAGACTATTGATAAACCTATTCCAAGTATCATATTTTATGAAAATAGTAGGAAAAACAAAAACAAAGTAAAATCTGTATCAATTTTCCTGAAATTGATGCCCAAATTACAAATCTGAGTCCTTATAAGCCCTGAAATGATCCAAAAATCTTCCCTACCTTATATCACATATATAATAAACTAGTCGCAAAAGTAGAAACAATTGTTTAGGATCACAATTAGTGTTTTTAAACCCAAAATAATTTGATTTTTACAGCGTAAGCTCGGATGTATTGTCTGCGGTAGGTGGCTACCCTGGAACAGGGGCAGGAGTAGTTCATCCTCAAATATTTCTGCCCTTGCAGACTCGAAGTCCTTTATACAAGGTGGCTGCAGCTGCTCCTACGCACTCGATGCTGCCAAGTGTGCGTACAATTCACAGAATTGCATGTATCGTTTTGTTTTTTTACGTTTTAAACAATTTTTTACAACTTGATTGTTAATTTCGACTAACGATTCTGTTTTAATCTTATTACAGGGGCCTTTGAAGAGAACGCACAGTCCTTCACCGCCGCTTACTGCTTCTCCGTATCATTCTGGGTACGGATATAAACCACCGCCTTCCATTCCCAGCTACAATCCACCGCCTGCAAGTATGTGGATTAAATGTTCGATCGTCAAATATCGTATTCTGTTTAATTCTATGGCAGAAGAACCGTTTTAAGTATCCCAAACTGTAACAGCTGTTCGTATTTTTGCAGAGTCTGAAGAGGCTGCGAGAAGGTCTGGAGATGTTCGCGCTGTGCTTTGGAACAGTAAGAGTCTTTCCAAATATCGTATATCGATGCGATTCAGCCTTGTAATTGTTCAACTACAATATGATGTTCGTTTACAGAAGGGAACCAGTATTCGACCTCAAATTTCTACTCAACTCCACCTGGACAGACTGTCTACAACTACACTGCTCCAAATTCTCAATCTTCTAGGGAGCCTGAGCCTGGAAAGCCTGTTTACTTGAGTGGAAATCGGGGCAATATGTCCTCTCATCAGCCTGGTAATGTCTCAAATAAATACGTGAAGTACAAAATCAGCTAAACTCATGGCTTCCAAAGTTATAAAGTATTGAGGACTGGAATTATTTGATAAGAAAGATTATTAAGATGAAATTAAATAAACAGAAAACGTTTTCTTTCAGCTTATGTAGCAAGTCTCCATTCTTTGGAGCATAAAGGTGCTTATTCGGAAGACAAATTCTACCTTCGTCCTGGTACCCATGTTACAGTTCACGGAGGAGCCATTCCCATTCAGCAACCGCCGCAGGTATTGTTATTTTTATTTTTATAGGTGAAAAGTTGGGTGTTTGTATTCCGTTATAAATATTGGAATTTTTTCTTTCAATTTTCAGGGTGCTAAAACCGGTGGAATTACATCAGGGTATCCAGTCAGAGCACCACAGCCTCCGCCTGGTCCATATCCTCCTCCACCACCCGGTAATTACGTTAATGCATCAGGACCTAACGTTGGTGGTCGTTTGTTGTATACACAACCGACGCGTTACATGCCTCGAGAAGTTTGAGAAGATTAAGAAATTAAGACATTGAAAAATGAAGAAGAAAGTTTTACAGATTTCTGTGTACAGATTTTTCTCTTTGTTTTTTTTTTTTTTATATTTTATAATAATAATTATAATTTAGTATCAAAATAATTGACGAAGGTATAAAATTGTAGGAAAAATGATTGAGCGAACTAAAGTGAATGAAAATGAAATGATAATTTATTTTAACGAAAACAAAAAGTAACAAGTTTCTCTCTTTATTTTAATAATAATAATTTCGACAAATTTTTTAAATTAACAGATTAAAAAAAAAAGTCTGATTGATTTCGATGCTAAAAATTTTTTTTTTTTTTTTTTTTGACCAGAATTTTTAATCGCAAAACACGTCCATTTGATAGAAAAACTAAATTTTTCTACGTACTCTCTTAAAATTAAATTTATGATTTTAAACGTAGCAGTACTTTTTTTTAAAAGTATATTAATAATAACCATTTACCTGTCTCATATTTTAACGATAAACTTTATATGTATATACATATAATATATTAATATTATGGTGTTGTGTAATATAAAACTGTGTATGTATATCAAATCACACTAATAAATGTAGTTAATAACAGATCATCATTTTTCTTCATTTGTACACACACAAACACATATAGTTATGTACTTAAAATTAAAGTAAAGAAAGTTATTTGTTAAAGAACTGATACCACTGAATTAAATGATTTCTCTATTTATCATTATAAATCTTATTTAAACTTAACATAAAATAATATTGGTATATTTTTTCGCGATATTAATGGAAAAAAAAAGCCAAACATGATCTAGAATTAAAAATGATTAAATCTTAATCATTTTAGGTAATAATGCGTAGTGTCATTAATAAAAAAATTATTTCTCTTATCGTTTTATCTTTTCAAAAATAAATTGAAGTAAATAAAAATGAAAGTTATTCTTACGGTAAATTGACAATTTTGAGAGTCAAATAAAAAGAAGTCGACAACTTTTCAATCAAAGTTAAGGGTAATAGTAAATGAAACTTAGAAAACTAATTGTGTTTAATTATTGGACAAGATTCTTGTTATCTTTGATACTTTTATCACATATATCTATACGTAAATTTATTTAAAGATTTAGTTAACGAGTTTAAAGATTAGCGTCTTCCTGCCTTTTCTTATGCTCCGGTGAATTGAGGTGAGTACGAAGCTGAAGAATATCCGCTATGTAAATACCGCACAATTTGCACTCGATTTCCTGTTGTATTCGCTTGGAAATAGTCCTAAAACGAATTCAAAAATGCAATAAGAAATAAGGACGATAATTACAAACTCTAAAACTTTAATGATTCTTACCCGGCAGCGATGTTGCGTAGTTCCAATAGATGAGCATACATCTCTTCGTATCCTTCGGGAAGATCTTCCAATGCAAGCGCAGAATGAAATTTATAAATTGTGGTAATAGGTACCCCCATTTTTGCCGGATTTAATACAATATTAGGATCGTTTTGATTCCACTTTGTGGAATTCCAACTATTCTGCATCTCTTGAGACTTCCTTTGCTTGCCAATCAAATTGAACAAAGTTTCTTTCGCCTTGCTCTGACACGTGGCTATCTCGGAACTATAGCTCTCGGATTTTTCCGTTTGCATTCCCAAGTTCATCCAATGGCGTAGTCTGTTTATCTGTAAATAATATTCAGAAATCATCATAAGAATCGACAAAGCAGATTAACCGATCACTGAATAGCCTTACATTTCGTAAATCATCGATACTGATTTCAACATCAAATACAACGTTCATATCATGGTCGGGAAAAAGGCTCCTATTTGTATCAGGCTCATATCCCAGTCCGCACAGAGCGCCTATGTACCGTCCACCTTTGATACTTCTGTGCAGGTCAATAGTAGGAGCAAAAATTAGAGATATTAGGCTCGGCAGTCCGTGAATATTAGGCATCAGCGTGGTATTTCTAAGACTCAATCTCTCTCCATTAACATTTTGACCGACAGTACCAGCTACTAATAATCTTTCATGATAGTCGGCTGGGTCTGTGTCTAAAAGTACAGAATTAACTGAGTTTGGTTCAATGTTTATCTTCTTGGATCTACCAGCGGCGACTAAACTAATGAGATCCATTTCGAGAGGGGAGAAAGGTCCTCTGAGTTTTACAATGCTATCATAATCTTCGAACTCCGATGGATCCTCAGGATACTCGTGCTCCACAAAGTTGCTTTCGTATTGCTGCTGTTCGTAGTAATGTTGTTGATCAGGATGCATGTCAGATTGGTGACATCGATATTCGTTGTTTTGACGAGAAAGAAAGTTCTCTTCTTTGAATTCTGCGAATCCCTGTTCTATCAGCCATTTATTAAGGTCAATTTTTTCGTTGTTTAAATCAACACGATAGAGAGTTATGGCCACTACGCTGTTAACGACGGAGAATATTTCACCAAAAAGTTTTATCTTTCCTTCCAGTAGTTGTTCGAATTTTCGATAGCCCACCTCTGACCATTCACCTTCCAAGTTACGTAGCATAGAAGGCTGCACGTTTGACAAAACGCACTTGAAAGCCTGGCTCGGAATCTCGTGAAGTTCATTGTCCATTTCAACAAGTATTAAATCTCGCAGTAGAACTTTATGAGAGTTTCCATAATCGATGTAGAATATTTCGACCAGTACGTCCTGCGGAATTTGATGATAACTTAGAATAGTAGCTCTGTAGTCACTGACTTCCCCACATTCCTCAAACGGCGCAATCACAAGAGAACCGATCGGCGCCTTGGAGGTCATAGACGGTGGATTTTTCTCTTTCAATGTCTTGATGAGTTCCTTTATTTTCTTCAGATTGTCCCAGGTTTCCTGGTCCTTTATTTGAGCCCAAAAGTTTCCGGGATCTTCGATCTGTAAATTAATAAAATTTGATCAAACGATTATTTTCTCTGTATAAATTTATCTCTAAAGAAGATAATCACCTGTGAAATGACCAGCGGAATGTACGAAACGTCTAAACTAGGTAAAATAGGGCTCAAGGGCACTCGAGAAGTTATTTTAAGCTTAGATTCATCCTTGCGAGAGAAAGATGTGACATTAACCGTGGGAAGTCCGAGTTCCTCAGCCCTTTTAGCAGCAGTTGTAGGATCGAGTAATCGAATAATAATTGGTACATTATTCTGTCTCATTTTAAGCGCCTTGTAAACAGCTAGAGATATCTTCCCTGGTGCTTTGCTCTTTTTTTGTTGAGCGCTAGCTTCCTTGCTTTTATTAAACTGTATGTAAACCCGGTTAGAACCGTCAAAAGATACGAGAGTGCTGGCTGCAGATGAACTAAGACAGTCTTCAAATATCTTTTGAAATTGTCGAGCATACAAAAGTCCAGGCTGTCGGACGGGCCAGCCCTGTAAATAGACGGAATTTACTGGGTCGTTACCTCCGACCAATTTAACGGCAGCTTTTTCGTCGGTTTCACCGCCTTCAGCACGTCGTACGAAATAATTTGGGTAAAAGGCTCCAGCAATCACGATCTTTATTACCAGAGGTTTTTCAAACTGGTTATAAAGCGTCTTGTCGTTACCGACCGTCTCTGATATGTCCAATTGAGATAATCGCCTTTCAATGTCTTGTATCAAGGCGTCTACCTCGCGGAGGACTCTTAACTGAATAAAATGCCTTTGAGCCCATGATTTTTCCGCACCATAGCTTGAGAATTTTCCCCTTATTCTTTCCTGGATCCAGAGATTATAAGCATTTAGATAAGCTATGCAATCGGAACAGGAACTATCCGCCCATGTAAGCTTGGTGTTGTAGGCTTTTATCTTCTCTCTGAACGGTGTGCTGAACATACTTTTAACAGACATGCTTGCGCCGATGATTATGCACTCTTTTAAGACGCTGAATACATGACCTAATACGAAGAGTTTTGATATATGAATGTCGACGGGAAGACGAGCCATTATTGCTCCTAGATCGGTCAAACAACCGTCGTATTTTACGTCGTAACACATGTCGGGAACGTCGATAAGTCCCCCAACTTCCTTGAGCAGGAGAACAGTTCGTTCTAAATTGCTGAGGTCAGGTGGGTCTAGAGAAAGTGCTAAAATCCCTTTGGGCTCTCCCATGTTTAACAGCTTAGATTTTAGGACTAAATTCTCTAGAGGTGCTCGAAGCATTTCTGGATCTCCTTCCTCAGGCAAGACAGTCTGCAATATTGAAATTAAGATGTTAAATTTGATCCCAGAATAAATATTGGAGCAGGATTTTGTAACAAAGCTGAAAAACCCACGTCGTAGAAATATCTCGGAACTAGTCTGTAAACTCTTCCGTCCATAACGCGCCCTGTGCGACCGGCACGTTGAATGCAATTGGCTTTACTGGCCCATGCCATCTCAAGGCATTGGAAATTGGTCTTTGGATCTGTGACCAGTAGCTTTGTGAGACAAAAATCAATAACTGAAATAAGGAAAAAAAAAAGAGGGTTAAAAACTGCTGAAAATTGTTCAAAGTTTAAAGGACTTACCATATTTTACGTCTGGGACTGTTATACTGCTCTCGGATATGTTCGTGGATAGAATAATCCTGCGATAACCAGATGGTGGCATTTCGAATATACGTTGTTGTTCTTCGTTTGTAATGGACGAATGCATAACAACTATGTCCCACTGGTGACAATCGTTTTTGGGCTCATTCAAGATGGTGTACATTTCTTCAATCTCAAATATTCCTGGTAAAAAAACCAGTACCACGCTTCGGTTAAATTCCTTTTTTTTATTAATTGTTTCTTGTGTGTCTATCTGATCAAGGATCACAATAAGCTTCAAACAAAGCTGCATCATTTTCGGCCCAACTCCTGGCTCGTTCTTCTCAATTACAGGCTGCAATAATGAATAATTAAGAGAGTAAAAACAGAAACCAAGTAACAAAAAAAATAAGAAACTGATTAAAATATCAAGCCAATTTTCTCACCGTTCCTAATTGCGTAAGTTGACAAAGGTAAAACACGCTTACATTGAAGTGCTGTTTTTTTGCTATGTCAATTATTGGCGCAGGTACCAACTCATTAGCAATCGGTATTGAAAAGTAGGAAGCAAATCTATTCACGTTGTAAGTAGCAGACATAAGGATTATTTTAACTGCGTGTGAATTCAATCGTGATAATTTTCTAACTACTAATAAAAGAAAATCCATGTCTTGATCTCGCTCGTGTACTTCGTCCAGGATTATATGAGTGTACTCAGTTAGAGATCTTGCGCTTATGAGCTTCTGCAGAAGGACTCCAGTCGTACAATAAGTTAGTCTTGTATCCTGAGTAGTATTATTTACCATTCCCACCTGGTATCCGACCAGGGTTCCTACCGGCCAATCTCTCTCAGCGCTCACCCGTTTTGCTATACTTATAGCAGCTATTCTTCGAGGCTGAGTTACTGGATAAAAAAAAAGGGTGTTTATCAAGCCTAGAAGATTTTAGACGCTAAAAATTCAGTTCAAAATACTTTAGTGAAGCGGAGTACAAAGTTTGATGCATGTTTACATCCGTTTTCACTAAATGATAGAAAAAACGGTAGCTTATTTTGTTTTAAAGACACAAAAGATGTGTAAAATCAGTCTCTGACCCCAGGGCTTTGATTATCATTCAATCCTCGGCCATAGAAGTTGCTAAACCATAAAATGAGTTGAAAAATAGAATTTTAGTCAATGAAAATCTGAATATCTCAATATTTGATCTCACCAATGATATTGCAAGGAACTCTTCTGTCGAAACAAGAGTTTAAAATAAACTGTGGAACCTGCGTAGTCTTTCCACATCCTGTATGGCCTTCGAGAACAACGCATTGATTAGTCTCTATCATAGAAACTATTCTATTTTTTTCAGCAGTTATAGTCAAATTAGATTTAGGTCTATAAGCGAAGTTGAAAGTTTCATAAATCTTTGTAAGTTCAGCAGCGTTGATATCATTCACGTTTGGCATTGTGCCTCTAGATTCAAGATCGAATACAGACTCGTTGTCGTTCATTCCGGTTCGACCTTGCGCAACCATCTGATAAGAAAAATTCAAACAATGTTATTTGTGGAATAAAATTGATTTAAAAAAAAAAATCAATTTTTTGGGCAAAAATTAAACATTTTTTATTTTTTTTTTGTTATTTAAAGTTAATTAGAAAATTTTAATACCTGCATAAATCGTTTGTTTTCTTCTTCAACATATCTAGCGACGTAATCTGTGCCCGTTGCGGTTGTGCACATAGATTCATCCTCTGATTCAGACTCTTGAATTTTATATCTTTGGCTTGCTCCGCCGGGTATCGTAACCCTTTGAAAGGGTTTACTTAGATCGAAAAAATCCATTGTTTTGTTGTATATATTTATTTCTTTTTTGTTGTTTTAGATTTTTTTCTATATTTTAACTGCAATTATAATAATAAAAAAACTAAATTATCTATTATTTCTTTTCATCTCTTTATTATACTTATATACAAGTCTTGGAAAATTGTTAAAATATTCACTAACATCGTTTTTTTTTTTTTAATTTTCACCCGGTTAATCGTAAAGAATTCAATAAATAATACTCAATGATCTTAGCATGTAATTATTGTTGTTGAATTTGTCTTTTACGAAAGTTACCTTTCATTACATTAAGTACCGTCGATCCACGTGTCTTGATTATTTCAAATTTTCTTCGGCGTCTCTTTTGGTGTTTATAATGTATTCTGTTTTGTATTCCCGTAATACACGCTGTGTGTAAGGTACTGTTTTGTATTTTTTTTTTGTTCTCGCTTCTTCGAAGAGAAAATGATGTTAATTTATCTCCACCTATCTATGCATGATACCTTCATACTTAATACATGATACTTTTGTGTCAGCTAAAAGAAAAGGGTTGGCTTGTGGCTAGTTGCGGTTCAAGAATACAGTGCAAATAACAACAAACTTTTTGCATAACTAACGTCCAAACTTCAGTCTACATTCTCATTCCCTGCCTATACCTACCTATACATTGTAAACAAATGATTATATGTATGGAGTGGCTTTAGCTTATGGCGCAATCTATTGGAAGTTTTAGTAACCGATGTAAAACGCGCGAAAATTCACGTGTTGGATTATGGCACATATGAAGTTGCATCCTATTCTCTTGTTTTTTGTTTCTCTATGATTATAACTCAAAGCTTATACTAGCAAAAAAAAGACTGTCGAATTTGGGTGCAACTTTATATGTGTCAAAATCTAACACGTCAAGCGTACGTATGGATACCCACAGATGCCGTTTATGATTTTTACGATCTTGTTATAATAAACAAACATATTGAACAATACTAAACGACTGTTTTACTTTCCCGAAATATTAGATAATATTTAAATACGTATTGCAATAGATAAAAAAAAGAGCGCGAACTATTATTATACGCATTATATGTATATGATAAAACATGAATTTAAATTCATATTTTGTTTACGGTAAAAATTATGAATTAAACAACAGAATAGACGAGTTATATTTCAGCTTCTTGAATTATATTAATTGTTAAGCCACCGCGAAAGACTTGGTTAGTTAGTTAGTTTTAATTTAGTAAAATTCTTAACATCTAACCGCTAATTGAGGTAAGCCTTATTTATTTCAAATATTCTCGTGCGAGTAGCAAGTATTTCGCGGTTGACGGCATGGCTATAGCTTTGTAAGGAAACAAAGCTATAATATAATAAATATTAGGGTGTGACATTTTAGAACATAATTTTTTTTATTTTCAATCTACAAACAGATTCAAAATTGAACATCCGACAAAAAAGATCTCGTGCACTTTTTTCATAAACAATAACCATTAAAAAATCTAAACTATCGATACATGTATATTACGTAAGCGGTTATTTGCGGTAAAAAATTTGGCTTATTATAGTGTTGGAATTTAAGCGATTTAAGGTATTCGAATATAGCCTATAGGTGTAGTACATATAATACATAGCTATATATCATATGGCCTAATTATGTATAGTGGTTGAATACATCGCGTCTGCAATATACATATACAATGCGCTATATAACATCGAGTTTTATTATTAATTAGAGTAATACGACCCGAAATAATTTCGTATATACAAACAATACCGAACGAATGTCAACAGGCATCGCGACGCCTGTTGAACAGTAATACATATATCTCGCGCGAAGGTCAACCGCCAATTTAAGGTCAGGTGTAAGAGTAGCGCAAGCGCATTTATAACCAATGACGTAATCCCAGGTTTTCTCGTCTGGAATATTAGTCGCATTTTGACAGCTCTTCGGTTACGAAAAAGCTTCCAGTATAAATTTAACATTTTATTTCTAAACCCATATTGTCAATAGTGTATATTAAAACTTTCATAATAAATGAAATCTCAATTTTATGTTTTATTTATCCCTAATACGGTCTTTCTATATTTTGAATTACCCGCCTCGATTATACGTATCATTTACAATCAGGCGCCTGTTAAGCAACAGTTTGCAAAAATATAAATACGTATATTATTTTATATATAGGCAACGTAAGGTGAGCGAAATTATTATTTGATAATGATTTTACATAAACTGTTTTATATTATACAATTGATTTATATTTTGTATATGAATTAATATATAAGACATGTGTACACAACTTTTGTTTACATATTCTATTCACATAAATTTATATGCTGTATTAGCGAATTTATATGTATATACATAATTATATAAATAAATCTTAAAATTTTTCGGTGTAAACTACGATATACATATAAGACGTGCAATTCTCGCGTCGCATTTCACGCCTACACATATACCGGCATAGTGCATATACATATACCTACATCAAACTCGTCTGGATTAACCGAGTGTTTCATCGATTTCATTTCGCGAAAGTCTTATCGGCATTAAATTCAAATAACGATCGCGTTATTTATTCGCGTCTCATGTATCTGTAGATAAAAAAACTTTTTATTTTCTTCATGTATCTTTAGGATTAGATATAGTTACAAAAAAAAATGAATTTCTCGAATGAATAATTGCATTGAGAATTCATACGCGAAATCTATAATATTGCAAGAGATATTACAAATTTTTAATATTGAAGCCATTACTCTATATTTTTTTTTAAGTTTTCACTTGTTTCTTTTATTTTATCTTCCTTATTTTTTATTCTCTGCAGACAATATGGGTATCGTTCGTTTCGACATAGAACTTGATAATCCGTCAAAAACCTATCTTAACGGAGATGTGATAAGTGGAAAAGTTTATTTGGAAATTGACTCGCCAAAAGCGGTGAAAGGTACACATCACACCTACATATATCATATTTTATTATTATTATTAATTTTCATTTTTCTTTCTGATGACCTGCGACAATTAAACAATAATTAACTATATCAGAGTTAATTTGATTTTTAATTTTCATTCAATGCGATAGAAAAATTTGATTTAAATTCGAATTGAATGTAACATAAAATAACGTGACACTAGTTGTTAAAAGAAACAAAAACCCTCATGGCTACTAATAATTAATATATTTAAACAAATAGAGTGCAGACAAATGGAAAATTCAATATCATCAACAGGTTTTACTTTTTCATTAATTGCATGTATGTATACAATAGGTATTACATTTCCTCTGAATTACCAACACATATATGTATGTTGTTATCTCTGAAAGCCTCAATTTGTAATCCCCCCCGATATTTATTGGGATATTCAGTTGCAATTATTCGGCTTTACATTTATCCGTAGGGATTAATTAAATTCAACAATCTGCAACAGTCGGATTTTCAAAATCCATTGCGATGTGTATAAACCTGAAATTGACGTATAAACTTAGTAATTAAATGCGATTATTATGTAAAGTTTTTCACCGCAGATAAAATTCAACTGATATTCACAACATTCAAATAACGTTCTATTACTTAAAAAAATAAAAAAACATCAATATTGTCGGCTACGTGTTTTTTTGTACAGCCGAAAATTTTTCAAAATAATTAAAATTATTTTAGGTATCAAACTCACGGTTCTTGGCGAGGGTAAAATTTCATGGCAACAAACCCGTTTTGCACTTGAAGTAAAAGACGTTTATCCTGCGGAATTTGTCAGGGAAGTTTACATCGAAGACGATAATTTTCTTCTGGGTAATTATTTCTGTAGTGATATTGGATTTTTATAATCCTTAGAATAATTAACTCGCTTTATGTTTACGAAAGTAGCCCTTTGGAGGATCGAGGAATTTTCATTCCGTCTTCAACGTTTCAACATCCCAAAATTAATTACGAATTTTCAATTTCCATTTTATGTATGTTTAGGATCGGACGGTCCCACGGTAATTCCAGTCGGACAACACGTCTATCCGTTTAGCTACAAGCTCCCGGTAGCTATTCCGTCCAGTTACGAAGATGAATATGCCGAAATAATTTACAAAATAAAAGTTACTATACAGAGAGCATGGTATTTATGGAATCACAGAGAATCGGTTGATTTCATTGTCGCAGTCCCGTTGGATTTGAACAACGATTCAAAAGCCGCAGTACGTGATAATATAACAGCTTTTAAAAAAAATTCATGAATATATATAATTGAATTTAAATTGAAAAATATTTACAGGAACCAGTTCGAGAAAGTATTACAAAAACTTTCATGGGTTGTACAAACCCCGTTGACATGACTGTTTCACTTCCGGTCCGCGGTTACGTACCGGAACAAACAATTCCCATTACAGTAGACATAAAAAATGGAGCAAAGGTGATGATAAAGGGAATTTATTTCACCCTTATCAAGGTAATTGATAAAGATAATTGAAAAGATTAATCCTTGCTCTGAACATTTTTTTTTTATTTTGTATTTTATTATAACCATTAACAAATTTTGAAAATTTTATTTACAGCTGATTAAGTACCATGGAAAATCAAAGATTAGACCGGAAGAAGAAGTGTTATTAGACCACGAAACCCCTGTTGGTAATGAAAGTGATACTCCAACCCAAATTCAACACTTTTTAAAAATTCCCCTGACTCAACCATCTTATTTAAATCACGCGAAATTAATCGATATTGAATATCTGGTTAGAGTTGAAGTCAGGGTTGGTGGATTGCACAAAAACTTCGAACTTGATGTACCCATAATCATCGGTACTTCAGGTTTGCTCAATTCTACAGTCGCCATGTCTCAGGGGGTTCCAACACAACAGAATAACGAGACTGGTTAGTAAAAGTTCGGAGTAAAGTTACCAATTGATTTATTCACTCGATTTAAGGTTTTTTTTTTTTTTTACTCTGTTTTAATCGATTTTTATTTTTAGCACCAATGGCGACTTATTGATGCAAACTTTTTTCAATTTAAGACGTATGTGAGTAATCGGTTTTTTAATTTGTATATTAGAAATCTGAACAACGAGCAGATATATTTTGAAAATGTATATAAGTATATTTAAAGATACTTAATTTTATATTAACATTTAATTACTACCTATATAAACTATACACATACATACACGCTTTTTTAATAAACATTATATATAATTACCTATATTACAATTATATAGCATATATGTATGCACCTGTATATGTATTTATATTTTATATACTTTGAAAGTTATATATGTTGCCATATTGTGTAATTTTTGTATGAATTTTCTTTCATTTTTTTATATATATGATATATTATGTAAAATTTAATTTTGCTGTCGATAATAAAAGTAAAAATATCAGTAATATACTAAAAATAATGCTGCAGCTGATCCTTTGACATACAGTTTAATATTTATGGAAGATATTTTTCAGCCATTGATTGTATGTACGTATAAATGAATTTTTTGTATAAATGATGAAGACGAGAAGAAGACAATACAGCTAATATCGTCTATATCGAACGCGGAGAGAACAATCTTTAATTCGTAAAGTTTTAGGGATAAAAAGAAGCAAAAGTTCCCGAAGGTAGGTATATAAAATCTGCCCATAAGAAATTTTGCGATTCGTACTAATGCAAATTATAGAAGAAAAAAAAGTTGAATAAATTTTATCGTATAAATTGGTAATAGCATTAGTTGTAGTTTTTATATCACTGTATAGTACTAACGTTATTAAAAGGGAATTTAATTCAATTAAATAATCGATTTTTGAAAAGTTTTCTAACAACTATAATTTAAAAGATGTGTAAGTTTATTTTTATACAATTTTGTTTTTTTTTTTTCTCTCAGTAAACTGAATGAATAGCTTTTTAAATTCATTAATACTTTATTTTTTTGTTTTTCTTCAGATTTTCTTGCAGAGAGATTCGAGCGTTGTATATCCTATACGACGTTCCGGAAATCCTCGGAAGAATAGCTGTGCAAAGAAACTTATTTTTATTTATTTTATTTCTTTTTATTTAGTGTATGTGTAGAGGATTCTTCGTTGAAACTTTTCTGTTTACAATATGGTTCCGTCGAAGTAAAGCTTGAAACTTTCTCAACAATCCTATAACTGTTAGAATATATATATACCATTGTTTCCTCAAGAGTATAAAGAAGGTAGTCATACTAAAGTATCCGTTGTTAAATTTAGTTGAGTTACTATCTTTTGGATAAAGCCTAATTCTTTTACTTGAAATTCATGACACCATTTCTTTTTCTATTTTTTACTCTCTTTCAATCAAACTGATCGATGCTTAAACAATAAACGACACTTGATCACGGAATGATATACCAGACTCCCGGTAACTGCACTCGCTTTCGTGTCATGTCGACGTTTTCGGCATATTTCGCAGAATCGACAAATCCCCCACTCTTACGCCGTCTTTCTATGGGTGATGTTGTTTCAGCGGCCTATTCTTTTGTCAGTTCGACTATATATATTTCCGGGAACTAGTAAGCGTAGTGGTGGTTCAATTTAAGTGTGCATTTCTCCGAATTTAAATTGTATACAGCCTCAAGCTCGAGGATTTAAAATAGGAGTCTACTGTGAATCAAAAATCGTAAATTTTTTTAACTATATCTGGATGAATATATCTAAACTCTAACCACGATCTTAATAAATCGGAAATTATAATCGTTGGTAAAAAATTTCATTTCAGAAATTCGCAGCCTAACTTCTCAAATTTCCTAAGCTCTTTTCGAACATCTTTTGACGGTTGATCCTGATCGTTTTGCTGATAATATATTATAGCCGCGATTTACCTCGAGGCAAAATCATTAAGTTATCTTGGTTATGGTCCGCGTGGTAGATTAGGAATGTTGCCAAGTTTAAGTTAGAATTATGTGGGATATTGGTTGTATGAGAAATTCGTGGTGAATTTTCTAAGCACATTAATTATAAATTACGGATGAAAAATCGAGATCGGAATTTCAATTTTGTATAATTGAACTCGAATTTTAATGTAAATTTTATTTTTTATATTCTATATGCTATGAAAGTAATTCAATTAAAAGTTTTCGATATTCTATAAGGTCCTGGTGCAGGAATGAGAAACGAAAAAAGGTTAAATAGAGTAAATTGAAAAGAAGAGGATGCTGCAGTATAACCAAGCGAATAGATAAGATAAATTTTTGCAGATTTTTAAGTGACATATATGCGAGGTGTTAATCTCGCAAATTTGACATGAAAAAAATTCTATAAACCCTAATTAACGTTAATACTAATTCTAATTAATAATTATAAATGATTTTGTCAGCTGTCTGTGGTTGAAATTCTTTCTGCAATACCGAAAGAGCAAATTTTTTGTTTTTTTTTTTTGTCCAGAAAGTTGAATAGGTAACAAATCTTTCTTCGAATTGCGAAAACTTTCTATCGACAATAATAACTCGCGGATGGGTCTTTCGGAAAGAAATCCTACGTTGAAACTACTTCGACTTATCTTGGCTTCTCTGAGAATAAGGTGAAAAAAAAAAAACATCAAGGATCTAGAAGTGAACACGATTCCAGAGTTAAAGATTATTTAGCTCAGAAAGAAACTCTCTAAAACTTATATCGATCTATTATTTAAGCCTCTGAGAACCTTACCTTTTTTATTCTACTAGGCTGTGTAATTGTTGATGATTCAAATTCTCTATTTGTACTAAAAAACTTCGCCCTTATACGATCCCATTTCGTAAGTCATAAGCAAATATTATCTTAACGCTATGATAAACGCGATATCATTTATGAAAACGATTATATCCAAATAAATGTCTTCGAGTTTGATTGATCATCGACTTTATATAAAGTCCGAACTTTTCCCTATTTGTAAAGTTAATGATTTTATTTTGGAAGGATTCTTCTGAACTTTTTGAGTACGGGAGTTTTGGACTATATCTTAGCGTTGCCTCTGGCCGAAAATAATAAACAAAAATAAAAACATTTTCTTTGACTTTTCCATCAACTTGTTAAGTGGATTCCATTACGACCACTTGATTTTAATTGAGTGCCATAAGGCGTGTCTGTACAGACAAAAGGCATACCGTGATGAAATTTTCAGTTAATTTCACTCCCAAGTTAACACGTGACAGTGTACTTAGTGTCATGCTTTGATCCAACCCTATATACACTAAATTATATACACTTGCCCATAATTAAATGAGATTCACCTCTAAAAAGCGAAACGACTAATAGGATTTTAAACGAGTGGCCAAAGCCTGTATACTTTGTAATTCGAATCTAAAACGGAAATTGAATTTTGTCTTATATATGTATAATACAAACAAACCTTTGTTATTAATTAATTATATATTTTACCAACTGCAGTATGAAATCCTAATTTAAATTTAAGAAATTGCTACTAATTTTTTTAGTGATAAAAATTCATTGGATTCAATTTCAAGGATAAAGATTAGTCATATTGTATACACTTGCGTTCTTATTTCATTTTTGTGAAAAAAAAAAAAAAAAAAAATTTTTCATCGAGAAACAAACCCGTGGATAGGTAAAATAATTGATATAGAATTATCGCGATATTCGTGACGTTTTGTCAACATTTTATATTTTTTGGTAAATAGACATTAAAATATATTATAATATGATGATGATGATATTCGTTACAGCATAGGTATATTAATATGCGTGAGTTTTTTTTCTTCTTTCTTTCTTTTTTTGTCACTATAATTTTCACAATTTTTTCTGTATCTTTTTTTTTAATGCGTCGTTTTTACTGCAGTGCAGTTTGCAGAATGTTGTATATAGTAAATTAATTTCATGATAGCTGTAATTATATAATGTGTGCGTGCATATATTATATATTATATATCTATATTATATATCCCTTAAAAATTATATTATTATTTATTTAAGATAAAAACTATACACATATAATAAACATTCACCTAAGTATAGATAGGTATACAATATAGGTACAGATATATATTATATATATATATATAATAATCAATAATCTAATATAATTATAATAATTATACATACACATATGGTATAATATACATATATAGTATTTATTAATTATATGTATGGTATAATATATAAAACAAAAAAAGACACACGAAATTAGAAAATAATTTCGTGTTATAGTGCGATTTATCAAATCATATACCCATACATATCGTTAATTATTATTATAAAGTATCATATATGTATGTATAGTATATATATGTATAAGGTACTAATTATAATAATTAATACGTATAGATTTAGAAATAATTTTACTTCATTTTTTTTTTCTTTTTCTTTCTTTACTTTTCTTCATTTATTTATCACTTTTAAATATATATATATATATATATATATATGTGTATGTATGTTATACATAGCATAAAATTCGACTAAAGTGATTATGGCCGCATGAAATTAGAAAAAAAGAATTTTTTTTTGTTATCAATTATAATAACAATAATATAATATATATTATAGAGTTGGCAAATAATATGACAATTTTGGTATATATATAACTATTACATAATGTGATTTATATACTACATATACCACTGATAAACTTTGAGCTATTATTTATATATTATTCAAGTTAATTATGGATATTCGCAGATCTAAGTTATAACTGTTGGTAAGATAATTATTTAAATAAACCGTTAATATGTTGTGCGTCAAATTTATCATATAACTATTAATGAAATTCGTTATTATATACCTATTTACAGCTAGTATATATATATAGAGATATATCATATATGTAATAAAATAGATAAAAATAAATAAAAGTTATAGATTTAAATTTCATAAGCTTTTATATGGGTAAAAAGATCGTGGATATGAAATTATTAAAATCATTTTTATTTGTGCAAATATATGTAGGTATTATAATAATAACCGAAATATCGAATTCGAAAGAATATATGTAGAATGAAAATTAATATATAAAAAAAATTAATCAAGTTATATATATATGTATATTAATTATAGTAAACGTAATAATGTATAACTCAGAATTTATTTACATCGATATATTATATAATAATTAATATATAATAATTTACCAAATATATATCTGACCAACTCTATAATAAATTTAAAGTTAGATAAAATTAATTACCATATACATATATGTGTAATACATAATACCATGAAATAAAACGTGATATGACGTTTCAGAGCTCAGCATTGTATACCTTATATATATATACGGTTATATAGCACTTTTCTTCAAAAATTGCTATACATATATACATATACTGGCTTATTTATTAATAAACAATTATATGTGACCATATACATAATATTATATGTGATATTTTTATTGGTCAAGCTTCATATATATTTTTTTTCTTTTCTTATTTATTTATTTATTTATTTCAATCATTTATATATTTCAATCAATCGCATAATTAATTGATCAATCAATCAATCAATAAATTTAATCAATTAATCAGATATATATATATAATAATAAACTAATTTAATAAATATATTATCTATACTTACTACATCTATACAAAATACATTATACATCTAGCGTTCCCAGTTATTACTTCCCCCCTCCCGCCCCCTTACCAAACCAATTAATTCCCATATCATATACTTATTACGCATTACACGATCAATTACTTATACATATATATATTAAATATATATAATATAGATAATTTATCATTATTATTTATAAAACTCAAGTATCTCTTGTACGTACATACATATAACATATTTATATGTATCTATATGTGTGAATCGCTTATATAATTATCAAGTATATATATATATATATAAGGGTAAGTTTTCGGCCCGATATATTGATATTGGTGTATATGTATATTATATAATAATAATCAAGTAATTGTCTATACATATACAATAAATATTGTAAGAAGATATAAACTAAATGTATGGTATGTAATATTAATATTAATAATTATAATCATAACAATAATAATAACAATGATAATAGTACCCGAATTATTTACCCAAATTTGCTATATTAAACTGCAGCTGATCGTTGCCGGATTATGTGTTTTCATATATATATATATATATATATTTATCTATTTATTATATTATATAATAATATATGTATATGTATTGTACATACATAAACTTTGTTATATATCCTGGAGGATGCTGATAATTTGAATTTGTATATTGTGTATATATATATGTATATGTATAATATTATAATATGTATGCGATGGCAGGATTCATCTGACGATGAAAAGACAATTGAAGTAATTTAAAAAAAATAAAAATTCATCTCCCAAGTTTCAATAGTTTCTATCTAAATTTTAACCTTTGCTGCACAACGATGTAATAGTTTCCCTTCTAAATAACAAGACCAGATTTTTGGCGTCGAACATTGATCAATTTTTTATTTTATGTTCCCTATAAAGTAATAGTTAAAAATATTTGAAACTCTGTATAGACTTTATCCTTATAATAGTAGAATTTATATCCCTCAGAATTCATATAGATGTTTAGAAAAAAAATTGAGAACAAGACAAAAAAAATAAATAAATAAAAATTATTTTTTATTAAGTTGCAATTCCAAAATTATAATAGTTAAAAATCTATAAAAAAATGAAAATAAAATAAATACTTGAGGACAGCTGTACTATCATAAGGATAAAGTCTACAGAGTTTCAAAAATTTTTTTTTAACTATATAATTACTTTAGCAAAAATACAAAAATTGATTATTCAATGCCAAGAATCCCATATTATGTTATTTTAGATGGATAAAACTTGCATCGCAGTGAGGCACGGGTTAAAATTCATATAACTAAAGACCTGAAACTATGAGAATATTTTTATTTTTAATTTCTTTCAAACCATGTTTGAGCCTCTGCAGGGAGCTTCAAAATTCAAAAATACCCAAAATAAGGACCACCCCTAATCTATAACGAAAAATTATACTAATTTATTCGTTTTTATTATAGTTATTATCAATAATAATAATAATAATAATAATAATAATGATATTTCCTGATTTTACAGAAACAATGACTATATTCATGATATTGTGCATATATATTATATGTATTGTAATAATTTATATTATATGGTATAATAACGATCGAATTTGAAACTATATAATGACATTATTATTATAGAACCTTTGATATAATTTTGTATATTAATTCATTGTTAAACAATAATAAATAAATATTTGATAAAATTGTTTTTATATTTGTATTTTTATTTTTATTATGTTTTTTTTTTCCGGATAATTATATGTATATGATTAAAAAGAATTTCATTTATTTGTGCGAAACTTCCTTATCTTGATAAATTTTACCATGTTTTGTACCATCCTTAATAGTTGGAACTTCCAATTCTTCTTGTTTATTGGCTGATGAATTTGACGAAAATCTAGAAGCTAATGTTTCCGATGCATCGCTGATCACGGTCAGCTGTTTCTGAAAATTTCAAAAAATAATAATAATGACAAAACAAAAAAAATAAAATATAATAAAATTTAGAAAATTAATATAATAACGATAACTCCATCAGCGATACGGTTCACAAATTTTTTATTTTTACGATCCACTATTCAGACGATCGCAGTTAATCCATTTTCATCGTTAATACAAAACAATAATCAATCTACGATTAATTTTTTTCGAATAACATTTTGTATATTGTTAAAGTTTGTAAATGCTAGTTGATGAATGTGTGTAGTATATGTGGATAATGTATGTATGAATACGTTGCACATAATATATATTGAATAATTTTAGCAGTCAAAGTGATATTTTCAACGTGCGTGGTATTTGTATGCATTCATAGCCTTGCGCTCTGTTAATCGATTAATTAGAGATTGAATAGCAACGTAATTACTGGTTAATTAGTAATCAGAAAGCATCGTTTAATATCTAACTATTATACCTTTTACATTCAAAATTTAATGCGATAATTTTCTTGTGTTGATAATAATTTTCGATTTGTATATATATATATATGGGGCATTCCAGCTATAACCGAGCGCCCATTGCCTCGACATTTTTTTTTTGTGATGCCAATTTTTTTTCAGGTACTTTTTGACAAAAAAAAGACATACGTATTCCTCAAAAAAAATTATTCGTCATCCGGTTCCAGTCTATGACCTTTCAAAGCAGAAAAAAATTATTTTCGACTATAGTGTATCCTCCGATTTTTCTCAAATAAATTCACTGAAAAGTACATTAAAAACCGCATCTTTTAGTGGCTATCTCATCGTGGAGAAATGATTTTTCGATTTTTTCTATTTGGATGAAACTGTGAAAAATGTGTTTTTATTCGTAAAAAATGAGTAAGTACTGGTAAGTACACGTGTTCGGATATGAATTCTTTTGCAAATCGTGGATGTTTTTCCATTCTTCAGTTATTATTCTTATTGTCGAATTTACGGGCAAGGGTTACAATTACCGACAAGTAAGCTTGCTTACTCCTTTTTTACGAATAAAACACATTTTGCACAATTTCATCCAAATAGAAAAAATCGAAAAATCATTTCTCCAAGATGAGATAGCTACCAAAAGATCCGGTTTTTAATGTACTTTTCAGTGAATTTATTTGAGAAAAATCGGAGGATACACTCTAGTCGAAAATAATTTTTTTCCGCTTTGAAAGGTCATAAACTGGATCCGGATGACGAATAATTTTTTTCTGAGAAATACATATGTCTTTTTTTGTCGAAAAGTACCTGATAAAAAATTGGCATCATAAAAAAAAAATGTCGAGGTAATGACCGCTCGATTATAGCTGAAATGCCCTGCACAGGTAGATGCAAAATCTAAAATTAATTGCTAATTTACTGAGGTCTATTATCCAACTGCAGTATAATTACATATTTTCATTTTTATTTTTCGAATCGTTACAATCGCGACAAAGTTTAGTTAAAGTTTTACCCTGTAATTAAAAAAAAAATAAAAAAAAAAAAAAAACTGCAGTAGTTTTTATTAAATTTTTAATTAGACGTTTTATAGTTTAATGAAATTAGTGCCAATTTTCGAAAGTCTTGAAAAACTTTCAAAGAAGTATAAAAAGAAAAAAAAAAGAAATTTATCTTTTTCAAGTAAACTAAAACTAGCTTTTTAAATTAATTTATACTTTTGTTAAGAGATTCGAAAGTCGTATATACGACATTCAGGAAATCTTTGTGTAAGTATGGGTTGAAACGGAAACTTTTTTTTTTTTTTATTTGTTTTTCTTTACTTTTTTTTTTCGTTTTCTAGTGTGTGCAGGATTCTTGGGTAAAACTTTTCTGTTTACAATATGGTTGCTCGAAGTTTGAAACTTTGGTAACAGTCCTAACTGTAAAAATATATATATTGTTTTCTCCCAAGAGTATAAAGAGGGTTCTACTAAAGTATCCGTTGTTCAATTTAGTTGAGTAACTACTTTCGAAAAGCTTCCCCCTTGGAATTCACGATAATTTTTCTCTTTTCATATTTTTTTTTTTTTCTTTTTTTAACTTTAAACTCTCGTATAAAAGAAAACCCGATATGCTTTACAAGATGTGAAAACTATTCCCTGATCATTGTTTAATATAAAAATTTCAAAATACCACAAAAAAACCAAACAAAAAATCAAAAAATCATTCAGGTCGATAAAAAAAAATTTACATTAGTTTTTCTCACCTTAATGTTGTCACGATTTTCATTATGGGACCATGACGTGCCTCTCCTGAGTGTCTCAAGTTGTTCTTCCAAAGGATCGGTAGAATTTTGATTTTGACTTTGATCCGGCTTAGGAGGAGCGTCCTTTTTCCATGTATAAATAGCAGAGGTTTCACCACCTCCCCGAAGTTGGCTAACGGGATGTTCAGAGTCCTGTAAAACCGGAGTAGCCCCAACGGCGGTTTGTCCAACCGGAGTTTCCTCGATGTCATTTTTTCTCCATTGATTTCCATTGTACTTAGGAGAAACTGCCGAAACTGCAATATAGGCATTATTACGCGCCCTAGAACCATCCTGCAAAGAAGATCCTTGACTCAAAATGGGCATAGCTGTAACCCTGTGATAAGCAAATTGTTTCCACTTGGGCCAAGTAACGCCGTTATTTGGTTTATTAAATTTGTTCCACTGTTCAGTTTCACCCATTTTTGGTGGCCATGTTCGCGGATTTGTATCCATCTGAACGTTCCATCTATGCCGATTAGAATCACCGTCATTATGTTCTGAGAACTGATCAACGGGCTTCAATTTATACGGTTTCCAAGTCGACTGATCAACCGGCATTACCCAGGCCCCAACCGACTGGATTTTTGGTGACATCGCGGTCTTTGGTAGCCAGATTTTAGGGTTTGTATCAATCTCACTGTTCCAAGAAGTGATTTGGCTAATTTGATGAGCCTGTTCCCTTGTCCCGTCTTCCAAATTTCCTCCTTTAATTTTCTGGACTTTATTGTTAGCCTTGTTGTTGCTACTTTTGTACTTGTTGGAATTGTTCTTGTTGTTTTTCGTGTCCTTTTGCAAACTCTTATCGAAAGTCTCTTTCTCGTTATTTTTGAAACCCAATTTTCTAACTAACGGTGAATTTTGTCCGTAAGATTTTCCCTCGGTATTTTTTTGCCATTGCTTTGTATCGGTTATTTTAAACGGCCAAGTACTTTGGTCAGAGGCCAAACCATTCCAACCTTTAATCCCGATATTTGATGTAGGATCCTTCAGTCCCACTCTTCCTAAATTAGACGTTGATTCACTTCGACTTTTTGCGTTTTCCCAAGGTGGACTGCTCCCTTCGTAACGTGAATATTGACTCTTTGGACTCTCTTGACCAGACCAAGAAGTCTTTGTCCAAGAATCCGGTTTGCTAACTCGACCCCAACCCTCAGATCCACTTCTCTGTGACTGAGACCAAACTTTTCCTTCATTTTCGTGGTGAACTCGTGGCCAGTAATCTCTTTCATTCGGTACATGATGCCAGCTGGTTTTTGGTTCTTCCTCAAGCTGAGGCCACGTCCATTTATCCGAAGAATCCTGCGCGCTACGATCATCAGACTTCCAACTTGGTCTTCCATATTTGTATTGAGTATCATGCCAGCTTTTACTAGCCGCATATTCACGACCCGGAGGTCTGTACTCATGATTTTGAGCGTAACTTTGAACCGGGAAAAATTCCTCTCCTTGTATCCTTGACCTGGGATAATCGTACTGTCCATACCTCGTTATGTCATAGTCAGAGGTTTGCTCGGGAGGATCGTAATCCCGTACTCTTGGAGTGTCACGATTAGCAGAATGGTAGTTACTCGGAGGTGATGATTCCCGATGGGATGTCACACCTTGATGAGTGTTCACCTTTCCATAATGAAGATGACGAGGCTGAGTGTACTCCCTAGATGATTCAAGCATCAGAGCTTGACGTTCAGTATTCAACGCCTTGTGATCTTGCAATTGCTTACTGTCCCCAAGCTGATCAACAAACTCACGGCTCGGTGGAGACGTTCGTGAATTTGATGGTACAGTGAAACGAACTTTAGCCACTGCAGGATCATCCTGAAAAAAACAAAAAAAAAATAAATAATAATAATAAAAAGAGAATTTCGCAGGGCTAAAAAAATAAAAAAAAAAAAAAAACTCGTCTTAATTTTTTACCTGCAAATCCTGCGGCCAGGGTGGTCCAAATAACCTTTCAGCAACCAACCGCCATTGCATGGGTGTAGTAAGCCATGGGGATTCGGTGGTAGTTAGTAAAGGTATGGTAGTAGGAATAGCAGTTGTAGTAGTAGAGAATCTGTGATGTCTTTGCTTCTTCTTCTTCTTTTTTGGTTTCTTTCGTGGTTTTTTAGGTGTTGTAGATATAGGAGAAGTAGTTGTGGTAGTGGTGACTACAGAGGTGAGATTAAAGGCTCTTTTTCTCGCCTCTAAAGCTTGGCGAGAAAGCTCGAGGCCTCCTTCAACATCCACTGTAATTATGCATATAGATATATGTGTATGTATATAAAGGATGAGAATTAACAATCATAAAAAATTAAGTAAAACATGAAATAAAAAAAAAAAACACCACAAAAAAAGAAAATACAGAAAAAAGCACGAATGATAAGGAAAAAAAACAAAAAAAAAAAAAACGTTTCTTGGAGGAAAAATGGAAGCTTTAAAAGCGGAGCAATTAGTGATTTTCAGAGGCAAGAATTTCAGCCCTGAAAGTGCAGTGTTTAACTCCGTCTGACAAGCCGCGTTACTTAATGGAGATCCATTAATTTTCACAGAAGTCTCTCCCCTCTTATACATATATATGTATATTCGCGGGGTGAAATTTCTCGACGTATTGTCAAGATTAAATCTACCTCATTCAGCAAACCGCAACTAACGGTAATGAACAGATTAACTCTCATCCCCCATTTTCCAACTACGTACATACATAAATACATATATATTAGGGTGCTTCGTTTTAGACGAGTTTTTTTTTTTGAGTCCATTCACGGAATAATGTTCTAAACATATAAAAACAAATTCTCACCAAATATGAGCTCTTAATTTTAATTCTAAGAACTCGCGAAATGAATTTGAAATTTTCCCATTTGATTAACACGGAAATTTTAATTTTTTTTTTTCAAATATCTATAGCTTCGTGGCATCGCATGATATTTAATCGGCAATAGATGGAAATGACAGAGGAATCTTTCCTCTTTAAAAGTGTACGTAGCCAATTCATGTTTTGTAACCATTAAAAAGTACTAAAATCTCGGATAGAACAGCGATTTTTCAAATTTTGAAATGCTTAATTGGATTTATCTCGAAAACTATTAGCTCTACGGTCATGGCTTACATGACTTTTCTTGTAGTATATTAAATTTCCTATAAAAAAGTCTCATACAATTTTGTTGTAAAAATAGTGGTTTACGAGAAAAATTAAAAAAAAACATGAAATTGCAGAGAAAATTGGCTTCCAGATGTTTTACCGGGCGAGGCCGGTTACAAAACATAAATTGGCTACATACACTTTTGAAGAGGAAAGATTCCTCTGTCATTTCCACCTATTGCCGATTAAATATCATGAAATGCTGCGAAGCTATAGATAATTGAAAAAAAAAGAATTAAAATTCACGTGTTAATCAAATGGGAAAATTTGAAATTCATTTCGCGAGTTCTTAGAATTAAAATTAAGAGCTCATATTTGATGAGAATTTGTTTTCATATGTTTAGAACATTATTCCGTGAATGGACCAAAAAAAAAAAAAACTCGTCTA
Source organism: Macrophya annulata (assembly GCA_963924015.1). Taxonomy (NCBI): domain Eukaryota; kingdom Metazoa; phylum Arthropoda; class Insecta; order Hymenoptera; family Tenthredinidae; genus Macrophya; species Macrophya annulata. The sequence continues at coordinate 915,072 of OZ001262.1, forward strand.
AAACGAAGCACCCTAATGTATACATACCTATATACACTTTAATTTCGTTAAACATAATTAATCTAGTAAAATATAATTAGGTTGAAGAATTTAAAATTAGAACAATTTTTTAAAAATATTTCAAATCACAAAAATGATAGTGCGTTAAAGAGTTTCGAACTTTTATAAATTTATACGATCTCAGGGTGATATAGAAATTAACTGTTATAAAGTTAACGAGGAAATTACCTGCACCTAAGCTGTTGTAGATTAGATAACATCTACTACACGATATCCTAAGGCGACAAATTGCAAAGGCGAATTAACAAGAAGCTTAAGAAATTCTTCTCTTTTTTTTTTTTCTTTTGATATTCGGTTTAGTTCCTTCTTTTATAAATTCTATCATTATATTACCAGTAGAATATAAATCCGGTAATATAACTCACGATGTGTATATATATAGGTATGTATATATAACGTCTGACGTGCAATATGATATTTATATCCCAATCCTTTTCAACCTGGTTATTATAGCTGTGTCACTTTATAGTCATCGTATATGCAGAAAATGAAACCGACGTGACGTAACATAAAATTTGAATAAAATTCACAGAGTTGATTATACGTTGAAGGGTTGATAAAAAAGAAAAAAAACATACAGTAAAAATACGAATATAGGACTTCCAAGCTTTTGACTGCAGTGATTAATTAACCACATTCATTGATTCGAATCTATTTTTATTTTTATATACTTCTTTTTTTTTTCTAAATTTTTTTTTAATCAACATTCTTAAATCCCGCTTACTCAGAAGTCGATGAACTCTTTCCCAACGTCGAGGATTTTCCGCAAGCTTCACCAAAAGTTCTAGTAAACTTTCTGCTAAGGCACCTTCCTGGGCCTAGATAGCAAAAAATGAAAAATATAATAACATTAATTTAATAATAAACTTGCGAGGGTTAATTTTCTAAGAAAAAAATATATTTCAGGGGATTGAGTTTCGATTAATTGAATTACAAGAATTTTTTTTATCCAATATATTACAGTATTGAGTATTAATTATCGTCCTGGTAGTAAAAGCGATTGATGATTTTCAAATCGGTGATAATACATTATACGTACTCTTTGATTCCTAAATTGGAATTAGAGTCCAGTGTAGGTAGGTTATAGGTAGGTATTTGCTGTTGATTAATTCGAGGCGATAATGGGAAGTAATAGGCTATAATTGGCAATTTATTTCTTTTTGATAGCCCGAGCACCATTCGCCAATTGAATACCTACCCCGACTGAAATCGATTTTCCAAGTATCTATAGTAACTTGTACATACATATATATATACCTACATTTGTATGTACATACATTGAAAATGCGTATATACGAGGGTAAACTAGCGTTGAAGCTAATACACCGGAATATTTTCCACCCTCATATATGTGGCGAAAAAAAAATAAAAGCTTGGTAAATAAATTTCGTTGAATAATTAGATTTAGATGAAAAGAATCGAACGCGAATAAAATTCAAAAAAGAAAAAAACTAGATATTTAAATACTAATACCTAAATTCGGACGCATTTTTTTTTTTCTCTCTTTCTCTGTAATATCTCGACTTTAAAGCACAAGAGATCGTACATTAAAGAGGGTATAGAAATTTTGTTGCAAGGAGACAGGGAGTATAGTAGAACGAATTTCCAGCTTTTACACGAACATCTTTTGGACACAAAAACCTCGTTTTCCTCATAATATTACGCGTGGTTGATTCCAAGCAAAAGCATTTGGTTCTTGTCTGGTTCGCCTGGATTATTTTTAGGAATTTTAGCTAAGCTTAGGATAGGTATGATGATGATGGGTTAGGAATCTAGGACGAATTTTCTAAGCACGTGAATAAATTATAAACGGTGTACAAAATGAATCGCGATTGTAATTTCTATTTGGAATTTTTTATTTAAGTTTTTACTTTTCATCACCTACGGTGATAGAAGAAAAGTATTGGTTTTGGTCGAAAAGTGACTTTTGCTCATTTCAACGAATCTTCACGTTTTCGACCCTCGAGAATCCGAAAAATAAGTTTTTGGAAAGATGTCGGTCTGTCTGTCGGCCTGTTCGACAAACTCGCGCGGTGATCTCGGAAACGGCTCGATGAAAAAATCTGAAATTCACATGACTTTACAACCAAATGATGGGCATGAAAAATTTCCATGTCTCGTTTAATTTGAACTTCCGGTTCTACCGGAAATGAATCGATTTTCGCTGTTTTACTGACAAACCTATAATTTTTTCTCCGTATTACCTTTCTAAATGAAAGAATATATTCTTCCGAGTTGAGAATTTTATATATATAGGGCATTCCTTGCCAATGACAGCAAAAAAATTGTAAATATACCCAGATCGAATTAGAATGAATGCACTGTATAAAATTGTTGTTTGTCAATATATAGGACGATCCTTGCCAATGACAATAAGAAATTGTAAGTGTACCCAGATCGAATTGGGATTAAACGCACTGTATGAAATTGTTGTTTGTCAATATACAGGGCATTTTTTTTTATGCGAAATTTTCAATTTTGATCTTTTTTTTTCGGTTTTTCATTACTTTTTTATACTTCTTTTTCCCCTGACAAACTCATATTTTTTATTTCTTTCTGATGAAAAGTTCTCCGAAAAACTGGTTTTCCAGCTTGTTTTTTTTTTTTTGGCTTATGAGATGCTAGAATCTTTTTTTTTTTTTTTATTTTTTTTTTCTTGCTACATTTGCGGGATATTACGAATTATAATCGAGCCAAGGAGAGCTGTGGCGTCAGCATTTTCGAATCTCCGTCACTTAACTAAACCAATTTTCACTGAATTTTTACCATCAAGAAATTTTAAGCTGTTAGAACGTTGAAAGCCGTCAATTAATATTAATAATCGAGCTTCTTAAAGCCCAAGTCATTTACTGAATTTTTTTTTTTTTTTATATGTCGAAGAATCATCGTTCATGGGATAAATATAGAAATTTTTGAAAATGTGTCAAATTAAAATAGGCTTTAATTAAATCCAGCTCACCCCAAGCTCTTGAAGCTTCTGTTGCTGTTCCTGTTCAGCCGCATATTCAGCCCTTAAATAAGTTTCTAAATCGCGAAGGACAGCTTCCTGTCTTTTATCCAATTTTCTTGGTTCTTCAAGCTCCTCAGAATCCAGATCACTAAGTTTCGAATCAGTCTGTAGTTTGTCAGTAACATCTGGACTCTGGTCAAAGTAATCATCATTTTCTGTCTCTTCTATGACATCCTCGATTTTATCAGAAGACTGAAGTTATAGACGATTAATCAAGCTTTAATTAATCAGCAATATATGATAATCATAAAGCTTCTTTTTTTTTTTTTTTTAAATATTTTCATTTTAAATATGTCTTACCATAACTTCGTTAGCTGTCGAAGTAGTTTTATCATCGCAAGGTTTCTCGGTATATCCCATAGAGTATTTGAACTGTTTGTTAAGCTCGTCAAGCATCTCTTTAGTACTGAACCTCTTATCAACCTTAGAAATATTCGTTGTTTTAATCTCAGTCTGAGTACTGAGTTCCTTTTTTACAGTCGGTACTCGTTTTCTTTTTACACTTTCCTCTCGTCTATCGTCTCCATTGAGTTTAAAATTATTCGAGTTTTTGTATTTGATGAGTTCAGTTACCTAAAAACGGTAAAGAAAAATTAATCAGCAAAAATCAATGGCTGTAAAATATTGCAGTAAAAAAAAAAAAAAAAGGAATACAAAAAAAAAATAAATAAAATTGCCTCACTTCTTCGTCCTCGGGATCAACACCCTCGAGTACAGTTTCGTTCGAGCTTTCACTCTCGTCGGATCCACTCTCGACGCTTTTCTCCCTTGAATCAAAATCCTTTTTTGTTGTATCCAGTTTAGTTTCGAAATTTTCATGAGGATTTAACAAGCGATGGTCATCCGAAATATTGCTCTGATTTTTTGTCTGTTTATCATGTCGTGACATAGCTTCATGAGATTCAGCTGCTGCTCGTAATTCTTCAGCATATTCATCCCCCTCATCTTCACCCTCGTATTCATCTTCTCCACCCGTAATTTCATCTTCTCTATCATCTTCTTCGGGGATTATAGACTCTCGATATAATTTTTCAGAATTTAATTCACCATTTTTTTCGCTGAATTTTATATTCTTTAAAGATTTTGTGATATTCGATTCGAGGCTCGTCTCACCCCCCTTAAAATAAAAACAATATAAAAAATGTATATATTTATATTTTTTTTTTTTTTCTTTTCAATTAACGAATTTAGAAACTGAGTGAAATTTGGGAACCGCTAATACCAAAATCACTTACCAAAATTTTAACCTCTGAAGCTGCCAATCGGTCCGCACCGTTTTCTGTAAAGAGAAAATAAAAAAAGTTTAATGATTAGAAATTATCGGGGGGTTTATCTGGTTATCTATTTGAAAAAAGAATGAGCGAGAATTGGTTCATTAAGATTCTGTTTCCCCAGATTTTTCTTTCGAAAGTATAAATTTCGTCGAGTTTTGAAACTTCTATCCGAGATATTTTAACCTGTCTAAGAATAAGCTAGAAAAGTAGATTCCGGATCTAGACGTGAACACGATTCTAGATAGTTATGGATTACTTAAGCTCACATGAAATCCACTGAAACTTATATCGACCTATATTCAGCCTCGAAGAACCTTCATTCTACAACGCTGTATATTTATTGATGATTCAAATTCTCTATTTGTACTAACAAACTTCGCCCTTATACGATCCCATTTCCTAAGTCATAAGCAAATATTATCTTAACGCTATGATAAACGCGATATCATTTATGCAAACGATTATATCCAAATAAATGTCTTCGAGTTTGATTGATCATCGACTTTATATAAAGTCCGAACTTTTCTCGATTTGTAAAGTTAATGATTTTATTTTGGAGGGATTCTTCTGAACTTTTTGAGTACGGAAGTTTTGGACTATATCTTAGCGTTGCCTCTGACCGAAAATAATAAAATAAAATAAAAACATTTTCTTTGACTTTTCCATAAACTTGTTAAGTGGATTCCATTACGACCACTCGATTTTAATTGAGTATATAATACTAAGGCGTTTCTGTAGTGACAAAAGGCATACAGCTGTGATGAAATTTACAGTTAATTTCACTCCCAAGAAATTAACACACGGTAGTGAAATCTATAGCGTCATGCTTTGATCTAACCCTACACTAAATTATACACTAGCCCATAATTAAATGAGATTCACCTCACAGAAGCGGACGGACTAATAGGTCTTTCAACGAGTGGTCAGAGTCTAAGTGCTTTATAATTCGCAACTAGCATAGGTAATGGATTTCATTGGATATGTCACACCTTTGATATTAATTAATTAATATTTTCCATTACTCTTTGATGAATGTGATCGGGAGATCTCGTGAATTTAGGTCTTGGTAATAACGGTAGTGTGTGAAAATTTCAACGAGTAAATTTTTTTACTATTCATCACCTACGGTGATATAAGAAAAGTATTGGTTTTGGTAGAAAAGTGACTTTTGCTAATTTCAACGAATCTTCACGTTTTTGACCCTCCAGAATCCGAAAAACAAGTTTTTAGAAAGATGTCGGTCTGTCTGTCGGCCTGTTCGACAAACTCGCGCGGTGATCTCGGAAACGGCTCGAAAAAATCTGAAATTCACACGACTTTACAACCAAATGATGGGCATGAAAAATTTCCATGTCTCGTTTTATTTGAACTTCCGGTTATACCGGAAATGAATCGATTTTCGCTGTTTTACCAACAAACCTATACTTTTTTCTCTGTATTACCTTTCTAAATGAAAGAATATATTCTTTCGAGTTGAAAATTTCATATATATAGGGCGTTCCTTGCCAATGACACCAAGAAAATTGTAAATATACCCAGATCGAATTAGAATGAATGCACTGTATAAAATTGTTGTTTTTCAATATATAGGGCGATCCTTGCCAATGACAATAAGAAATTGTAAGTATACCCAGATCGAATTGGGATTAAACGCGCTGTATGAAATTGTTGTTTGTCAATATATAGGGCATTTTTTTTTTATGTTAAATTTTCAATTTTGATCTTTTTTTTCGGTTTTTTATTACTTTTTTTTATACTTTTTCTTTCCCTGACAAACCCATCCTTTTTTTTTCTATTTAATGAAAAGTACTCCGAAAAACTGTTTTTCCGGCTTGTGTTTTTTCTTTATTTTTTTTTTATTTTTCTAAGAATCAGTTTGAAACTTTAGAAAGCGGATTTAATTAGCAGGCATTGTTGCGTTTAACAATTACCTTAAACAACCATGGCAAAACATCGTATCGGTTGCCTACGCTCACTGACCCCCGCGGCTACAAATTAGAATCGTGAGATTACTACTAATTCTTGAGACGGGGCCAATTCATTCGCGTTATAGACGCCTCTTCTACCTTTAGTAGAAAGATTAATTAACGCCGGTTTATACCCCATCTCGTATATACTTTTATGTATATAAGCCATTGCCTCGATTCTGGTTTATACTAATTGTAAATTCCAGTTATTGGAGAAAATGTTTATCGTCTTATCTAGATTTACCACCCCCCCCCCCCCAAAAAAAAAAAAAAGAAAAATGACAAATTTATTTCTTTATTTGTTTTTTTTTTTGTGCAATTAGGAAGTTTTCAGGAAAATTCTTTGTCACGTATGAATTGTTTTTCAATTATTAGAAGCATGGTACAGAGAATCGCAATATTATTCCACAAATTTTGGTTATATTTTATTTCATCTTTTTTATTTTTTATTGCAATTTCTTTTTGCGGTGGTGTAAAGGCTGTAAAAATGTTTTTTTTTTTTTTGTTTTTTACTATCTCTGTTTCTCGTATACGAGCTGGTATTGCCCTCGAGAAATAACCAGGTGTCCCTTCGCACTGGCCCGTAAACCAAAATCACTGTTTTATTCACAGAGCCGAAAAGTGCTCTCTGAAAAAAAAAAATAAAAAAAATAAAAAAAAAAAAACGGTGCAGGTACCGAATAAAGGGTAGCGTAAAAAATGTTCTCGTAGTAATACGTGATTGTGTAATTTGTCTTCCCCGAAAAGAGAAAAAGAAGAAAAAAAAAATGTATAAATAAATGAGAAATAGAATAAAAAAAAATGTTCAAATTTATTTCTTAATAATTGTAATAAAATTATTTGAGATGCTTATACATATAAAGATGCTCGACTTATACTTTGAATTCAAAAACGTTGAATAGTATATATACTAACCGTAAAATGTTATAAAAATTGAAAAAAAAAAAAAAGAAATAAAATCAAAAAATAAATAAATAAATAAATAAATAACAGCTGCAAATATATCTGACCTAGCGTTTCCCCTAACGAGCTAATTAATTACTCCGTTAAAAAAAGTAGGAATATTGCGGCGTGGTAATATTTTTTTTCTTTTATTTTTTTTATTTTTATTTGCACTGTTTCATTTTATTCTTTTAATTTTTTCGTTTCGGGTATTTTATTTTCAAAAATGTCAGACTTTTTCCGAGGTGTTTTAATATCCTGGAGCTGTAATTTTGTATAAAATTTGAAAGAAAAAAACCAAAAAACAAAAAAAAAAAAAACAAAGAAGAATGTAAAGAAACAGAATGTTAATGCCGTTTTAATGCAAAAAGCAAAAAAAAAAAAGAAAAGAAAATGAGACGAAAATTTACTCTTACCTACGTTTAATAATATTCTCTAAACGAGGTCGTAACTTAAATAAATTGTAGGATTACTAAATTACTAAATTACTAAATTACCTAATTACATACCTACGGTGTAGGTACCTAAAACGTTCAGAGGACTGCCTATATCGTATCTTTATAATCCTTACTAAGGTACCCGTTAACCGTTAGATATACGAGAAAATTCTTCTGAAAATATTCTCTTTAATTAAGGAATCTCCTAAAATTTGTTCTCAACATAAAAAAAAAAAAAGAAAAAAAAATGTACTATTTTTTTTTTTTTTACACACAAAGACGTGTTAGCAATCTAAAGCCGGAATAAAATAAAAGTAAAAACCATCCCCCGATAATCCAGCCTCTGATCATATTCAAAAAATAAATAAATAAATAAATAAATAAATAAATAAATAAATAAATGAAGCAGAAAATTTTGGATCCACTCATCCTTAAATATATTTTAATTAAAATAACGTTTCGGTCTGAATTACGTGATATTATATATATAAAATAAGCTGAAAATATCCAATTCTGAAGCTAAAAATCAACAGACTCTTCATTTCCCTCTTTTCTTTTACCATAATTTTTTTTTTTTTTTTTTTATTTCATTTTTTTCTTTACCCTCTTCCCGCGCTTTTTCCCTCCTATTTATCTTTTTATACTGTAGGTATATATAGATTTATACACGGTGCACGCAATTCGTTAACTTCCCTTATTTTGTTGAGGAAAAAAAGCTTTTTGTCCCCCTTAGCGACAATGTTGACGCTAAGAATTACAAAGAGTAGTAAAGAACCGGACGGGATATTATACGTTTTATATTATAAAGACGAGAGAAAAAAGCAAAAAACAAAAAACAAAAAAAAAAAAAAAAAAAAAGTACGTAAAAGAAAAAAAATTTTGGTTAGGTCAATTCGAGGTATAATATTTTTTTTTTTATTTTTTTATTCTTCTCTCCTCTCTTCGCCAAACCGCAACTCGGAAACTTATTGAACCGAATATTGGCCATAGTAATGCACCGCCTCAGTTTTCCCGATATTTCATTTCAATATCCGACTCGCTAAGGTGTGCCAAAACGAGAAAGAATACGAGGTAGGTATGTATGTATGTACGTATAGAGAGAAACGGGTGGAAAGCTCTACTCGTCTGATAAATTGGACCTCTACTTACCACTGCGCAACTATACATACAAGGTGTTTAAATTTAAATTGAAGAAATCAATTATTTATTTATATTTTACATTTTGCTAGAATATGCTACGAAAAAAATATATATAAGAGGAAATGTAAATGCTGATATTTATATGCCTGCAATTTAATACCGTTGAAAAAAAAATCACGAAGATCTATAATAATAGATATGGGGCATTCCATGCCATCTCGATCAAGATTCTACGTCGATGTCTCAGATTGGTTTGATAATTTTTTGTATAAAAGTACACGACGAAAAATGCAATCGTAATATTTTTCAGAATTTTTCGACCCAGCGTATCTGAAGTTTGATTTAAAAACTTGAAATAAAAACACCCACTTTGTAAAGTCTGAGAAAAATTCAGAAGAATCTTATGAGATATAAGAAAATTTTTGACACCTATTAGAAGATGGAGATTTCATAACTTCAAAAGATAAATACGGGAAATAAGAAATTAAAAAATTATTATTATTCCATTGCATTTTTGACATCAGAATGAACATAAAAGCTCTCTATGATATCGCCCGAAAAATGTCTATTTAGAGAGTTACAGGGAATCAAAAATATCAGGATAATATTGAAAAATATAAATTTGTAAATATAAATATTATCCTGATATTTTTGATTCCCTGTAACTCTCTGAATAAACATTTTTCGGGCCATATCATAGAGAGCTTTTATGTTCAATCTGATGTCAAAAATGCAATGGAATAATAATAATTTTTTAATTTCTTATTTCCCGTATTTATCTTTTGAAGTTATGAAATCTCCGTCTTCTAATAGGTGTCAAAAATTTTCTTATATCTCATAAGATTTTTCTGAATTTTTCTCAGATTTTACAAAGTGGGTGTTTTTATTTCAAGTTTTTAAATCATACTTCAGATACGCTGGGTCGAAAAATTCTGAAAAAAATTACGATTGCATTTTTCGTCGTGTACTCTTATACAAAAAATTATCAAACCAATCTGAGACATCGACGTAGAATCTTGATCGAGATGGGATGGAATGCCCGATATGTATATTCGACAAACAGAATATCAAGATCAAATATTATCTTTTAATTAAAAAAAAAAAAAGTATATATAGATATATAAATATAATATTTAAGTAGGCAGCTAGGTATATAATAAAGCTTTTTGTTTTTTTAATTTTATTTTAATATTTAACTTTTGCCAGGGGTTTTATAATTGGTGGTCGATGGATACGGAGAATCTGTTTTTTTTTCCTTTTTTTTTTAAATTTTATTTTTACTTGTTTTCTTTCTTCTCATTTAGACAATTTTTGTTGATTTTTGTCTGAGTAAACCGCATGACGCAATTAAATAAACTCATTAATTCCATTTACCCAGATGAGTTAAGTATTTAAATTTACAAACTCTAACCATCCGTATTAATATAAAACTACAGCTTTAACGCTGCATGATGCTTATCAAGCTGCATAAGTTATTCGTAACTACTAATGACGTGATGTATGCTTCTTTTTCTTTTTTGTTTATTTTTTTTTTCTTCATTACATCCTGTTATACAAAAATTGTTACTGCAACGTCTGATAAATAAAATTACATACATATTAGACCGTTTCAAAAAAATCGACTATTTTTCATTTTCAAAGAGTAACTCAAAAATATTGTTCCAAATGACGAAAAAAAAAATGCTGTCAAAGTTTGAACTCTTAATATTAATATTAAGAGGTGCCTCATCGCGATTTTCTATTTCCAATCTGAATAACATGGGGAAATTTTTTTTTAAACTTTGTAATTCTATAACTCGTCAACGCATTAGTGTACTGATAAGACCAGAACATATTTTTGTAGTGAATTGAACGCTCTAAAAAAAAGGTCTCTTGTTCTTTTTCCATAAATCTAGCTATTTCCAAGTTGGTGTATCGGTTATTAATGGTAATTAATCATGACGAACTTGGAAACAGTTGGATTCAGCGAAAAAGACCAAGAGACCTTTTTTGTAGAGCGTACAATTTTGAACAACAGCATTCATGCAGAATCTTTCTAAGTAGATTAATTTTCAAGATATAAAAATCGAAAAGTTCCACAAGACCACTTCCCATGTTATTTAAATGGGAAATAGAAAATCGCGATGAGGCACCTCTTAATATTATTATTAAGAGCTCAAACTTTGACAACATTTTTTTTCATCATTTGGAACAATATTTTTGACTAACTCTTTGAAAATGAAAAATAATCGATTTTTTTGAAACGGTCTAATACATATATTAAAAAAAAAAAAATAAATAAATAAATAATTAAAGGGTATGTAATAAATAATTAATATACTATAAAATTGAAGTATATAACTATATATACTATGTGAAATATATTTACCGAATATTATATATAAATTTATAATTATTGACAATAAATAATCCCGTTTTATAAACATATAAAAATTTTTTTTTATGTATATATATATATACATAGGTACTATGTATATTCTATCTATGTACTGAATATTATTAAAGCCTCCCTACATCACACGCACATAAATAGTATTTGCTGCGGTTGACCTGCCCGGGGTGGTGGCGGAAGTGAAAATTTATTGGGTTCATTTCCGGCGTGTATCGTTGCTCTGATAGCGTAGGTAGGTAGATAGGTAGGTTGGAGTTTGTAACAAGGACGACAACGATCTTGCCAAGAATTTTTTTTCTTTTTAAATTTATTTATATATTTTTTTAATATTTTCATTCTTATTTTTAATATTATACATATAAATAATATTAATTAGTTATACTAATTTTAAAACCTTATTTAAACGTATAAGTAAAAGAATATATATACAAAAATGAGAAGAAAAACCAAAACCAAAACCAAAAAAAAAGGTATAAGTAAATAAAAATAAATAAATAGAAAATTAAGAAAAAGTTCTCCGTCAAAACGTAACAGACAAAATTAAAGGCTCGAATGAAACAAGTAAATAACGCAGAGCTCGAGATATTAAAACTTTTTGGTAAAATTGTATTATTAAACGAGTTACCAAAAAAAAAATAAAATACACATTTTATATTAAAAAAATATTGCACGTAAAAGAAAAGAAAAGGGGGAAAAAAAAAAACGAAGAAGATACAAAGATCAAAAATTCTTTTTGCTTTTTAACAAGCTCATGGAATAAAGTAGAGTAAGCATAGCTCGATCCGGCGATCTAGTAGCATACGGGATTCATCACTAACTCAAGTAGTCAGACACTGTACAGGTCAGACTGATCTGTCTAAGTTCAAACGAAGATATCTCGAGATCTAGACTATCAAAAAGTACGAAATATGATAATGTTGTATTCGTATTAATCTGGGCTACAGTTTAAGTGACTAAAAAAAAATATTATTCGAGGTATGATAAAGGGCCTGAATAAAGTAAAAGTGATTTATAAATTTCATTCTTTTATATTATTGGAAAATCCGGTTTTTAAAACCGTGAAATATTTGTTCAGCGAGATTTATTTTATTTTATTATTATTATTATTATTTTTTTATTTTGTTCAAGACCATTTTTCAAAGGGGAGTTTAAATCTGCTGATAATGGATAAAAATGAGGTGTATATATATATAGAGATATCACGGATAACGACTACACACAAAATTGGTAGAATTTTGCTATCGTGGTTTTTTCTTTTTTTTTTTTTTTTTTTTTTTTCTGCACGCGATTGCTGCCGAAGGACTCGTTTTAAATCCGGGCCGTTCGACGCCGGATGAAAAAGAGCTTCTCAATGGTCGCGTGACGGGAGACGCTCAAAAACGATCTCTGATAAGCTTGTCCCAAGGGTCGTGTTCGACGTCTCCATCGAGCGTAGCAATCCGCGACGTATTCACGGCTCAACGAATACAAGAATTCTCTGGAGAGCCGCGATTTTCACGTATTTCATATATACATGATATATAACTATATATATCTACATCGATAAGCTCGGCTCTCGTGACGAGCTTTTCACATCTCTACACCACCAGGAGTCACCTCCCAATTCGTTTCCCGTATACAAATCACAATTTCATTATGGGTATATACAAAAGTATGTATGTATGTACATATACCCCATACACAGAGCTTTTCGATGCTCGGATATTTTTACACAAGCGCAATATTCACTTGAACAAAAAATAAATAAATAAAAATAAAAAAAAGAAACGGTGTTTTTTTTTTTTCATAGTTGAATAATTTTTTTTTTTTTTAAGTGATTGACGTTTCTAATAGTCGCATATCTCAGCTTTATTTACCTTCTTTTAAAACTCGAAAATTCGAAAAAGTAAATAAGTTACGACCGAATATGTCGAGCTTTTGAAAAACGAGCTTTCAAACACGGTAACCACGATTATTCCAAAATTGCAACAGGTATCAATTTGAAATTTTCAGAATAGTTAGATATGAATGTTGGCTATCGCGCAATCTAAAATATCTTTAATACAAAGTCAAGTTTTTGACATAGATAAGAAAATAGATGACAGTGTATAAAATTATCGAAAAAGTGAGAGAAAAAAAAATTGATGTTTGAGTTAGTTTATCTTATTTTTTGTACTGAATATATATATTTTTTTTAATTTTGCCTTATCACCAGAGTAGGGTATATACAATTTGAATTCATGAATTCGTTCGGATTCTGATAGCGTTTACACTTTCGGGTAGAGTATATAAATATACACTTCCATTCCATGTAAACACGTTCACAGGTTACGGCCAGGATATTATGCAGCGACCGCAGTCCTGGATGTGAATGCGGCTGTATTTACATCCCTGAGGGACTAGGGTGAACACGTTACTTCATCCCCTATACTCGTAATCTGACTCTGTATAGGATATTCCCTCTGCTTGGTGCAATTGCCGAGCTTTTCCACCTGCCGTCTAGAGGATTGTAAATATACGTGCGTATCTATTTATACCGACTATTTTCCACCATGTATGTTACATACCGTACATATACATTAGGGTGCTTTGTTTTAGACGAGTTTTTATTTTTTTTCTTAGTCCGTTCACGGAATAATTTTCTAAACATATAAAAACAAATTCTCACCAAATATGAGCTCTTAATTTTAATTCTAAGAACTCGCGATATGAATTTGAAATTTTCCCATTTGATTAACACGTAAATTTTAATTTTATTTTTTCAATTATCTATAGCTTCGTGGCATTGCATGATATTTAATCGGCGATAGATGGAAATGACAGAGGAATATTTCCTCTTTAAAAGTGTACGTTGCCAATTTATGTTTTGTAACCATTAAAAATTACTAAAATCTCGGATAGAACAGCGATTTTTCAAATTTTCAAATGCTTAATTGAATTTATCTCGAAAACTACTAGCTCTACGGTTATGGCTTACATGACTTTTTTTGTAGTATATTGAATTTCTTATAAAAAAGTCTCATACAATTTTGATGTAAAAATAGTGGTTTACGAGAAAAATTAAAAATAACAATGAAATTTTAGAGAAAATTGGCTTCAAGATGTTTTACCGGACGAGGTCGGTTACAAAACATAAATTGGCTACATACACTTTTTAAGAGGAAAGATTCCTCTGTCATTTCCACCTATTACCGATTAAATATCATGAAATTCTGCGAAGCTATAGATAATTGAAGAAAAAGAATTAAAATTCACGTGTTAATCAAATGGGAAAATTTCAAATTCATTTCGCGAGTTCTTAGAATTAAAATTAAGAGCTCATATTTGATGAGAATTTATTTTTATATATTAAGAAGATTATTCCGTGAATGGACCAAAAAAAAAAAACTCGTCTAAAACGAAGCACCCTAATATACATACATATATATGTATATAGAATCACGTGATCAGTTGATATTTCGAACCATTTTCAACACGATAAAGTCCCTATCGATTCAAAATCGATTTTCTGACTAAATATAAATGCGAATTTTTTCGACTAGTTCCTCGTCTTTCATTTTTCAATAGCATAAAACAAACCCTTTAAAGAAATAACGATTCTTATTTTTAGAGCTTGAAGTTCGGAGGTAAAGATTTCATTAAAAAATCAATTATTATTATTTTATTTATTTTTTTTTCAAGTATTAAAGAATTTTTTCAAACGTGATATAAATTTGTCTCGATCAATTATCACACGGCTCGTCGGTCTCTTCAATTATTCGCTTCACGGATGAGATAGCTCGTATATACCTATAGGAAGGTATAGAATTTCAAATGAAAATAGAGTAGCGTAAATTCTAAATTGCAGTTACGTCGTTTATTCGGTAATAGAAATTATGAAATAAATTGAATAAATTATTATCCGGGGTTATCGAGCAGCTAATTGATTTTTTTCGTTATTTTTTTCCCTAAAGAATATAAGAAAATGAAAGATGAAACAAAAAAAAAACTGTACAGTAGTTAAGACTGAACTATTTTTTAATTATTAATTAATAAAATATTCCTACAGATTTATCGAAGCGAATCAATGAAAGTTTTTTAATCCTGATGAATATACGTCGAGATAATCCGAGTCCTGAATTTATTATATTTTTTTTTTTTGATTTTCATTTTCTGTTTCTTTATTTTTATTTTACTTTTTTGTTCATTAATTTGGGACTAATTAAGCTCCGTCTTGATGTTCCAGAGAGACAATGGCGAGAGATTTCAAGTGCAGTAGATGACTGAAGAGCGCAAGACACGCTCATCTCAACTAAGGAGTTTCCCTGATTACGAAGTGTCACGTGCGTTCAAGTTTAGTCCCGGTAGTACTTGACACGGTTGTGAGATATTTTTTTGTCGTTCTAGAGCTTTTCATGCATCGTGTATATGTATAGTTTGTTCCGGAACGTTTTTGCAATTTCTTTCTTAAATTTCTTAGTCATTTTTATTTATGTTTTCTTTTCTCTTTTTTATTCTTATTCTTATTCCCTCTTGCACGGTGTTGCTTATTAACCGAAAGATTATGTAAATTTTTTGTCGTTTTTTAAATAAAACTGACTCTGCTATTAAGCACGAAAACCGCGAAAAGCTTCTGCTTTTCTTATACCCCCCTACGTACAATTTAAGCCTCGACTATTTAACGACGATATTAAAATAAACTCGTCGTTAGTATTAATCAACAAAAAAAAAGTATAAGAAAGCTTTTTACTTTTCATCACCTATGGTGATATAAGAAAAGTATTGGTTTTGGTCAAAAAGTGACTTTTGCTAATCTCAACGAATCTTCACGTTTTCGACCCTCGAGAATCCGAAAAACAGGTTTTTGGAAAGATGTCGGCCTGTCTGTCGGCCTGTTCGACAAACTCGCGCGGTGATCTCGGAAACGGCTCGATGAAAAAATCTGAAATTCACACGACTTTACAACCAAATGATGGGCATGAAAAATTTCCATGTCTCGTTTAATTTGAACTTCCGGTTATACCGGAAATGAATCGATTTTCGCTGTTTTACCGACAAACCTATACTTTTTTCTCTGTATTACCTTTCTAAATGAAAGAATATGTTCTTCCGAGTTGAGAATTTCATATATATAGGGCATTCCTTGCCGATGACACCAAAAAAATTGTAAATATACCCAGATCGAATTAGAATGAATGAACTGCATAAAATTGTTGTTTGTCAATATATAGGGCGATCCTTGCCAATGACAATAAGAAATCGTAAGTGTACCCAGATCGATTTGGGATTGGGATTGAACGCACTGTATGAAATTGTTGTTTGTCAATATATATAGGGCATTTTTTTTATGCGAAATTTTCAATTTTGATCTTTTTCTTCGGTTTTTCATTACTTTTTTATACTTCTTCTTCCCCTGACAAACTCATATTTTTTTTTTCCTTCTCATGAAAAGTTCTCCGAGAAACTGGTTTTCCGGCTTGTTGTTTTTTTGTTTTCTTTCTTTTTTAGTACAAAGTACCTTTTCAACCCCATTTTTACTCTCTTTTTCATATCCTTGTCGATAATTATTATTTTTAAAGCAATACTCTATAAAATTTCCAATATAATTTTTGGTTATCGTGCCTTTGGTCTGCGAGGGGAGAATAAATCTTTGATCCTAGTTTGGCTGTGAATAAGGAAGATTGTAAATTCCTAAACTTCTGTTATAACGAAATTCAAAATTGACGTTTTCGTTGGAATCGAAGCAGGCTTTGGACTTTGGCAAAGAGAAGCACGCCCTGCCGCTTTCTCTTGTGAAAAAAAAAAAAAAAATAAAATAAAAAGAAATATGAAAAGAAAAAAAAAAAGGAAAAGAACTTTGAGAAGGTTGAGTTTTCGGTATGGATTCTTGCGAGACTATGTATAACACAATGTTGGCGCTGAGGTAGACCTCAATATCGGATGTTACGGGGGAGAATGAAGCCTCTGGGTCGAGGGTTGAGGAGGTCCTCTGTGCCACAAGACTCTCTTGAGAACTGGAGAAGCTGTTGACGTCAACTCATCGATTTCCTTTGGTGATATTCGAGCGGAATATGCATCGAGAACAATCCCTAACAATGCGTCCGAACTCACTGAATGATTGTAAGTGGTATGAAATAAAGGAAATTAACGACGGAATACATCATTCCTAATTATTATTAATGCTAATAGCGAGAGAATCGCTTCTTCAATCAGGACGATATTACCTTTCATTATTTTATGCATATTTTCATATTAAAAAAAACTGCCAAACTGTCAATAAAATATTATGAAAAATCTCTATGTTTAAATACTCGATGAAAAAGACTGGGGCATCGCACAACGAATTCTTAAGTTAAGTATTTTAGAGAACTGGTTAATCCCATAAAAAATTTGTTCAAACAAAAAAGATGGAAAATTTTAAGGACTACAACTTTTGTTTAAACTTTTTTTCCGAAAAATGATCGACTGTGAAGTTATTCCTGATAAATATCAAACTTCCAAAATATGAACAATGAATACTTGAAACAAGAATGTCTGGGAATCGGTAGATCGTACAAAAAATTTGTAAGAACAAAAAAGGAGGGAATTTTGAAGGACTACAACTTTTGTTTAAACTTTTTTTCCGAAAAACGATCGACTGTGAAGTTATACCTGATAAATATCAAACTTCCAAAATATGAACAATGAATACTTCAAACAAGAATTTCTGGGAACCGGTAGATCGTACAAAAAATTTGTAGAAACAAAAAAGAAGGAAATTTATAAGGGCTGCAACTTTTGTTTAAACTTTTTTTCCGAAAAATGATCGACTGTGAAGTTATACCTGATAAATATCAAACTTCCAAAATATGAACAATGAATACTTCAAACAAGAATGTCTGGGAACCGGTAGACCGTACAAAAAAATTTGTGAAAACAAAAAAGAAGGAAATTCTTCAGGTTTACAACTTTTGTTTAAGGTTTTTTCACGAGAAATGAACGACTGTAAAGATATTCGACAAATATAAAAAGTCCGTGATTGAATACTACCGCCACCGTATTATTCAAGCCTATGTATGTATGTACATACAATTTGTTTCTGGGTTTATGCTAATTAAGATTTACCTCTGACAAAGAGAGTAGCAAGGCTTTGAAGCGTCACGAAACAGTGTCTTGCTACGACTTGATTACGTGCCTTAAAATTTTCCCCTCGGTATATACGTATACCTATACGAACATAAGGGAGACACAGAGAGACGAGGCCAACCAACCTAGAGACGTATAAGTAACACGTTAATCTCCTTTGTTACCAAAACCCGTTGCCGGAAAGCTGCCAGGGGATAAAACTGAGCTTCCCCCTTCTCCAGCCTCCTACAGGTCACATATTAAAACCACATATTTCGTTCCCTTTGACCCGAAACTATTAAATCTGTAAAACTTTATGCGATATAATATACAGTTATAGAATTTTACTTAACTCTATACGAATTAGCTCTGTTTGTTATTTATAAATTTACTAGTCGACTTGTAATCTTCTAATTATAACAGAGCTGCTTTCACCACCAAAATATTATACACGGATATACATATATTGTTATATACCCACAGAATTCAGAAACTATTCAACGATTATTATCATATCTCTAAAATACCTCACGTCTCTAATTTCAACCGTAATACCCGTTGTTCTAATCCTGATATTAAATCCCCAGTAAATTTCTCATCCCGTACGTATGTATATTTACATACATATATACATACACGATATGTTTCCTTCCTTGAGATTAGCGTGAATAAAAAATCTCATAATCAAAAAGAATAAAAATTCTAAAGTTATGAGTTTTGATGATTTCTTATATACCTTCTTTTTGAATATATAAAATTTAAGGGAATTTCAGAAGGTCCTATGTTCCATTATTTGAATTCAATTTTACTTCCTTTGGCGAATTTAATATATATATATGGGGCATTCCAGCTATAACCGAGCGGCCATTGCCTCGACATTTTTTTTTTGTAATGCCAATTTTTTTTCAGGTACTTTTTGACAAAAAAAGACATACGTATTTCTCAAAAAAAATTATTCGTTATCCGGTTCCGGTTTATGAGCTTTCAAAGCAAAAAAAAATTATTTTCGACTAGAGTGTATCCTCCGATTTTTCTCAAATAAATTCACTAAAAAGTACATTAAAAACCGCATTTTTTGGTGGCTATCTCATCGTGGAGTAAATGATTTTTCGATTTTTTCTATTTGGATGAAACTGTGAAAAATGTGTTTTATTCGTAAAAAAAGGAGTAAGTAAGCTTACTTGTCGGTAATTGTAACCTTTGCCCATAAATTCGACAATAAGAATAATAACTGAAGAATGGAAAAACATCCACGATTTGCAAAAGAATTCATATCCGAACACGTGTACTTACCAGTACTTACTCCTTTTTTACGAATAAAAACACATTTTTCACACTTTCATCTAAATAGAAAAAATCGAAAAATCATTTCTCCAAGATGAGATAGCCACGAAAAGATGCGGTTTTTAATGTACTTTTCAGTGAATTTATTTGAGAAAAATCGGAGGATACACTCTGGTCGAAAATAATTTTTTTCTGCTTTGAAAGGTAATAGACTGGAACCGGATGACGAATAATTTTTTTTGAGGAATACGTATGTCTTTTTTTTTGTCGAAAAGTACCTGAAAAAAAAATTGCCATTACAAAAAAAAAAAATGTCGAGGCAATGAGCGCTCGGTTATAGCTGGAATGCCCCATATATACCTACATAAGACGGTGTATCTTTTAGAGAGTTTTTGAACAGCTTACACAGCCACGTGTAGGACTTCAGACACGTGTTTTCATCGGTATTGGAGAAGAGAGGTTCGAGTTCGAGTGTATAGATATCTAGAACTTGCATGAAGAGGCACGGCGCCAGGAAAAGCTTTGTAACGGTGCGATCGAACCTACAAATCGGTCGTATCTGACCAATAAATTCCAATTTGGTACTGTGGGGTGCGCGAGGGAGGCTCAGAGCCCACAGGCGTATTAACTGAGCTCCCTCTGGCACTTTCGGGGTGGCATTATTTGCCAGGGTTTTTTCTTTTTTCTTTTTTCATTTTTTTTTTCTTTCTTTCTTTTTCTCGCTTTTTTATCTTCTCTTCTCTCTTCTTCTCTGCTGACTTTCTTTTGTTCCAAAAGTTCAGGTGGGTGAAATATACCGGCATATAGCTGGTGTATATAGGTATAAGCGTACTATATGTATATACATCAACCTACCTGCTTTTGAAAACCCTGATATAGCAGGAACTCTGTTAACTGCCAATTCAGGAAAGCATTGTCAGGCTGTTTCACTTGTCAGACCACAGAGTTCCCACAGTCATAAATTTGACTCTCTAATTCGAGAGAAAACCAGAAAAAAAACGATTTTTTTTTTCCTTTTTTTTTTTCACGGAACTTTAACTCAGTAATTTTTCATCACTTAGGAAAAACTTTGAGCATATTTTCAATCCAATTTTTTTTGTTAACTTCCTGCAATGAAAATTGAAAATTTTCCAAAAAAAAAAGGGAAGTTATTGGTTTCGGTCCGATTTTCGAAAATCGAGTTTTCATCAGATCTCGACGTTTTGAGGTCCTAGGAAGCTATTCTGACTATTTTTGGATGGACGTCCGTACGTGTGTGTGTAAACAAATTTTTGTCGTACGATATCTTTAGAACGAATCGACCGATTGGAATGGTTCTTATGGCGATCGAAAGGGTTTATCAAGACTTAGATCTGATTAGATTTTGGAGTAGATCGGTCGAGTAGTTTCAAAGTTATTTGAGAAATAAAAATTAAAAAACAATTTTTTTTCATGTTTTTAGCGCATAACTCCTAAACTGTTCGTGCGATTAGTCTCAAAACTTGATCAGACTTAGGTCTTGGATAGCCCTTTCGATCGCCGTAAGATTCATCAAAATCGAACGATTGGTTTAAAAGATATTGCACGACAAAAATTTCTCTTTTCGTCGTACGATACCTTTGGAACGAATTAACCGATTTGAATGATTCCTGCGGCGATCGAAAGGGTTCATCAAGACTTAGATCTGATTAGATTTTGGAATCGATCGGTCGAGTAGTTTCAAAGTTATTCGAAGAATAGAAATTGAAGAAAAAAAGATTTTTATACAGAAAACTAATTATACTTATAACCTTCTTTAATGTATTATAAACAAAATATTATCGATTAATTGTAACGTATTTAACACAGCGGAAAGTTTTAGGTTTGACCCACAGGTCAACCGGTTATCTGATTTTTTTTTCTAACCTTACGGTCTTTGATACTAAAAATTAAAGCAGCGATAAGAGGGAGTTGGTCGAAAAATAAAAGAGGTAGAAAAATCACGGAGGTAAGTGTGTTGAAATGTAATGAATAAGCAACTGCAGTTATTAAGTAGTAAAATTAGTTTTTAAATCGCATAAAAGTTTTAGCAATAAATTAGCTTGTAGCTAGAGGGTAAAATCCTATGTAAAACACTAGGAACTCAAGCTGGTGGAACTCGAGTGCTCGTGTAACGATAAAATGATGATCAATTGAAAAGAGATTTATTTCAATTTGTTATATAAAATAGTACCTACTAAAGAAATATAAACGATCCCCTTCGTATTCGAATTCGTTAAAGACAGGTACATACTTTGTCACTTAAATCTCTGAACGATCTAGGGTAGTACATACATATCTACATAAAATTATAATGTGAAAAACAATTAAAAAAAAAAAACAAAACATAAAAATTTTTTCTTGAGGGTAGCTAATTTATTCTCTTGACGTTGGTAAAAAAAAAAAAAAAAAAAAAAAAAAAAAAAAAAAATGGTATACATATATATATTCGTTGATTAAAATTCAACGTGAAAATGTAATTTTTCGGAATAATAATTTCTGATTTTTACTGGTAAAAAAAAAAAAAAGAAAAAAAAAAAAAAAAAAAGGTTGAGAATATTTAGGGGGTTAAAATTATGATTGATAATTTTAAAAATCAACCTGGAGACTGAATATGCTGATAGGTATGAGGTAAAAGGGTTGAATGGAATAAACTAACGATGCTTTAATGAAGACAGTAGGAAGAAATACTGGTTAATGGAATTTCGGAGATGTTAATACTGTAAAGTTTTCCACAAAGATTGAAATCAGTTTGAAAGTTGCCTCTTATCATCTGCCACAGTTATCCGAAGTCATATCTATATAACAACCGAGATATTATAACCATTTTGATAAAAAAAAAAAAAAAGATGTAAACGAAAAAAATCAAAAAAATTCTAAAAATTAAAAACTGGAGAATCAATGGCAGAAAAAAAAATCCGATCGATGTATATATTATATTTTACTCGAGAATTCAATCCGCGAATTCTTTTTTTCTGTAAAGAAAAAGAGAGAGAGAGAGAAAAAGGGACAACCAAAAAATAAAAAATGAAAAGTAAAACGTTGGGAAAGCATTCTGTGCGTAAACAAAAAATGCGAAGTTTCTGAAAAGCGGAAATTCTGTATATGTATGTATTTACACGTATCTCGAGTACACGTAAAGGTAATTAGAAGAGTGCGTTAAAAAATTAAATGGTTTTGAGACTGTGAGTGGGGAGATTGAAGTAAACTTAAAAATAAAAAAAATTATAAAAATAACAAATTACCTCTCGAGAGTTGCAAAGTATGTGTATCTGTGTGTATGTATATATGTATATAACTATATACTTACACATGTAAATGAAAAACAAAAAAAATTGTTTACCATTTTTTGTTACTACCTCAAAAAAAAAAAAAATATATAAAATATATAAAATATATATGATTTGAAAGAAACTGGATTTCCTTAATTTTTTTTTTTTTTTTTTTTCATTTTTCTTTTTAGTACCGTTTATATTTTCTCAAAATCGTCTCAGAGCTAGCCTTACTTATATATACATATAGATATAACTAAATCGAATTACGACTTTAAAGTCAAGCTGAACAAGCTATAAAATAATTATTAATTTAATCCGTAAATAAAGAAGGAGTTTCTTTGCCCGGATGTCAACTTATAGAGACACTGTAGAATATCTGGAATTTAATGAAGCATATATAATCCTACTTCAACTTCAGAAAATCTCAGTTTATTTTCTATATTTCTTTTTAATAATTTCTGCCTCTATTTAAAATGAAATCTGAAATAAACTGACGAATAAAAAAGTAAGAATTGGATAATTTTCTATAAATTGGAAGAAAAAATTATTCAAAACGGTCATGTAAAAAAAAAAAACAAAGCTGCTAAGTCGAATGGCGAATCAATTAGATGGATAATTGAAACTCTCTTCTCGAAATTTTACCTACTTTTTATTTTTTTACTTGTCATCACCTACGGTAATACAAGAAAAGTATTGGTTTTGGTCGAAAAGTGACTTTTGCTAATTTCAACGAATCTTCACGTTTTCGACCCTCGAGAATCCGAAAAACAGGTTTTCAGAAAGATGTCGGTCTGTCTGTCGGCCTGTCCGACAAACTCGCGCGGTGATCTCGGAAACGGCTCGATGAAAAAATCTGAAATTCACACGACTTTACAACCAAATGATGGGCATGAAAAATTTCCATGTCTCGTTTAATTTGAACTTCCGGTTATACCGGAAATGAATCGATTTTCGCTGTTTTACCAACAAACCTATACTTTTTTCTCTGTATTACCTTTCTGAATGAAAGAATATATTCTTCCGAGTTGAGAATTTCATATATATAGGGCGTTCCTTGCCAATGACACCAAAAAAATTGTAAATATACCCAGATCGAATTAGAATGAATGCACTGTATAAAATTATTGTTTGTCAATATATAGGGCGATCCTTGCCAATGACAATAAGAAATTGTAAGTGTACCCAGATCGAATTGGGATTAAACCCACTGTATGAAATTGTTGTTTGTCAATATATAGGGCATTTTTTTATGTGAAATTTTCAATTTGAAT
Organism: Macrophya annulata; assembly: GCA_963924015.1. Classification (NCBI taxonomy): domain Eukaryota; kingdom Metazoa; phylum Arthropoda; class Insecta; order Hymenoptera; family Tenthredinidae; genus Macrophya; species Macrophya annulata. The sequence continues at coordinate 939,183 of OZ001262.1, forward strand.
CTTTTATTTTCGGTTTTTCGTTACTTTTTTATATTTTTTCTTCCCCTGACAAATCCATCCCTTTTTTTCTTTTTGATGAAAAGTACCCCAAAAAACTGTTTTCTTTTTGTTTGTACACAATTTTGGGCTCATTCGAGTGTATATATATATATCTCGAAATGAAATAAGCTCAGAAAGAAAGATATCGATGATATCCACGTGAGAGAAGCAAAGTGTAAATGTAAATGTTCTCCACGTGTGGGGATCCTTTATAGACAATGTATGTACATACATACATAGATTTATATACGGAAACGAGATGGTTGAGAGGGTACATATAGATACATAGGTGGTAAGAATTTTACCTTATACTATATAGTTTTTCGCCATTCTGTATCCACCTATAAGGTATATGGGTATATATTTATATATCTGTATTCCAAGAACAGTGTTTCTCGCTAGCAATCTTCTTGAAGGAGATTGCAGTAGCATCAGATCTACACAAGACTAGAAACACTCGTCCTCTACTATTTGTACAAACATCCATAGCCGTATACCTATATACATCCACCTCATACCCTGCACTGTATCCACTATCTACTATCTTGTGCTTTCATTTTACACTGTGCAATCACAGATGTCTAGTCTCTTGCAGAGTATCTACACACTAACTCTTAACGGTAGGTATTCCTATACGACTTTGGTCCCACTCATTCTTATGTCAAATGTAAGTATACATCACTTCGTACTGTACAACACGTATTCTGCAGTGAGAATTTTTTTTGCATAAAAAAAATAGTGAAATTGGACAAATTATTTACACAAAATATGAAAAAAAATTCCCATCTTCAAAAAGGGAAAAAAAAAAAAAAAACAAGTAGTCGAAAGAAAATCATTTCAAAAAGAATTTTTTAAATTGAAAATTCTTTTTCAAAATGGACTTTAGAAATTTTTTTTTTAAGGTCATTTATGACCTCGTGGGTTAGGCTCGAGTGTAGAGTCACAAAACGTCAAGGAAGACTACGTTTTTGAAAATTCTCTGTAGAGCGTTTTAAAAAAAATTTTAAAAAATTTTTGAGATAGCCATTTCGTAGCCTGGAATTTATTCTTCAAAATGGTTCTTTTAACGTTTTTAAACGATTTTTTTGTCACGGAGTTATTCATCTTTGAGTTAAGACATGCGTATTATTTTTTACTATTTCTTCATCGAGGTTAAAGAATTTTGAATATGGTCATTATTTTCGAATGTACGCGCTCGTTAATTTTTTCACCGAGTTTATATTTAAATATATGTATATATTTATTTTTTATTTTTTTGTTTCTTATTTTTTTTCAATAGTAAAAAAAATTTTCACCTATAGTTTTGTTTCGAGTTGGTCGATGATAAAATAGGTAACGAATTTTAGATTTCTAATTCGTTTTATATGTCCGTTTCAATTCTACGGATTATATAACTAGATTTACAATCCCTCTGGAATATCTCGATCGAGAATTGACGGATTTTCAACGATGAAGTGTCAGTCAGTCAATCCGTCGTTGCATTCGAAGGAAATTTAATTTTCGAACGTTCATGGGCTGTTAGCTGCAGTTTCCATCCTAGTACTGTAAATCCTCAGGTAAAATTTATAAGCAATTTAATACTATATATAGCAGCTAGTTCTACGTAATGTAGAAACGCGGAAACGAACGAACGGACGATTTTAGTAGCTTTATTAAATCCCCGATTTATGCTTCTTTTTATTTTATATTTTAACGAAAAATGCTTTTTAAAGTTAATAGCAAATAACTAATCCCTTCTTTACTCGTCCGTCGACCCATTTCTTTCACATCTCACTCACGTCTCACTTCTGACTTAACTGACGAGATAAAAAACCAAAAAAAATAAAAAATCCTTAGGGTTTTTAAGCCCTGTGAAAGGTTTTGTGTTATTTTTTTTATAAAGAGAATGAAAGAAGTAAAGATGAGCGTTTTTTTGTTTTTTTGTTTCAAATCTTCATTTCATATCCTCAACCACATCCTCGAGGATATTCTTATCTGCCGTTTGAACGAGAGGGTAAATTTTAAAGAACCCAGGTCTAAAAGGGCAAAGTATGTAAGTCTCTGGCAGTATGAACCCTTATATATATATATTCTCCCATAGAGAAATTCCCTTCAGTTCAAAAAAACTGACTTTGGAACGAACTCTTTGCCTCTCTCTCTCTCTCTCTCTCTCTCTCTCTCTCATGTTAAAGGAAAAGCTATTCCGGTCACATAGGTGCGGATTCGAAAGGAGCAACACCTGACACCTTTACGTAGGTAACACACATACATATATACATAGATAGAGCTAATACGTGTATATACCTATGTATATAGTTATGTACGTATTTGCACCTGGGATAGTGCCAAAACGTGGGAATTTTTTAAAAGGTCGATTTTTATTTTTTTAGAAACTGTGATGTGTAGACATAAAATGTTTGTATTCAGTTTTTTTTACTTTTTTACTGTTCATCAGCTACGGTGATATAAGAAAAGTATTGGTTTTGGTCGAAAAGTGACTTTTGCTAATTTCAACGAATCTTCGCGTTTTCGACCCTCGAGAATCCGAAAAAACAGGTTTTTGGAAAGATGTCGGTTTGTCTGTCGGTCTGTTCGACAAACTCGCGCGGTGATCTCGGAAACGGCTCGATGAAAAAATCTGAAATTCACACGACTTTACAACCAAATGATGGGCATGAAAAATTTCCATGTCTCGTTTTATTTGAACTTCCGGTTATACCGGAAATGAATCGATTTTCGCTGTTTTACTGACAAACCTATAATTTTTTCTCCGTATTACCTTTCTAAATGAAAGAATATATTCTTCCGAGTTGAGAATTTTATATATATAGGACATTCCTTGCCAATGACAACACAAAAATTGTAAATATACCCAGATCGAATTAGAATGAATGCACTGTATAAAATTGTTGTTTGTCAATATATAGGGCGATCCTTGCCAATGCCAAGAAGAAATTGTAAGTATACCCAGATCGAATTAGGATTAAACGCAGTGTATGAAATTGTTGTTTGTCAATATATAGGGCGATCCTTGCCAATGACAATAAGAAATTGTAAGTATACCCAGATCGAATTAGGATTAAACGCAGTGTATGAAATTGTTGTTTGTCAATATATAGAGCATTTTTTTTTCATGTGAAATTTTCAATTTTGATCTTTTTTTTTCGGTTTTTCATTACTTTTTTTTATACTTTTTCTTCCCCTGAAAAACCCATCCTTTTTTTTTCTATTTAATGAAAAGTACTTCGAAAAACTGTTTTTCCGGCTTGTTATATTTGTTTATTTTTTGCTTTTAAACTTTTACAGTTTTAGCCGAGCTGCTATAATATACATATATAATATGTATACATATAATAAGAGGCGAAAGTTTAAGTTTTCAGGTGTTATTTTCGGGCTTTTAGAAAACATTTTATGCCCCAGTAAACGTGACATGTTCAAATATGCCAGAGGCTGTGAGTCTTCCGCAAAAGTATACCTTCAGCGCTTAACTACTCTCGCTCTCTTATACTCGACATCTCTCTACATCCTTACCCTAGCTAGAATTCTCAAAACTAAATAATTACTCTTGTTTGAAACTTGGCAGCTTGTTTGGGCTCAGGCGTCGCTGGTTTATTGCTCTAATAAAAATGTTTAAAAAAAAAACAAAATAAAAGAATCATCATCTCATGACAAACTTACGTAATATTAAAGCCCAGAATTATATCTTATCCTAATTAATTTAATTGAAATAAAAAATTTCGTTGTTTAAATTGTAACACGAAAACGAAAGAAAAAATAAAAAATAATGTCATCCCATTTTCCAAAAATTAGGCAAATAATTTCGAAAGTAACTCGCATCGTGTTACTCTACTTGATTAAAAAAAAAAAAAGAATTACACACTTTGTTTCTGCTTAAGGAATTAATTAAGTCAGTCTCAAAACTTAATGAACAGCTCAAGTCTTTGTTTTTTACACCCTAAAGAGACTTTGCGGAGTTAACTTTTTTTTCTACTTCAGGTTGCGATAAATTTAAATTTCTATTTCCAAAAGACAATGGTTATAAATACATCTAACAAAGTGAAAAAAAAAAAAAACAAAATAAATAAAATGCAAAAAAAAAAAAACTACTACCCCCTTGTCCAGGTTTAAATTACGCTTTAAATTCGAACGGTATGTATATAGTATATACCTACCTATGTATACATATAGGTCTTTTGTTATATTCTTTGTCGTAAGAAAAGAGTCTCTGACGTTGCAGCAAGCGGACGTAAATTTAGAAACTTAGAATTACTCTTTCAGTAGAAAGGAACACCGCGGGTGCTGTCTCGGGATTGGGGTTGCAAGGTTAAAGTCTATAGGTCGGAGAAAAGGTAAGAAGAAGAAGAAGATATATATACAATGCGCAGGGAAAAGTCCGAGGAATTCTATCAGTCCCGGAAAAAAGACCAAACGGTCCAATAAGCTGACGCAGAATTAGTTTCTCCTTCTGCTTATTTCTTCTTCTTCTTCTTCTTTACGTAATCTTGCCTTTTCCCTTCACCCCTACTTATTATACTCTCCAACGTACCTTTTTACGCGGATTCTTGTTTCATACAACAAAGGAAGAAAAAAAATAAATAAATAAAAAAAGATTGAAAGCTTTTCTAAAATTTTTTGCCCTTCGTTTCATCCAACGGTTGAAAATTAAAAAAAAAAAATTGTGTCTTAAAACCTATGACTTAAGACTTATGAATTAAGACTTAAAACTTAAGACTTAAAACCTAAGACTTAAGATTTAAGACTGATGACTTAAGACTTAAGACTTAAAACGTGGGACTTAAGGTAGATAAGGTATATATGTGTGAGGTGTAGATACTCAAAAAGTATTTGAATAAGACTTTTTTTTTTTTAACTCCACTTTTTAATCCTTCGAAGAAAAAAATACGTTCGAAAAGGAAAATCGAAGTGTTAAGATTATATATGTATATATATTTCTATTCCTTCAGGTTGGGATATATGTATGTATGTATATGGAGTGTTGGTTGAAACCTAAAACATTCCTCAAGGTGGGGTATTTTTTTTTTTTTTTTTTTTTTCTTTTTAGTTTTTTTTTTTTATTCCTTAGGAACTCTATTTCGGAAACCAATTGTGCTACTTTATCTACCGCAGCGACCGGGCTATACTGCCGAGGCTACTTTAACACGTACGTATTACCCACCACCCCTGAAAACCAATCCCACATCCAGGGGCAGCAACCCTCAACCCTCAACCCTCAAACCCATACTCTGCGTCCATCAACCTTACCATTTTCAAGAAGGAGGTGAACACTTCGCTGTCACTTTTAAAAGAATATTCGATTTCTTTCAAATATAGAGACTTTACACTCCTGCCAAAAAATAAAATAAAATAAAATAATAAAAAGCCCCACGTTTTTACTTTTCATCACCCTACGGTGATATAAGAAAAGTATTGGTTTTGGTCAAAAAGTGACTTTTCCTCATTTCAACAAATCTTCACGTTTTCGACCTTCCAGAATCCGACAAAACAGGTTTTCGGAAAGATGTCGGTCTGTCTGTCGGCCTGTTCGACAAACTCGCGCGGTGATCTCGGAAACGGATCGATTAAAAAATCTGAAATTCACAAGACTTTACAACCAAATGATGGGCATGAAAAATTTCCATGTCTCGTTTTATTTGAACTTCCGGTTATACCGGAAATGAATCGATTTTTGCTGTTTTACCGACAAACCTATACTTTTTTCTCTGTATTACCTTTCTGAATGAAAGAATATATTCTTCCGAGTTGAGAATTTCATATATATAGGGCGTTCCTTGCCAATGACACGAAAAAAATTGCAAATATACCCAGATCGAATTAGAATGAATGTACGGTATAAAATTGTTGTTTGTCAATATATAAGGCGATCCTTGCCAATGACAAGAAGAAATTGTAAGTGTACTCAGATCGAATTGGGATTAAACGCACTGCATGAAATTGTTGTTTGTCAATATATAGGGCATTTTTTTGTATGTGAAATTTTGAATTCTGATCTTTTTTTTCGGTTTTTCATTACTTTTTTTTAATACTTTTTCTTCCCCTGACAAACCCATTCTTTTTTTTCTTACTATTTCATGAAAAGTATTCCAAAAAACTGTTTTTCTAGCTTGTTTACTTTTGTATATCGATATCTATTTTATATCATCCCTTACATCAGTGTCGAAGGTTGTGTTACAAAGAGTCTATTATAGTATAGATATCGTATTTTTGAAAAATAATACTTTAGTCAGAAATAAAAAATCTGTTTAACTCACCGAACCGAAGCAACTTATTCGGATAACATATAATTATTAAATTGGATTTCAATATGGCTTCGGATATAATAGTGAATTATAATTGCTGTATAGTTCGTGTTTGAAAATCCACATCATAAAGTGATATTCTGTATTGTGAATTATAACTTGAGTCTATTATATAGTCGTTGAAGTTAGTTCTATAATATTCATGTAAATATCAATATACGGATGTTTCTTCATATACGAAATGGATCCTGAACTCTGACAAACAGTTTGAATACGAATTCAAATACGTCATTTACATTTAAATTATATCTATAATCGAGATTTGATTATCTATAGATCGAAAAATGATAAAAGAAATACGATAAAGTTTATCTTCAACTCATATTTGGGGTAAAAAATAAAAAAAAAAAAAATAAAGAAATATATTTAATAACGATAACGGTAATCGATCGGTAGATTTCTCACTATAATACTATTACATAAATTTCGTACCCAGGTGTCAAGAAGTAACCCTTATACCAGGTCCTGAACTTGCAGTAATCGCAATATGGTTGTATGATACACCAATAATATTAAAAGGGGTTTCAAAATCCCTTCGAGAGTTTCAAAGCGGATGAAATTTCTCACAGAAGGCGCACCTACCAGTTATACCTACCTCGTTTGTGTGTAATACGCTTATTAGATAAAATTGATTGTGTATTTATTTTTATGTATGTACATGATTTTGCAACGGGGTAAATCATTATCGCGCTTATCAATTTCACTAAAAAAATTAAAAATGTTTATTTTTTTTTTTTATTCTTATTTAAGGCAAAAAAAAAAAAAAAAAAAATTCAAAATTCTCACAGCTTTGTACAATTTTTTCTTTTGTATATTATTCAAGATTGATTTTGGTTAATTTAATTTGGAACCAGCCACACGCATTATGTCTTATCATCGTACATACATAGAAGCTGGTTTATATTCATCGTATTTTCGAAATTTATTACATTTCTTTAGACCCACGTCATATAAATCCCTAGGCATTGAAGCTTTGAGCTTTTTTTTTCTGTTTTTTTTTTTTTTTTCGATTTCACGGTCCAATTTTCGAGGCCTACTATCTATCGATTTCGTGTGAATAAGTGTCTTGGGTAGTCGGGAAAATGAAGGGGGGGGGGAAGGGAAAAAAAAGAAAAAAAGTCTTTCACAGAGGTGAGATTATTTTCATTTTTCTTTTTCTCTCTTTTTTTTTTCCTTTTTATTTTTATTTTTATTTTTCCAACGAGCAACGACCGCCAGTTGTATGTACGTCGTGGCAGGTAAACGAACGTAGCACAAGTGGCTTCCCGTTTTCTATGACCACGATTGTGGTGGCTTGCGGCGTTCGTATCCTTAAATATTTTTTTCTTCTTTTTCTTATTCTTTTTTTTTTATTTTTCTTTTATTCTTTGTTCGTTTTATTTTTTTTTTCTTGATTTTTAGGGTTTCTCGTCTACAGGAATAAGGAACAGGGACCAAACGTGGAATGTAGAGGGGCAAGGAGGGGGGATACCAAACGACTCCGCATTCGAGACTCGTCGATTGGAAAAATATTCAAATGGTCCGTTTGAAAGATTTACTGTAGTTGAAAGCACTGTTTACGACCCCCATCGAAACGAATTCTCACGCGGAATATTTCGGCACTAAAACGTGAAACGTATCGACGTTATTGGCTACCCTCAATCGACGCTAAGTCACGTGACACTCATGCCAAAATCATTTATTATTTTATATACTATGTATGTTACGTATGTATGTATGTATACATAAACACCAGAAGCTTTAGCTAAGAATTTTGAAAATACCATTTCTAACCAGTTTGAAAAAAAAAATTTTGAAAAAAAAAAAAAAAAAATTATTATTTCGTACTTCTTATTTCGATTTTTTCCATCTTGTTTATCAGCTGATATTTTTATACCTGCGAATTTAATACCGTTGGGAAAAAAAAAAATAAATAAAAAATCACTAATATTTATAATAATACATACAGAGTGAATTTTCTTCGGGGTCTTATCGGGGAGGAGCTTCAAAGTCCCGAAACTCCGTCTTCTTCTATTCATACTAATTTGCTTGATAATAATAGTGTGATTATCAATCAGATACTCGCTAATTATCTTCTAATTTCTTTACATCCAAACGTATATCACACCTTCGGAAATACAGTCTAATCGCATAAGTTATTATTTTGACAACAGGACATATAAGCATTGACGATATTATTCGGAGGTAAACGAGTATGAATAGAAAAAGGCGGGGCTTTAGCACGTTAAAGCTCCTCCCATATCAGACCCCGGAGAAAACTTACTCTGTATAGTATATAATAAAATGTTACGTAAGTCTGAAAATACATATTGACTTTATGATAAAATAAATACGTATAATATCTATAATCTGATTTATTAATACGTTATTTTTTTTTTTTTTTTTTTCAACTATTCTATAAAGTAATTCAAATTTTTGAAATTTCAAATAAAAAAGAAATTACTTTATACTTAATAGAGATTGTTATAGAAAAAAAATTGTATAAAAATTGGTATACATATGTAAGGAAATTATGTACTTTGATCCAATTTCACCTAAAGAAGTAAGTCGTTCGATTCTTGACAAGCGATCTATTCACACGAAGGCCATAAAAATTTACTCTATTCTATACCGGACGTTCAGATTAACTACTTTTGTCCGTATATATATATATATATATATATATATAGGTTCGTAAAAGCGTGTCACTGTCTTAAAGAAAGATAGTTATAGCCTTAGTAGCCGATCGATACCTCGACCTATTGCACATCAGGGAATAATCATCATCGATACAAATTTCGAAATTATACTTTTTCTTTACTTCTCAAAACTATATACGATATAATAACAGAGAAACATAAAAATAATTCCCCTCTTTGACTATACATAGTAATTTTTTATAGGTGATCGATGACCCAATGAACCTATTTTTTTTTTTTTTTTTTTTATTCTACTCCAATTTTCTTATACGTTAAAAGAAAAAGGAGAGGTCAGCTTTCGAGAGATAAGTCAAAGAGGGACTAGATTGAATGACTTTTTTGTTTCTATCTCTCTCTCTCTCTCTGTCATTGGTAAGAAGAGAAAAATGATCGTATACTATACAGGGTGAGTTTTCTCCGGAGTCCTAAGAGGGTGTGGCTTAAATCGGTCAAGACTCCGCCTCTTTCTATTCACACTTGTAATTATCAGATTAAAAATTCTCCTACATTGTCAGCTATTATTTATTTAGCTCTTCTCGTGTATCTACGATATACAAAAATGTATACATAAACCCTTATTAAAACAATGAGATAATACTATTTACTTTAATTACTTAATAGATTGTCTATCATAAGTTAGTTTTCTCAGAATAATAGATCGATTTAAAAATGAAATTATCTGTATTAGACCGTTTCAAAAAAATCGATTAATTTCATTTTCAAAGAGTTAGTCAAAAATATTGTTCCAAATGATGAAAAAAAATGTTGTCAAAGTTTGAGCTCTTAATAATAATATTAAGAGGTGCCTCATCGCGATTTTCTATTTCCCATTTAAATAACATGGGAAGTGGTCTTGTGGAACTTTTCGATTTTTATATCTTGAAAATTAATCTACTTAGAAAGATTCCGCATGAATGCTGTTGTTCAAAATTGTACGCTCTACAAAAAAGGTCTCTTGGTCTTTTTCGATGAATCCAACTGTTTCCAAGTTCGTCATGATTAATTACCATTAATAACCGATACACCAACTTGGAAATAGCTAGATTTATCGAAAAAGAACAAGAGACCTTTTTTTTAGAGCGTTCAATTCACTACAAAAATATGTTCTGGTCTTATCGATACACTAATGCGTTGACGAGTTATAGAATTCCAAAGTTTAAAAAAAAATTTCCCCATGTTATTTAGATTGGAAATAGAAAATCGCGATGAGGCACCTCTTAATATTAATATTAAGAGTTCAAACTTTGACAGCATTTTTTTTTGCGTCATTTGGAACAATATTTTTGAGTTACTCTTTGAAAATGAAAAATAGTCGATTTTTTTGAAACGGTCTAATCTGTATCTAAATGAAGACTATTATCCTGAAAATAACAAGCATGAATAAAAGGAGGGTGGAGTCTCAGCCGATTAAAGCCACACCCTCTCAGGACCCCGAAGAAAATTCACCCTGTATATATGATTTTTTTTTTTTAATTATTTTTTAATCTAAACTGACCTCGTGTTTATATTAAAGAAAATCGTTTACAAGTTTTCTACTCGTAGCTATATTCAAGTTGTTAAATAATTTAGGTACTAAGGAATGGGAATAACAGATATAGAATAGTTTACAATGCAAAGATCTCTAAAGCAATTTGGTACTGTTTCCGTTCGAACGAGAAAGGCATCTGGATTGTGTGAGTGGGACCTCCAGTAGAGTCAGATTAAACAGTCGAGTAAGTTAGCGTCGGTGAAGCCCAGCCGTAGTATTAACTGGAGCGTCTCACGCCACTTCCGTTTGAAACCGGAAGTGCTGGACTATACGGCAGACAACACTAGCGACACTAATTTACTGTCCAGAGTGGAAAATGTCCTTGTAGCGGTTTACGAACTTCGGTGGGATTTTAGGAGAGAAAGCTAAGTACTATAACGTACAGCGACAGAGAGAGAGAGAGAGAGAGAGAGAGAGAAGGGGAATGGTATTACATAAGCTTAAAATCGCTTTTACCAAACAAAGCAGCTTTTAGACAAGAAAAAAAATAAAAAACCATCAAGTTAAATATCTACCAATATATATATATATTTTTTTTCTTTCTTTCTTATTTGAGACAAAGTCTTAACTTTTTAATGAAAAAGTTCCTCATTCAGTCGACTCCTTAAAATTCTCTTACAAAAAAAAAAAAGCATTGAAATATTTTCTAGAGTAAGAAAAAACAAGCCGGAAAACCAGTTTTTCGGAGTACTTTTCATCAGAAAGAAAAAAAAATGAGTTTGTCAGGGGAAGAAAAAGTAGAAACAAGTAATGAAAAACCGAAAAACAAAATCAAAATTGAAAATTTCACATTAAAAAAATACCCTATATATTGACAAACAACAATTTCATACAGTGCGTTTAATCCCAATTCGGTCTGGGTACACTTACAATTTCTTCTTGTCATTGGCAAGGATCGCCCTATATATTGACAAACAACAATTTTATACAGTGCATTCAGTCTAATTCGATCTAGGTATATTTACAATTTTTTTGATGTCATTGGCAAGGAATGCCCTATATATATGAAATTTTCAACTCGAAAGAATATATTCTTTCATTTAGAAAGGTAATACAGAGAAAAAAGTATAGGTTTGTCGGTAAAACAGCGAAAATCGATTCATTTCCGGTAGAACCGGAAGTTCAAATAAAACGAGACATGGAAATTTTTCATGCCCATCATTTGGTTGTAAAGTCGTGTGAATTTCAGATTTTTTCATCGAACCGTTTCCGAGATCACCGCGCGAGTTTGTCGAATAGGCCGACAGACAGACCGACACCTTTCCAAAAACCTGTTTGTTGGATTCTAGAGGGTCGAGAACGTGAAGATTCGTTGAAATGAGCAAAAGTCACTTTTCGACCAAAACCAATACTTTTCTTATATCACCGTAGGGGATGAAAAGTAATAAAAATAAATTGAGTAATACGTGTAGAGGAAAATATTTAAAATGATTAATTAATCAAAATTTTTTCCATTTGCCAAAATTGTGTCGTAAATATGTAATTGCTGTGTATTATTCTTCTTTGTCAGTTTATATATGTACACAATTGTTTGAAGATTGTTAGCTTTTGAGTTACGCAGTATAAAGTTACCTTATATACCTATATATACGTTTATTGCTATTGCAGCAGTTATCTCAAAGTAGGGTTAGCCTCATTGACCCAAAGAGGACAATAATCCTTGAACAAATATTAGTCCTAGAAAATTAAGGGATCCTCTAATTGACCCTAGACTCTATACTCTCGATTCTTGAAGAGCCGGAGTCCTCCTCATTTTGAGTGTATTAATTTTAATAGAGAATTAAATACAATCTTACAAAAAAGAAAGACAGAAATAAAAATATGTATATGAAAGAGGTTTAAATCGACCATATATAATAATGTTACTTTTGATAAATTTTTTTTATCAATAAAACGATGAAAGGCGAGCCAAAGTTTATATCCCTAGTATATATCTCGTTCCGTGTTTCTTCCCCTCATACAACTATTCGAAACAAGTTTAGAACAGATCTGAACCAGAATCTCTAAGACTCATACTATCGAATCCCCCAAAACCAATTCAGCTAATGGTTTGGTTCTTCCTTCAGGCTCAGAATTCTTGGTTTGAAATCTCGACTTGGTTTCGATCCACTCGAAACGTCAGTCAATTTTAATTCTTTTTGTAAATATGACAATTTTGATATGAGATTTTCTCAAAAAAAAAAAAACAAAAATATCAGGAAATCGGTTTACCTGTGGGTCAACTTCCTGCTGTGTTAAATACGTTACAATTAATCGATACTATTGTGTTTATAATAAATTAAATAAGGTTATAAGTAGAATTAGTTTTCCGTATATAAATCTTTTATTCGTCAATTTATATTCTTCGAATAACTTTGAAACTACTCGACCGATCGATTCCAAAATCTAATCAGATCTAAGTCTTGATGAACCCTTTCGATCGCCGTAAGAATCATTCAAATCGGTTAATTCGTTCCAAAGTTATCGTACGAGAAAAAGAGAAATTTTTGTCGTGCAATATCTTTTGAACCAATCGTTCGATTTTGATGAATCTTACGGTGATCGAAAGGGCTATCCAAGAGCTAAGTCTGATCAAGTTTTGAGACTAATCGCACGAACAGTTTAGGAGTTATGCGCTAAAAACATGAAAAAAAATTGTTTTTTAATTTTTATTTCTCAAATAACTTTGAAACTACTCGACCGATTGACTCCAAAATTTAATCAGATCTAAGTCTTGATAAACCCTTTAGATTGCCATAAGAACCATTCCGATCGGTCGATTCGTTCTAAAGATATCGTTTCACAAAAATTTGTTTACACACACACATAAGGACGTCCATCCAAAAATAGTCAGAATAGCTTCCTAAGACCCTAAAACGCCGACATCTGATGAAAACTCGATTTTCGAAAATCGGATCGAAACCAATAACTTCCCTATTTTATTTTTTTGAAAATTTTCAATTTTCATTGCAGGAAATTAAAAAAAATAAAAATAAAAATAAACGAAGGTCCTTTTTTCTTAATCCTTGAATTAATCGGCATACAATATTTTTACGTCTAATGATCGTTGGTACATTTTATCCAAGTGATAATATAGATAATATAGTTAAGACGTCATATTCGGTCGCACAGCTTTGTTACCGCGAGTCCCATTTAGTCCGCCTATACTATAAGGGATTCTGTACATGACGGTTGAGCACAAGGATCGAGACAGTCAAGGGCGAGAGAGTGACTTACGGGGTTGATGGGAGTAAGGGGTGAGAGTCGTAATCTGGTAGACAGCCGCTGCCTGCCAGATTACGGGCTTATCCCTCTCACCTCCTTACTCCTTACTCCTTCTTCTTCTTCTTCTTCTTCTTTCAGTCAGTAATAACCGGTAATATCTTTATCCTCGGCTTGCTCGACTGCCTTATCGTACAGAGGAGGGGTGCTTTTTGGGCCATCGGGTTGATCCGTCGATAATGTAAAAGGGGAATCGTTAGCTGATGGCGATCACAAAAATAGTCCCGTCAATTTTTCTTTTTCTTTCTTTCCTTCTTCTTTTTTTTTTTTGTGTGTATTTTTTTTTTTATTTTTATTTTTTGGTACCGCCTCTAGGGTGTAAAAGTAATAATAAAGTTAACGATTTTTCACATCATCGAACAAAAAAAAACGTACCCGAATTTTATTCGTCTGTGCATTTGTACTCTCGTAAGCTTCGATTTTATTTATTTTTTTATTTTTTATTTTTTATTTCGTTTTACACAAATCCCAATCCCAAGGATCGCCCCCATCGTTTAGCAATTTTAGGGACTGTCACGTACGACACTGCTCTACCACCTCCGTAACGGATCTTAACGTATTGCGGTTTCAACCCAACCTTAAATATTATTTTAGGAGAATTGAATATCTTGAAAAAAAAAAAACAAAAAAAAAGTTTGTAAGTATAACCAAAAGATTACGATCGTTAATGGATTTCAAACGATTTGAAAAATGACGAAATTTATTTTTCGATTATAATCTTTCGTTATTAATTAAATATAAACAAGAAGAAAAATACAAAAAACTTTTCTTTTATTATACCAAAAAGCTTTAGTCAAATTTACTCTCAGAACTGAATCCAAATCAAAGTCTCTAATAATCTCAAGTGTATAGGAATAATTTTCCAAGGATAGGAAATATTATGGGTATAAGGGAGGAAGAGAGAGAGAGAGAGAGAGAGGGGTTATAAAGTGGGGGGCAATCCGGCGAGCAATTGATTACGCAATTACTGCTAAATATGCTAAACCCTGCGAAACTTCAATTGTTACGAGAAGGTAAATTGAACCCACACAATTACGAGCTATTTATCTAATGCCCCGGGGGTAACGAGAAAATTTAACGATCGTATTAACTTCAAAGCTTCCTCTCCCCCCCCCCCCTCCCAACCCCCCTTGAACCAAACTTTCATTTCTTTTAACAAAACTCCGAAATTTCGTTTTTTAATTATTTTTTCTTTTTTTTGTCTCTAAGAATTATTTTTTTCGTGAAAACTGAGGGAGAAAAAAAAATTACAAAAATCGTCAAGATTTTTCTTTGAAAATTAATTAAACGATCGTGAATTTTTTTTTAATTTTTTTTTTTTGAAAAAATAGAATTTCTCAAATACAGATAATCGTATACATCGTGCAGGAATTTAAAGTAAGGTAAATGCAACGACGAGGCAAGGGTCTGGAAATGAAACAGTGAAACGATCTTTTAAATTTCGGGTTTGCCTATATAGTAGGCCGATAAGGTCACTTGATATTCGGCCTCGGATATCGCCGCTGAATATTTTGTTTCTTTTTCTTTTTCTCGTTTTGAGCTTTTTTTTTCTATTTTGTTTGTTTTTTTTTTTTTTACTTTTCTTTTTCGATTTTTTCTAGGCTTTTAGGACGATAACGTATGATAATTCAGAATCGATTATACATTATAGACGAGTAATAAACAAAATCGAACATATTTATAAAATCAAACAGAATTACGAAGTAAAGCAGACTGACATTTCAAAATCTGTATATGGGGCATTTCATGCCATCTCGATCAAGATTCTACGTCGATGTCTCAGATTGGTTTCATAATTTTTTGTATAAAAGTACACGACGAAAAACGCAATCGTAATATTTTTCAGAATTTTTCGACCCAGCGTATCTGAAGTATGATTTAAAAACTTGAAATAAAAACACCCACTTTGTAAAATCTGAGAAAAATTCAGAAAAATCTTATGAGATATAAGAAAATTTTTGACACCTATTAGAAGATGGAGATTTCATAACTTCAAAAGATAAATACGGGAAATAAGAAATTAAAAAATTATTAGTATTTCATTGCATTTTTGACATCAGATTGAACATAAAAGCTCTCTATGATGTGGCCCGAAAAATGTCTACTTAGAGAGTTACAGGGAATCAAAAATATCAGGATAATATTTATATTTACAAATTTATATTTTTCAATATTATCATGATATTTTTGATTCCCTGTAACTCTCTAAGTAGACATTTTTCGGGCCATATCATAGAGAGCTTTTATGTTCAATCTGATGTCAAAAATGCAATGGAATAATAATAATTTTTTAATTTCTTATTTCCCGTATTTATCTTTTGAAGTTATGAAATCTCCGTCTTCTAATAGGTGTCAAAAATTTTCTTATATCTCATAAGATATTTCTGAATTTTTCTCAGATTTTACAAAGTGGGTGTTTTTATTTCAAGTTTTTAAATCATACTTCAGATTTATTTTTGTTCATCGATTGTATAAAAATTGTTATCTCACGTGATAGTTTATCAAAAATTTTGAAAATTGGCTTAGTTGTTGCCTACAACCACAGATACAAAAAAGTATTTCCATTATATTTTTTTTTTTTTCGAAAATAAATTTGCAACTTGTCGTGAAATAGAGGAAAAAAAAAAGTAATGTATAAAGATCATAATTCGGAGATTTATTTTCGGAAAAAAAAATATAATAAAAATACTTTTTTGTACCTCTCGTTGTAGGCAACAACTAAACCAAGTTTCAGAATTTTTGATAAACTATAAATTTTTATAAAATCGATGAACAAAAATATATGTATTTTTGCAATTGAAACTTTGGTCGCTTTGGGGCACGTGTTAATATTAATATTAAGAGTTCAAATTTTCCAAAAATTTTTTATTATATATTTGGAAAGATTCTGGGGGGAGGGTGGCCGGATCAAATTTCGAAAATACACAAAATAAGGACCACCCTAGTACATAAATACTTCTGAATAAAAATTTCTATAAAGTTTTATTCCTCCACCAGCTGATTAGAGGATTTCGTTAAATTACCTCAGCTTTTTCTCTCTCAAAGTATAGGCAGCAGTATTAGCAAGACATGGCATGGGGTAGGTAGGTAGGTAGGTAGCCAATGAAAATAGCCGAATTCTTTCTCTTCACTCAGGGGGATTAAAAAGGCCTTCTCGCTAAGGTATATAAGGTATAATATAAATAGGTATAAGATATAAGGTGGATGGACTTGTAGTATAGGTAATTCGCGTTAGACGAAGGGAGGGCGTGAGAAAAACAAAAAAAACAAAAAAAAAAAAGAAAGAAAGAAAGAAAGAAGGAAGGAAAAAAATAAATAAATAAATGAACGAAAATAAACGGAAGCCCGTGGTTATAAAGAGGAAAGAAAATGGCATCGAAATAATTACAGTTAAATATAAATTACAATGAATTTATTAAAAAGGGGTTCCAAACACCTTCCCTCTAATCCCAGAATATTTTATTATTTAGAATTACTTTTAGGGTAAATATTTATATAAAATCGATGAATTAGATAAAATTTTAGATAATAAATAAAATAAAAAAAATACGTATACGTTTATTAGAAAAAGATTTTCATAATCTCAGTTTAATTAGTAATTGCAATAAAATTAACCAGTTAAAAAAAAAAAAAGAAAGAAGAAAGAGTGAAAAAAAAAACAGAATTTAAAAAACTGTAAATTCTTGTCTTGTCAGTGATTAAAAAATTTTTTGAGCCTGTGTAATTAGGTATCTGTTTTTTTTATTTTTTGTTTTTCATTTTTTTATCTTTCGTTTTTTCTTTTTTTGGTTCGTATGTACAAGAGGTGAAACCACCTACATATGGGTACACGACACATTCGCAACTCGTTTGGAATAGGGGTCAGAAAAAAAATGTGTATACGATATTGCCGTCCACCTCTAGGGAAAAGCTGCTTCTGCATTATTTAGTCTTCGATTTTTCTTTTTTTTTTTTTGTCTTTTTTGGCGTTTTTTTTTTTTTTTTTTTTTTTTAGTCCCATGAACAGAACTTTCCAAATAAATAATGCATGAAGAGCGTTGTCTCCGTGTGCGTGTGTGCGTGTTATTTTTTTCCTCTTCTTCTTTAATTTTTTATTTCATTTTATTTTATTTTTTTGTTTTGTTGGTTCTTTTTTTATTTTTTAATTTTTATTTTTGTTATTTCGATAATGTGCAATATATCTGATTAGAATTACATCGTTCGTTCGATTAAAAGTGAAATGATAAAGAATAAAAAAGCGCAGAAACACAAAAAAAAATTTACTGTGCAAAAATTGTAATTGTTTTTTTTTTTTTTTTCACGCAATTATTACAGTACAGAAATTTAATTACAAATTTTACGATACACAGCGTAAAGTATTAAGAGACAAAAAAAAGAAAACTCCGTATGCAATGTTTAATCAGGGCGAATGATGAAAATATCGAGAATTTATAGATTTGAAAAAGAAATATGCATATCTCTGATTAGTTTTTTATCTTGATTGAAAAAAAAAAATATATATATACCTATATATATATATATATATATAAAACCCGTTTTGATCTATAACGACGACTATGCAGAAATATGCAGCGAGTTGTTTTTTTATTTTTTTGTTTTTTCTTTTCCCTTTTTTTTTCTTCTCTTTTTTCGAATCCTGCAGCTGTCAACGTCAAATTAATTAAATTTCTGTTCTTGCTTTGCGGTAGGGATTGTTTTTTTTTTTTTTGTTATTTGTTTTTTTTTTTAAATTAAAATTTTTTCTTTCAATATTCTTATTATTGTCTTAAATTTTTTTTTTTCTCTTTATTTTCGAAGCGGAGTTTGAAAAACTGTCTGGAAATGACAAAGGAGATGAAAATCTTGTTCTATAATTGGTAAAGACAAAAGGCGAATTAATCCTGTATATATGTATATACATATGTATGTATATAAGAAGAATAAGAACCTATAGGTATATAGGAGCAGAAGTTAAATCGTGAAAGATCTAAACTCCTCGAGAATTTTCTCAATATCGTTGTTCAACAAAGTGCAGTATATTCGAAAAAATACGATAAATTTAAAATATATAGATTTTGTATAAGAAAATCGTGTCTAAATAATTTAAAAAGTATGAAAAAAAAATGGAAAGAAGAAAAGAAAATAAGAAAAACAATCCGGAAAAACAGTTTTTCGGAGTACTTTTCGTCAGAAAGATACAAAAGGATGGGTTTGTCAAGGAAAGAAAAAGTATAAAAAAGTAATGAAAAACCGAAAAAAAGATCAAAATTGAAATTTTCACATGAAAGAAATACCCTATATATTGACAAACAACAATTTCATACAATGCGTTTAATCCCAATCCGATCTGGGTACACTTAAAATTTCTTCTTGTCATTGGCAAGGATCGCCCTATATATTGACAAACAACAATTTTATACAGTGCATTCATTCTAATTCGATCTGGGTATATTTACAATTTTTTTGTTGTCATTGGCAAGGAATGCCCTATATATATGAAATTCTCAACTCGGAAGAATATATTCTTTCATTCAGAAAGGTAATACGGAGAAAAAAGTATAGGTTTGTCGGTAAAACAGTGAAAATCGATTCATTTCCGGTATAACCGGAAGTTCAAATTAAACGAGACATGGAAATTTTTCATGCCCATCATTTGGTTGTAAAGTCGTGTGAATTTCAGATTTTTTCATCGAACCGTTTCCGAGATCACCGCGCGAGTTTGTCGAACAGGCCGACAGACAGACCGACATCTTTCCAAAAACCTGTTTCTTCGGATTCTGGAGGGTCGAAAACGTGAAGATTCGTTGAAATTAGCAAAAGTCACTTTTCGACCAAAACCAATACTTTTCTTATATCAGATAAAAAGTAATAATTTCAGAAAAAGTAAAAGGCACTGTCTTATCGAACCCATATATACGATATTCCATTACAATAAAATATTGAAAAATCCTTACTTCCTTATATATAATACATCCGCCTCTCTACGATCAAGAATTCGATTTTTCTTACTTGATTTATCTATCTCAAGTTCCAATAAAACTACATATCAATCTCTCAGGGCAGTATCTAAGAACGCAAGTTTTCCGCTCGTAATTCAGACGAAGCTTTTCTCTCTTTCTTTCTATCTCTATCTCTTTCACACACACACACACACACACACACACATACAGATGAAAAAGCGTGGCATGAATAATTACCCATTCTCTCAACCGAGAAACGTTCGACGTGGCAGCTGCAAGGTTTCATTGAAAGATTAAACGCCCGTGAAAAATAAATCGGCTATCTTGTTCAGGTGATGGGTCGTTGCTTCCGATTCGAAAAATTGCTTCCACCACCCTTTTTCCTATCCTATACCCCCCATTTCACCTAACTTTCACCTAACTTGTATAAAAAATTAAAACAAAAAGAAAAAAAAGAAAAATTATATAAAAAATTCGTCAGGATTTATTGAGAAGCTTTTTTCATTTCTATATACTTATATGTATACATATTACAGTTATACGTGTATATATGTGATTGATTGAAAATTTGTCTGTGACAATTATTATTATTGTTAAAGTTTAGAGATCGATTAATCGATTTTCCTACTCCCGAAACCCCAAAGCTTGAAAGTTCTATGAGATTCAACACCGTATATATGCGGAATCCGGAACGTTTAGTAATCAGTTAATCACTTAGCGTTGGTGTCTGTAGTAGCGAAATTCTGTGAGAGTCAGACGCGGCCGAGCTATACACTTGATTGGTATAACTAGACTAGCGAATTTCAAAGCATCATGGTTCGGGCTCTTTCAATCGATGAACGAAAAAGTAAGTATAGTAAAAAAAAAAGAGAAAACAAAAATAAAAAAACGAATTATCGTTAGTATGATTAAATTTTGTAATTTTTTACTTTTTTTTTTTTGCAATATTATAAATATCCCAAAATTTAAAGCTCATAAGAAAAAAAGATTTCTTTTTAATTTAATTGATTGGTTTCTAATTTTTTTTTTTTTTTTTACTTTAATGGGGGATGAATTGAGGTAAAAAAAAAAAAAAGAAAAATAGAATTGAAATGAAAACTTGCTTTTTTTTTTAAACCGTCGATGTTTAAATGGATGAGAAATTTTCTCTTATTTTACTTATTTTATTTTTATTTATTTGTTACAGTCCATTCTTTTATTCTTTTCTTTTATATGTATATACATACCTATTTATGTATGTATGTATGTACATATATATACCATCTAGCCGCAGGTTGTCTAAAGAATTTACAAGATACACACGAAAAAGTTTTAAATATTAAATCGCAATGTTGTTCGCGAGTAGGATACGCAAGTAGTGTATGTATGTAGTACATACCCACATACATACATACATACATACATACCTATCTACCCACTCGACTATACCTCGGTAACGGAAATTGGAAGGTACCTCACTCGCGTATACTTACATACTTACTGTCTCTAAAACTTATTCTCCAAACCCACTCTCTTCCGCAGACCAGAAAAGAGAAAGAAAAAAAATGCTAAAAAATAAAACCAAAAAGAAGAAAATTCGTTGTCCAGAAAAAACGAATAAAAACAAGTCGGAAAAACCATTTTTCGGAGTACTTTTCATCAAAAAGAGAAAAAAAGGATGGGTTTGTCAGGGGAAGAAAAAGTATAAAAAATAGTAATGAAAAAGCGAAGAAAAAAGATCAAAATTGAAAATTTCGCATAAAAAAAATGTCCTATATATTGACAAACAACAATTTCATACAGTGCGTTTAATTCCAATTTGATCTGAGCACACTTATAATTTCTTATTGTCATTGGCAAGGAACGTCCTATATATTGACAAACAACAATTTTATACAGTGCATTCATTCTGATTCGATTTGGGTACATTTACATTTTTTTGGTTGTCATTGGCAAGGAATGTTCTATATATATGAAATTCTCAACTCGGAAGAATATACCTTTTCATTTAGAAAGGTAATGCAGAGAAAAAAGTATAGGTTTGTCGGTAAAACAGCGAAAATCGATTAATTTCCGGTAGAACCGGAAGTTCAAATTAAACGAGACATGGAAATTTTTCATGCCCATCATTTGGTTGTAAAGTCGTGTGAATTTCAGATTTTTTCATCGAGCCGTTTCCGAGATCACCGCGCGAGTTTGTCGAACAGGCCGACAGACAGGCCGACATCTTTCCAAAAACCTGTTTCTTCGGATTCTCGAGGGTCGAAAACATGAAGATTCGTTGAAATTAGCAAAAGTCACTTTTCGACCAAAACCAATACTTTTCTTATATCACCGTAGATGCAGATGAAAAGTGATAATAATCAATTCTACGATTATTATAGATATGTACTTTTTTAATCGTCAAAAATTATGAATTTTTCAATAAAAATATGCACATACATACAAGTATAAATATTATACATACATGGTTGAATATATTGCCATATATAGGTACATATACATATACATATCGAAGTCACAGATCGATCTATCATCACTAATGGATTTGAGGTGACATTTCATAGCCACAAAGCTCCTCGATCAAATATTCATATACTTTACATATACACATATGTATATGTATATAAATATATACATATAGATATATATGTATATATACACGCTTTTGGAAACCCGGGCATATAAGATCTAAGTTTTAGTATAAGGCAAAATATGAAATACGGTTTTGGTCCGTTATAGCAAAACTTGTCAGATGTTGGTACCATATACATATTCCTTATGACGTAGGTTACATCGCATATGCGTCTATCTATACATTACACAGTAGGTATATAGTATACATACGCGTCGACGGGAATAAACGTAGACGAATTACCTAAACGACCTAACGTCATCGCGAAGTTGATTTATCTTCTACTCGTTCATATATATATGGATTCCAATTTATAACCTAAAAGGCAATAAACACAGATTCAATTCAGTTGATCACACAACAGGTGCGAATAACATCAAACAAACAAACATTCACTAATTAATTAATTAATTAAATAATTAATTAACATTCGGCTATATGCTTATGGGGTTTAAATAAATTCAAGAAAAAAACAATTGAATAACATTCTCTCCTCTCTTCTCTCTCGAAAAAATTCTATTTTTTGATGATTATTCTAAAATAATTTCACCCGTTGCATTAATTATACATATAAGTACTTTCAAGGCTTTAAATTCGTCCACTTGGATGAGCTTTTCAGGTAATCTATAGAAACGAGGGTCAACAAAGTATCCCCACGATTTAGTGACTTGTTTTAGTAATTAATTGTTCAGTCAGTTTCTAAAAGAGATAAAACGTAAAAGAAGCGGGGATCGCGTTGATCCTTCGACAATTTTCCAACCAAGTCACTTGGAATAAAATAATGTGGTGATCAGCCTAACCAACCTACAAAAGCTAAACATGACCCCTATAGTTACGTAGGGTAGGGTATATGTATATATGGTGTTCGGTAAACGATTCTCTAAAATCCAGAGGGATAATTTTTTAAGTAAAAGAATAAATCGAGCGAATATAACGATCAGCCAATATTGAGGAAATAAAAAAGAAGAAAATTTATATAAAATCCGTAATTCGACTTCAATTTTTTTAAATAAAAATGATAAATGACGAGAAAAATAAAAAGCATATAAAACAATTTTTTTTCAAGACTTAAGACTTGAAACTTAAAACTTAAGATGTAAAACTTAAGACTTAAGACTTAAGATTCAGGATTTAAGACTTAAGACTTAAGACTTAAGACTTACATGAAATGAATATTTTATATAGGCATATGTGAAATCTTACTCTTTTCGTTGCGTTTGAAAATATTCTGGCAAAAGTTAAGTTTGACTTGAAAAAAAAATAAATAAATAAAATTGAATTGTATAAATAAAAATGAAGTGATATCATTAGTTGTTACATAGTATAAATATAACAGAAAGTAATTGTTCAATTTATTCAAATGTTTAACTCTGTTTTAGTTCTGAGTTATTCGAGTTCTCTGAGTTCTGGAGAGTGGCGTTAGTTCCATTCGTTTATACGTTCGTTACGAAGAAGTAGCCAATTAACTTTCATTGTGATTGTTAACTAAACCTAACTTCTATTTAAAACTCTCAAGTAACTATATATATAGCAACTTATTTACCAGTAAAGTATATAAATATATTTAAGTTTAATTCGTTAAATTAATAACTGCAATGTACACGATTACGCGTCGATAGATAAGACATTTTTATTAAATATCTACTACTCGACCGATGAAAATTGATAAGAGAAAATGAAAGAAAAAAAAAAAAAAAAAGAAAGAAAAGAGAGGGAGAGAGAGAAAAAAACCACGGAATTAAATTGGAAAATCAAATAAAGGATAAAAACTGACCCCGAAGCAGCTGCGGTCATTTAGCGAGGTTCAAATATCGATCAGAGTGCTCTTAGGGATGAGAAATTCGTGGCAAGTCAGTATGAGATAAGGGCGAAGGTGTTATCGCGGACTTTGGTGCGAGAGATATCATTACAGTATCTCTTTATTTATTTTTCATAGTATTTTTACTTTTCATCACCTACGGTGATAGAAGAAAAGTATTAATTTTGGTCGAAAAGTGACTTTTGCTAATTTCAACGAATCTTTACGTTTTCGACCCTCTAGAATCCGAAAAACAGGTTTTTAGAAAGATGTCGGTCTGTCTGTCGGCCTGTTCGAAGAACTCGCGCGGTGATCTCGGAAACGGCTCGATGAAAAAATCTGAAATTCACACGACTTTACAACCAAATGATGGGCATGAAAAATTTCCATGTCTCGTTTAATTTGAACTTCCGGTTCTACCGGAAATGAATCGATTTTCGCTGTTTTACCGACAAACCTATACTTTTTTCTCTGTATTAACTTTCTAAATGAAAGAATATGTTCTTCCGAGTTGAGAATTTCATATATATAGGGCATTCCTTGCCAATGACATCAAAAAAATTGTAAATATACCCAGATCGAATTAGAATGAATGCACTGTATAAAATTATTATTTGCCAATATATAGGGCAATCCTCGCCAATGACAATAAGAAGTTGTAAGTGTACCCAGATCGAATTGGGATTAAACGCACTGTATGAAATTGTTGTTTGTGAATATATAGGGCATTTTTTTTATGTGAAATTTTCAATTTTGATCTTTTTGTTTCAGTTTTTCACTACTTTTTTATACTTTTTCTTCCCCTGACAAACCCATCCTTTGTTTCTGTTTGATTAAAAGCACTCCGAAAAACTGTTTTTCCGGCTTGTTTATTTTATTTTTGGAATTGAATATATAAAATAAAGGAAAGAGAAGAAATTTTTCAAATTTTTATAATAACATTGTTTTTTTTTTTTTTCATCAAATCTCAGCTGCAGGTGTCCATATAAGTTAAAGATCGAAAATTATGTTTTATACTCGTACATTTATGGACAGAGGGCAAGAGGGCAAGGTCTGATAGCACCGAACCTTATACCATAAAGGAATTAGATAAGATTTACGATACAAGGGATTAACACGGCAGGTAATTCCCGTATACCGGACCCCAAACTTTACCCTAATGTTATACCAACGTATACGTATAAGGAACGACGAGACACTGCAATACAAACAGGACATTTTAACCCTCTACTTAATTAGTTGCTGCAATATAATTTTCATCGTGTTACCAGATCGTGGGGTATGAGAAAAAAAACGAAGTGAAAAAAAAAAAAAATCGATAAATTTATACTCATTTATTTTTTAAATAATTTTGAGAAATGAAATTTAAATTTTTACTCTTTGACACTTTTTTGTGATACGAAATAGAATTCGATTTCGTCTCTCTAGTTTCCAAAAAGAAAAACAAAATTCTGTCTCATGATGAAAAAGTTTGAAATTTACAAAATTTACAACATTTGAAATAAAAATTGGCTTATAATTATAATTTTCTTCGTATATATTTGTCAGTAAAAAAATTTTCTCGAAAAATCTAAATTATCAGGTTTTATTTATTAAACAAAAAAAAAAAAATAGAATATGAAATTTATATAAAAAAAAATTCTCTCTTTACAATTTATACCATTTACTTAACCGTAACTCTAGAATATTTCTATCACATCTAATGGATGTACAATTTTGATGAAATTGTCCATGTTGATGTCCGCAAAATTGCCTCAGGCGAATAATAATTCGATTTATTAGTTATAACAGGATAATCTGTCAGAGGTGTTTAAATCGATGTAGAAATTCGAGGGTTTAGCTCTAGAGCTTCGATAATTAATCCGTTACATTAATTTACTTATTATAGATGTTAAAAAGTCTGCAAAGAATATTTTTAATTAATTAATTAATAAATTTTATTAATATTTAGATCAATTTTTGTATAAAAAAAAAAAAAAAATCTCATTCTTATTATAGCGAGAATCGCGTATGTGCAGCATATACATTAGGGTGCTTCGTTTCAGACGAGTTTTTTTTTTTTTTTTGGTCCATTCACGGAATAATATTCTAAATATATAAAAACAAATTCTCAGCAAATATGAGCTCTTAATTTTACTTCTAAGAACTCGCGAAATGAATTTGAAATTTTCCCATTTGATTAACACGTGAATTTTAATTTTTTTTTTATCAATTATCTATAGCTTCGTGGCATTTCATGATATTTAATCGGCAATAGGTGGAAATGACAGAGGAATCCTTCCTCTTCAAAAGTGTATGTAGCCAATTTATGTTTTGTAACCGGCCTCGCCCGCTAAAACATCTTGAAGCCAATTTTCTCTCAAATTTCATGGTTTTGTTAATTTTTATCGTAAACCACTAGCTTTACAACAAAATTGTATAAGACTTTTTTATAGGAAATTTAATATACTACAAAAAACGTCATGTAAGCCATAACCGTAGAGCTAGTAGTTTTCGAGATAAATTCAATTAAGCATTTCAAAATTTGAAAAATCGCTGTTCTATCCGAGATTTTAGTACTTTTTAATGGTTACAAAACATAAATTGGCTACATACACTTTTAAAGAGGAAATATTCCTCTGTCATTTCCACCTATTGCCGATTAAATATCATGAAATGCCACGAAGCTATAGATAATTGAAAAAAAAAAAATTAAATTTACGTGTTGATCAAATGGGAAAATTTCAAATTCATTTCGTGAGTCCTAAGAATTAAAATTAAGAGCTTATATTTGGTGAAAAGTTGTTTTTATATGTTTAGAACATTATTCCGTGAATGGACTAAAAAACAAAAAAAAAAAAAAAACTCGTCTAAAACGAAGCACCCTAATATACATACATATGGTGATACCGAAGTGCAGGCGTTAACCTATAAGTCAGAAGTTAACCGACCGTAAGTCAACTGGTCAGTCGAGGGTGTAGGTATAGTTCGTAACCTACACAAATCAACTTGGGTAACTACTAATCCGATAATAGTTAATTATTAATGTCTACCAAAGCTAAATTTATACTCTGAACAGATAAATGGCTGTTGCTTCGTGCCGTAGGCAACCCGCCAAACCAAGTTAAACCTGCAACGCCAATGCCGATATGTATAGGTACATACATACAACGTAACGCAACGGACTGTAACCGATTGACAGATATACTAGATATCAGGGGTGTAGGAAGATACGACTTATCGATTACAAATTGACCGTATATATTGGAATGGGGAAAACGTGGTGTGTCCGAATATATCGAATGACTGATAATCTGTAATATCTATTCATCGGTTAATCGGTATGTTAATATTATAGTCGAAAATACTCTGAACAGATCTTTATGTACCTATACAGGGTGATTATTCGAGTTACGTGTACAAAATTTTTTTGGGAGATTCTTTGAGATATTCTAAGACTAAATTTCCTTTACCAAAAATTCGAGGGTCTAATAGTTTCCGAGATATCGAATATCTTAGTTGACCTATCACAGCTGACAGACTCAGGGCCGAATCAAAAGAAAGCAGTGCCCGTGAGTCTAAGCCTATAAAATTTTATTTTTGTTTTTTTCATAGATATGTCGACTTCACTTACAAATAACAAAAATTAAAATTTTATAGACTAAAACCCACGGGATTTGCTTATTTTATTCTATTGATACGGTCCTGACTTGGTTAGTTTTGTGATTGGTCAACTAAGATATTCCGTAACTCGGAAACTATTAGGCCCTCGAATTTCTTGTAAAGGGAATTTAGTGTTAGAATTTCTCAAGGAATCGATTCAAAAAATTTTGTGCGTTTAATTTGAATTAGCCTGTATACAGGGTGTTTATTTGAAAAGTTTCCACCTTAAATATCTCGAGAACTAGATAAGATTTTCGAACGTGGTTTACGGGAGATTTAATAAGTTGACATTTCCCTGCTGTTCTTAAACGTCTCTGCAAACTAAAAATGATGCTGCACCATGTTATCCTTACCCCTTGATTATTTTTTAACCTTCCGCAAACCGGGTTTGAAAATCTTTTCTCGTTCTCGAGGTATATTAAGGTACAGGAAATTTTTCAAATGAACACACTGTATATGTCGTCTCTACACGAATAATTGCTTTGTTAATTACGGTAGATATAAAACGCGGGGGATTTTTATTCAAATATCGAAAAAAAAAAAAGGTTAAAAAAAAAAAAACAAAAAAAAACAGTATGTGAATATTCGTCGGACAAATAATAAACGAGAATTCATATATATCCCGAGGTTTTTGGCATTCATCAACGATTTCACCAGAACAAAAAAAAAAAAAAAAATAAACCAATAAATTAGCAATTTTATTTCCGAAAAATAATAATAATAATAATAATAATAATAATAATAATAATAATAGAAAAAAAACAAAACCAAAAATTTTTTTTCTATCAAATATCATCTTTTTTTCGTTTTCGTTCTTAATTGTTTTATTTTTAGTTTGACAGGAATTCGTGTTATTTTTTTTTTTTTTTGTTTTGTTTTCCAAAAAGAGGTAATATTTGAGAGAAATTTTATTTTATCGTTTTTATTTGATTTTAATTTTTTGTTTTTGTGTACACGCAGTTAAATGAATTGAAAAAAACCCCCCATCGTTGTATATATGTATGTATGTACGTACATATAATTTTATAGGTATACAATATATACATATATACATACATACATATATATGTCGAATATGTATACTACGGACTGTTTAAAGTAGGATACACATAGTTTCGTTGAATAACCAACAGCGATCGTTATACGTTTAATCGTTGGGTTATTGAATTGCACTTTAATTGCGTAGAATGTGATTACGTTAATTTACCAATTTAACGCACCTATAATATTTATTAGATATGAAATTAACGATTTTAACGATTCACCTTTCGTACTGCTGGATATTATAACTACCTCAAGTTAATTAAAATTTTATACGATAATAATTGTATATGTATATCGCGTGACTAATGGCAAAAGGTCGTAAGCACCAACAAATTTTTTTTATCAAGACATATCAGAAACGCATAGATATGTCGAAATTTGCCAAGAAAATGTATTTTCAAGTTTTTTTTTTTTTTTTTTTTGACGCATACGCCATTTTTCCATTAGACACGCGATATGTATGACGATCACTATCTACTTTTTTTTTTTTTTTAACTTAAAACTCATTTTTTTGTATCAGAATTTCGCAAAAACCACTTCAAAAAAAAACAAAATAAATAATCAGTCAAGTCTGAGAAACTTTTTGTTTTGTTTTAATTTTTTGTATTGTAAGATTTTTTGATTTTGTTTTTTTTTGCAGTTTTCTATGTCGATTTTTTTGTGGATAAAACTTTGTGTATAATATCTAGGTGGTATACATATGTATATATACATATATAATATTCCGAAAGGAATTTAGGGTAAAGAGACCATTAATTTTACTTATAGACATTATATGGTCTAATTTATAGTTAAACTTTCGGCAATTATAACATTACAGAGATATTTAAACATGTATAATAATAATAATAATAATAATAATAATAATAATAATAATAATAATAATAATAATAATAATAATTAACGGTTTATTAATTTAAACAATTTATTTACTCATATCGGAGATAAATGGAATAATAATGAGCTTATTTTTTTTTTTACAGACGTATACGTATATTGTAAGTAAATTAATTATATTATTATTGTTTATACGACATAACCGTGCGTTTTCATTTTCATAGACATTGGACATAAGAAATTGGTAAAACAATCTAAAGATCGACTTTTGTAACGCATATAGTTTTCTTATTGGCTTAATAACGCGGAAAACAAATGACGATGATTTGTTGGTTAGGGTTGCCTATGCACATGAGTTTTGTTGCAGATCCATAAAAATTATATGAAAGTTGATATGGTTTAAGAAGTAAATATTTAAATAAACTATATACCGTGAGTTTTTGTGGATGCGGTCCAGTCAGTCGGGGAAATTTTACTCTACGCTTTTGGTTTTACTATGCTGTTGTTAGTAAAACCAAAAGCGTAGAGTAAAATTTCCCCTACTTACTGGCCCGCATCCACAAAAACTCACGGTATGTATATTGTGTTATAATGCCCGAATGCAGAAAAACATCTGAGGGTATAAAATACAAAGAATTTAACATATGGGTATGTATACGCGATAAAGAAAGAGAGATGGCAAAAAATAAAAATAAAAATAAATAAATAAATAAATAGAAAAAAAAAAAATGGATACATTATTATATTTATATGAGAAGAAGCTGCGTATAGAAAAGAACTGAATTATAGGTAGAACGAAATATCGTTCTAATAAATATATAGAACGAGTATATTATATCACCTTATATACGACCCGGAACAATATAAGATACCATATATGAGATATATACATACACATACCTATATGTATTCATACGTATATATACATAGTACGGTTTTATACCGTCTATAATATACAAAATACATATATACTTATATCTATGTATATGTATATATATACCTATATACATATATTATTCTTTGTGTTTTTTTTTTTCTTTTCTTTTTTGAATTTCAACGAGGTGTTGAAAACGGAGAAAAATTTTCAAGTAGAAATGTACACATTTTCGCGATTGTTTTTTTTTTGTTTTTTATCTATACAGCTAATATGAATAGAAAAATATTCTTTTGTTTTACTTCGATGAGCATATGTGGAATATGCAGTACCTATACAATACCTATATACCTACAGTATATAGATATGCGAATAAAATAAGTGGTGAAAATTGCGGAATAAATTCAACGAAGTATAATACCTATATGTATATAGCTAGGTATATAGTAAGTTGATATATACCTATATATATAGATAAGGTATATATATAAGGAAAATTGTCTGGAAAATATATTTTCCTTGGGTATAACTTCACGCGTTCAACTTTTACACTAGCAGGCATGTATCGATATAGGAATAACTTGGAATAAAGTAACGGTCTATGTAGTATATAGGTATATATCTCTTTTTTTTTTTTTAATTTTTTTATTTAAACTTTCTATCGCATTTCTGAAGTCTGGATATAATATAATAGTCTTAAGAATTCTTATATGTGTACAAAAACTATATACCTATAAACAGCTATCTTATATACCATAATTATTCGAAAAGTATTTCCTATATGGGGCATTCCATGCCAACTCGATCAAGATTCTACGTCGATGTCTCAGATTGGTTTGATAATTTTTTGTATAAAAGTACACGACGAAAAACGCAATCGTAATATTTTTCAGAATTTTTCGACCCAGCGTATATCTGAAGTATGATTTAAAAACTTGAAATAAAAACACCCACTTTGTAAAATCTGAGAAAAATTCAGAAAAATCTTATGAGATATAAGAAAATTTTTGACACCTATTAGAAGATGGAGATTTCATAATTTCAAAAGATAAATACGGGAAATAAGAAATTAAAAAATTATTATTATTACATTGCATTTTTGACATCAGATTGAACATAAAAGCTCTCTATGATATGGCCCGGAAAATGTCTATTTAGAGAGTTACAGGGAATCAAAAATATCATGATAATATTGAAAAATATAAATTTGTAAATATAAATATTATCCTGATATTTTTGATTCCCTGTAACTCTCTAAGTAGACATTTTTCGGGCCATATCATAGAGAGCTTTTATGTTAAATTAAAATTTTTTTTTTTGCATCAATTTATAATTTAGAAAAATGAAAAATGATAATAAATAATTCTAAGAGAGAAAAAGAGAGAAAAAAGAATTGTCTAGTTTCTCGTTTAGCACATTCGTATATACCTATATACATATCCTTATATATACTGTACAGTTAATGTAAATGCAAATTTTACCTCACGATCAGATTTATGGAAAGACATCAATCATCGAATTCGGTATAGCAGATCTATTACATCTGACTTCCTGCGAATTAAGTAGGTATACTATAACCAAAACTGATATCGAGATACTCGATATCCCCAATTGTAAATTTTCACCATTAATATAATCGAATTTTAAAAACTGTGATTCATCATTGTTGGAGTATAAGATTAAAAAACTTACGGTAATCAGTTCAACTCAAGGTTCACATTTTACGTAGATTAAAAAAAAAAAAAAATTAAAGAATAAAAACAAATTAATTGCACGATCCTATATCCTATTTAAAGATAGTAAAACAGAAGTCTGCAATTTTGAGAACAAGAATTTTCGAGATGATATTATTATTATTATTATTATTATTATTATTATTATTATTTGTCTGAAATCTATCAGAAAAAATATCCGATAATAATTGTGATACACCTGCGCTTGGCATTTCTTTGAAAAATTGAAACAACAGCTTCTACCTATAGGCGAGAAGAATAACTAGTGGAGTTTCTTTGTTTGTTTTTTGTTACGTTTTTTTTTTTTTTTTTTTTTGATTGTGGAAGGATGTGTATATTTTTAGTTTCTAATGTATTTCGTATATATATATTTACTTATTTATTTGTTTTATACATAGTGACCCGAAAAGTAAATTGAATAAAAATTCCGGAATTTTGTTTTTCTATTTTTAGATTGATAATTAATTTCGTTATAATAATAAAACAAAGCTTATAACTATAGTATAGTATATGGGGCATTCCAGCTATAACCGAGCGGCCATTGCCTTGACATTTTTTTTTGTGATGCCAATTTTTTATCAGGTACTATTCGACAAAAAAAAGACATGCGTATTCCTCAAAAAAAATTATTCGTTATCCGGTTCCAGTCTATGACCCTTTCAAAGCAGAAAGAAAATTATTTTCGACTATAGTGTATCCTCCGATTTTTCTCAAATAAATTCACTGAAAAGTATATTTAAAACCGCATCTTTTAGTGGCTATCTCATCGTGGAGAAATGATTTTTCGATTTTTTCTATTTGGATGAAACTGTGGAAAATTTGTTTTATTCGTAAAAAAAGGAGTAAGTAAGCTTACTTGTCGGTAATTGTAACCCTTGCCCATAAATTCGACAATAAGAATAATAACTGAAGAATGGAAAAACATCCACGATTTGCAAAAGAATTCATATCCGAACACGTGTACTTACCAGTACTTACACCTTCTTTACGAATAAAAACACATTATTCACACTTTCATCTAAATCGAAAAAAATCGAAAAATCATTTCTCCAAGATGAGATAGCCACCAAAAGATGCGGTTTTTAATGTAATTTTCAGTGAATTTATTTGAAAAAAAACTCGGAGGATACACTCTAGTTGAAAATAATTTTTTGAAAGGTCATAAACTGGAACCGGATGACGAATAATTTTTTTTTTTGTCCAAGAATATGTTTCAAATATAAGGTATGTGCTTGCAGACAAGTGAGTTTTAAATTCCTGTAAATTATCCGATTGCTCAATTATAGTAGGTAACGTCAAAAGCTATGAGATCAACGGATGGAATTACAAAGGGTTGTTTTATTTTTTTTTTTTCTTTTTCGTTTGATGGTAAAAAAAGACAAAAAAAAAAAAACAAAAAAGGGAAAGGAAAGAGATAAAAATAAGAGTAAACGGAAAATGAAAAAGAGTATAAAAGAGGAAAATGGTTAAGAGTTAATCGAACTCGTAACGAATTAATCAGAATTACGGAACAGTATATATTATATAGGTATAGGTGCAGTATACTTGGAAATGTATATAATAAAATGTCGAAAACAATACATCGAAAAAGAAAAAAAAAACATCAATAATAATAATAATAATAATAATATGGACGTCAGCAAGCATTTTTTTTCTTTTTTAATTATCTTGCCTCGTGAAAATATGGGAAACTCGAACAAAACTTTGTGTGGTCCCACCAATATCCGGTTGCCGAGGGATCAAAAGCGACCGAAAAAATATTCAGGGGAATAATAAAACGAAAAAAAAAAAAACAAAAAGAATGAATGATATATAAGGTAGAAATTGAGAAGCTTTGGTAATATTCAAAAGGTAATATAAACGACTAAAAATGATATTAGTATTTATATCATTTTAATTTTTTATTCGTCGTACTTCGATCTCAGAAAAAAAAAAAAAAATGTGATTTCAATTTTGACGATGAAAATTTTAGCATTCCTATTTTTTAAATATTTTTATTGATTTTGTTTTTTCAGTTTTTCAATGGAGATATATTACAGAAAGAACGAATTTATATATCAACGAGAATATAATAACAGGCTCAAATCCTTTAGGGAAAAGTTTAAAAAAAAAAAAAAAAGAGAGAAAAAAGTAAAAACTAAAAAAAAAAAAAAAATGGTCTGGAATTTGTTCAGCTGAATAAAAAAAAAAATAAAAAATAAATCAAAAAAAGAAGAAGACAAAAATTGAATTAAGGGTGTCCCAGCTGCAGGTGAGGACCACCGAATACAAACCCAATTCTAAATCCGTTGGGATAAAATCGGATCAAAGGGAGTTCCATGTCAAAAAGTCAGATGGATTTGACTACAGAGCATAAAATGATAAAACAAAAAAAAAAATAAAAAAACAATATTTACGGTTTAGTAATGCCTTTTTTTTCTTTTTTCTACGTTACAAAAACAATATCCAATATATCCGTATATTGTAAGGTAAATAAAATTCGAACAATTTTGATACGTCAGAATGAAAAATTGCAAAAAAATACAAAAATTGTTTTTCCTGAAAAATAATTTCCGATGAATTTCGTTAAACTAATGTAAGAGATTATTCGAACTGCTTAGGAGGAGTGGTGGGTGTAGAAAAAGCCTTGGGAAACGCCTCGGTCAATTAATTCATTAATTTACTAACTTTCCTCCTTCTCTTTCTATTTCTTTTTCTTTTTTTTTTTGTTTCTTTATTTTTTTTTTCTTGTGTCTTGTCTTGTTTCCCGAGGGATAAAACTTCTGTCTAACGATAAGACACTAACTGAGCTAGACGCTGTCGAGTGAATTCTTCTTTAGGATGGTTTAAGTTACTGTTGACACTGTCAAAGCTACGAAACGCCGTACCTTAATGAAGACTATTTGCACCCGAATTCAAAGTCTCGCTCGACTTACCGTCTGACTTAACTTACTCATTCGAAAGCTCGGTGAAACCTAGCGCGAGGCTCTGCAGTCAATTCGCTATACAAACTCAAACCAGTATAACACGTACATACATACATATAATACATACATATACGTATATGTATATACATGGGATAAACATGTTTTCAAAAACTGTTCAACAAAGCGTTAAATCGGACTAATTGACGAACTAAATTTACCAAAAAAAGAAAAAAAAAATAATCCTTTCGAATTTTTGATCCGAACAAAAAGCCGGATAATCTCGATGAGAAAAAATGGTAAAAAAATATTTAAACGAGCTTTAATTATCTCGTTTGTAAATTATTTTAAGATTTTTTTTTTTGTTTTTTACTTTTCATCACCTACGGTGATATAAGAAAAGTATTGGTTTTGGTCGAAAAGTGACTTTTGCTCATTTAAACGAATCTTCACGTTTTCGACCCTCTAGAATCCGAAAAACAGGTTTTTGGAAAGATGTCGGTCTGTCTGTCGGCCCGTTCGACAAACTCGCGCGGTGATCTCGGAAACGGCTCGATGAAAAAATCTGAAATTCACACGACTTTACAACCAAATGATGGGCATGAAAAATTTCCATGTCTCGTTTAATTTGAACTTCCGGTTATACCGGAAATGAATCGATTTTCGCTGTTTTACCGACAAACCTATACTTTTTTCTCTGTATTACCTTTCTAAATGAAAGAATATATTCTTCCGAGTTGAGAATTTTATATATATATAGGGCATTCCTTGCCAATGACATCAAAAAAATTGTAAATATACCCAGATCGAATTAGAATGAATGCACGGTATAAAATTGTTGTTTGTCAATATATAGGGCGATTCTTGCCAATGACAAGAAAAAAATGTAAGTGTACCCAGATCGAATTGGGATTAAACGCACTGTATGAAATTGTTGTTTGTCAATATATAGGGCATTTTTTTAATGTGAAATTTTCAATTTCGATCTTTTTTTTCGATTTTTCATTACTGTTTTTATACTTTTTCTTTCCCTGACAAACCCATCCTTTTTTTTCTGTACTCCAAAAAACTATTTTTCCGGGGCTTGTTTTTTCTGTTTTTTTTTTTTTTTTTTTGATTAAGTAATTGAACTTTTTGTCGGAAATTAAATTTCTTCGAAAGATATATATAATTTTGGTTCAAGGTATAGACTACATCGTTTTGTTTATAAAAGGGACGGTTATTCTCGATGTGGTAAGAATCGTAGATCCTGAGGGGAATCCGTTCCCGTAATTAGTAATAAGTCGTCGTTAGTTTGACGGCAATGAGATAATAATTAGATAATCTCGTGGGAAGTGGAGAATTCGCCTTTGCCTTGGTTGGTGCCCATGCCGCACGCTGGTGGGGTTGTAATGACATAGTAATTGTCGACCGCGCCACAGAGCCCAAAAGTGGTATAGCTATAGACGCTCGGGTTGGCGAGGGTTGAAGCTAAAACCAGGAGAGGACAGGGTTATCTGGGCGTTGAGGATGTGGTTACTGGTTATGACCAGGGTTGTGTCACCGGGTGATCCTACTTAGCAGAAACCAGAACCACCCTCCTCCTTATACGCTCTGCTAGCTGATTCAAACAGCTAGAGCTCCTCTATACGCATGTAGTATATGTATGTACATATGTATATATATATATATATACGTACATAAGCTGCGGAGGCGAAGCTTTACTGAAACAATATTATCAACAAGCAGACGTTACACGCTAACTAAATTATATTTTGAGGGAGTAAATACAGGCACCTATAATGTGTACGCTACTATTTTATAGCTTCTCGTGAGTAGTTTTTCAAGTGAAACTTCTTTTCCCAAGATTGACATATGCCTAAATGAAATATACATGTCTTTAGTCTTAAGTCTCAAGTCTTAAGTCTGAACTTTTGTTTTCAGGTTCAGAACCCCAAAACGATTTTCGAAAATCGAGTTTTCATCAGATCTCGACGTTTCGGGGTCTTAGGAAGCTATTTTGACTATTTTTGGATGGTCGTCCTTATTTGTGTGTGTAAACAAATTTTTGTGGGACGATATCTTTAGATCGAATCGACCGATCGGAATGGTTCTTATGGCGATCTAAAGGGTTTATCAAGACTCAGATCTGATTAGATTTTGGAGTCGATCGGTCGACTAGTTTCAAAGTTATTTGAAAAATAAAAATTAAAAAACAATTTTTTTTCATGTTTTTAGCGCATAACTCCTAAACTGTTCGTGCGATTAGTCTCAAAACTTGATCAGACTTAGCTCTTGGATAGCCCTTTCGATCGCCGTAAGATTCATCAAAATCGAACGATTGGTTTAAAAGATATTGCACGACAAAAATTTCTCTTTTTCTCGTACGATAACTTTGGAACGAATTAACCGATTTGAATTATTCTTACGGCGATCGAAAGGGTTCATCAAGACTTAGATCTGATTAGATTTTGGAATCGATCGGTCGAGTAGTTTCAAAGTTATTCGAAGAATAGAAATTGAAGAAAAAAAGATTTTTATACGGAAAACTAATTATACTTATAACCTTATTTAATTTATTATAAACAAAATATTATCGATTAATTGTACCGTATTTAACACAGCGGGAAGTTTTCGGGTTGGCCCACAGGTCAACCGGTTTCCTGATTTTTTTGTGTTTGTTTTCAAACATTTCATTGACTCATTTTTTTTTTTAAGGCTGATTACCAGCATTTCAAGACACAATTTAAAATTACACTAAATTCTCTGAACCTCTCATTACATACCATAGATTTATCGTCACGATAATCTTCACGAAAAAACTGAATCATTGAAAAATATTCTTTCTAATTGTATTAGTGGAATTCGTAAAAAAATTAAAAAAAAAATTATTTTCAAGTTGTACAACCTCTCCCCCTCTTGATTCACAAGACTGACAAGAAAAATTACGCAAAAGAGTAAATTCAAACAAAAACAAAATGAAAAAAAAAAAATAAATAAATAAATTGAAAATAGAAACAAAAAAACGTTGATTAAAATTTGAAATTGAATTTTTTAGATGAAAAGAGAGAGAAAAAATAAAAAGAGAGAGAATGTAAAATTTTTATTCTTCTTTCTCAAAGTAAATATTTATTATACACGCGTACGTGAATGAGGCACGTTTTTAGGTACGCGGTAATAGGTACTATATAATAATCCCTCATCGTGAATATACTATCTGCACAATGGCTTTTCCACATTTTTATTTTTTATTTATTATTTTTATATTTTGTATTTTATTCCCGATCAGAAGTGGAAAATTTTAACTCAAGTTGAAAGAACAATTCTAGGTACTACCCATATACTGTGTATACATACTTATATATATATATATATACACATATATAGATATATACTTTCATATACTCCAACACCTTATAGTCTCTAGAGATATTCTCCTTTGATCGTTGAAATATATCTCACTTCTTCTCACCATCCAGTTACAATATTCCGCTACTGTAATTTCTCGTTTTTACTCTCAATCAGATATTATTTTTCTTTTCTTTTTTTTTTTTCCAATTCACTCTCTCTCTCTCTCTCTTTCTCTTTCTCTTTATCTCTCTTTTACAGAAAATAAATTCGCAAGTTATACTAGACAATATTTAAACCAAAAAAACGTAAAGAAAAAAAAAAAAAAAAAATTCACTATATGGTAAATTTTTTCCAATGAAAATAAAATAAAATAAGTTTGAATGAAATTCTGTTGTCTCTTAAAGTGTACGCCATACGTATAGTTTATTTCCTGTATAATATATCTGAAATCGATATACACACAAATGTAATACTAAGATCGAAAATGCGACGGTATATATAAATTAATTTGCAATTCGAATTAATTCGACTTTAGGTATATATACTAGGGTGCTTCGTTTTAGACGATTTTTTTTTCTATTTCTGGTCCATTCACGGAATAATGTTCTAAATATATAAAAACAAATTCTCACCAAATGTGAGCTCTTAATTTTAATTCTAAGAACTCGCGAAATGAATTTGAAATTTTCCCATTTGATTAACACGTGAATTTTAATTCTTTTTTTTCAATTATCTATAGCTTCGTGGCATTTCATGATATTTAATCGGCAATAGGTGGAAATGACAAAGGAATCTTTCCTCTTCAAAAGTGTGTGCAGCCAATTTATGTTTTGTAACCGGCCTCGCCCGGTAAAACATCTTGAAGCCAATTTTCTCTCAAATTTCATGGTTTTGTTAATTTTTCTTGTAAACCACTAACTTTACAACAAAATTGTATAAGACTTTTTTATAGGAAATTCAATATACTACAAAAAAAGTCATGTAAGCCATAACCGTAGAGCTAGTAGTTTTCGAGATAAATCCAATTAAGTATTTCAAAATTTGAAAAATCGCTGTTCTATCCGAGATTTTAGTAC
Organism: Macrophya annulata; assembly: GCA_963924015.1. Lineage (NCBI taxonomy): Eukaryota > Metazoa > Arthropoda > Insecta > Hymenoptera > Tenthredinidae > Macrophya > Macrophya annulata. Next base: position 978,775 of record OZ001262.1, read on the forward strand.
TTTTTAATGGTTACAAAACATAAATTGGCTACGTACACTTTCAAAGAGAAAAGATTTCTCTGTCATTTCCACCTATTGCCGATTAAATATCATGAAATGCCACGAAGCTATAGATAATTGAAAAAAAAAACAATAAAATTTACGTGTTAATCAAATGGGGAAAATTTCAAATTCATTTCGCGAGTTCTTAGAATGAAAATTAAGAGCTCATATTTGATGAGAATTTGTTTTTATATGTTTAGAACATTATTCCGTGAATGGACCAAAAAAAAAAAAAAAAAACTCGTCTAAAACGAAGCACCCTAATGTATATACATACCATATCTTCATTCAAGGAATAACGATTCAATCTTGTATACCTATATATGTGTAGGTATCATCCAAACTGTTTATAAAGTCTTTGAATATAACTCTAAACAGACTTACAAATATAGTTTCGATCTGTTTCTCATTTCATAGTGTATACATATAAATATTCTAAATATCTGTGAAATCTTTTAGATTGATAGTTCTATAAAATAGACGATATACAAAGAGACGGAGTCTCAGCCAATTTAAGCCACACCCTCTCAGGACCCCGGAGAAAAATCACCCTGTATAATTCGATTAGATTAAAATATGGACATAAAAAATATTTTACTTTATATATTTCGGACGAAGTTTAATTCATTTATAGTATGTATATTAAAAATCCAGATATCCTTCTTCTGTTTTATTACTTTAGGTTATATTACACACCGAAAACTTGAACCCAATTAGAAATTCAAAATAATAAAACAAAAAGTAGAATGAAGTATAAGGGTAGAGGTTGCAAACCGCAATACCATATAGGTTTTAGTATTTTATATATAGCTTTGGGAGAAAATCCTTGTCCGAAATCACGGTTAAACTCGACCTGGAGTAGGTATATGTATATAGGTATACATATGTACGTATTTGGGATTATTTTACCCCGCAGAATCTTTACAAAAAAAAAAAAAATAACATTTCCGAAATCGTTTCCCAAATGGGCACTAATTGTTTGGCCGGGTGTATATAGCCGGTAACGATTCGTTCGTTTTTTTTTTTTTTTTTTTTGTATATATGTATAACGTGGAGTGTATTTATAGTATATAGCTGTATGTATATATGTATAGGGTATATGGATAAAACAGCAAAAGAATTCAACGTGAGAGAATCAGCACTGAGACGTGTTTGGGTTGGGTCGTTACTCCAGCAATTTCCGGGATTTTTTTTTTTTTATTTTGTTTTTTTTTTCTCCCCTTAGATGTATAGGATAAAGGAAAGAAGAAAAGAAATTTTCACAGACAAGAAAATATAATATGAAATGAAAGAGAGAGAGAAGAAGAAGAAGAAGAAATAAATAAAGAAGGGAAGGTAAAGGAAAGGAAAGGAAAGGAAAGGAAAGGAAAGTCCATTTGCATGGGAGACTCTCTTGATTTATCGTTCTTAAGAGCTCGGATATAATATTGCACGTGTATATATAAATATATACCATCTTGGATTTAATTCGTAAGTAGAAAAGTAAACGTGATTTAAAAAAAAAAAAGAACAAATAAAACTGAAGTAAGTATATCATGCGTTATTTTTTTCTTTTCATTTATTTATTTATTTTTTTTTTTTTTACGATGTGATGATCTATCGTTGACAGTGAATCAACCATATCTTGCAAACCATGTAATAAAAATACGATTTTTAATACCACAATAAAAAAAAAAAAAAAGAAACGAAAGAAACTCTTGAAACAAAATATACAAATTTGTAATTTTGAATTCTGAAAGCTGGACGTTCGATCATATTTTAAAGAAAAAAATTTCCACAGTTAATTAGAATGTTTAAAATTTAAAAAGTTCCTAAAGTTTTGTTCAATTTTTTTTTTTTTTTTTTTTTTTAGTAAAGGTAACTTTTGAATCGTGAGATTATTATAGATTGTGACGAAATGAATATCACAAATCTATATACGGGGTTGAGAAATTCTAAGAAAAAGAAAACAAGCCCGAAAAACAGTTTTTCGGAGTACTTTTTATCAAATAGAAAAAAAATGATGGGTTTGTCAGGGGAAGAAGAAGTATAAAAAAAGTAATGAAAAATCGAAAGAAAAGATCAAAATTGAAAATTTCACATAAAAAAATGCCCTATATATTCACAAACAACAATTTCATACAGTGCGTTTAATCCCAATTCGATCTGGGCACACTTACAATTTCTTCTTGTCATTGGCAAAGATCGCCCTATATATTGACAAACAACAATTTTATACGGTGCATTCATTTTAATTCAATCTGGGTATATTTACAATTTTTTTTGTCTCATTGGCAAGGAATGCCCTATATATATGAAATTCTCAACTCGGACGAACATATTCTTTCATTGAGAAAGGTAATACAGAGAAAAAAGTGTAGGTTTGTCGGTAAAACAGCGAAGATCGATTCATTTCCGGTATAACCGGAAGTTCAAATAAAACGAGACATGGAAATTTTTCATGCCCATCATTTGGTTGTAAAGTCGTGTGAATTTCAGATTTTTTCATCGAGCCGTTTCCGAGATCACCGCACGAGTTTATCGAACAGGCCGACAGACAGACCGACATCTTTCTAAAAACCTGTTTCTTCGGATTCTCGAGGGTCGAAAACGTGAAGATTCGTTGAAATTAGCAAAAGTCACTTTTCGACCAAAACCAATACTTTTCTTATATCACCGTAGGTGCAGATAAAAAGTAAAAAAAAAAAAAAAATGGGGTTAAAACAGAAATCTAATATAAAACAAAAAAACCAAAAACAAAATAAAGAAGAATAGTAAGAAATATAAAAAATAACGGGCAAACGACCACTGGTTGAATGCCTACGTCCATTTATAAAATCCGAGGACATATGTCTGCCCCATGTCCATCCCTCTCTTAAGCCTGTTACTTCCAGATGGTAATAACGTCTTTGAAGCTGACCTTTCGACCGGTTAGAATAAAAAATGAGCCATGGAGTCGAGGTCCTGGCTATATAATCCATAATGATTACAGAACTTTATACATTTATACATAAGAATATGGGGCATTCCACGCCAATTCGACCAATATTAAACCCCGACCATCTCAAAATCATTTCATATTTTTTTTAAATATTTTTTTCATACATATGTATACATATATGTATATATAAATAAATTGTATATACTTATGAATGAAAATAAAACTTAGTAGATATATAGTTGATCTTTTTATGTACATACAATAAAGTTTTGATAGTAATTATAATGGACGTTATAAAATGAATCGTTTAAACGTGAAGAATTTATATATACCTATCTGCGTAGAAATGCTGAAAGTTTGTAACGCGGAATTTATAGTAATTGAGAATATAAAAGGAGGCTGTACAGTATAAGATTGCTTTAATGGCAGACGTTGATGGTTCGTTTTATTATACGTAATCTCCGAGTGGGGTAAATAATAGGAAGATATTAACAACAATAAGATATATAGCTTTATCTATATACAAACGTATTTCTCATTCTCTTCAGCACTTTATATTCTTCTTCTTCTTCTTTTTCTTCTTTCATTAAATCTTTTATTTCTCTCTAATCATTATAGCGAATTATATATTTTCCTCTTATCAAAAAAAAAATTGTGACAAAGGAAGAAAATTAATAGAAAAAAAAAAATATGAAAAAAATTAATTAACAGTGTCCTATATATACGGGATGAAAATTCCTTATATACTATTCAAATATTTATACTTTTTATTCAATAATTTAATTTATTTTATTTATAAGAAGTTTAAAGAGATGAGGTTTGTCTCTGAATTGTAAAATATCAGGAGTATGTGTACATACATACATAGGTATGGGTATATATGTATATATAAGCCTACCAAACCGCGACGAAAGGAAGTGAAAGATCAAGAAAAACGAAAAAAAAAAATAAAGTAAAAGAAAAAAATATACACTCGGGTCACGGTCAGATTTATCAAGGATGTGACCCTAAGCTTTTGGTTTGTCTTCGGCGAGCCAAATGGGGCGGTCCAATGCCCATTATCTTTCGCTCGAATGCCATCATGTGGTCACATAGCGTCCTAGAAAATTCTTAGAGAGTAGTAGAAAGAAGTAGAAGATGTAGAAGAAGAAGAAGAAGATGAAGAGGTTGTTTGAATTCCAGACCCTTACTTCTAGTTCCGTCTTCACATACTCAAATTTCAATCAATTTTTTATTTCTCAATCAAAAAAATAATAGAAAATTATTATAAAAAATTTACAAATAAATAATCGAGATACAATGAAAAAAAAAAACAAGCCGGAAAAACAACTTTTTGGAGTACTTTTCATCGAATAGAAAAAAAAGGATGGGGTTGTCAGGGGAAGAGAAAGTATAAAAAAGTAATGAAAACCGAAAAAAAAGATCAGAATTGAAAATTTCACATTAAAAAAAATGCCCTATATATTGACAAACAACAATTTCATACAGTGCGTTTAATCCCAATTCGATCTGGGTACACTTACGATTTCTTCTTGTCATTGGCAAGGATCGCCCTATATATTGACAAACAACAATTTTATACCGTGCATTCATTCTAATTCGATCTGGGTATATTTACAATTTTTTTGTTGTCATTGGCAAGGAATGCCCTATATATATGAAATTCTCAACTCGGACGAACATATTCTTCCATTTAGAAAGGTAATACAAAGAAAAAAGTATCGGTTTGTCGGTAAAACAGCGAAAATTGATTCATTTCCGGTAGAACCGGAAGTTCAAATTAAACGAGACATGGAAATTTTTCATGCCCATCATTTGGTTGTAAAGTCGTGTGAATTTCAGATTTTTTCATCGAGCCGTTTCCGAGATCACCGCGCGAGTTTGTCGAACAGGCCGACAGACAGACCGACATCTTTCCAAAAACTTATTTTTCGGATTCTGGAGGGTCGAGAACGTGAAGATTCGTTGAAATTAGCAAAACTCACTTTTCGACCAAACCCAATACTTTTCTCATAACACCGTAGGCGATGAAAAGTAAAAACGGGTAATGATCTTCGACGTGTTGAAATTTGAGTGTCTGTCAAAAAGTAAGAAAGTGTGTCTTGTGTCAGACTGCACAGATGGCGAGAAAAGAAATATATATGAAACACAAAAAGTGTCTACCACAAAAAAAAAAGAAGAAAAAAAATGGGTCAAAAGAAGTTGGGATTAAAAGATGGCGTCGTATGGCAGCCGGGCGATCAAGGGTGATATTTATCAGTGCAGAAAGCAGTAAAAGAGAATATTATCTGAAGTCCAGCCTCGAGGGTAGAGAGATATAGCTGTATAAGGTTATAGAACGTAGGTAGGTACTAGCTAGTAAAGGTCGCGTAACAAAAATGAGAACTGAGAGGTAACTTCCTCTGGGCAACGCCCTCTGATTGAAAGCCTCTTTTTCTTTTGCCAGTAACAGTATCGCATCTCTCAACGTTGTATATTATGTATATATATATATATATATATATATATATATATATATATGTATATATATATACCTTTACCTAGCCATTGTATGTATGTATGTACATGTATATATATAACTGTAGATATGTGTATATGTATATGTATATATATACATTCTGGAAAATTACGACGTATATCTGATCCCTTTTCGTGAACCATCCGGGGATACCTTACAGCATAATAACCTTCTACCGATATTCTACCTACCTCGGCTTTCCGAACTCTAAACTCTAAACTTTGAACTTTTAGCTTTTGGCTTTTGGCGGATGATATCGCCGCTTTTTATACACCGAATTTCATACCTCAAGCTAAATTTACTCGCCAAACTTATATATCTCAAGTATGTAATATTGTACATAATATATATACATATATACCTGTATATAGTATATAAGCTGAAACGATGATGTATACTTTTTTATTAAGTGATTCACATATATTAAGATAAGAAATTATAACTTTAGTAATTGTTATATATCTGAAAAAAAATAAATTCTTTTAATAACGTCAATTTTTTTATCAGTCAGATAGAGACTGAAAAATTACTGGAAAATATTTTGAACGTTCTAGAAAAAAACAGCGCAGATTTTTATTTTCAAAAAACAATTACATTTAATAAAACATTTGGAATTCGTACAGATTTTGTTTTACATCAAAATGAAGAAAAATAAAATAAAAAATAAAAAAATTCGTTCATATAGTTTCAATAAAAAAATAGGTTGAAATTCATTATTAATAAAAAAATAAAAAAAATTGAGTCGTATAACGGTGTTAATTTTTTTTCACGAACGTATACATTGGAACTCTCCATCCCTGCCTGCACTATCTACAAAAAATGGTATACCGTGTACAAATTTTTGATTTAAATATACATGTATAAATTTCTTTTACTTTTCATCACCTATGGCGATATAAGAAAAGTATTGGTTTTGGTCGAAAAGTGACTTTTCCTCATTTCAACGAATCTTCACGTTCTCGATCCTCTAGAATCCGAAAAACAAGTTTTTTGAAAGACGTCGGTCTGTCTGTCGGCCTGTTCGACAAACTCGCGCGGTGATCTCGGAAACGGCTCGATGAAAAAATCTGAAATTCACACGACTTTACAACCAAATGATGGGCATGAAAAATTTCCATGTCTCGTTTAATTTGAACTTACGGTTATACCAGAAATGAATCGATTTTCGTTGTTTTACCGACAAACCTATACTTTTTTCTCTGTATTACCTTTCTAAATGAAAGAATATATTCTTCCGAGTTGAGAATTTCATATATATAGGACATTCCTTGCCAATGACACGAAAAAAATTGTAAATATACCCAAATCGAATTAGAATGAATGTACTGTATAAAATTGTTGTTTGTCAATATATAGGGCGATCCTTGCCAATGACAATAAGAAATTGTAAGTGTACAAATTTTTTATTTAAATATATATGTATATATTTTTTTTTTGTTTTTAATATTTTTTTTTTCTACTCCACATTTTATATGAATATTATTCTCTGTTGTATACATATAGTCTGCAGGTATATGTATACATAGTTACAATGTCCACCTATATACAACACGATATAATAATATTTGTCACATCACGCACAGGTGCCATTTGGTTATCTTTATGCGTGCCGTTCGTTGGTAATAAACGCGTAGGAGTATAAATGTAAAAAAAAAAAAAAAAAATAATACAAAAATACAAAAAAATAAAAAAATAAGAAATAAAATATGAAGAAGGGAGTTTGCTGCAACAAGACGGTATAATATAAGGGGATTTTATAATGGAGCTTTCAGAAAACGGAAGACAAAGTAATTTAAAAAAAAGAAAACAAACAAAAAAAAAGGAAAAAACGAAGAAAAAAAATAAAGGTAAGACGTCATTCGTGACGAATATATAGGTACATAATATACATATACATATATACACATAAGCTAAAATTGTTGTGTTTAAAATTTCGTTTTCTTAAAAGATATATACATATATACAACACATCTACTACCTTTACCCTCATACTCTTACCAGCAACGTGAAATATCGCGCTTCAAGTTTTACGAAGGGCGTGCCAACAGCCCAGAGTCAGTAGTTCCTACCTTCCACTTTCCATCAGCCGTTCGCGAAAGCTCGTAAATATTTCATACATATAAGATACATGGAAACGAAAAACGAAAAAGATAAACTTTCCGAGGCGTTAAGCGCTGTTTTATCAGCGATGTATAAGGTAGATTCAAAAATTCACGGGTCCAAAAGTCACTCTGACAACTATAAACCAAATCGAATTTTCTATATATACCTCAAATATGTATATATTATACATAATCTGTATAGAATTTATTTATCCATTATCAATGCGGGTTTTTTTTTTTTATTTTATTTTTTTTATTTTTTACACCCCCATTAAACCTTCGAAACATAATATATTACCTTTTAACCAATTTTATTACAAAAAATATACATTCCGTTGCCCCCCGTCGCCCTCTCATAAAAGGAAATCATTTTTTCAATCATGAAAAGAAATCCTAAAGCTCGATATTAAATCATCGTTGTTCAAAACACGGTCCCATAGTACGAAAAGAGAGAACACGGATTCACGTCTGACCATATACTGTCACTCACTCCTCACCAAGTAGTACAAGTCAACGTGGGCACGCGGCTCTAATAGTAGAGTAACGAAAGTTTCTTATAAATTTCTAGTTGAAAAAAAAAAAAAAAAAAAAAAACAATAAAAACAAGTCGGAAAAAGTTTTTCGGAGTACTTTTCATCGAAATGAAAAAAAAGTATGGGTTTGTCAGGGGAAGAAAAATTAAAAAAAAACGTAATGAAAATCCGAAAATAAAGATTAAAATTGAAAGTTTCACATAAAGAAAATGCCCTATATATTGACAAACAATAATTTCATACAGTGCGTTTAATCCCAATTCGATCTGGGTACACTTGCAATTTCTTCTTGTCATTGGCAAGGAACGCCCTATACATTGACAAACAACAATTATGTACAGTGCATTCATTCTAATTCTATCTGGGTATATTCACAATTTTTTTAGTGTCATTGGCAAGGAATGCCCTATATATATAAAATTCTCAACTCGGAAGAATATATTCTTTCATTTAGAAAGGTAATACAGAGAAAAAAGTATAGGTTTGTCAGTAAAACAGTGAAAATCGATTGATTTCCGGTATAACCGGAAGTTCAAATTAAACGAGACATGGAAATTTTTCATGCCCATCATTTGGTTGTAAAGTCGTGTGAATTTCAGATTTTTTCATCGAGCCGTTTCCGAGATCACCGCGCGAGTTTGTCGAACAGACCGACAGACAGACCGACATCTTTCTAAAAACCTGGTTTTCGGATTCTCGAGGGTCGAAAATGTGAAGATTCGTTGAAATTAGCAAAAGTCCCTTTTCGACCAAAATCAATACTTTTCTTATATCACCGTAGGTGATGAAAAGTAAAAAATAGTTTCATTATATTGAAAATTTTTATTTTATTTTTTTTCAATTTTGTAAATTATGAGAATATATTTAGTCAATAAAATAAAGCATAAAAAAATAAGTATATGAAGTTCCTTTTCAATAGATCGATACATATATTCCCAACTGGTATAGTTTATACAATTTATTTTTCGTTTTAGAGAAAATCTAATCTGTTCGATCCGTTTTTTTTTTTTTTTTTTTTTAATTATTTTATCTTTTTTTTCATTACTTCACACAGAAATTTCATCCCTTATTCAGTTACATGGGTGTATGTGCGGTCTTCCGATTGGAGATCTGAATTAAAGCTGTGGATATATATAGAAAGTAACGCTAGGTGTGCTTGACAAAAAGGAGAGGCTAGTATAGCCATGGTTCACGATCCCCAATCTTACGTATGCGCATTTCTATTGATAGCGAAATCCCTCTCTTTTAGAGATATTGAATTCCCCACGACGTTGAAGGTTTCTTCGATCTTGAGGTATCATCTTACCAGACTCTGACTTCTCGAGAGTCTATAGATAAGTAAGTAGGTAGGTAGGTAGGTAGGTAAGTATACGAGACATATACGCCTTGACTTCGCCTCGATGCTTTTTCCTATCAAAACTATCTCAGTTTAGAAAGATAAAAAAAATATAAAATAAAAAAAATTACTGCCATATATATGTACATGAATCATAATAAAAGGTATAATTTTATCTTCTCGAATATAATAAAGGTGGAATATATTAATTAATAGCAACTCGTTATCGTCATTCGAGGTAGCCTATATGTGTGCAGACATAAAGCGAACGTCATTTATTAACCAGCTTGTCATGCTAAATTTAACGAGAATAAGAAATATAAGTAACTACAGCTCATTTCTCCTTAATTCTGTTTCATATTCTACCCCTTGAGTATATCTCGTTTAATAAATAGAAGGTAATCCGTATATGATACGCTAAGGGGTTGAAACGAGTTATAAAAAGAATTTTTAAGCGTAATTCGATTTTTCAAATTTTTCTTATGTATGCATGTACCTATATTTGTTTTAACTGGGTCACCGTGTAGAAGTTTTATAAATAATCGCAACAAAAAAACAAGCCGGAAAAACAGTTTTTTGGAGTAATTTTCATCAAATTGAAAAAAAAAGGATGGGTTTGCCAGGGGAAGAAAAAGTATAAAAAAAAGTAGTGAAAAACCGAAAAAAAAGATCAAAATTGAATATTTCATATAAAAAAAAATGCCCTATATATTGACTAACAACAATTTCATACAGTGCGTTAAATCCCAATTTGATCTGGGTACACTTACAATTTCCTATTGTCATTGGCAAGGATCGCCCTATATATTGACAAACAACAATTTTATACCGTGCATTCATTCTAATTCGATCTGGGTATATTTACAATTTTTTTGGTGTCATTGGCAAGGAATGCCCTATATATATGAAATTCTCAACTCGGACGAACATATTCTTCCATTTAGAAAGGTAATACAAAGAAAAAAGTATCGGTTTGTCGGTAAAACAGCGAAAATCGATTCATTTCCGGTAGAACCGGAAGTTCAAATTAAACGAGACATGGAAATTTTTCATGCCCATCATTTGGTTGTAAAGTCGTGTGAATTTCAGATTTTTTCATCGAGCCGTTTCCGAGATCACCGCGCGAGTTTGTCGAACAGGCCGACAGACAGACCGACATCTTTCCAAAATCCTGTTTTTCGGATTCTGGAGGGTCGAAAACGTGAAGATTCGTTGAAAATTAGCAAAAGTCACTTTTCGACCAAAACCAATACTTTTCTTATATCACCGTAGGTGATGAAAAGTAAAAAAAAAAAAAAAAAAACAAATGAAAAACGAAACGGTTTTTTCTAATTATTCTGATATTTCGTTTAAATTTGAAATTCGAAATCGCGAAGTTTATAACGACGCTCGAAATCCCCGAGAGTTTCCGGTTTAATTGGGGGGCTTAAAAACTCTATTTAGAAATATATGTGGGTACTCGTACAGAAATTCTATGTATGTATGTATAATATCAATTATGGACTAACCAACGGGCATAGATTTTAGCTTCGAAAGGACTAACATGGCAAATCATAAACCAAAACCTAGTATGTATCCTAATTGCACTCGAACACGAGCTCGCGAAGTTTGTAGAATAATTATACAAGACTGTAGGGGGTTTATGTTTCACGAAAATCCAAAATCCAACATCTGATATTATTCATCGTTAATATAATAAGAAAGTTATTAATAAAAAAGAAAAAAGAAAAAGAAAGAAAAATAAGGATGGAAAATAATAAAAAAAAGCTCACTTCTCTATTTACTACCCCACCTTTGAATTATGGATTAAGTTTCTTGTTCTAGGATCTAGTTGGCTAATCCTTAACAGCTATTTGCTCCGAAAATCCAGGGAGTTTGTTAGAGCGACAACTTCCGCTCAATTTCCCTTTTAGTCATTGTGCTTTCAGTCCCAACACCGGAAACTGGTATAAAACAGGAACATCGAACTTATCCGATTCTTGAGTAAAATTTATTTGAATTAAAAAATAAAAATAAAAAAAAAAAGTGTATCATCTTTATTTTTTTTTATTTTTTTTTAATTAAAAAACGTAAGGAGATGAACTTTTGCCCCGACTTAAGTTTTGTTTAAATAAATCGACTATTTTAAAAAATTTTTTCGAATATAATTATATCAAAAATATTTTTCAAGATGATGAAAATAAAAATCCACTCAAAATTTGAACTTTTAATATTAATACTGTGAAATGCATCATCGCGATTTTCTATATCCCGTGGATTTAACATATAAGAAAACGGTTGTTTAATTCTTTTGAATTTTATAACTCACCAACGGATTAACGTACTGGAATAACTAATACATATTCTTGTAGAAAATGAGTTGTTCTAAAAAAAACGTGTCTTGTTATTTTTCGATAAATCTACTGGTTCAAAAGTTATTCAATTTCAAAGTTGAATTTACATGATACAATATCAAAGTCGAACTTACATAATACAATAACTTTTGAACCAGTAGATTTATCGAAAAACAACAAAACACTTTTTTTCTAGATAAATTCATTCTCTACAAGAATATGTATTATTCATTCCAATACGTTAATCCGTTCGTAAGTTATAAAATTAAAAATAATAAAACAATCGTTTTCCCATATGTTAAATGAGTGAGAAATAGAAAAATCACGATGTTGCATGCACGCGTCAATATTCAATATTAAAAGCTCCAATCTTGAGGGGATTTTTTCTCTTTTTTCGTCATCTTGAACAATATTTACGATAAGGGAGAGGCAAGGGGGAGGGGGATTTAAATCGAGACGTTTTATTATACTCGATGAAAGATATATTTTTCACAAATTATATATATATATAAGGTGGATATTACTCTCACCGTTTTATATAGAAATAATAATAATAATAATAACAATATAAATATATAATAAGTATAATATAAATGGTTGAAAAAAAATCGCGTGCTACATTTATATCGTGAAATTATATCTTTTTCTTGTAAGATTATTATTATTATTATTATTATTATTATTATTATTATTAAACGACTCAAATTTGAATTTTGGTTTATTATATGTATATATTAAATATATATACATACCCCGGTATAATACGCAGTGATTTCATCCGAGTTTGACATTAATTTCAATTGTCTCCCGTGAGAGAAGCTTAAGCCTTTTTACATATTCAAAAAAGAAATATATATATATATATATATACATATACATATACATAAAGGCAAAAGCTCCGGGTGTATGTATATTTTGGTGGTAAAGTAGAAAGGAGGCAAAAGAAAAAAAAAAAAAAAAAATGAAAAAACTTTATTATTCGGTTAACATAGCGTAGTATATAATATATAGGTACATACCTAATGTATATGCATACTCGCGGTTTATACAGCATAGAATAGTATAGCGTGGTTGGGAATTCAAAAAAAATTTATAAAACGGTATTAATTAAATGTTTTTAATAAGAGAGAGAAAACAAAAAAAAAAAAATAAAAATTTCCACCGTAAAATGTGGCTTATAAACGAATCGATTATTCTATTGTTTTATGTAATCAGACCAAAAACTGTTCCGCATGAAACTCTATTCCACGATATCGTAACCGAAACTCTTCCTTGCTTATATATTACGTAAGTATGTATACATATATATGTATAAAAGCTATATATATATATATATATATATATATATATATATATTCAAAAAATCGTTGATGAATAAAAAATTCAAAAATTCAAAAACGAGAATAAACAAAATAAAAATAAAAAATTATAATAATAATAATAATATTTAATCAGCATAGCTGTATATAATATACATATGTAGGATAAAGATAAATAGGACATATCTCTCTCGGTTATTATAAAAGTTTTATATTAACAATACTGAATAAAGTTATATTTGTAAAAAAAAAAGATAAAACGAAAATAAAAGTAAAAAAAAAAAAAAATTAGTCAACGCAAAAATACCTGTAAAGTCTGAAATTTGAATTTTTAATAATAATAATAATAATAATAATAATAATATCACAGTGAATGGACTGTGCGAATAATTTTTTTTTATTTTTTTTATTATTCGCATAATTTTTGTCACTTTAAACACGACGAAATTTCAAAGTATGAAGATTCGCTTCGGTATGTATGTATGTACATACATACATATCATGTGTTAATATGCGCGGTTGTATTAAGTTGTTTGAAAATTTTTGTACCTACACCGAGAGAAATCTTTTTTCTTTTTTTTTTTTCTTATATATATATACGTGCAGTTAAAAAGCTACACATAGTATACATATATATATATATGTATTAGTACAGCTAATTAGCACGAATAGCTGAATAAATCCTCGAGACTTATGATTTTACTCATAAATAATTTATATACCAAAGAGAAAAAGAGAGAGAGAGAGAGAGAGAGAGAAGCGTATATACCTACCTTATATACTCAAAAGTTTTTGGAAATGAGAAATATACATTTTTTTTCCCTCGTTTTTTAACATCGTTAACGTTAAAAATAGAGAATAGCTAAAAAAGAAAAAAAAACCCAAGAAAAAAAAAAAAACTGTTTAAAAAATAAATTTGCAGAAAAGCTCGAAAAGAAGAGAAATAAAAATAAATAAATAAATAATTCACAGAATAATATATTTTCTATTTTGATTTTTGAAATTCTTACAAGAGAGTATTAATAATTCCGTACACTCTGTAACTATATTGGGATTAAAAAATGTATCGTTAATTTATTTATTCTTTTTTTTTTTTTGTTATTTTTCATTTCGTTAATCAGACAGGTTGGTATAGACTGTAAATTTGAAATACAAATGAGATTCGAGAGTGTAATTAGTTAGATTGGATGCCCATGGCGGAACAAGAGGATAAGAGTATTACCGGCTTTACATACATTTATTCTCACTGAATTTGATTGGTTTCTCTCGCACCTTTTCACCTATAAACCAAAGACAAAAAAAAAAAAAAAAAAAAACAAAAAAGAAAAAGGGCAAAAAGAAAAAAATTAAAAAAAAAAAAAAAAACAAAAAAGAAAAAGGATTATTCTTAAGAATAGATTTTCATACTAAAGATCGACAAGCCCTAAGTAGCGCTTTAAAAAAAAAGCCTGAATTCGCAAGTTTTTAAATTTTGTATGAAAAAAAATAAAAATTTTGACTTGATAAAAAAAAAAAGGGAATAGAATTGACGATTTTTTTTTTTTTTTTGATATTCGAACCGGCTGTGATAAAGTACATTTCGCATGGATATATTGAAAATAGAGAGAAAGAGAGAGAGAGAGAGAGAGAGAGAGAGAGAGATAAAGATATGTGAGATTTACACACATTTACAAAAATGTATATATAGATGTATAAAATTTTGTATAACAGGATATACAAACTCTGAAAACTACTACACGTACGTACGTACGTACATACATACACAGATCGAAAGTGGTACCGTATTGAAGTCCCACAGCTGTCGACTTGTAACAGTTTGAAATTGTAGCTTGAATTGGAAACAGTTTCATTGGTTGTTATAGGAATTTGTAAAATATAGATATATGCATATAATTGCAGGCTTCTTCCAAATTTATGAAACTGGATAAAAAGAAATTTTTTTTTTTCTGTACAAAAAAAAAAAAAAAAAAACCCATAAGATTATACATATACATACTTAAGTATATAGAGGTATATACTTAATCTAATTTAAACTAGGAGACAAAAGAAAGAAGCGCATAAGTATAATGGCCATGCACTATGTCCGCCTATAAGTAAAGACAAAGCCAAAAAGCCGTTTTTACCTTATGTAGATATATATATATATATATATATATATATATATATATATATATATACACCTATATTCGTGAAACTACCAGATACTACTACTACCTGCTACTATCAAGCTTAAAAGCAACAATTTCCGTAAAAACATTAAGGGATGAATTCCTTCGTTAGAAACCGTCGCCTTATCGTTAAACCGGATCTTGTTAACCGTGTATAAACGGCTGAATTAAGGGTGGCCGATCACGCCAGTCTAAAACTACTTTGGGAAACGTATTTAACAAACGGTGGGAGGAAGAAAGGAAACAGAGGCGGGGGGGGGGGGGGGGGGGGGGACTATATAATAGGGTAGACCCAAAATTCTGATTAAACACGAAACTGTATATATAGTATATTATATATAAATTAAACTGGGCCAAAAAAATCGACTATTTTTAATTTTTTTTTTTTAAGTATATCGCAAATATTGTTTGGGGTGACAAAAAAAAAAAATAAATAAAATTATTGTGAGAATTTGAGTCTTTAATATTAATATTAAGAGGGTCTATCATCGCAATTTTAGATTTTTTTATTCCTAACCGGGTTTTTCTTTAACCTTGAATAACTTTTGATCGAGTGAATTTAACCAAAAATGTTAAGAGACTTTTTTATGTAGAGCATTTGATTTCCTATAAGAATATTTATCGTTTTTTTTTTTTTTTTTTTTTTTTTTTTTTTTTTTTTTTTTTTTTTTTTTTCTCCGGGTACTGATTTTTACATGAATTACAAAATTTCAAAGTTGAAAGATCAAATTGTAAAACTATACCAATATTTAAAGGTATGATTGTAAGGAAACGGTTCATCTGACGGAAAATTTTAATCAAACCTTTTATTGTAGAGCATTTAATTTCCTTAAAAAAATATCTACGAGTCAATTTTGTTTAACTCAATGGTTTGGGAGTTCTGAGAGAAAAAACCCGCTCGGGAAAAAAAAAAATCTAAAATTGCGATGATAGACCTCTTAATGTTAATATTAAGGACTCAAATTCTCACAATAATTTTTTTTTTTTTGTCACCCCAAATAATATTTTCGATATACTTTAAAAAAAAAAAAAAAAAACAATAGTTGATTTTTTTGACCCAGTTTAATATATATATATATATATATATATATATATATATATATATATATATATATATATATATATATATATATATATATATATATATATATATATATATATATATATATAGTCTATCCATTTTGAAAAATACAATTTTGAAGAAAAAAGAAATAAATAAATATAAATACTTAATTATAATTTATAACCTTATATAGGGTATATTAAGTGATAATAATCTGCAATGGATGGTTGGTATTATTTTTGTTTAATTTCCAACGAATTTTAAATCTTTTATATACTTATAAGTATTTATATAAGATTATTATATTATTTCTAAAAACGATTATCTCAAACTCTTTAACGATCACTTCCAGACATATTTCTGTATATCGTGAAGGTGGAAGGAGGGGGGGGGGAGGGCTTTATAGTACGTCACAGAAAGCATATTCAGAGGGTATTTACAATACGCCGCAGGTATCGATCGAGGTCAACCCCCCCAACGCCACCCCATCGGCGTCACCTAGACGTCAGCTATTCAAAACCGACGCCACGTTCGCACAATTTTCCATTATATAAATGTCTAAGTAATTTTCGTTTTTTTTTTTTTTTTCCTTCATTTTCTTTATTTTTTTTTTTTTTTCGATTTTCTTTTTTTTTTTTTTTTTGTGGTAATTTTTTCTTCTTTTCTTATTTTTAAAGGGAGGAAATTAATCATTTTGAAGAAACTTGATTGAAAATTAGATTTTTTCTGCTTAAAAAAAAGAATCAAAAAAAAAACATAAAAATATAACAAGAAATTGAGAAAATGAAACACGAAAAAAAATAAAATAAAACGAACGGACACATTAATGGTAATTTAATGGGGATAAACCCTCCTTCGTATCCGGATACCGGATACCGGAATCGAGAAACAAAAACAAAAACAAAACAAGAAGAGAAAAAAAAAAAAGAAAAAAGAAAAAAAAAGTCAAACGAAAAATCGCACCTCTCCGTTCTTGTTTCTCGAACTAAGCTCGTTACTCGCAGGCATCGCGACGTGACGAGGCTGTAGGAGGGGGTATTTCTGGGGGTGCTTTAAGTTCGTATCTCTTCGTGATATTGCTTTTGAAATAGAACGACTGACAACGAGCGACGACTCGAGTCTAGATTTACAAAGGTTGAAAAGCGACTTTTGAAGCTTTTCTTTGTCGTATTGTGTATATATATATATACAAGCTGGGATATATACATACATATATACAAGTAAAAAGATACACTTTGATATTTATCGTAGTTTTTACGTAGTGAATCAAAGTCTGAACGTATATTGATAAAGTTCGAAAAATTGATCTCTAATTAATACAATTTTTTTTTTCTTTTCTTCGTTTTCTTTTTACGGAATGAGAAAAACTGAAATTTGTCGATAAAATAACGTGACTAATAATACGATATATACATATAATACGAAATTGGAATTCTACAGATAACCTACAGGGCTTATCACGTATGTACATACATAACTACTGATTTATTTCACCTCTCTGATTCATCAGTACCGAAAATAGTAAATTACTAGGTTATACATCAGAGACCGAACAACGAATCCATAATTGGCAATTAGACAGAAATTGAACGATGGAAATGCAACGGAAACTAAATTTCGAAATTGGCTTTAGGTATACCTAAATATAATAAACATATACGTCGTGGATTTGTGATGGAAATTTGTCATTCTAATAGGTATAGTCGATTATAACCACGCGTTACGCGCGCTGTTGTATGTAACAAAGAATAAAGGAATTAAATCTGCAATGAAGGAATTCAAGAACACTAAACAAAAGAAACTCACGAATCTGAAGTTTCGAAAGACTCAGAGACTTTGATTTCTGCATTAACAATGTACGCAGAATTATTGGGTAAATAATTTAATCGTATATTTATATTTATGTAAAAATTTCTTCAAATATTTCTACGTAAATAAATAAATTAATATCTAACTATCAAAATCGTATATTGTCACGAATTCCTTTGAAGATTTAACCTTCATATCGTTCATTTCAATTATAGTGTATAGTATATCCTAGATCCTTCTCATATTCCCAACCACTTGTAAGGCTTGAATTATTATCATACGTCCCTTTGAAACAAACAATTTCGCTAATAATTCAAACCCATTCACGCTTCCCCGATTTTATTAGTATTAAATCTCTAAAGGATCAAGAATATTAATCAAAATCTCTCTCTATATATATATATACGTAGTTGTATAGGTATGTATATAAATTTATATTTTCCTAACGTATACAATGAAAGATTAAAATTATATAACAAAAATTATAAATCTAGATTGATTAAAAAAAGAATAATAATAATTTAAAAACAAAAACAAACTCACCGGTTTTTCCTGCGACATTACCAATCAGAATAATCGTGGTTAAAAAAACGATGAAAAAAGCTCGTTGTTGTTGTTGTTCAGTCATGCCGTAAACTCGTTCCGAATGATTCCCTTGACCGAATAAGAGAGAAAAAATACAAAAACAAAAAAAAAACAAAAAAATCCACTAATTCATATCGTTTGAAACAGTGAAATTTGTTTATGTTAGAGAAAAGAAAAATAAAAAGAAAAGAATAAAACAAAACAAAATTGAATTCAATCGTTTTTTTTTTTTTCTTCTTTTTCTTAGTTTATTTTCCAATATTCGTATATACGATATTATCTTTAAGATTTACATATATAATTTTTTAATTATTATTAAAATATTCGTGATTATATATATTATACCGCACACAATATAAATACAATTTCCGTATATAAATATATAATAAGTCGATCCACTCTCGGTGGATGACGACCGTCAACTGCGTCAAATCATCCCCCGTGGCTTGGTTGAAATACGTTGAAACGCGCAGGGGGAATCAGCGCAGTCGCAAATAAAAGTCTCGGAATACTAAGAATAAAAAAACAAAACAAAACAAAACAATAAAAGAAATGATAAAAATAGAAAATAAATTTACCAAATATTTCATTCATTCACTCGTTTATTTATATGTATATAATTTCGTTCTATTGTTATTTATTTATTTATTTATTTATTATTTATTTAATTTAATATAACACATAATAAATAATAATAATAATAATAATAATAATAATAAGTGACGATATTTTCTAGAGGGATAATTTCATTCAGTTTTACTTTATTACAATAGATATATACATGATGTTGTTGAGGTGTAGGTATTATTAATATCTAATTATATTACTTTTGTATATGGTATAATGTTATATATAGGGATATAATGTGTATATTGTACGCTAGGTAAAGACTTAGAGATGTATATATACCTACTTTCATGGACAAGTTTGAAATTTAGTTGATATTGTTTGATATAAAGGGGCGATTGTTGGACCCTGTATTACAGTTGTACGGTCAAAAAGTAAATATATACCTACCTACCTATATATATATACATTTGAATACATACCTATAGGGCATTTATGTATAAATATATATGTATATAACGTACATACATACTACGTTTTCGTATAGATTAAATGTACAACCGAAAATAGGGTGAGAAACATATATATGTATGTATATAGTATATAAAAATAATTAACAAAAATAAAAAAAAAGATGTATAAAATTGAAGAATCGTAGATATATATATATATATATATATGTATACTAGACCGTTTCAAAAAAATCGACTATTTTTCATTTTCAAAGAGTAACTCAAAAATATTGTTCCAAATGACGAAAAAAAAAATGCTGTCAAAGTTTGAACTCTTAATATTAATATTAAGAGGTGCCTCATTGCGATTTTCTATTTCCAATCTAAATAACATGGGGAAATTTTTTTTTAAACTTTGTAATTCTATAACTCGTCAACGCATTAGTGTACCGATAAGACCAGAACATATTCTTGTAGTGAATTGAACGCTCTAAAAAAAAGGTCTCTTGTTCTTTTTCGATAAATCTAGCTATTTCCAAGTTGGTGTATTGGTTATTAATGGTAATTAATCATGACGAACTTGGAAACAGTTGGATTCATCGAAAAATACCAAGAGACCTTTTTTGTAGAGCGTACAATTTTGAACAACAGCATTCATGCAGAATCTTTCTAAGTAGATTAATTTTCAAGATATAAAAATCTAAAAGTTCCACAAGACCACTTCCCATGTTATTTAAATGGGAAATAGAAAATCGCGATGAGGCACCTCTTAATATTATTATTAAGAGCTCAAACTTTGACAACATTTTTTCTCATCATTTGGAACAATATTTTTGACTAACTCTTTGAAAATGAAAAATAATCGATTTTTTTTAAACGGTCTAATATATATATGTTACGATAATGTAATATACATATTATATATTAGATATGTATGTATATGGTATATATGTATATAGGAATCTAGAATATAGTTATATACTACAGCTGTTTAATTTAAAAAAAAGGGAAAAAAGACAAAATTTTGATGATTTTGATAAAAAAAATAAGTAAAAAAAATGAATAAATAAATAATATTGAAAAATATATAAATTCGTTATTTAATAACCCGAAACGAAATTAAAGTACGTTATAAGGTATATAAGCTGTAAAGGTACTTTGAACGTCGTACACAGCTACTCTCTTCATAAATCAATATAATATCGTATAAGCTATATAGTATATACCTGTATATATATATACATGTACATGTACATGTACAGTATATGTATATACATATAGTATATCTATATTTTATACCGTTACGAAACTAGAACGTGGATATAATAGAAACGTAAGTTTGTCACATAAGGTATGAAAAAGAAAGCTCTGCTGAGATAGAAAAAAAAATAAAAGCCAGTTGTTGATGGCCGGTCAAAATCTACTGTGTAAATTATTCCGGATTGCTATATTCATATATATATATATGGCTACTACCCGAAAACTGGTAGGATTTATTTGAATCTGAATTGTTATAGATATTATACAGGTTTAAAAAAAAAAAAAAAAAAAAAAAAAGATGGGAAAAATTTTTTTACTAGCTAAAATTGTAAATAAAATTTTCTTATTTGTCATTTTGGAAAAAATTGTCTTTTTTTTTGTACCTAGACTTTTTTTTTAATTTCAATTTCTTTTCTTTTTTGTTTCTTTTTTTAGTTATACCTACTTTTTTTTTTTTCTTTTTCTCTTACTCTCTTTCTTTCTTTCTTTCTTATTATTTTTTTTTTTTTCTCTGTCTCAAGGGGAAGGATTGCGTGGTTTTTACAATCTTGTTTTAAATGCTATTATACTGACTCGAGTGTTTTCTGCACTTAGGTATACCGTATAGTACAAATTTTCAGTAAACTAGTAAATTATTCATACTATAAGCAAAGTGACGTAGATCTTTTTTTTTTTTTGTTTATTATAATTATTATTTCTCAAATACATAACGACGAAGATGGCGATAGGGGCGAGGGGGGGGATAAAAGTTTTGAATGTATACGTCATAATAAATTTTGAAAACGAGGTGTCTGCACCTCGCGTATATTACTCGTCAAAGTCAGAATATAGATTTTGATTTGATTTCAGTCAGCGAGGAATGCGCGCATGTAGGTATAGCTGTAGTATATTTGTAGTGCTTTCAGAACCGACAACAAATTTTGAATTTCAAATTAGTACCTACCAACCTACCTACCTACACGAGGAACTATTACCCTCACGCATAATTTCGTTATACAAGTCGGAGGCAACAATCTCCATACCTGATTTACTCAAGGCGCGTCTTTACTCTAAGCAAACAACTTCTACATTCGTATATATATATATCTACAGCTGTATGGGGTATATGGTTTAAAAAAAAAAAAAAAAAAAAAAACAGATAAAAATAAAACAAAGAAAAAAAAAAAAAAAACTGAAAAACTGAAAAATCGTAATTAAAATTGAATAAATATAAATATAAGATGATGAAAATTTTCGAAAAGATAACAATGTTGAAGCAGTGTTCAGATTTGAACGAATATAAAAAAAAAAAAACAAAAAAAAAAACAGGGTCGGAAAAAAAAAAGAAAGAAAAAAATGAACATTTCGCATGTTATGTATTACACTTACTTATACCGAATACGAAATTCAATATTTTTATGTTGTCGTTTTTTTTATTGGGTATGGAGCTTTGCGGAAGGGTTGATCTCGTGTATTGGCCTACATAACTCACATGTTCGTCGGGTCAGACCTTTCCGCCTTTTTCTCCCCGAGGGGAGTGGGTCAACGAAATGTGGAGAGAGAAAACAAAAATAAATAAATAATAAAAGAACAAAAAAAGGAAATAGGAAAAAAAAAAACTGTGGACACGTACCGCAATAAGACGGGGTTTACTCGATGCACGAGCTGAATAAAAATAGGAAAAAAATTTCTCCCCCCCTCTACCCTTTCTCCTTGCAGTGGAAACGCAACGCAATGAATCATATCTTTGTTTTTTTTTTTGTTTGTTTTTTGTTTTATATCGATTTATTAATTCATTTGAAATTTTACGTAGAGATTATTCATTTAATGGACTGCGAGGATTTCGATATGTAATTCAATTCGTGAATATATATTTATTTCACTAATTCACTGCGCGATCTATGATCTGATTTTAATTTAACTATATTCTATATATCGTAAAAATTTTCATGCATACAAAACTGTATAACTGTAAGCAATTAATTTTCTATTGTAAATATACCATAATAACAAAATTTTTTTATTATTTATTGTTATTTAAATAACAATTTTTATTTAAAAATATTTATTTAAATATTCAATTAACTGCAATTTTTTAATCGACCGAAATAGCAACAGCTTTATGTTAATCAGTTTGAATATGAAAGAGGCTTAGTTGTATCATATATTGAGAATTTTGTTAGCGATACTCAATCAAATATTATTTATTTATTTTATTTTTATTTTTCTTTCTCTATAATTTAGGTAAAAAGCTCATACAGTATATATCGTATCGTATATTTGTTCCTCTTTGGCTACGTGCAGTCTAGATACACATATACATTTAGTGTGTGTATATATTCCTGTCTGTGTTACGCAAGAGGAGAGAACGTTTTTAATTAGAGCTCGACTGGTCGCCTCGTGAAACCAACGCCGTTCCTCTACTCCCCAACCCCTTACTACCATCCCCATGGTTGGATACCTCAACGCTATATTCCTCCCTACGTAACGTAGCCTCTACCTCTACCTTTCCCCCTCTACCTCTACCTCTACCTCTACCTCGATCCTCTGCGAGTAACGAAAGTCTCATTTGAGCAAGGGTTCATTATGCCGGAACGACGAACGTGATGCAACTCTACGAGCTCGCCACGATCCAAACTCGTAACTTACCGTTTGTATTTACCTGACAAATGCAGTACAATCAGACTATAATACATATTTATAGGATATATCATACGATCATACGGGCAATAAACGAGTTCGTGATTCTTTTTTTTTTCTATTAAAATTTTATCATTTTTTAATGAAAAATATGAATTTTAGTTTTACTCGTTTTATTGTTATAGAAATTCTATTTCATATCATCAAATTTTTTCAAATCTCCATTTGACAGGGGTTTTGATAAACTGTTTTGAGAAAAAAATTGAAAATTTTTTGAATTTAATTTTGATATACAGAAAAATCATTAATTAACAAAATATTCTAATTATTTATATCGATATTTCAATGCGTATGCATGAATGTATACATATAATATCTGCAGTTATCAGTATAATGTGTATACATACCTATACATACATATATACACACAATATACTGTACCTTGATTTCCAATTTAATTAAACCTGATTAATTAAAGCGCTCGCATATTATATCTACATTACTAAATTTCATATAAAAAAATATATTCAAAAATTATTTATATTCATACTCAATATTACTGATTTGTAATACTCGGGGCGTTATAGCTGTTTATTTACAGGATTATCTCTACAGCTGTTTTGTATATATTAGCGAGTGATTGGGATCTTGAACCCGCGGTAATCTGTCAGAAACAGAATTTTGGAATAACAGAGAGTCACTTGACTCGTCAATTATACCTTTCTGTCGACGATTTCATACCGCGATGACTGATGGCAGGTCCTTATAGCAAATAAATTATCAATAATAAATATTCGTGTATATGCGATATTCTGATTAACATATATTTCGTCATTATACACTTGATGCAATTTCATTAATCAAATTCGGTTATAATTAGTCTGATAAATACACGTTTATTTATTTCCTTATAAATACAATAGAACAATGTATATCACGTATATCTATAATCGTACAAATGTATTATAACACATCGATAACAATTAGTTACGTGTTTAAAGCGTCTTAAAAGTACAAAATACATCACTGCCTAAGTGACCGATAGATTGTCTTCTCGTTAAGATGAATAATGTGATATATCGAGATTATAATTTAAGAATACTCATGGCGTCATCTGTCGCGTTTTAAATCAGCCGTCGTTTTACCTATTAGTTTAAAAATTCGATCGCTACGAGTCGCCGATGTTAATTCCGGCGGGAAAACGAGATATTCGTTGATACGTAATGGGTTGTTCTGTATACTTCGTGCCGCAAGTGTTCCATTAGCGAACTAGCTAAAGAAGAGAGTTTCTCGTACCACGTGTTTAACCGTTCTCACGATAAAGTTTCTGTTAACAAATTTTCTGATATATATGTATGTGTACCTGTTTGGTTAATTTCTAAATTTAATCGTTAATATATCTATGCATGTAGTGTTACGATCACATTATTATTTCATGTATGTATCAATATAATTGTACCAAATAAATAATGCCGCGTTATATCGTAAACGAATCTGATGACGATTACGAACCTAAAACCGGTAAGAATTCAAAAAATCATATCTACATACATACGTACCTAAAATGGCTCGATATACCCAACTAACATAACCCCTAATTATAACGGCCGTTAAAATTTTAAATTTTTCATCACATCAAAAACACGATTATCAACCCTCGATGATACAATAAACTTTATTATTAACTACTTTCTATAGATTTATAATCGTTTATTCAATAAAACATGATTATTTAAACATTTCTTTTTGATTCGTATATAAGCGATACCATAACCTCATCTTCAAATTTACACATGTATGATAATTTTATAACCTTTCTTTTCTCTTTTTTTTTTTCTTACAATAACTTACTTATTATTAGTTCGTAAGAATGGAAAGATTACATCCTTCAGAAAAATTTTGACGACAATTTTTCCTCACCAGACTTTCCTTTGTTTTTAACAATTTTCCGAATTTTATAAACTATACATCTTTAGCAAAATTTCATTCCTTTTATTTAATTTTTTTTTAACACACCTTGCTTTATAATTACATAATTTTTTCCCGTATTTCCATTTTTTTTTTTTTTTTTTTAATTTTTTTTAAATTATTTTAATTATTCATTTTTCTTTCTGATCAACAACTCAAAAAATTCGATTACATAAATAACTTTCAGCATCTTTTCACTACGTTTTTATTTTTTTGTTTATTTGCTTCTTTTAACTTTTTTTATTTTCTCAAGCCCCAACTCGCAAGACTCGAGCTGCTGTTGCAGCAGCTACTGTAACAGACTCACCGATTCGTCGTAGTACAAGAAATCGTCAAAGTCCAGTAAACCCTGATGGTTCATCACCGGAAAGTATAACAGGAACGTTACCAACGCTATCAACAAGAATTACCAGAAGACGAGTTGCCGCTGCTGCCGCAAACACATTACCTGTATCTGAACCTGCTAGAGCTTTGAGATCAAGGAAAAATTCTGTTTCTTCAAATGTTAGCGAAAATCCGGAAAATGAATCTACACCTGGTACTCCCAGAACTCGGGCTATCAAACGACTATCCATTGTCGAATTATCACCTGGACCACTCAAACCAGGCTCTAAAATTAGGTGCATTATCTCTTCGCTTCTAAAACCTGCAATATTTTCATTTTTCATCATTTTTTATTGTTTTCAGCTATTTTCTGAAGATGATTTGTCATTTCTTATCATTTTCATTCATATTTAATCATTTCTATCTCATTATTCATCACATTTCATAATTTTTTCCCTATTTTCGTCATTTTTGACCTTTTTTTTTATCATAACATCGATGTGTTTTGACTCAGGGGTAACACGCGGGCTTCATCTGAATCAAAATCTCCGCCACCAGTTGTTCGAACAACCCGTAGAACAAGAGCAAGCTCAATAGATCCAGAGCCTAGTGTTGAGCGAGCAACCAGAGGTTCAGCAGCAGCATTAGCACACTCAACTCCAATTTCTACACCCACAAGAAAACGACGACAACAGGTATCTGTTCATCCAACTGAACCAGCTCTCGCCGAAGAAGAGAATGATGATAAGATTCATGAAAGTTCAAAAATCGACGTAGTTGATAAAGTTCCTGAGGAAGAAATTGAAGATGAAATTATCTTTGGTGAGATTTATTTTCATTTATAAGAACCACCCTTCTCTGGATGATTGTACATCACAGCTGAACATTGAAAATCCTTGGGGGGTGCAACAAGTCTTGATGATTAAAAACTGGAGAGAATTAAGTCCAATATTTTTTGTTTACTTGGGTTTATTTGGCACGAAACTAATTATTTTCCATTTTTTTTGTTTTTGTTTTCAATAGATAAAACTTCGTTAGAGTCTTCCCGAAGATCATCATCATCATCTAGCGGTAAAAAATCGCCAAAGAATAAGTCTTTGAAAAAACATACCGATGTTGAAGATGAAGTTGATGAAAATCTTAGTAAGTTATGAAGACATTACTTTGGGCAATGCAATATTTAAATTAATTGATAATTGAATACTAATGAATTTTTTGTGTTAAATAGCTGAAGAATCAACAGAAAAGTTATCCACAACAGAGATATTGTCCATAAAGGATAAATTTCAGATAGAAGAACAGGAGGAAGCGGAGCTTTTGAAAACACCGGAAGGTCAAGAACGAGTTGAAGTTGTTTCTGCAGCTAATATTGAAGCTAAAAATTCACCAAAATCTGTAGAAATCTTGGCAATCAAAACCAAGCGTCATTCGTTAGATAAATCTAAAGAATTAGGCATGAAAATCGAAGACTTGTTGAACAAGTCGACGGAAGAACAAGAGAAAAGTCCTGGAAATAAGGAAAATGAAAAGCTTAATGTCTCGCCTGAGAAAGTTAAAAAGAATTTAGAGTTCACAGTATCTATCGTTGATATAGCTAAAACTAAGTCGCTCAGCTCTACAAGATTTTTAAATAAATCTAATGAAAAGAAAATAAATATATTAGATAAGCAGGTCTTGTCTGAACCTCGTTTTGACATTGCTGCAGCGATATCTGCTGAAATTAGAGGCAATAAATCCGTTAATACTTCAAAAGATTCCCACGATTTAAATGTTGAGAAAAAATCCCAGTCAGAATCGCCCAACGTTGTTAAATCAATGAAAAAAAATCGAAATGAAGAAGCTATAGAGACTGAAAGTGGCGGTGACCATTCAAGCTCCAAAACTAGCTATACTAAAATCAATGAAACTTCTGTCGAGAATGAGGTAATCGAAGAACTCACACTTGATGATTCCGAAAGCGAGTTCAGCTTAGCGGTGGAAGACGATGTTGAAAATGAAAAAAAAACCATTGATCAATCCTCGAACAAACGATCGAGTTTAAATAAATCAGAAAAAAAAGAATCCAATGAAAATTCTGATGGTGGATCAGAATCGGATAGTAACAGCGATATTTTTGTTTTATCAAATGTGTCGAAAAATAGTTCACGTAGAAATAGCATCAATGATGTTGAAAGTAAAAAACAAGATACGCCAAAAAGAAGAATTAGTTTGAAGTCTAAAAAAGCTGAAGAACTCTTGGAAGTATCTAAGTCTGATGATAAACAAGATAAGAAGAGACAATCCATAGAAAAAATAGAAAACGAAGAAACTGAAGTAACAAAGAAAGATTTTGTGATTGAAAATGATTCTAAGAAAGATATTAACGAAGAGGAAGCTATGGATACCAACGAGCATGAAGAGGAAGCTATGGATACCAACAAGCATGAAGAGGAAGCTATGGATACCAACGAGCATGAAGAGGCTGAGACAAATGATAATTGCAATACAGTATCAGCTGAAAAAAATTCTTTAGATAAAAAAGAGGAACATTTGAAAGAAGATAAAGAGTCTAAAGGCGAGTCGAAAAATGAAGTTTTAGAGAGCGATTCTGAAATTGCAATTAATAATTTATTTCAAAACATATCTGCCGAAGAATGGAATAAAAAAAAGAAGAATGATAGTCCAAAAGTAATCGAAAGTAAGAGGAAATCAAGTCTGAAAGGCAGAAGACAAATGAGCACAGAAACTAATTCTGATGATGATCTGGTTCTGGCGTCAGAGAAATCGTGGAAAAAAGAAGATTCTGATTCTGGTGATACTTTGATATTAAAGAAGAATGATTCTCCTAAAAAAATTAACAAAAACAAGAAACCTGGTGCTAAACCAACCCTCGAAGCTGGAGACAACGAAGACGAGGAAATGGAAGTAACTGTAGACGGCAAAAAATCGCCAAACAAGTCTGTCAGATCAAATACGTCTATGAAAAATGAAAGCAATGATCAAATCGAAGGAGAAGATAACAAAAAAAATTCAGGAATTACAATTCAAGAAGAAGAAGAAAAACCGCAAATAGATGACGATATAAGCGACGCGGAAACCATACCCAGTAATATAGACAAAATTACACCATTAAAAAGCAGCGAAAATATTGAAGAAGAAAAAGAACCAGTATCTTTAAAAAATACATCAAAAAATTCGATAAATAAAACGAAAAAAAAATCATCGGATGTTTATCGATTTGAAGATTCCTTTGAAGATGAGGATTCAAATGATGAATCAGCCAACGAAAATACAGACAATGAAGAAAATACGGAGTTTTTAAATTCTATATCAAAACTTGAATCAAGAAAAAGGCTTAACTTGTCAGACAAAAAATCGAGGACACCTTTGGACAGAAATTACTCAACAGTAGTTGTAGCCGATTCAGAATCCGATAATGCTACCCGTGGGATGCCTGGCTATTTGTTTTCCGTCGGTTCTAGCGATGATGAAGATTATAATGCAGAAGAAGAGGAAGATCAGTCTAAGTGTAGTATGGACTCGGATATAGCTAAGGAAATGAATCTTGCTGGAGATAATGACCTTGAGTATTCAGATGACAATGTTACTGCAGATGATTGTCATGCTTCGGAGTCTGAGCACTCTGATGAAGATGATGCGGGGTCTGATATAGATGGCTTTATTATAGCTGACGATGAGGTAGAGTCTTCTGAATATTCCGAAGAAGAACCATCACCCAAGGGCAAGTTCAAGAGAATTTTAGATAAGTCTTCATCCGAAGAGGAGGATAATAATGAAGAAACTGATGAAAAACTGAAAAATAATTCGCTTTGTAAAACTCCTGACGATCAGGATAGTCAATCTTCGAAAAATGAGTCGGCTATAAAATTGACAAAATTGCAGAGAAAACAATTAAACTTTTCTATCGAATCAGATAAAACTTTTTCTGATAGAAAAATTAAAAAGGGAATAAACGTTCCGGAAATTTCAGTGTCTCCAAGCGTAGAGAAGGTTGAAAAGAAGGAAGATAAAAATGTTAAAAAAATTTATAAACCATTAAGATCCCTGATGAATACAACTGTAGACTTGTGTACGCCAGAAACAAACCCAAAAACTCAAATAACTGATAAAAATGTCCGTCAATCACCCGGATTGAATTCTTCTCTCAGTAAAAAATTGAGGAAAAATTTAGTTGTAGATTTGGGTACTTCGACACCTGAGGAAAGTAATGAAATGCACGAAGATGAAGAAGAAGAGGAAGAATCGGTGTTTATACCTCAGACAAAAACACCTAATAAAGATAAAAAGACACCTAACAAAGAGAAAAAGACCCCAAACAAAGAGAAAAAGACCCCAAAATCAACGAGCAAGAATCAAAGAGATTCGATGCAGCTGATAGAAGATACTGCTCTGTTAAAATCCAACATTTCGGACTTGAACAAAAGCATGGTAACTCCAAACTCAGAAAGCCCTGTGACAAAGTTCTTGAAAAAGGAAAGACTTAACGAAAGTTTACCGTTGTTAGAGCTTAAGAAAAGGGCGAGCAAAACTTTTGAAACAAAGACACTAAACAAAATGAGCGAAGATGAACAGGAAGAAGATGATGCGGATGAAACAGACGAGCAAGAAAAAGCTGCTGAAGAGTCAGGCGACGAAGAGAGTGATGCTAACGATAATTCGGAAGAAAAAGGCGACGAAATTAACGCCAGAGGTCATCAAGACGACGACGAAGAAGATGAGACTGATAAAGAAGAAGATAACGAAGATTTAGATAAACAAAATGATTTGGAATTGGAAGATGAAGAATCTGAAGAACCTAGCGATGAAGAAGAGACCAAAAAACGAAAGAAGGAGAAGCGTAAGTCAGCAAGTAAAATTGTCAAGACACCGGAGATTAAAGGGATTGAAAAAAGCAGAAAATCAGGAGGAAGAAAGAGCAAATCTAAATCAGAAGAAGATGAGCAGGAAGCAGATGATGCGGTCGAAACAGCGAAGCAAAAAGAAGCCACTAAAGAGTCAGAGGAAGAAGAAAGTGACACGAATGATATTTTGGAAGAAAAAGCCGACGAAATTAACGCCAATGGTTATCAAGACGACGACGACGACGAAGAAGAAGATAACGAAGATTTACATGATGAAAATGATCGGAAACCGGAAGATGAAGAATCTGAAGAATCTAGCGACGAAGAACTAGAAGATAAACGAAAGAAAGAGAAGAGTAAGTCATCAGGTAAATCTGTCAAAACACCGGAGATTAAAGGGGTTGAAAAAAGCAGAAAATCTGGAGGAAGGAAGAGCACATCGGAGCTAGAAAAAGATATAATAACTAAAGATGGAACTGATATCACACCGAACAAGGACTTGATTAAAAGACGAAGTAGAACATCTACAAGCAGCGTCGTGAATGGAAAGAGTGCAGATTCCAATGAGGAAAGCATTTCCCGGACAAAAAAACGTCATCTATCAACTCCTGGGACCGAATTACCGACTAGAAAGAAGAGAGCAAGATTGGAATCTAGCGAGACACCATTAGGCCCAAAAGATAGACAGAAGGTGAAGGCATATGCCGTCTTGGAGGATAATGAAACTGAAGATGAAAATGATGAAGCGCCTGAGAGTTTAGGATTTGGCCAAGCCCGTACAGAAGCGTTTAAAGAAATGAAAGAAGTCGCGTCTAGTTTAAAGGCGGCGAAGGAAGCGAAGAAAAAAAAGAGGAGAGATCAATTGGAGCGAATTCGGGTTGAAAAAGAAGCAAAAATATCTAAAAAACTATCACAAGAAGTAAAAACTAGTCCAAAATCAGTAAACACTAATCTTAAACGACTTCCGGATGAATTATTGGAAAATCTGTCCGATCTGCCTCAGAGACCAAAGAAAAAACGAAAGATATCTAAAAAAGAGGAGAAAATTGTGCCTTCGAGATTCATGTTCAGTCCTGGTGAATCCAGCGATAATAAATCATTGAAAATTGAAGATTACGTAGCTCCTGTGAGCACTGGTGGTGGAACAACACATTTCAGTGTAGTAAATTTAGAAAAAGTTAAAAAACAACCGAAAAAAGCAGCTGCGGTGGCCTCTTTCAGGGATATAATGTTAGCAAGAAATCCTAGGCAACCAGTGTCTGCCTTTCTGATGTATAAAGCGAAACAAAAAGCTTCTGGAAAGCAATTATCATCTCGTAAACAGGCGTGAGATTGGAGAAAAATGATTATCATTATAAAAACCTTTGTTTTTTTTTTTTTCTGTTCTATTTTACATAAATTTTTCATAATTGTAAGATTAGGAATAAGAAAAGAGGGAGAAAAACTGTTCTGGTAGGCAGTAAATTGTTTGTTTGGTTATTTTTTATTTTTTTTTTTTTTGTATTTTTATTTTTATCTATAAATAACTGTAAGATTATCATTAATCATTGAATATTATTGCAGTTCTATTTTTTGTACTATTATTGGGCCCAAGTTGTTCCTTCTTATTTATATTACTGTAATGTTTAAATAATAACAATGATGATAATCTTCCAAATTGGTGTTTCAATTTATTAAAGTGTAATTTTCATGGAAAGTGTTATTATAAAATGACTATTATTAGATTGTTTCAAACATTTTTACACTGCTCATTTATCGACAAAATAAAAAGACAAAAATTTGATGAATAATATGAGAAGGACAATATATTGTTTTTTTTTTTTTTTTTGTTTTTTTTTCTGTTCTTTTTTTAATGTTATAAGCTTGTCCTAATGTTATTGATGAGGCATAAAATAATAATAATGTTTTTAAGCAAATTTTGTGAAATGAAATTTTAATTTGAAGTTTTTTTTCTATCTCTTTAATACCTATCCATTATTATTGTACCATATTAATAAATCGTGAGTATTTAAATATCCATTTAAATGCAAGTGTAGACGACTCTCCCACTCATCTATCTACTCCAGACGTATGTTTTATTTATTTTTTTTTGCAATAACTGATAATATAATCAGAGGCTTTAGGAAATATAAATTTCTTTATTTATGCTCACTGATTTTGTTGATAAAGATCTTGAAGCTAAATTTCGCTGATACCTAAGACTGATTTCATTTTCTTTACTAATCTGACTTTATCAATTCAACATGTCTTACATTAGATAAGAGAATCAGAAACTAAAAGAAAGACTTTTAAAGATACGGTGTTCATTAATTTCGTTTATTCAAACAATAGGTAAGGTAAAAATGAAAAGAATTACTTAACGATAAGTACAAATTTATTTATTGCTTGAGACTCGACAATGTTTATTAATTTTTTTGTATTCTATAATATTAAGTTTGATTAAATTTTTTTTTTTTTCTTCTTTTTTTTCGAACATATTTCAGACTGTTTAAATCAGCGGGTGGGTACATTGTTATTTAATATTTATTTAAGTAGTACGTAAAAGTATACGAAAAATTTTTCATTACTGATTTAAAAATTTTCATTTTAAATACAATAGTTTAGGCACATAAGGTGTTCCAATGTACATATACATACATACATACAACTTGAGTTCGTTGTTTTTTAGTGAAAATATTAGATAAACATGTTTATCTCAAAAACTAAAACGTCAGACCGACCCCTCATCAGGTCTAAACATAGATATTTAGAGTTTGTATTTTTGATTTACACAATTACTCGATTGCTTATTTACAAATCTTAATTTAACTCCCTGGATATTTTACACACACGGATATGATATGAATTTTTCAGTAAATTATTTTATAGAGTTATAGGATATAGGGTATGGACGACTATTGACAACGACGATATAGAATCATTTGATTTATCGATATTATGTACAAAAATTTCAAGTTCCCAATCAAATTAGATGAATCATTACCAAAAGATAAAATTTTTAAATAACGTTAAATGATGAATTTAAATTTACCAATAGATTCTCCCTAATTGAGAATGAGAACGAACAAACAGATGAATTATTATCAACAAAAGTTTATATAGATTTTAAAAAAGAAATTTATAAATTTCTTTAATCAATTCAAATTGACTGATAATAAATGCAAAATTTATGAATGAAATAATAAAAATGCGACATATGAAACACAGTTTGTTAATCTATCAAAACTTAGAACTCATATTATCTAAAAAAAAAATTTCTTTAAAAAAAAAAAAATCTGTTCATAAATAATTTAGAATTGTTATTAAACGGAGAGTTTAACGATAGGCAGATAACAGTAGTTCTAACTATAGACATATTCCAGGAGCTGCGATTAATGGTAACAAGTAATAATAACTCAACCCAATAGAATATAAGCCGACCGACGTAATAAGTCGTTAATAGTTGAAAATTATATACCACAGATGATAGAGCATTTAAATAGTGAAAATCAAAAAAGAATAAAATTTTTGTTTTTCTAATGAAATAAAAATTTTCAATTTCCACAATACATTAAGATGCGTAAGTTTCTCGAAACCGACGTTGGAGATGTTGATAAGCAGTCAATACTCCATTTTTTTTCTTGTGAAGTCTGCAAGGTGCTGATTCTGTTACTGCTTGAGTTAATATTGTGTCTAAAGGTTCAATCATCGTCTCATTATCAGGATGAACAAAAAACGCAATAGAATGACGTCCTCTACCACATAGCTCAGGGACTACAACTCGATGTCTTAAAGCTGGTAGCTGGTCCCTTGTCCAAGCTGCTAATATGTCTCCTGTATTAACTAATATTGCTCCTGGTAAATGACCAACACGACTCCAACGTTCACCGTGTGGTGTTTGTACTTCGAGACCTCCTTCGCTGTCCTGTAATTAATTATTTAAATAATTTAATAACAATTTAAAGAGGAAGATGATAAAAATAAACAAAATCATTTTATTGTGTAATAACAGAAACTTCAGCTGCAAATTTTACTCAATTTTTTTATATTTGTTTGATTAAAAATTACGATATTGGTTTTGAATTTGTTTTTTGTTGTTATATTTACCTGCGCAAGTAGTGTAAATGTCCCGTAATCTCTGTGTGCGCCACAACGTGTTAGTCCAGGAACCGGAGCTCCCAAAGGTGGATAATAAAGAAGACGTAAAGTAGACTCGTTGTCCGGTCCCAACATCCCCATATGCTTCGATAGTAAAAAATCAGGCGGTTGTTCAAGCCCAACGGATAATGCCTGAAAAAAAGTATGAAAAAAATTCATTCATCTAACAACAAAATCCAAAAAAAAAAAAAAGAAAACTAAAAATTCATTTGTTATTTCTTCCAAAATAAAAAGTACAATACATGATAATAATAAAAGAGATTTAATGAAAGAAATCTATGCTATATCATAATATTATTAAATCCAAGTCTGAATTTCTATACAAGTGATTATTATCTAATCTGATCGTTGCTAATATCCGGTTTTATATTTGATTAAAGATAAAAAATAAATCTCGATATTTTGAAAATTGATAAATAATCTATTATACTCACAGTCAATAGCATAGCAGAAAGTTGCTTCAAATCTCTAGCAAGTTCGTCAACAGCATCACAAAAACCTGGTACTTCAGTTTCGGGTAGTACACCACCGCTCCCAGTTACATTGAAAGCATGTCTAGCCTCCTTTTCCTCCTCTTCTGAGAATCTAATGAATCATCAGATAATATAGTATATGAGACTAATAAAATATTACGTATAATAAATGTATGGGTATTATTATAGATATATGTATGTGTGTATGTATGTATGTATGTATACTGCTGATGCGATGGGAAACACAAACGTTAAGCAATATCTAGATATTATACACGTATACATATATATACCTATGTAACGAACACCGTGTTACAGTAAGGTGTACAAATTGTTGGTACTCATATACATACATAGACAGATATATGTATATTAATTAACAGAAGTTAATTCTATAGGTTTCAATTACAGAGGAATAAAATAGGAAAAGGTAATTTCGTTTTTTTTTTTATGATTTCATTTAGTTTATTTTATTTATTTTCTTTTCTTTTTTTTTACGAGATAGTTATGGGTATAATTAGACGATTTATACAACGTTTCGTCTATCAATTGCGCATTTTTATTTAGCAAATATTTATTTAAAATTCTCACTTTTCTAGTCCTGGTTTAACGTAGCCATGATTTGAAGACGAGGTTCTTTCATACTTTGCTCTATCTTCATCTGGCAATTCGCAGAACCCGTCCAAAGCTCTGTACACCGCTTTCAACTGAAACGAAATAAAAAGAAAAGAAATAATGAAAATAAAAATAAAAAATAGATGTAAAATATCGTGAGATGTGTTTGAACGGGTATAATTAAATCGTAGGTTTAAAAAAACGGGGGATCAAAAAAAGAAATCGTAAAAAAAAAAAAAAATTAAAAATCTTTTTAGTATTATACAAACACATTTTCGTTTTTATAACTTAACGTCTGTTACCAGAGGTACAATTTTAGGTAATTTTTTAATTCGATGTATGTATATATGTATTTTTAACTATTCGTCGGAAATCAAAATTTTGTTTACATAAAGAAAAAAAAAAAAAAGTAAAACAAACGGGTATCATTTTTTGTCGTTTGTTTGTTAATTTTCTTAACAATTTACATCGAAACCTGGGTGGAATGTTTCATTTTTATTATTACTATTATTATTATTATTTTTATTTTTTTTGTAAAATAAAAAGAGAAACTAAACTCGCGATATTTGAACGGACGATGATCAAGGACGTTATATTTACCTGGAAAGGTCTTAACCAATTATGTATAAATATTCAAATATAGATAAGAAAAAATTTACAAAAAACAAAACAGAAAAAAGTAGTTTCCTAAAAACCACAAACTCTCGGTATTGACTTACATCTTATACATATATATGTACAAAATAAGTATATATTAAATTTCTGTATAAACATAAATAATGAAAATATTCTCAGGTAACGATTTATTTTTCGAAATTTTTATTTGATTTTTATTTATTTTATTTGTTTTTTCAATATTTATTTCATTTTCAAACTTGCAATTAATAGAATTTCTACGACAATAAAAAAAAAAAAAAAAAAAAAACGAGACTAATTCAAACTGATCCAGAATTTAGTCAAATAGGCACGTGACATAATAATAAATGATTTGATTCGATATAATAAAGCTATATATATATATATATATGTATGTATAGGTATGTATAATTAGATAAGATCGTTAATTTTGTACTAATAAATCATTTTTATATCTGATGGACACGAGTTCGATCGCGTCAAAAGTTATGGAAAAAAAAAAAAAAAAGAAAAATAACTTTTGTAATCGTGAAGACGTATTTCGTTCAGATTCAAAAACAGCCTACAGGCAATATTGTTAATCATCATTAAAAACTCATTACTTATATACTTTAGACAAATATAATCCAAGGTTTATATTTTAAATTAAAGATAGAGATAATATAGGTATTGTACATACATATACATAAATAATTCGTTTGCTAATTTGAAAATGATCCCTACGTACAGTATAATGTATACATAATATTATTGTATGTATAGTAATTCTACTGGACAAAAAAAAAAAAAAATAAAAATAAAAAAAAAATATAATCGCAAATTCTCAATCAAAGATAAACAATCATTATCCAAATTATCTTAAACTATAATCTTTATCGAATATTTAATTTTAAAACAAAAAGAGATTATGTTTTATGCCTTATAGCCATTTTTTTTTTTTTTGTTTTGTTTTTCTTTTCTTTTAATTTATTTTTCTTTTAAAATCTTACTTTTCTTTACGTTTATACAATTTTATTTATACATACAAAAAATATATAAATTTATCGTCAAATAATATTATTTTCTAAACGTTATATATATACAATACATATTATATATCGTAGATATACATATTTACCTAGCTATACGTTCATAATAACCGTACAAGGTCTTAAAAAGAATATTATTTAAACAACGAAAACTAGCAAGTGTTTTTAATTAATCCACACTATGTATATGACATATATATATATGCTATTATATGATTAATTTCGTAAGTCGCGAACTTGTTAATAAATAATAAAAAATTTCATTTGGAATTGTGATAAAAAAAATAAAACAATTACTTAGAAAAAATTCGAGGAAAAAACAAAAAATAAACAAAAATAAAAATTGTATATAGATATCGAAAGAACCGATCGATCTATTTTGCTATACGTATATTATGTATATGTAACAATATTATATGTCTATCTATATGTATACGTATGTATATAAATAGATATTTATATATCTAAAGATAAAACGGTATATACATATACATATATACATATATATACCATGTATTGGAATGATAGTTTTATCGGGTAATGAAAACGATGGTTTTACGAATAATAAATAATGGTGTAAAAAGCCAGATCTTCGAAACGAATAACGAAATGAACCATAATATATGACGTAAGTTTTAATTGTTTTCACAGTTGGTTCGTTCTGTATATAAATAGTTAATTGGTCCACGTGAGTGCGTGTGAAACAACCACCACCACCCTGAGAAACTATAATAGTTTTTCACCAAATTCCTACGCTTTATATATATTTATATAATATAGACAGTTACATATATGTATGTATAATAATAATAACAATAATAAAAATGAAAAATCCCCAGAATATTACCTATATAATAATTTCATATTATCATTTTATTTTATTTTATTTTATATTTATTTATTTTTTTTTGTTCGCTTTTTGTTTTTCATTTTTCACTTATACCAAAAAATTTGCGAATAAAATTACAGTTTAAAAAAAAATATATATATATATAATTACCAGACGGTGTGATATTATTTAGAGTGAAGTAACAAAATAAATAAATAAATAACTAAATATAATAAAAATTGTAAGAAAAAATTTAAGTATAAAATAAAATAATAAGAAATAAGTCTGCGGTTATAATACTATATATTAGTTATATATACATATACAATTGACATATCCCGTACTTCACGTTTATACATACAAAGATAAACAGTATAAACAGATTAAGCGTTCAATTCTGTAGTAAACCAATATCTATGTATATATAATTGAGATTAAATTTTTAAGCGATATTTTAACCGCAAAAAATGATATTTAACTGTGTGAGAAATATATATATTTTTTTTTTAATTTTTAATAAATTTCAATAATAAATAAAGAAGTTAATTAATTAATTTTTATTATATTTTGTTTACTGTACTTACTTCCTTACTTACTGTATAATAATAATATTGATAACAATAACAATAACAATAATAATATTCAGTAATAACGTATGTCTGTCGCTTTGTTCTTATTAGTAATTGGTTATGATTCATTCAACAATTAGCTTTGTCCTATGATACGAGGTGAAATATGAAGTGCATGTATTGCCATGCAGTATAAAAATCTTTCAGTATCTAATTG
Source organism: Macrophya annulata (assembly GCA_963924015.1). Taxonomy (NCBI): domain Eukaryota; kingdom Metazoa; phylum Arthropoda; class Insecta; order Hymenoptera; family Tenthredinidae; genus Macrophya; species Macrophya annulata. Next base: position 1,018,038 of record OZ001262.1, read on the forward strand.
TAATACTTACATATTAATATGATGGATTCCGATTTCGTAGTGGACTAAAAAAAGATCTCGATATCACAGATTTTTTTTTATTTTTGCATGTGCTTTAATATACCCTCAGAATTATATCAACTTTTATGTATATAAAATCATATTATATAAATTCTTCTGCCTTTGGTGTATATACGAGCTCTGTACCACTTTTTGATTTTTTTATACGCTTCTTGGTATCTTTAGGCGGTAAAAATGAAGTTTTTTATTTAAAAAATAATTTTTCAATATGTTCGCCACAATAGTCACAGGCAAGAATATATAAACTGAAGTGAAAGAGGGTAAAAATTATACTACAAATTTACTACCCCGTTACTTTTTTGTCTTTCGATATATCGTTTCTAAGATATTTACCGCCAAAGACATCAAGGAAGGAACGTAAAAAATCAAAAATTGGAACATCTCGTATCTACACCAAAGGCAAAAGAAGCTACATACATAGGTATATATCTTATGTATACACAAAAGTTGATAATTCTGAAGGTACCAAAGCACATATGCAAAAATGAGAAAAATTAATGACATCGAGGTCTTTTTTTTACGAGGGGGATGAGGGGGGGGGGGGGGATTAAAAACATTAAAAAATCTAATCAAATGTAATATGTATGTAACATACATACATATGACAAGAATAAATTAAAACAAAAAAAATAAAAAAGGTAGAGTTTAAGAGATGTAGTAAGAAAAAAAAATATATATATAAGAGGCCCCGTTGCCAAAGTAACAGTCGCTGTCGACATAGCGTTATAATATATAAGTATATACCTATGTATTACGTATATACATGAATGTATGTATGTATATATGTTACATACACAAATTCACATATAGAAAAGATTCACATGTACCTATATATGTGTACGTATACTGCATATGCATATGAATATGCATATGCATTATACATATTATACCTTATGAGAAACTTGAACTGTATATGTATGTATGTACGTACATACATATACATATGGTACATACTTGCTTGCTTTTGCCTTCGTTTGTTTCAGGTCGCCATTTTGAGACGAATGTCCTACTGGCCCACTATTCTCAATTCTTATATGATTCATTAGCCTGGAGTATAACGAACGATACGATGAGTGAGACCGGGCTCATATTTTTTAAAAACCATTTTTTTTTTTGTTTTTTTTTTTTTATTATTTATTCTTCTACTTATTTATAGTTCTATTTTTTTTCCCTATACAATTTATGTCGATAACAAATCCGACTGTATAATAGGCAATTAGTTTTTTCAATTTTTTATTTTTTATTTTTTGTTGTTTCTTCTTCTTGTCATAAAATTTTGAATTTCACAATTCTCTATAACATATTATATCTATATATAGGTATTCAATAATAATCCGTTATATATACCTATACCCTTTCATTCATTCATTCATTCATTCATTCATTTTATTTCGTTCATTCATGCGTGAAAGTAGTCCTGATCCAATTCAGTTCTGAACTACATTATACATATACCTGTACATATAGGTATATATATATATATATATATAGATGGCTATATACCTAACAAACCTACCTACCTACGTACCTACCTATCTAGGATATAGATATAAATAAACAAATCGTCATTTAAATTTGAAAATAGCTACTACGACTACGACGACGACAACGACGACGCGTAACAGAAAAACCTTATTATATATACATATATCTATATATATTTATGTACTGAAGCGTCATCTATATACCTACTACCTACCACTTCCGCTCTCAACGATATATATATATATATATATATGTATATATATATATACATATACATATACATAACATAAAATAACATACATTACATATACATATATTTTTGTTTTCAGGATGTGAATATCGACGTCATAGAGAGAGAATTGAATAGGTTATTTGTTAACGTCGTTGTGACGTTTTCGTCGGTCTCTCTTAATCTTAGGTTTTCGTCAGTAAATTGACTACCTTTTCTTTTTTTTTTTTTTTTTTTTTTTTCTTATCCTTTTCTTTGTTGTTTTTTTTTTTGTTGCAGAAAATGATATATAATAAGCATATATACATATATATACATATAAATGACATACATAAGCAAATCTATTTCGTGCCAAATTTGACGTTGAAGGTCGTTAAACGTTGTACATAGTATATATGCATATTTACATGCATATACGTAACATATGTGTATCTATATATATATATATAATATATATATACCTTACAAATATGGCATGTGACGTTTTATCGTATACCTCTATATATACATATGTATACATATCTCAATGTGTAATTGTATTCGCGTTATATAGGTATGTATGTATATAGGTACAGGTATAGTAATACATATTCGTATATAGTACAGTACACTACACATAGATATGTATATTTACTCTCGACACTAATTCAATTTTAACTTGACATACTATACGTATATGTATATAAGTATGTATATATATATATATATATGTATATATATATATACATCCTATACTCGGTACTGTAATATATCTATAATATCTAAACATCTATCATATATAATATATATATATCAATCATGTGACGTCGCCGCGGTTATATTATGCAGCAATAATTAACGTATGTATACGAAACGATATAATACGCATACATATACGTAATCTACTCTATACTATACTCGTATATCCCTATTTAACCTATGAATTATATTGTATACTCGTTTCATTTTATTCTTCCTATTTTCTATTTCTATTCATCTTTTGTTTCTCGTTCTATTTTTATCTTTTAATTGTTTTTTTTTTTTTTAAACCGTAAAACAAAACAAACAAACAACAAAAAAAAAAAAACAAATATATTCAAACCAAGTTTTTAAACGTTCGAAAAATCGTCAATAAATTTATTTATTTATTTATTCATTTGTTTTTTAATATAGCGAATATTTTTATGCATTAGGTACTACGTACATACATATTACAGATGAAAATATTACAACTGCGTTTCTCCATAATCCTATATAACTGTATACCTGCTATGTATGTATAAATATCGTTGTTGCTACTGCTGCTGCGAATTGTTTAACCTTTAACAACTTGAATCAATTCGCAGCGTGTAAAACGATGTCAATGGTCAAGTTCGAAGCCAATAAAGTAAAGTGTTTGAAGAATTTTATTATATGTATTACCCGTATATTATAACACGTAGGTATACGATGTTCCTCATATACATATACACGCTTTACTTTACTATACACATATACTTACATGTATAACATTAAAAATGTATAAATTATAGGTTAAAATTCCTTTTCCTTTTCTGTTTTTTTTTTGTTTTTTTTTTCTTCATTTTTTATTCGTTTTCAAAACTTGAATCAAACTTTTGAACACCTTTAATTATTATTATTATTATTATTTAATTAGAAAAATTTTACACATCTTATTATATATATTTTATAATTGTTTTTTAATGTATAAAATGTAGATTTGTGTATCTTACCTTGCAATCGGGAATCCCATGATTGACCAAAAGGGCTAATCCTTTTTCAGAAAGTGCTCTTAGTAGTTTTGAAGCAACTTGTTTAACCACTCCTTTCTGAGGGCATCGTTCAGTGCCTGAAATAAAATCATAAGAAATTTCTTTATGAAAATTTTTCATCAAAACGTATATATATGTATATATATATATATACCTAAGGCATGAAGCCCACAACTGTAAGGACCTTGTGGATTAAATTAGGCACGTGCGTCGCGACGACGTACTATATTATACGTTAGATCAAAATATATATTCATTTCTTTTATATACCATATATACCTACACGTGTGTGATTATAAGTAGGTACATACATGTATGTACGCAAAAAAAAAAAAGAAACTAAAATGAAAATGAAAATTGTAGACTTATATATGTATGTATATACATATACAGGTAGGTATGAACAAACACACAATTACACTAAGGTCTCATGACTAATCCGCATGATAATATGTTAATTTTGATTCTTGAAATAAGAAGATAATATATGCTTATATATATATTTATATATATACACATATATACTTACTGCTTCTATATATACACAATATATGTATATATATAACTACATAGATATGTTAATATAAGAAACGGTTATAAGATATACGTACTTATATACCTTCTTACTTTATAGATCGCTAATATGGCTCTAAAACCGCATTCGATTTAATTTCCGGAATATATTTGCATACATGTATATAATATACGTTATAATATATACGGTATCTCGACATTTCCCTAATAGGTATACATGGACATTTTTTTTTTTATTTTATGTTTATTTTTGTATTTTTAAATATTTTTGCAAATTTGAAAGCAGCAAAAAAAAAAAAAAAAGCAATTTTTTTTTTTTTATCAAATTCTTAGAATGAAAAGAAAAAAATTAATTAATGAAATTGACTTGATAATCATATATGTACCAGCCTCTTTTATATATACATATATAAAAGGTTATTAGATGTATAATAAACAATTATAATATATAGGTATGTGTATATGTATAACGCGGTATCATAAATCAGAGAAACGTGCTGCCGGACGTCGCGGACGTTCTCGCAGCTCTCTTTCTCTCTCTCTCTCTCTCTCTCTCTCTTACGATTAAAACGTCAATCTCTTTCTTTCTTACGTTATCTCTTTCTTTTTCTCTCGCTCTCTCTCTTTCTAGCAGTTGGAGTATAGGGTTAAACCGTATTCTTTATAATCTGAAAGGCCACCCGCGACGCAGCGTGATACTAACAGAGCCGCTAATTCGCTAAAGCGCATATTGTCTTAACGGACAAATTGCTACGATGACGATAACAGCTGATTTTACTGTATTAATGTATGTGTGTAATATATAAGCATTGTATGTATGTACGTACATATATATACCTATAATACATATGTATACGACTATATATGACTAATCGTGATAAATTAAGAAACCCTTGTAACGAATTCTATGTTATTTCTTATTTTTTTTTTCTTTACCATTTTTTCGTTTCTTTTTTCTTCTTTTTTTTTTGTTTTTGTTTCCCTTATAAATTTCAATTATTTTCGAATTTCATTTATTTTTGTGATCTGGCAAAAGAAAAAGAAGAAAAAAAAAAACAAAAGAAAAAAAAAAAGAAAGAGGAAAGACCAGTTTTTTTTTTTTTTTTTTTCTTCTTCTTAGTTTTTAGTTTTTAGAAATTATATATACACGTCAGAATTTTTTTTGATTTTTTCAAACTGTCGTAAAGTACAAAAGAAAAAAATCAAAAATAAATCAGATAACATCGCAAATATTCTTTGTTTGATTATTTTATTTATTTTTTTTTTTTTTGTTTTCGTTGGTTTTTCTTAACTTTCAGAAACATATGAGATCAGCAAAGGAAACAAAAAAAAAAAAAAAAAAAATTGGCTTTCTCCTAACAATGAGAAAGCTATAAATCGCGAAGTTTAAAAAAAAAAAAAGAAAAAAAAAAAAAAAAATTGTTTAGAATAAATCATTATCGTAGATCACATATGTATGTATGTATAAGTACAGTATTATACATACATATACATATACATATATATATATCCACGAAAGATAAACGAGCTGCAATCTTTAAACTCTTTTTTTCGTACTTCTTCATCTTCTTCTTCTACATCATAATTTTTCTTTTTCGTTTTGATTTTTTTTTTTTTTTTTTCATTATTTTTTTCTCATAGGTACGTGGCTAAAAAAAACCAGGCTAACCATATACGTATACCATAAATATGTAAGTATATTTTATCTATATGTTTACATATAACTTATCCACCGTTTACGTTATACCAATCAACGTAAATCCTTCTTTCATTAAATTTTTTTTTCTTCTCCTCTTAATTTCTCTCTTGAATCTATAATTTTCCTTTGATCAAAGAGGTATATATCTGTTATCTTTAGTCATATGCGATCATAATAACATATACCTTATACATATACATATATTATATGTTATATTATAGATATATGTATGTATGTATGTATGTATAATAAATACATACCTGCCTACTCTATACGTATATATTTAAAATATATTAGAACTCAAGAATTATTATAATATAGAAAAATATTTCGGGCTATTTATCACCCGACACTTAACAGTAATTTAACAAGGCACTCAAATTACCGTATAGTTATATATACATATAACCATTATACATATAGAAATTTATTTTTCAACGTTATTTTTCAAGAAATATACATATTTATTAAAAACGTTCTATAATATGGTAAAATATGCGTATTATTATTATTACTATTATTATTATTATTAATATAAAAATATGCATAAGTGAAATACAGGAAACTGTATTACCGACGGATAAGAAGAAAACATGAGATAACAAAAAAAAAAAAAAAAAACAATTGAGAAAATTGATAAAAAATAAAGAAAAAAAAAAAGAAGAAGGAAAGAAAAGAAAAGGAACTCGACACGGCCTTGAGTTGTTGTCGTCGTCATTCTCACGTCAAAGTTATATGTACCTAGTGTCTTTTATTTAAATTATTGTTTCCGGAGACGGGACGTGAAGTAACGTAACGTAACTTAACTTATATATATATATATATACTATTCTTAAAATGTTTAATATAATAAATAATAACGTATATATAAATAACAAAGTATAATGTAAAACGAAAGATAAAAGAAACAAAAAAAAAAAAAAATTGAATAAAGAACAAATTATTAGAGTAAAAGAAAAAAAAAAAAAACAAATTGCATACCTATACCTATACATAGAATACCTAGCTAGAAATCTCTCCTTGAAAAAGACGTTAACATATTAAAACGACGACGAGAAAGGTATACATATACCTATATGTATATATACATATACTACGTAGGTATATCCATACACCTATATATATATATATAACATAATATACATATAGTATACAGTTATTTCGTTCTTACATATATATACGTATGTATGTATTGTATGTATACACGTCATTACAACACACGGCGACCCTGTCTATCTCTTTCTCTTACTTCTATATATATATATATATATATATTCTTAACTCAAAGTTATAGTCGTCGTGATTTAGGAATTTCTATAGCAATCGCAGAGAGAGAGAGAGAGAGAGAGAGAAAGAGATGTATATAGAATGTTACGTTATACCTAAAGATGTGTGTGTGTAAATAGTACATGAGTCTGTAGGTAGAGACGAGGTAGGTAGTAAACTATATATATATATATATATACATATGTATATACGTATGTACAAGTAGTGAGTGCAGGTAAAGCCTCGAGGCTTGAAAATCCACGATCGCGTCGCTTCGCGTCGCGTCGCGACACGATCGTACTTACTGCTCGTATGCGATCAGCTGTTCACCGCGTGTGCGTATCATACATATCGTAGTCGTCGTCAAAACTCGCTATAACTATAATAACTTGATCTAACAGCTGTAGATCGTTATTATTATTATTATTATTATTATTATTATTATTAATATATTATGCGGTATCTCTGAATTAAAATGATTATAATATTATTATACACATACAGGTATAGATACAATATATATGTATACATACATATAAGTATTAATAATTAAATAATAATAAAAGAAGATACATATGAAGAAAAAAACAAAAAATAAATAAATAAACTTGCAATGAAGCGTTTGGAGAAGAGAAATTTGTTTAGTTTCCTTTTTGTTTTTGTTTTTTTTTATTTTCTTTGTTATTTTTTTGTTGTTTTTATTGGAATAAATAAAATCTTGTAAGTCCGGTATTTTTTTCGTGGAATCGTGCGGATTTAAAATGCGTCATCGTTTCGCGGTAAAATATCATCCGTAAAAGACAAAAAAGAATATGAATCTTTTGTGTTTTTTTTTTTTTCTTTTGATTTTTTTAATGAAAAGAAAATTTAAAAGAAATATAAAATTATACGTTTTTATTATTGTCATTTTCTCATTTTGTTTTTAACCTCGCAAGGGACTTTCACCTCTCCGTTGTGTATATTATTAGAATTTCTGTAGTTGCAAGGATAATAAATACATATATACATACATATATGCCTAATCAGAATACATACATATATATATATATATATATTATTGTCAGTTTTATTTTCTTTTTTCCCTGTTCGGGATATTTTTTCCCTCTCCTGCTGCATAACAACAGTAAAACCAGCAGCAGCAGCAGTACCAATATTCACAGTCGCAGTTTAGTCAGATAATAAATAACATCATTCTTTCCAGTTTAAGTCCTGTTCACGTGATACCTGCAGCAAGTTACAACGTATAGGTATACATATACGTATATGTATATGTATGTATACATATAATAACTATACGACCGAGAAGATCTCATTTGCATAATTTAATCGACTGAATCAACTGCAGACTATCTGACTTTATACTTTACTTTACTTTACTTTACTTTAGATACTTATATGTATATAATGTATAGACATTAAACTACTACTTTTATTTAATCTTATTATTATTATTAATATAATTTATATATATATTTTTTTTTTTTAATAATGTGACGTAAAACAAGAGAAAATGAAAGGATATTTTTAAATGGTTGATATAGATGTCTGTTTAAAATCTGATAAAAAAAAAAAAAAAAACAAAAGAAGAAAAAAAACAAACAAACAAAATAATACAATAAAACGCGAAAAAGATAACAATAAAAAGAAAAAAAAAAAATAGAAGAAAATAAACAAATACAAAATAAAATAAAATAGACAATGAAAGAAAACGTGTAATTTAATATCTCGATCTATATTATATTCTCCTGACTTCATGTTATAAACATAAACACTTAAACCGTAATCTAGAAAAAAAAAATATATATATATATATATATATATATTTTGTAGAAGTTTGATTGATCGTCGTAATCACGTAACGTAACGAACACACACATCGATTTGATTTACTTTTTTTTTCATCATTTTTTTTTTATTTTCTTCCTGCAGCAGTGAAATCTAAATCAAACGTTAGAATATAAACGAATGATTATAATAATAACGTCATTGATGGTAGGGGATACGGTGGTATACGAATAGGTACGGTGTTTAATGATAAAGATAAAATTGATAAAAAAAAAAAAAAAAAATATTTTATCTATTATACATTATAATATTATAAACGAACTTAAGTAAGTAAGTATGTACTACATATATACAATAGGTATATAATAATAATAAATAGTTAACTAGATTAAAAAAATTTTCATTTAAACTCAATCATTTATTATTATTATAAACACACGTATAGTTACTAAATATTATTATAAAAATTAAAAAAAAAAAAAAAATAAATATATATATTAATTATAGATTTTTATATTGTCCCATATTTAGTAATATGGGCGTGTATGTAGGTATCTGTTTACGATTTAAAATATGTAATAATATTACTATAAACACACGAGCATCAGTACGGATATAAATTATATATATTATTAATTTTTTTTTTTTCTTTTTTTATCACAATTAAAAGTTTTTCGATTATTTATATATACGTTATTATACTTACGTTACATATCTTTATATGCACTTTAGTATTATTATCATACATCTAATCAAAAGTTTATTAACGAACTGTCGAATAACTAAGTTTTAACAGTGAAAAGTGTAGAGATCGAATAGGTAGTACGTAGAGAGGACGTATAGTATAGTAGGTATTTATTTATGTATATGTAATAGAAAAGACGGTCGTCGAGATGAGAAAAGAGAAGCAAAGAGAAGAGAAGAGAAGAGAAGAGAAGAGAAGAGGAGGTAGCGGGCTTACGAAACGATAAAACATTGGCGTAGCGATCAACGACACACATAATTGTGTCTCTTACATGGTCAATTAAATTCAAATTCGTGTCAGGAACGCGGAAAGAAAATATGTATACACATACCTAACTGCACTGGCATATTTATACCGTACGATGTAGGTAAGTATAAAGTATATAGGTAAAATATATACCGAGAATAAGAGAGAGAGAGAGAAAAAAAAGCTTAAATTTTCCTTACCTCAAAGTTCCGCAAAGTAATTGAAAACATCGGTATCAAAACCTATACGCATATCGTTTTAACTTATTGTTTAATACTCGTATACGAGTTAGTGTGTATGCCGCTTTACTACACGTCAGGGACCGCCCTTTAATCTAGCTCATCGTCTGGCTGTGACGGAAGTGAGTGAGTAAAAAGTATCATCGTTCGGAGTCGTTGGCCGAACGCCCAGACGGCCGTTATATTGCGATGAATATACATGTAGTAGGTATGGGATACGATGCATACGTATATTATAATAATAATAATAATAATACGTTAAAAGTATTTTAACTTGTGAGAAAAAAAATAAAATAAAAGATAATAAAAAGGAAAATAATCACATGAATCACGTGAATAAAAATTATTAGTCATTATTTTCAATGTCGTATAGTTATCTTTTTTCTTTATTCAAAATTTTGAATTCGTTCTAACGATCGTAACACAAAAAAAAAGAATAATAATAATATAGAGAAAAATAATTGTAGAAATATTCTCGAGTCTTCTCTTACGAGTTGAACTCTACTCAGACAGACAAACAAACACACCTCTGCCCTCTACTCTCTCCCGAAAAAGAAAGAATGAGAAAATAAAAAGAAAGACGGTGTCCTGACCCCTGCGGAAGACCCTTACGAGTTCGTTTGGTGCGTTGCTAGGCAACCCGTAAAGACCGAAACTCTGAGACTACTCGATTCTACTCAACTCGAGTTGGTTTATCTTACGAAATCTTATTCCATCTTTAGTTTAATGTTTCAGAGGTATAATTTGACGACGATAGTTAATCTGTATACGGTATAGGTAAAGTTTAAATTTACTTAAATGTCAAGTATGAGTGTGTATCATTCTCCGAATCAACATAACCCCCGGACTTTTATCTATACGTTATTACACTATTTCTCAATATTTTAACATAACATGCCTCTGAGTTTCAAATAAGTTTCGAAATCATGAATGAATGAATGAATGAATGAATGAACGATTCGAACACGGTTTTACCGCAGCGCTTTTATATTCTTTATCAACATATACATATGTATGTATTTATGTATTTATGTAGTGGCGGAAAATGTAACGTTGGAAATAACGAGTTTTATATGTATATCCTGTGCCTCTGTCACAGTTAGCAAACCTTCGAAATCTCTAACGGAGAAAAACTTCGTTCTCAAAATCGACTTATACTTATTTAATAACATCTGATATAAAGAAAATAATTACTCACCCATGTGCTCGAGATCAATGATCGGTATTTCACATTTACTCAGCATAGTTTCACAGCCCTTTTTAACTCCGGCTGGCGCCGAACTGCAGCAACTCATCTTGGGATAGTTGTTATTAATTTATATATTCTCTCTCTCTCTTTCTATCTTTTGTCTCAGTATTCCCCCCGTTCCTCCTATTTATTTTCTTCGGTATTTGAAATCTTTTTGTTCGAAAAATCTCCAACTACGGGATTACAGTGGCAGCTGGTAAAATATCGTATAGTAATATAAACGTGTGAATGTTTAAGCAGAATCTACTACCACTATCAAAACCGCGAAAAGCCACGCGCGCGTTTAAAAGAGAGAGTTTAGTTTGTCGCTTTAACCGAAGAGGAGTTTAACACGGGGTGTTTTAAAATCACGATAATATCCAATAGAATATCATAATAAATGAAACTTTTTTTCTTTCTTTCTTTCTTTTTTATTATTCACTTTCAAAAACCACAACCACGGCAGCAGACCTCTACCTGTGATTTGGAATAATCGTTATAAAGACCCTAGCGGTAACCGTACGAGACGAGTTTATTGTGCGGCTGGTGGTGCGGCAGGTATACGTGTACGTGGCTGTGGACTGGTGGGCACATGCTATGCTGTCAATGCGGCGGACGACCGGGAACTGACTGAAGTATGAACGTTAAGGTTGATGCTGTTAAAACCTAACCGACACAACGCGCAACGCGCAACCAACAACAACGACGACGACGATTCGGATTCTACTTAACCGTTTCGAAGTAGCCGAGCGACCTCGGTCGGCATCAACCTCAAGTCTCGAACCGTACGCGTTGCTTATAGTTCGTGAACGCAGTGGAGTAGAAAGTCGATTTTTCGAAATAGAATGATTCTTTTTTTTTTTTTTATTTATTTATAATTATTTCAAGTAAATATAATATTTAGAGAATCATGATTCATTCTTTATCGTATATCTGTTACAGTTTGAAATTAGTCATCGCGATAATAAACGTTTAATCATTGATTTTACAACATCCGTATTGTTAATATACGACGATTGACATTAATTTAACCGACTTTAGACTTTAATCGATTTCTAATCAGATTCGAATAATTATTTTATGGTTTATCGATTTGAAATTTAGAAAGAGATAAAAAACATATATTAAATATAGCTATTCGTAGATTTTAAATATTAACAACTTAACTGGGGATCTTGTACCTGTACGCTTCGACGAATTCGCGCTACTCCCAGAGTTTAAATACTGCTCTATGTATGCGTAGGTAATAATAGCTGCTGCAGAATAAGAAGAAGAAGAAGAAGAAGTAAAGTAGAGGTGAACTATACGAATAACGAGAACGTTGAATTGCATTACGATGTTTAAATGCATGAAGGCTAATACTAAACAGATTTTAATTTTTAAACCGTTTAATATCTTCGATTATAATAATATTTTAGAGAATTTTACAAAATTAGTCGATATGAATATAAAGTAGTATTATATGCTGTTAGCTAAGTAGTAGCGGTAATATATACTCGTAAAATTAATTAAAAAACTATTCAAATCGCAGATGCGAAATAACGAGAGAAGAAAAAACAAAAGAAATAAATGAAAATATGAATAAGACGATATTATCCTCAAGTGTTAATTACTCGATCGTTACGGTTGAACTGCGCCACATTGGTCGTAAAATAGATAACAAAAAAAAAAAAAGGAAAAATGTCTTAGCTTTGCTTTTTATTTTATTATAATTATTTTGTTTTATATGTTTTTTTGTAGCTTTAACTTACGTGAGACGTGAATTATTGCCAATTATCGATGACTATTTCACATATTCACACTTCGCGTATTCTATATAATTATAAACCAAAGTCTGTAGTGTACCAACTACTATACCGCGCAGATAGTAGATATTTAAAAAAAAGAAATTTCCGAATATAACTAAAAATGTAATTATAAGATTATGTAATTACTTGTGTGTATAGAATAATTGACAATCAGCGTTCTGGTGTTAAAAAAAAACCAAGAAAAAAGATATTCTTATAAATTATGTCGTACAAATAGTGTTTTTTGTTTTTTTCAAATAAATTATAATACTGTAAAAAAAAAATTGAAGAAAAATATTATAGAGCGAGAAAATATAAACAAATAAATATACAATTGTCTTTATTATATCGATGATTAATATATCGTCGATTTTGAAAAATTCGCGAATATATTTCCTTAAGCGATTCTCTTGCAGTTCCACTGCCTCTCGAAAGAGTGATTCGCGTCTAGTAAATCCACCGATGTACTGAAAGGTTCTTTTTTCAGCACGTGAATGAATAGGAAGTCTTTCCCCCGCTCCATCCAGTTCTTATACGAACATATATACATATATATAATGTATTTACGTATATGTATATCAAATTTATACGTAACTACCAATGATCGTTCTTAAAATGTGTTTAAAGATTGCCGCCTAATACCACCCACTTAAAAGTCTAACGCGATCAATATCAATCCGCAAAATCTTTTGATCAGTTATCTTTGATCGTGTAATTGATATTGATATTATTATTATTATTATTATTATTATTATTTTTATTTTATCGAATCAGAGACCACATTCTCAGTAACGTGATTATACTCTGAATAGAAATGAAAAAATATCTATACACAAGTATATAAGTATATACATATGTATATTAGGGTGCTTCGTTTTAGACGAGTTTTTTTTTTTTGGTCCATTCACGGAATAATGTTCTAAACATATAAAAACAAATTCTCATCAAATATGAGCTCTTAATTTTAATTCTAAGAACTCGCGAAATGAATTTGAAATTTTCCCATTTTATTAACACGTGAATTTTAATTCTTTTTTTTCAATTATCTATAGCTTCGCAGAATTTCATGATATTTAATCGGCAATAGGTGGAAATGACAGAGGAATCTTTCCTCTTCAAAAGTGTATGTAGCCAATTTATGTTTTGTAACCGGCCTCGCCCGGTAAAACATCTTGAAGCCAATTTTCTCTCAAATTTCATGGTTTTTTGAATTTTTCTCGTAAACCACTATTTTTACAACAAAATTGTATGAGACTTTTCTATAGAAAATTCAATATACTACAAAAAAAGTCCTGTAAGCTATAACCGTAGAGCTAGTAGTTTTCGAGATAAATTCAATTAAACATTTCAAAATTTGAAAAATCGCTGTTCTATCCGAGATTTTAGTACTTTTTAATGGTTACAAAACATAAATTGGCTACGTACACTTTTAAAGAGAAAAGATTTCTCTGTCATTTCCACCTATTGCCGATTAAATATCATGAAATGCCACGAAGCTATAGATAATTGAAAAAAAAAAATTAAATTTACGTGTTAATCAAACGGGAAAATTTCAAATTCATTTCGCGAGTTCTTAGAATTAAAATTAAGAGCTCATATTTGGTGAGAATTAGTTTTTATATGTTTAGAACATTATTCCGTGAATGGACTAAAAAACAAAAACTCGTCTAAAACGAAGCACCCTAATGTATATAGTAAATATTTATTTTTTTTACAAAAATCTAGTACATTCAGAAATTTTTTTTATACATATATATATAGTTTTCCTAAGAATTTATTCATTTTCGATATACATAAACATATATTGTCTAAAATTAGTAACTAATTGTGTAAAAAAAATTAAAAAAAACTTCATCACAGACCAAGTTTTCTAATTGACTTTCATCGGACTTGGATAATTTTTCACTTCATTTTTTATCCTTGTTCATGAAAATAAATTGTGGCTTTCAACCGGCGAGTAGAAAAGCGATAAATCTGTTATAACGATAAGCTTATGCGTAGGTATGTATACATATACATATACAGGGATCTAAATTTCTCCACGAATAGTTTTCTGCGATTAGGATTAATACATCTACGTATATACTCGAGGAAAGTTACAATACCTAAAGTAAAATGTATTTTTTTTCCTTCTTTCTTTGGTTTCCCTTATACATATATTGATACTTTATAAGGAATAAATTTATATATCTTGACCCCTTTGCATTTATTTATTTATTCATTTATTCATTTATTCATTTATATACCAATATGTATATTTATCATGTAAAAAAAAAAAAAAAATCAAAAAAAAAATAATAATAATTGACTTTTCCTTCAATTATCATCCGATAATGGCCACCTCGAGTGTGAAATCAGGTTCTTCTAGAACCCATCCACCCTGTTTCTGATCTGCTCTGATCTGCTTTGCCCTGGTCTGCCCTGCCCAGTACAACTTAGACCGATCCATACATATATATATATACGTTTTTCTTTTTATTTTTGTTTTTTCTTTATTTTATTTCTTATGCACCGTCCAAGAAACCGGTCTCCTTAGTATCTTAAGTCAACTTGCGATATATCACTACCACAAGACCGGAGTGGGTATATACAATATATATCGTAGCGTATAATATCAGTCGCGAATTATTTCTGTATATAAAAGGATATAAATAAAGTGAAAAAGATCGGTACACCCAATCCAGAATGTCCAACGATTCTTTGGACCGTATATTCTACAAGAGAATAATAAAAAAAAAAAAAAGAAAAATCTTTACTACAGTTTCAAAAATAAAATTTTCAATTTCTTTTTTTTATCAACAATTATTAGGACGTAGTCCAGTTCGTTTTTGGCAACATCGTTTTTTCGGAACTCTATGCTCCGTGTGTAAACTAGGACGTATTCTAGCCGCATCACCAACAGCACATCCTCCAGAACATCGCGTTCTTGCGGAAGAATTTTTCATTGAACTTTTTTTTGAATTTGAAGTAGCTGGAGGAGACGGAGATCGGGATGAACTACTACGACTTGATATAATCGTACTTAGACGACCAGAACGATTTTTTGATCTTGAAGATGTCGGCTCGCTACTAGATGTGCAACCACCGTTTGAACTGATAAAAAAAAAAAATAAAAAATTCGAGAAAATTAATCGTCAATTTATTCATCTTGCGATCTTTTATTTATTTAATTTTTATATTTTCATTTCTCACCTTGAACATGACGTACTTGTTTCTATCAACGGGCATACCGAAGGACATTTTTCAGTGCAATTACATATCGAAGGACATCCCGAGGGTAAAGGCCTTTTAACGATCTATTTTTTTTTTTTCGGTTTTAAATTACGAAAGATTAAATTTTGTAACAAAAAAAACTCTACAAGATCAAATTTTAAGGTGAATTTATTTATAAAGATTTAGGATCTACCTTTACGATGAGAAAAGCTAAAGCAATCTGCGTTAGAATAAGAAACGTATAAACGCCGTAAGTCAATGCAGCACTGCTTAAAATTATGTGACTCAATACGTTAGAACATCCATTTTCGTTTATACTATTTTCTCGGTTCATTGAAAGGTCCATATGAAAACACGTAGTCATTGATTTGAGGTTACAGCAGCTAAAGGGAACTGCCAAAGGGCGATATTCTTCATCGGAAAGTATCTGCTGGCTGGACATTTCCTCACGTGAAGCATAGTCGACTTTCTTAACGATTATATATACATGAAGTATAATATTAAATATACGCAGTAATAATTCTCGTCACATGATAATCATATGATGATGAGATAAAATAATAATTATCAATTAAATTGTATGTTAATTTAATCGTTTGAGCAAACCGCAAATAGTAACTCATATAATCAGAATGTCAGAAAACAAAATTTAAGATACTGTTGTTTAAAATCTTGAGTGAGTTATGACGGATTTAAATCAAATAGGAAAATGTGTTTAAAGAAAAAGTAGAATAATAATAATAATAATAATAATAATAAAAATTATATCACAAAATAATTAACAGATAAATAAACAGAGTTTAATGTATAATCGTATTTTGAAATTGATATCATCTTCTGTAATTACCTGCCAATCGAACACTGTCCAATCTTTATACTTTGTGTGACCGCAACACTGAAAGGTGAACTGAAACTGGTCGATGGTAACCTTGTGCCAAGTTTCTTCAGAGTACAACATCATTGAGGTATTGAAAATACGAGCAATTGATTCAGGCCTTGTGTTCAAGTAAATAGCCATCGAAGTCATTGCTATTATGTTTATAATTGCACAGAATAAAATAATCACAGTGAGGTATTTTAGCAGTTTTTTAAGGGATGAAAAACAGGGCTGTTTACGACGTCTGAAATAATTAAACGTAAATTTTGAAAATATTATCACTTCGTTGTGTGTTCATAATGAAAATAGAATTAAATTATTATTTTTTTTTGGTTACTTTTGAATTGTGAATACAGTCGCAAATGATGCCGGTACTCCGATAGAAACTGAAACAACGGTTAATACTAGGGGAATAAAACCGCCGGCAAAGTAGATAACATTCCATTCGACGAATATTCCTAAAGCTAATATAACTAGTCGTTTTGCTTCGAGTATTGATAGACCGTAAGCAATCGCATATCCAGTATCGATTTCCCATCCGCAATTACAGTATGGTATAACTTCAGGATCAACTGATACAGGATTATCAATTCCGTTTAATTTCTTCCTTAAAGATTTACAGAGGCACACGAAACCACCCATCCGTCATTTGGCAAATACTTTTAGCCACTGCTTCGTAGCTGATCCTGTAAAAGATAATAAAAATTGATCGATATACATACGTAGGTAAATATAAAGATTTAAATAATGAATTGTTTTATGTATTGTAAATGAATTAAATTACTGATAGAAATATTTTTAGATTTATTTGAAAAAAATAATTATTATTACACTGTCTTCAGAACTCCTGCTACTCCTACATCACGTGTATAGGTAGTTTGTGTTAATTAAATGCAACGGTGCATGACTAAAAATAATAATATAGTTATATAGATATGGGTATGAGAATATAATTGCTTTGTAATTGAAGATTGTTACGTAATTGTTTCAACTGCGGTTATTATCATGTTATGTTACGTAATTTGACGATTTTATTTTCCAAGTATATAATTTCATGTATATCTATATCATACATAAATAAAAAGAGAACGATATAAATACGTCGATTTTTCGTATTCTTTTTTATAATTACTAAACGATATTATAAAGATTTCGGTTCATTTCATAACCCAGCAAATAAAAAAAATTCTAATTAGTTATTACTCTTTATTTAATATAAAAAAGAGAATTTTTTTTCTTTTTCTTATTATTATCTAATCAGATAAGACCCTGTAGACGTTAGAAATTAAATCAGCTTTCATTATGACTGTACACAAGTGTGTGATAATCAATTCTAATTGATCAAAATTTCGGATAATATATGTACAGTCATGAAATTTTTTGCTGCAGATATATAAAAAGAAAAAAGACAAACTTTTTTGTTTTTTCAACGATTGTCAATGTCAAAGCTAATTAGCTTATCTATTTAATTGTTTTTTTTCTGTTTTATTAATATTCGAACTTGTAAGTTCAAATTTCCAATTTTACGGTCTCTGTGGATAACCTTGATTTATGAAACGCAAATGAAATCGATGATTAACCTTCGCGACGATATTAATCGAGGTGTGAAAATTAAAGTTTTTTTTTTTTGTTTTTATTCGAGATATTTAAGATCATATAATTTACAAAATTTTCAAGAATTCAAAATAGAAGAAAATTCAAAATCATATAATCTACAAAAAGATTACTTTACTTATACAGGGTGGTTTTTATATATATTAATTATTTTGAATTAAAAACGCAATTTCATATGCGGATTAATTTAATGTATGGATATTGAATATCAAATAATAAGAAAAATAATTATGATATTAATTCAAAATATTGTAATCGTTTTTTAAAACCGTAATTAAATATTATACAGATTTTTATTTTCATTTTTTTGTATCAAGAGATGAATTGCAGATACATATTTTCATCTTCAACAGTTTTTCGATAATCAAAGTTTTAAATTAAATTATTGATTATAATTTATTCGATTTTAAAGAGACGAAAATTCTTAATCAATTGATGACTAATTAATATAATTAGAGAATATAAAAATAAAATTAATATTATACCTTAATACCCCACGAGGACGTAATTATTATTATTATTATTATTATTTTTTATTTAAAAATTAAATATAATACAATAAAAAATTTTTTCAAAATATTATAAGACAGCTGATAAATATTATCTTACCAGAATCCATCGTACCAAATTTAATACGAGGAGATGGTGATCAGGTAATAAAATTGCGAATGGTGGTAGGATATTAATTATTGTCCAAATATAATTATGATGAATTTTTTTTAAATTAAATCCCATCTGCAGTAACTGTCATGTTGTTTGGTTTGTTTCATAAGTACACATACATACATAAATAATTTTATTTGTCGTTTCAAAGCCTATGCGATTAGATTATTTATTACATGAATGAATTTTTTTTTTATAATTTTTTTTACTGCTGGTTACAAAAATATGCAGACTATGTATAGACAATTTTTTTTTATTTTTTACTAAAAAAACAACAAAAATATCTTTTGGAAATTTTATTATTGGTCATAGGTAGTTATCTAAATCGTTTGATCGCTGTAGGACAGGATATTAGATACGATCTACCCTAGCTCTAGCTCTATTTGAAATGATGATAAATTTGAAAAACAATAATTTATGTAGGTATGTATGTATGTATCTATTTTTAGATATTCTCTGAGTCATTCTATGAGTTTGTTCAAGATTAACATCTTGAAAATTTCATTCACCATTTAAAGGTATATAGGTACAGTTAGGTATATATACAAAATTCAGAAAAATCTTAGGAGGATATAAGAAAATTTTTGACACCTATTAGAAGATGGAGATTTCATAATTTCAAGAGATAAATACGGGAAATAAGAAATTAAAAAATTATTATTATTTTATTGCATTTTCGACATCAGATTGAACGTAAAAGCTCTCTATGATATGGCCCGGAAAATGTCTATTCAGAGAGTTACAGGGAGTCAAAAATATCAGGATAATATTCATATTTACAAATTTATATTTTTCAATATTATCCTGATATTTTTGATTCCCTGTAACTCTCTGAATAGGCATTTTTCGGGACATATCATACAGAGCTTTGATGTTCCATCTGCTGTCACAAATGCAATGGAATAATAATAATTTTTTAATTTCTTATTTCCCGTATTTATCTTTTGAAGTTATGAAATCTCCATCTTCTAATAGGTGTCAAAAATTTTCTTACATCTCATAAGATTTTTCTGAATTTTTCTCAGATTTTACAAAGTGGGTGTTTTTATTTCAAGTTTTTAAATCATACTTCAGATATACGCTGGGTCGAAAAATTCTGAAAAATATTACGATTGCGTTTTTCGTCGTGTACTTTTATACAAAAAATTATCAAACCAATCTGAGACATCGACGTAGAATCTTGATCGAGATGGCATGGAATGCCCCATATATATACATATATATATATATATTTATATAAAAAAAATTTCTTATTCGTTTTTATCAAATCATGCTTTTGTAAGGAAAAAACAAATTAAATTTATCCCTACTAAATTAAATATATTTATTATTATTATTATTATTATTATTATTATTATTATTATTATTATTATTACTTATTATTATTATTAAGACCGTGTTTTCCGTGAGCAAAATGTAATGTGATAAGGTACGTATACATACAGCGTTACCTATGTAATAATTATATGGTATTATAGATAATTATTATATTTGTACTTGGGTATATATTTATAAACAATTTTTTTTTTTCTTTTATTTCATAGTCAATCTATCAATTGATTAATTGTGTGCTGTTTGTGATAGAGAGATATTAATTAATTAATTAATTAATTAATTAATTAATAAAACGAGGAGTGAAAATTTATATTCTGGAAAAAAAACAACAACAAAAGATATAAAAAAAAAAAACAAAATTGAAAAGATATAATTATACAGTTTTATCTCAATCGAGATGAATTTTGTATATGTTTACTTGAGAACGCTGTTTACCAAACATCCAATAGGCAAGGAATGGACAATGCTCGGTTAAAAATATAGAAAATCTTAATTGAAAATTGAAAAAATAACGAAATATTGGCGACCACCAATTAGAAGTATTAAGCAAATATTTGTGTACCCATAATTGAAATTCTAATAAAAATTTACTGTAAAATGACATCGTTGAATTATCTGAAACAAAAAAGAAAAAAAATTTAATAACGAAGAAGCAAAAAAAAGAATACAGTAATTTAATATATATCTGTAAATTTTGAAAACTGTTTAGAAATACCAAAATAAAAAAAAAACACTTACCTATGGCAAGAGAGTGGTTATTGTTTGACGTAGCTAAAGCTGCTAGACGATAAGTAATCGCAGTAAAAGCCGATGGATCAATCTGTGGATTTATTGGCCAAATTCCTTCCAAAAGAATGTTTTTCATTTTTTCAAAATCGGGATTTTTCATTGAAAAATACGGTAAAAATACCTCGTCAAGAAGCCGGCCACAAAGTGCTTTAGTCTCTTCGATAGATCCCGTGCAGATATTAAATCTATAAAATCGTTAAAATGCAGATGATGATTTTTTTCTTTATTATTATTTTTCCCTCCCAAACCCCGTATCGAGGGGAATCGGACTAATTACCTCTCCTCCATACCGAGCATACTTCCGATAACTCTCCAAACGTGGATGAGCCCTTCAATATCATCGTCCGATGCTGAAACCCCCAGGTCATCGCCACAGAGTAAAGTAAAACCGATAAAACCAAACTGAGTCAGAGCCATATCGAGTTGAGAAATTCTGTTAAGTCCAGCTTCAAAACTACGTTTTGATGCAACGCAGTGTTTTCTTCGAACATTCTTCAACGAGTCGAAGAATCTGAGGAATCATTATTTTATCTTTTTATTTATTTATTTGAAAACGTCGTGAGGATTCGATTAAAATAACCAAAAAAGAAGAAGAAGAAGAAAAAGAAGTATTTGTGTTCGGAGTTGAGGAACTTGACCATGGATTGAATTTTTTTACTTTATTTTATTTTGTCGATGGATCTTTTTGGTCCGCGAATCTTGATCCCCTAGATATTCCATTGCAATGTGTACAAAAGTATTTAATTCTCGTTTTATACGTTGGGTAAAATATTCTGTCGCGTATACAGCTGTAAGAGTTTCTATATTTAGAGTAGAGTAGGCTGGTATAGCGAAATTCCACGAATTAAAAAAGGGATAAAATGATGATACCACGTATAGAGTTACGAAGTAGGGTATATCCTTGTTACCATAGTACATACATACCTACCATACGACTCCTTATTAGGATCGGACCAGTTTGTATATCTATATGTAATTTCTTAGTTAGGAATTGTTGTTATTATAAATACTAATTATTCTCGAAACAATAAATCATATCAATTTATAATTGTTTATGTTATAAATAATCAAGTAATTATGATCAATCTATTATTGTCACTTTCCGGTTTACGTATAATAAACAATTATATTATCCGGAAACATAAAAATTTTCTAATTAAAGTATGAATGTATGTATGTATGTAACAAGTTCATAGTCGAGAAACATTTTAATAATATTTTATAAAACGAATAAAGTTATACCGTACACAATATATATATTTTTTTTTTCTATTCTTCTCTTGTTATAAATTTGAGACATTTTTCGATTTTTTTTTTTTTTTTTTTTTTGATACCGTAATTTTTGTTGCTACAAAAACACACATCAAATTTTCTGTACCTATAGCGAAAAATTGGAATTTAATAGATGGCGTTAGTCCACAGAGAATGAATGCAGGCAAGGCTGCGTTCTGCATTATCGTCATGACTTTGAAAACGGAAATAAAATTGTCTGTCTTTTGACTTATATTTAAATTGTCTATATTGTGAATTATTATATTATATAAAAATTGTCTTATATCGAATAAAAAAAAAAAATAAAAAATATCTGGAAATCGGTTTACCTGTGGGCCAACCTTAAAACTTCCCGCTGTGTTAAATACGTTACAATTAATTTATACTATTTTGTTTATAATAAATTAAATAAGGTTATAAGTATAATTAGTTTTCCCTATACAAATCTTTTTTTCTTCAATTTCTATTCTTCGAATAACTTTGAAACTACTCGACCGATCGATTCCAAAATCTAATCAGATCTAAGTCTTGATGAACCCTTTCGATCGCCGTAAGAATCATTCAAATCGGTTAATTCGTTCCAAAGTTATCGTACGAGAAAAAGAGAAATTTTTGTCTTGCAATATCTTTTAAACCAATCGTTCGATTTTGATGAATCTTACGGCGATCGAAAGGGCTATCCAAGACCTAAGTCTGATCAAGTTTTGAGACTAATCGCACGAACAGTTTAGGAGTTATGCGCTAAAAACATGAAAAAAAATTGTTTTTTAATATTTATTTTTCAAATAACTTTGAAACTACTCGACCGATCGACTCCAAAATCTAATCAGATCTAAGTCTTGATAAACCCTTTCGATCGCCATAAGAACCATTCCAATCGGTCGATTCGTTCTAAAGATATCGTACGACAAAAATTTGTTTACACACACACACACATACGGACGTCCATCAAAAAATAGTCAGAATAGCTTCGCAGGACCCAAAATCGTCGAGATCTGACGAAAACTTGATTTTCGAAAATCGGACCTAAACCAATAACTTCCCTTGTTTATGAAAATTTTCAATTTTCATTGCGGGAAGTTAGAAAAACCGAGAAAAAGAAATAATTTATAAAGAATTTTTTTTATCATACTTACTTAGTTTTTTCGTCCGGTATATTTTCGTACCAAATAAATGTGTGGAGAATAGTAGCAGCGTATCTTCTGAACGCTGTACAAGGTGTTGAACTCTGTTTGGTGAGAATAAGTATCTTCAATATGGACGGTACTGCAAGTACTGATATTAGACCAGCCAATTTAGCTATCATCATTGTGAATACGTTGTTGTAAAAAGTCCTTTGACCAATAAAGAATTTTTTCTCATCGTAATAAGGTGGCAATTCTAAATCAGACAATTCAAAATCGGCGGGTGTTTTACTGCCGATTTCTATGAGTAAACGGAAACGCTGATCCACCAGATTCTCTGCGGAAAAAAAAAAATATTTGAAATTTGAATTCTGTTAGGTTAAGAATTTTAATATTTAGGTACGAGTTTGAGATTTCATCTAAATTCTGCATGAATAAAAGAAATTTGAATCGTTAATTAGGTAAATGAAAGAAAAAAGTACACTCACAACGATCATAAGTATATATGAAATTGTCACGATTTTGAACAATTTTTCAAAAAATAATCATGAACTTTAAAAAGTCTTGTGATACGAGAATTATATTCGAAAATTATTCAAAAAGGAAAATAAATAAGCCGGAAAAACAATTTTTCCGGGTACTTTTCATCAAAAAGAAAAACAAAGTATGGGTTTGTCAGGGGAAGAAAAGGTATAAAAAAGTAATGAAAAACCGAAAGAAAAAAATTGAAATTGAAAATTTTACATAAAAAAATGCCCTATATATTGACAAACAACAATTTCATACAGTGCGTTTAATCCCAATTCGATATGGGTACATTAACAATTTCTTCTTGTCATTGGCAAGGAACGCCCTATATATTGACAAACAACAATTTTATACAGTACATTCATTCTAATTCGATCTGGGTATATTTACAATTTTTTTCGTGTCATTGACAAGGAATGCCCTATATATATGAAATCCTCAACCCGGAAGAGCATATTCTTTCATTCAGAAAGGTAATACAGAGAAAAAAGTATAGGTTTGTCAGTAAAACAGCGAAAATCGATTAATTTCCGGTATAACCGGAAGTTCAAATTAAACGAGACATGGAAATTTTTCATGCCCATCATTTGGTTGTAAATTCCTGTGAATTTCAGATTTTTTCATCGAGCCGTTTCCGAGATCACAACGCGAGTTTGTCGAACAGGCCGACAGACAGACCGACATCTTTCTAAAAACCTG
This sequence comes from Macrophya annulata, assembly GCA_963924015.1. NCBI lineage: Eukaryota > Metazoa > Arthropoda > Insecta > Hymenoptera > Tenthredinidae > Macrophya > Macrophya annulata. Next base: position 1,043,206 of record OZ001262.1, read on the forward strand.
TTTTTTCGGATTCTAGATAGTCAAAAACGCGAAGATTCATTGAAATTAGCAAAAATCACTTTTTGACCAAAACCAATACTTTTCTTATATCACCGTAGGTAGCTGATGAAAAGTAAAAATCGCGAATTTGATATTATGTAAAAAATAAAAAAAACAAAATATAGTTACACACGTAAAATAATATCAACGTGTTATAAAATATTTCTGGAAGTGAATGTAGAGATATTTTAGCTCACAAAGTTCACTTTATATCAAGGTTGCTTGAAATCGCATGAAGCAAGGATTTGTGACGTATACATATATTACCTCAATAGAAAAAAAACTTTAATATATACATATATAACATACGTAGATATACTTAGATAATAATAATATCGAAATCAATCGAATATTGAATAAATTCGATAATGATACAATTAACAAGGTTTTTATTTAATAAATTAATCAATTTGACAGCCTATATATACTGATTGATTATCATATACATATAAAACATACATTGTGGGTGATCGTGTGTAAATTTTCGAGATAACATTTTTACTCATCATTTGTATTCAAAGACCGTTAAAGACGGGACATCTGTATACAAAACGATTACGATCGGCATGTTCAATTGTAAACTCGTATATATGTACATATGGATGAACGACTGTAAAAAAAAAAAATAAAGAAACCCACGACCACCACTGGCTTACACCTGTTAAATGCAAATTCTTTAGATCCGTGATGATGGATATACCGTAATCCGTATAAATTCATTGCCGCAGGCTTTTTTTGGTACATATTCTAACGAGATTTTTAATAATCAAAGATCGAACATATATTTAAAAAAAAAATTCTCTTTTTTAAATTCCAATGAAATTTCTAATTATTAACGAATAATTAATGAAGAAAAATTAGTTAATAAAATTCTTGAATCAAAAATAATAATTTTAAGATAAAATTTAGGAAGCAGCAGTCATTCAAAACAGTTTGATAATATAGAGAACCTTTTCTTCTGGCTTCGAATGGATCGTAACTACAATTTTTATTTCATTATTATTTTTTTGTTTTTTATTTACTACTAATTTATTCAAATTAACATTCTGTAATAAATGTTGTATAAGATTTGAACAGCGAGTAGTTAATTGTTAATTATTAAACGGTTAAAATAATTGATCATCGATTATAAGAATATTTTACTTTATTTTCTTTTGATTCTTTATCAGTTTTTTTTATTTAGCCAACTGGGATCGATAATCTTGTTTCGGTTTAAAGTCAGGTATTGCAGGCTTCCTTATATAGGCAATCAAAAATTCCGATTCGAGAGAAACTGGCTAGATGATGTGAGCCAAGGCTGTTATGTTTAACAAGTTTAATGCACTTTCATCATGCACGTGTGAATCGAGATGCAATCTCAATAAAAATTTAAATTTAAATTCTTTAAAGCAAAATTATCCTCGTATATAAGTTTTTTTTTTTGATTTTTCTTTTTCTAATCTAAACTACCTAAAAGAAAAATTAGAATTAATAACGAATAACGAAAATCAAAAATGTACAAAATGATATTAAAATTTAATTAATATTTATAATTATTACTGACCTGTGTTTTCGGGGTTTTCCTTAGACCTGAACATGTTGTGTATATCCCCGGGTATAAACTTTTATTTTATTTTTATTAATATTTTTTTAATTTATATTAAAACTAATATTTCTAAATTAAATAAGGTCGTCACTGTATCTCTACGTCATTTTAATATCGTGAAGAATAAGAAAATAAAACCAAAAACTGCTACTACTGTTTATTATTTTAAAGTTTATTCGGGCTGATGTTAATGTTTGCATTTCTACTGGCCAGTTACACTCTGGCGAGAGTCGATGCCCATCACCGGAACTTGTACCTAGACAGTCCCTCCACTTTGCAGTCAACTATCAGGTACCATCTCTCTATTTTCAAGGCCCCTCCACATTTCGATCATAAATAAATAAAATAAAAAAAATAAGAATAAATAAAAGACGTATATGTTCGCCTATTGGAGATAAAAATTTACTCGAATAATGGATAAGCACGTTCTGTTTAAAAAAAAAAAAAAAAAGTACTATTTAGAAAGTTTCTTGCCATTTATTCTTTTTCTCATTTATTTATTATAATAAATAAACGAAGAAATGATGAATTGCTGGAGTGATCAGAGATGGACAGATGCTCGAAGAAAGTGAACGTATGTATTTACGTTTGTATAATCTATCTTGATTAAAACTTAATAAATAAAATTTCCCAACATATGTATAAATGAAAGAAAATCGTGGAGAAAATTAAGAGGGAAATTATTTAACGAAAGGGAAAGTTTCAATCTTCAATTGGAGAACTCGATGTTTGCTGATCGTGTTGTAAGGTAGAATGCGAGTGAAAGTTTAAAAACTTTTAAACTGTATATGTACACATATGTATATAAGTATGTATATTATATATATAACATACATGCATATGTGAAACACATACACGTATAATTATATTATCAAATATTATAATATTATATATATATATATATTTTTTTTTAATGAAAAACTGCGAAAACAAAATAACAATAAATTCACTTTTTTTTTCCTCTTCTTCTTCTTCCATCTTCTTCTTTTTATATTCTGTTCTTTTTGTTTTTTTTTTTTTTGTTCCATTCAATGAATCGAAAAATTTTGAGAGTCATATAAAAAGCATAATAAGTAGTTCTTATAGTAGATAAAAATTTGGCATAAAAAAAGTATACACATGCAATATATTAGAATTGTACGTTACTAAGAGTATAATTATATCTTCTATTTTTTTTTTTTTGTCTTTTTTAATAACAAAAACTTGTCTGAAACTAGATAAAAGCTCGTTTGGAACGAGTTATGGTAATTTATATAAAAATCTATGGATAAAAATTTTTGATCAAATTTATTGAAATTTTTTTTTTTTTTTATTTAAATTTATTTACCTATATGTATGGTATACCTTTATACGTATAGGAATTATGCATATTTATACTTATAGTAATTATCGTTGAATAATTATTAATTTATGACAAATTATTATTTAATTAATCTTAATAAATTATCTACTTTATATCTATACATATATCTACGTTATCGTGTAAACGACAAGATTTAAAATAGAAGAAACATAAAAAAATAAATAAATAAAATGAGAATTAACGATTAAAAATTCACTGTGAATTATCATCACGATTATAAGAGTTGCATTAAACATATATCGAACGGAATTGCGATAATGATTTTGGGCTTTACCCAGCGGAAAGTAGCGAAATATACGTTTGCGTTGAACGCCACTATTTTTTTATTCTGCTATTTTCAGTAACATATATTTATAAGGGGAATTCCAGCTATAACCAAGCGGCCATTGCCTCGACATTTTTTTCCTTTGTGATGCCAATTTTTTCTCAGGTACTTTTCAACAAAAAAAAAAAAGACATACGTATTCCTCAAAAAAAATTATTCGTCATCCGGTTCCAGTCTATGACCTTTCAAAGCAGAAAAAAAATTATTTTCGACTATAGTGTATCCTCCGATTTTTCTCAAATAAATTCACTGAAAAGTACATTAAAAATCGCATCTTTTGGTGGCTATCTCATCTTGGAGAAATGATTTTTCGATTTTTTCTATTTGGATGAAAGTGTGAGAAATGTGTTTTTATTCGTAAAGAAGGTGTAAGTACTGGTAAGTACACGTGTTCGGATATGAATTCTTTTGCAAATCGTAAATGTTTTTCAATTCTTCAGTTATTATTCTTATTGTCGAATTTATGTGCAAGGGTTACAATTACCGACAAGTAAACTTACTTACTTTATAATAGTTAAAAAAAAAATGCCTGTTTAATATCTACGTTAGACATTATAAGCCTATACATATAAACTTTCTTCGAGAAATTTTTTTTCTAACAATTAATATGCGCGTATTGAAGATAATTGTCATCGAGTTAATGGTGTAGTTATAATATGTTAGTTGTTTCCTAATGGATTTTAGATTATCAGATCCTTATAACTATATGATTTCTCTTACAGATCGTGATTTGCACAACTATATCGCATACCCTAAGTCATATACAATACGTAAACTCTTTAAGTATCATTTTCAGAGTTTTTTTTTTTTAATTGTTTTTTTGTTTTTGTTTTTCTCTTAAATAGGGAGAATTATATAATACATATACATATTTTTTATTTTTTTTTTTTTTATTATTTTTTTCTAAATATTTATGTGAAAGTTATCAAAAGCCAATTACGAAAAACGCAATAATAATTATAATAATCAATCGCATATTCATTGTTTAATATTATTCAATAATTAAGTTAAAATAAAAAAATTAAAAAAACAAAAAAAATCAATAGAAAATCACACTTTTCACGTATCGATGAAAATAACTTATTCAGTACCTACAAAATATACTTAAATGTATGTATGTATGTATGTATGTATACAGATAACAAATAAAATTCACTTTCAATCATTAATTCATTCGACGATTTATTTATTTATTTATTTTCTTTCTCTCTCTATACTCCTGTTGATAAATTCACCTTATCACATATTTAAAGACAATAATAATTTATCAATTATAAATTTTCTCAATTATCAAGTGCATTTCGATAATTATTTGTTTTGTTTTTTTTTTTTTCATTTTTTTATTCAATTTTTTTGAAATGTATTTTTTTTTTAATCCAACTACGATCAGAACTATAGCTAATAGGCAGGGGGGGTCTGTGGATACTGGTTCTTTTCCTTTTTTTTTTTTTTTTTTTTGAAAGGTTTTTTTTTTATTTATAATAAATCAGATCAGTTAATTATCATCATTTAATTTATACTAGAAATTGATAATTCGTAACTACTATAATTAACTAATATTTAAACATCTCATTATCAGATCGAAATTTGAAATTTTAAAAGTATATATAAAGTTTAGCAGAAAGTGTTTAGCAGAAAATCTTTTAAGAAAATATTTACAAAATTGTTGTACATACAAACAATCGTAATTATTTGAAAATTTTTTTTTATTGTTTATTTTTTCTTTTTTTTTTTTTTTTTTATACTTGTTTTAACAGCAATTCTTATTTATTTTAAGAAATATAAAAAAAAAAAAAAAAAAAAATAAAAAACAGAATTGGGTTAAAAATATGGTACCAGCAGACTCCTAATAATATTCTATAATAATTATATATGGAATAACAGGGTTTATGCGTAAATACATAATAGTACATGGCAATGGTTTAATTAATTATTATAATATTTTATATTGGAGTGTTCTAATATAATCGTTATTAATTAATAACGTTTACGTAAGAAGTGATTCAGTATTGTGTAATATTGCTGCCATTGACTGTAGAATTTTTCACATATTTTTTTATTTATTTCTTACATTTCATTTTTTCGTTTTTTTGACTTTTCTATTATTTTTTATTTTTTTTTTTTTTTCATTTTGAATTTTTTATTTTTTCTCTTGTTTCTGCTTATTTTCATATTGTATTTACCTATTGTGTATAGTCGTCACTATAATATGTATACATCATATTGATAATTAATTAACTTACCCATCTTTCGTTATTATCTCTATATATATATATAAACTGGATTTAACATTGAACAAACAGCGTGTATATACATATGCACTTGAATTCTTAAAAAAAAAAAAAAAAAAAGTACTTTAAAAAGAGAAAAAAAAAAAACAAACAAACCGGAAAGAGGAAATGCAATTATTATCTTTATTTAAATCTCACATTTCTCAAATCTCTTATTTCTAGTCTAAGAATAAAAATACTATTTAAATTTCAAAAAAAAAAAAAAAAAAATTAAATAAAAATAATATCCAAGATTTCATCTTCGATATCTATACCTACTTATACCATAAGATTTATACGAAGATATTTATTATTGAAAAAAGAATTAATAAACTTTTATTTAATAAATTTCTTTCAGAAATATATAAAATTCATTGCGTTAAGCGAGGTAATACCCTCTTTCATTTATCATCTTCTAACAAGAGAAAAAAAAAAAAAAAAAAAAACGAAAACCCCATAAAGCAAAATTAGATTTATTTAGAGTGAACATTTGAATGAGAAACTGGTGATTCAATTTACATAGAATATATAGTCTTAGTCTAGAAACCAGAGATTGGTATAAAAAAAAAAAAAGAAATAAAGAAAAAAGAAAGAAGGAACAGAAAAATACTGACTTGTTTTTCAAACATCCTGGATTAAACTTTATACGTTATTTTAATTTAACGAAAAAATTCTTGTAGAAAATTTAATGGAAATAAAAACGTTGTTAATATTATAAGATTCGACTATGTATATAAATGTATATAATAATAATGGGTCTTTTGCGTAAAGGAAAAAGCTGTGTGATAAAAACGGTATATTTAATATATACCAAAGTTAATAAACAGGAAGTATTGAATTACTTAATAATAATAATAATAATAATAATAATAATAATAATAATAATAATAATAATAATAATAATAATAATAATAATAAAATAATTATAATGATAATAATAATAGTAAGAGAAAACCTTAAAACTGATTCTTATATTCTATTATATCAGACTTCGTAAGACTTGTTACATATTATACTTCTTGCTGTTATTTACTTATCTTTTTTCTTTAAAATTTTTCATTTCCTTTCAGTATTTCTTTCGTTATATACTCAATCAAATTTAAATACTCAATCACATTTTGGTAAATTGTTGTTGATGGAAAATAATAATAATAATAATAATAATAATGATAATAATAATTAAAATAATAATAATAATCTTATTAATAATAATATTCATGTTATCAGTCTACGAGAAATTTTTCATAGCTACATACTTAATATGCCTATATTTAACTACAATTGTTATACCATACGTGTACATTATAAGTCTAAAAATCTTTTCTGTATTTTTTTTTTTTTTCTTTGCCTCTATATATTAATCAGTGTAGGTATTAATTAATCAATTTATTTATTTATTTATCATGTATGTATGTATTTATGTATGTATGTATGTATACACCTAGTATCATATTGCTGCATAATGATTAAGCTAATCCAATTTGCAGAAGACACATAGAATATTATTCTACAAGTTTAATGTATTTTTATTATTATTTTTAATTTATTATAACGCTTTTCGAAAAAATCAATTTCAAAACTCTGTTTAAAACTATCTATTGCTTTTTTTTCTCTTTCTCTCTTTTCTACTTTTTTTTTGTTTTTTTTTTTATTATTATTATTCGCTCTGTCTTTGAATATCCCTTAAAAACTTAATCGTAAATTGTAAAAATTCTCTCGCGAAGATAGGAGAAAATAGAAAGAATGATGATAGCCGATGGTTTGTCATTCTGTGATTCAGTAATCATAATTCTTGGTATTTTCAAACTTTAAATAGCATAAAACTCTTCTTTATTTTTTTCCCCCAATGTTCGAAAATTCGACAATTTCCTCAGTCTTCTCTACTCAGATTGTGAACAGTATTTAAATACTTTTGGATTCAAATGTTAGATTTTTAATCCTAAGCTAGACTTTTAAAGTTAAAAAAAAAAAAACAAAAAAAGAAAAAATTATGAAAAGCAGGAGCAGAAATATTACAAATTAATTATAAGATCCTTATTCTTGGATAATTTAAATATAACGACAATTAACTGATTGAAAATACAATGAATTACATATATATATATATATATATATATATATATATATATATATATATATATATATATATATATATATATATGTATACCTATGTATAATAACGAGCCTAGTATCAATCTTAAAAATATATATAGTATATACACTGACTCACTTCTTACCTGGCGCTATATACCTCATCATCATTTATCTATCAACTAATCAGGCTATCACGAGTGTACAGTGTTTGCTTCAGTCGTTTCTTTGCAGTCTTGAATAGATATTTGAGCAATTTCGCTCATAACGTCATCCTGGTTTGTCTCTCCTTTTCTCAAAATTGCATATCCGTGATAAACGTCTTCGTTATCGATTGTTTTACCGTTACTTTTTCCCTGACTTCCTTTATCTTCGTTCGAAGTACTCGGATGAATTTTAAAAACGTTTTTTATTATGTTATTAACAGTCTGTGATCTTTTAGGACGTTCTTTATGTTTATGATGTGAAAATCCATTCCTACCAGTATTATCGTTACTTTTTTTATCCCCAGTTTCAGGAGAACTTGGTTTTGCCTGGTCATCTCTATCTCTGTTTACTTTTTCCTTATTTCCGGCTATCCTATCACTTTCCAAATCGTATATCTGTTGGCCTTCAAGCTTTGTCAATCTTATTGCATTCTTTACGACTTTAGAGTCTTTCGAGTTGCTTTTAGAATCGCTGTTGTTAGTTTTAGTAGAGTTTCTCTTAAGAACTAATATCTGTGTCTTTACTGGCTTAGAGCTGAGATCTTGCTTCGGAGCTTTGTCTTCGGTTCCTTCTAGTGGTAGATCAGTTTCAAGGACAGTAATCTCGTCCGAAGAATTCAGTATTTGTTGTCTCAAGTCTTTTTTAGTCTTTTGTGAATTTTTAGTATCTTGAAAATCCTGGGGCTTAGATTCCTCGCTTCTGGCCTCAAGTTCTTCGTCTAAATCCGTCACTTGAACATTCTGACTCTCTTTATCCTGACTTTCCACGTTCTCATTCCCTCCCTTAACTTTCTCCGGTGAGATTTGCCCTGGATTTTGTTTCTCAGCCGATCCCGGATCCCTTAAAATTCTCAGTCTAAATCCTTTGACGGGACTTTTATCCCCGTTATTATCTTTTCCCTGACGAACAGTCGCGGAATTAACTTGTTTAGAATGAGTGGGTGAGTTAGTTTGCCTCTTGTTAGCGTTACTCTTCTGCGTAACTCCCATGTGAGGTCTACCGAGCCTCAATACATTCATCTGTAATGAATTTTGCAAACTAAAAGGCGGTGATTGTTCATATTGCGGCATAGACTGCATATGAGGCAGCTGCTGTTGTCCTTGAAGCTGAATATCAACGTGAGTTTCTCTGACTGCATGCATAACGTTTTCTAATTGTCTTTGCCCAACCATTTGTTGCTGAAGAGCTATATACTGTTGATAATGTCCAGGTATATTCGGATTTACATTTGAATTAACAACGCTTTGATTTGAAAAATTTGGAGTAACGTTTGGATGTATATTAGAGTTTATATACTGAGGTACTAGCTGCCTAGGAAGTTGCTGGAACTGATATTGCGGCGTTGGATAAGCAGGGCAGTTTTGTTGGGCCTGATTCTGACCAGGATTTTGCTGTCTTCCTCTTTCTCCATAGTTATATTGCTCCTGGCTAATTTGCGGAGGCACATTGGCGTGGTATTGTTGAGTCACTATGTGCCCAGACTGATATACTTGCTCGTTACCTGTTTGGTAAGAGTATTCTGGCGTTATTTCAAACTGCGGATACTGCGGCGCAGGAGGCTGTACATCTATCCATGTTTCTTGCTGACTTTCTTGCTCTCTATCTCGTTTTACTTGAACTGCCATCCATACTTCTTTTAACTCTCCTGTTATGTCTCGGTCTTTAAGCACTGTATAACAACGGGTAAATACTACTCCCTCGTTCATAGCCTCGACAAAATCCAAGAGGAGTTCTATCAGCGCAGAACGTTCCTAGAAATTGAAAATTCATTTCTCTGGGTTAACTGGGTTGGAAAATGAAATGGTTTTATGATTTTTATAAAGATCAAGATTCGTTATTGTTAGAAACTGCAAATTTTTCTATTTAAAATAATGTGGAAAGCTGGTAAACAGAGTCTTGAAACTTTTCAGAGAGTTCTTATGTGAGATACTTTGAGTTTTTTTAATTCACTTCAACTGCGGTTTAACAATATTTACATTTAGAATTTCTTAGGCTGTTAAATTGCCTAGGGTTTGAGATCCTGGGAAATAAATGGAAAATAAATAATTTATTTAAGCTGTGGATATTGATTATCGATGTTTATAAATGCTATGTCTTAAAATTAATCAAGTTCACCTGTGGATCTTGAGCATTTTTTCCATTCAAACGAAGAATTTCAGGATTAGCCATAACGGCGAACACAGCACACTGAGGTTTCTCTGTTCTAGGTGGTGAAACCCTCATACCACCCCAAAGAGGAACTGGTTCCGAAGGTCGATGAGGCATAGCAATTTTTCCCCAAGATAATACATTGACATAACACGGATCCCAAGATCCCTGTTGATAGAAAAATATGAAAATAATTAAACGAATGAACAGAGGTTGAAATATTGATTCTGAAAATTTAAAAAGAACAAAATTAAGACCAAAAATTTGTTAATAATTTAAAATTGGCTAGTTTATCTTACTTGTATATAATCCTGTATACACATATGAGGCTGTGGTGGATTTTTAAAAAGTCTGGCGCCGTTACGCCTCGATTTAACCGCCGCGCCACCTTCTCCTTGCTGCACCATCATTTCTGCAGCTAAAAAAAAGAAGATAAAAAATAATTAATAATAATAAAGAAAATTGTTATTATACACCGTGAAAATATATGATTTAACTTTTGTGTATCTAAACTGTGAAACTTGACTCTAAGTGATAATTGGGTATAAAAAAAAGAAAAAAAAGGGAGAAAATTAAAATGAAAATTTGAACAAAAGTGAAGAAATATTTTTAAGATCAGTTTACATAGTCGTAAATTGAATTATAAAATTAGTTGATAAAATTAAATATATATAATAATAATATGTAAAAATAATAAAAAAAATTAAAAATAAAACATTACCTGCCTGAGGCATTAAACGTTCATGAGATAAGATAGATGCAGGCACAGTGTTATAGTTGTAGGTTTATACGGTAGAATAGAATAGGGTTACAGAAATAGGAATATTTTTACAGTCTCCTTAGCGACGTATGTTTGTATAGTATGTAGCCACATACGTATTACAACTACCTAAGAGATTTGATCTCTCGTACTGATCGTAACCGAGGTTGAGTACGAGTTAGGACGGACCGCATTGAACCTAACCTCGAAATATATCGGATTTTCTCTAACCCGATTTCATTGTATCTTACAATATCGTTTAATCGAAGGTAATAATATTGTATAATATGATATTAAATGGATTGAACTTTAATTGATAAAATAAAATAAATAAATGAAAAAAAAATGAAACCTCAACGACACTTCACAAATGTCTCATTAATCTCGAATCATGGTTACTATAAGTAGTAGCAGTAAAACTTATAGCTGCTATGTTTCTATGTGTTCGAATTAAAATGAGGAATAATTTTATAAAGAAAACTGTCAAACTTATTCCGTGTTTTTGTATCACGTATATATATTTTTGTCCGTTTTTAGAAATCGAGTTAATACATTTTTTTTTTACAATTATTTGCAGAGATAGATATTAACACAAACTAAACCACAGTTAAGACTTAAGAGTTACTTTTAACGCTGTTTAATGCCTACGTCCAAAAATCCTTTGGTCCTTTTGTTTATTATTTTTTACGAGGATGCGCAGTTCGACGAGAGAAACTCTCTCTCTCTCTCTCTTTCTCTCTCTTTCTCTCTACCTTTACTACATACTACGGATAGGAAGCTGCGACCAATCGCTAACGACACGACGGTGGGGGAAGATGAAAGATCCCGGGGTTTCAGACGATAAACAGAGATGAGGAGGGAGATGAACCCATCACGGGGTTTTAGACGATCACAGCATATTCGTGCTGTACTCGAAGCGGATGTCCCTTTGAAGTAAAAACATGACCGAGTGGTAACAGCAGTAGGAACTAGGACGGTGCTGACTGCTGTTTGACTTTATTTTATAATCCACCGAATCAAAGTAAAGCACTGAATAAAAAGTCCACTGGATAGAGTTATCAAATATTTGGGATGGGAAAGAAATTAACCAAAAAATCTTTATTCAACTTGCACTCTGATAAGTGTACTGAGAAAATATAAAAAAAAAAAATGGGCCATTAAACGTAGATCATATTCGTGTGATCGATAGATAGTGGCGAGTCTCGCATGCGATGTATTAAAGTATCTCGTATCATCTGCCGATCCACGATACGGTTCATCGTTAATTTTATACATTACGATGATTTATTTATTATAGATAATATTCTGTTCTTTTCGTATAATTATATCGCGTATTAAATAATTACATATTCATATCGACAATATTAAATACATCTTGTTTCAGAATCTGTAAATCATAATCGTTGAAATAGATCGATATGACTTTTTCCGTGTGCCTAAACCGAATAGACAAGCTGTACTATTACCACTCGATCTTTTTCCCAATGTCAATGTGTGCCTGCTTCGGGGGCAGCACAAATAGAAGACCGTCTAAACACTGTCTAAAACCCCGGCGATTCCGCAGTACACACCCCCCTTCTCATACCTATATCTCATACTAACGATGTCGTAATAACGTGATTGCTCTCTTTGCGAGTACTCTGACAAACTAAATGGATAGTCGATCGGTAAAATAAGACTTAAATATAAATCACATCAGCAGATGGTAGCTAAGCTATTATGTATAAATCTCATTAGTCCCTCGGTTGATAACAAAGTAGTGGAGTGTCAGTATTTTTTTTCCTCTTTTTGTAATTCATGTAATCTGTTTTACCGACTGTCGATCATTATAGCAGACGTTACCTATAGCTAGACGCTAATGATTAACATTTTTTTAATTCATGCAGGATAATAACTTTTTTGATATTTGGTACCAGAAAATAATTCACATAAAAAAAAAAAAAAGAAAAGAATGATTATTATTTTTACAAGAAATTATCGAAGACTTTGTACCTTTATCGATTAAATTTATGTACCAAAAAAATTAAAGATAATAATATATGGGTAGTAATAAAATGAAGAATCGCAAAATTTCCAATGCTTTTATTAAAGGAAAATATAAACCTGCAATTTCATCGCGTTGGTGTGACTGAATAAATACATACGTAGGTATAAAGCGGCGCTAAAAGGTAGCGTTTTTTTTTTTTTTTTCCAAATTGATATTCGATAAATTAGGATTCAATTTTGTAACTAGGGTTCTAGGATTGAATATAATCTATAGAAGATTATCCCTCGTAGGGTGTTGGTAATTAGAAAATTTGATTTAATATACCAGTACCGTTAAAGTGCAGCGTTATGCCTACTCCACAAATACACACACACACATATATAGGTATAGTTACGTTAATGAATACAAATGCGAGTATATCGTGCGTTCAGTTACCGTATATACCTATATATATATATATATATATATATATATATATATATATATATATATATATATATATATATATATATACTATATATATATATATATATATATATATATATATATATCGCGGACCTGACACCCACCTGGCGATCGGTACCCATTTCAGTGGCTGAAGAAACATTCACACCCCAAAAGCATTGTTACAGTAAACACACAATGACCGTGTATATACCATGCAGTTCATTTTAGTGACTCGACGTCGACCCTTATAACAGATCTTGATGTGATAATCTCTCTTCTCCTTTTTTCCATTCATTGTAGACGGGTTACTTAGGTATTCTCTAAATTTTTTTTTCTTTCTTTTTTGTTTTTTTTTTTCTTTCACAGTTCATAATCTCTTTCATATTTATTACTATAGCTTATTATTATATTCTCTACGTCAACTATATATGTATTATACCTCACACACGTACCTTATATACTTCTCGTTATCTTATATCCAACGAATGAAAAAAACTAAGAAAGAAAATTACAGAAATCCTTATACATAGACACATATACAACTTTTGCAATGCGGAACCAATACGTACCTAAGCTATAGTATATATATACCTATAATACATTGCATTGAATTGCATTGTTACTTTGCTTCCTCCAACATATTAATATCATGTTATTATTTGTACGTGCGTCAGGTTTTGGCCCCGTATAAGATAGAATGCAGCCGTATGGCTTACAGGTTATGTTGCATCGAGTCTGAAGTTTATATTGTATATGAAAGAGTTTTAGTTGTAGTTGGATGGTTGGTAGAGGTGCAGGAGGTTATTGAGTGGGTGATGGGGTAGGCCAGGTTACATGTCGAAGGAAGAGAGGAGTGGAGTGGAGAGAAGAGAGAAGAGAGAGAGAGAAAGAGAGGCGGACGAGGTTGGGATCGACTATATTATTATAACGCCTTGCGGAGCGAGAACTATCGATACCGATCGATGATATTAATAGTCGCTAACTACAGTGTTCTATACCTCAAGTGTATACGTACTGTTCGTATAAGGAATATCTACGGGGTGTTTCAACTCTTTATATCAATCATATTAATACCAACATATTTTTTTTTTTTTCACTTTTACTGTAATTTTTCTATATAAATAAAAACAACCTCTAAACAAACTAATCGTAAATAGTAATTAGAAAAATTTTGTGTTTTTTGAAAATAATTTTCTCCACCCCTATATAATGTTAAAAAAAAAAAAAAAAAAAAATTAATCAGATAAACTTGATGTATAAAGCGGGATGTTTTATATGTATTTAAGTATGCGCGAGGTTATGTTATAAAACGCGAGAGGAGAATATATAGGGATACAAATATATATATATAAGAGAGTCATGGATCGCACGCAGAGCGCGAGCAAGGGAATCAGTCCCACACACACCCCACACGCGGCATCTTGAGGTTCTCTTCTTTTCTCTTCTCTTCACTATCTCTTCTCTTTTGCTTCCCTTTTTTTTTTTTTATTTTTTTATTTATTTTTTTTCTCTTCTTCTCTCTATATAGTATCATACCATTGCATGCATGCATGCATGCATCCATGCATGCGCGCACGGGTAGGTACGGGAAGTATTTATAGTAATGAAGCTTGTCGTTATTTGTCCGCGGAGGGATTTATCGAGATATCTGGTGAGATCTTGCTCCTCGATCTCCTCGCCTTCAGTATTATAGGTGGTACATACATACCTATATAAACGTCCAGAGTGTTCTCTCCGGGTTTTAGTTCTGTCCATTTTTTTTTTTTTTTTTTTTATTATGTTTCTTCAGTTTGTTTTCCTAATATTTTTCTCCCAGTTTGAATCTTTTTTTTTTATTTCTTATTATTTACCCTGTTGTATCTTAAACCCTCCTCTTTCGCACCTATATCCTATAATAATATCGATTCAACCATAGAAGATCATACTTTACAAAACAAAAATAAAAAAAAAAAACACTGATATTAATTGAACAAATTTCAATAAAAAAATTAAGTTCAAAGAAAATTAATAAACCGGAAATTGTTTTACGGTAATTTTTTTTTCTTGTTTTTTTTTTTTTTTGATAGAGAATATCACGTGTGGTCTTTGGTCACGCGCAGTGTATCTGCATATATAGATAATATCCATATACAGTATAATTTTATTCTAAAAAGAGAAGAAGCTTGCGCTCAACTCGGTCTAGTATATACATATATATATATAGGTATATATATATAAGTATGTAGGTGCACCTACCTACCAACTTACCTAGTTGTGTAGTGTTTTCTTACATAGTTTGCCTAAGGGTCTCAAAACAGGCACGGCGTAGCTACGGCTACAGCTACAGCCTATGCTCAGAGCTACATTATGGTTAGTTTCAGAATGATTTACCGAGATTCCTATGATTCACTCTTCTTCGGAACTCCGCGTGCCTCGTGTTAATCCATCTTCGAACATGCTATAATAGGTACTAGTAGACAACGACGAAGACGACGACGACGACGATCATGCTACACTGATGTCCCACGATGTGTGGGTATATTATCCGTCATATGCATATGCATATATTCATGATTTACAATATAACTATCCGCCTATATATATACGTATACATATACATATTATACATATCCTGCACGAATTCAAAATCAATTGATTGCACCTTTTTTTTTTTGCTTACTTTTTTTATATCAATTTTTGATTTTTTTTTTTTTATTAATGTGTATAAGCACTGCAATGTGAAATTCTTTAAAATTGGATTTTCATACTATACACTAGACCGTTTCAAAAAAATCGATTATTTTTCATTTTCAAAGAGTTAGTCAGAAATATTGTTCCAAATGATGAACAAAATGTTGTCAAAGTTTGAGCTCTTAATAATAATATTAAGAGGTGCCTCATCGCGATTTTCTATTTCCCATTTAAATAACATGGGAAGTGGTCTTGTGGAACTTTTCGATTTTTATATCTTGAAAATTAATCTACTTAGAAAGATTCTGCATGAATGCTGTTATTCAAAATTGTACGCTCTAAAAAAAAGGTCTCTTGGTCTTTTTCGATGAATCCAACTGTTTCCAAGTTCGTCATGATTAATTACCATTAATAACCGATACACCAACTTGGAAATAGCTAGATTTATCGAAAAAGAACAAGAGACCTTTTTTTTAGAGCGTTCGATTCACTACAAGAATATGTTCTGGTCTTATCGGTACACTAATGCGTTGACGAGTTATAGAATTCCAAAGTTCAAAAAAAAATTTCCCCATGTTATTTAGATTGGAAATAGAAAATCGCGATGAGGCACCTCTTAATATTAATATTAAGAGTTCAAACTTTGACAGCATTTTTTTTTTCGTCATTTGGAACAATATTTTTGAGTTACTCTTTGAAAATGAAAAATAGTCGATTTTTTTGAAACGGTCTACTGTACACGGTAGTTAAAATATTGTAAAAAATTAAAATTCTGTAGCGTAAATTAATAACATCGTTTATACTTATAATACTCGCGATAAAATTTCTGTGAGACAAAATTAGGATATAATATAATACTTAGTAAATGTTGGACCGCTGCATATATATCTTATATTATTATACCCTTGCAGACCTTCGTATATAGGTATACTATATAGGTATGTATATATAATATAGCGAATAAGAATTAATGCTTGAGTTTATAATCTGATAATTATTTAAACCTGACGAAGGTGTGGGCATGTTAACCTAATGTAATACCGGTTTCATGCCTTGGGCCATGTGGTTTTTCGATACTGGTTGAGATAGCAGAAGAAGAAGAAGAAGAAGAAGAAGAAGAAGAAGAAGAAGAGCTAGCAGCTAGAGCCCTGAGTTTCAATAAAGCTTGAGCGACTACGGGGGTACGGTATGGTGTGGTGGTATATACGCCGTGACGTTGAACATTAAACATATCGTATAGATATTGAAGACTGCTTGCAGTGTGTGCAGTAGGACGTTGCAAGTTGCACTGTAGGAATACGTATAGGTATATATAATTGAAGAGAGAAGAAGGAAGAAGATGAGAAGGAGGAGGAGTATGAAGATGAAGATGAAGATAAAAAAAAAATATATATATATAAAATAAAATGAAAAATAAACAAAAAATAAAAAATAAAATAAAATAAAAAACGAAAACGAAAAAAGGGATAAGCTTTAGGCTGGGTTCCACTAAAGAGGTCTCGTTACCATAATCGTTCGGGGCGTATATAAGTATATTCTTAAATCTAGCAAGCCAACACCTAAACATGGTAATCATCACTTTAACCGTGAAGATTGTTCCTCGTATCTTGAAGCCTCCTTCGAGCGTATTCTATATAGGTACGTACGTATATAAATGCAACTTGGTCCCTGGTCCCGGGTCGAGGATTTTAATATGCATATATGGTATATATATATTCGTATTTTATTTTCATCTAATAATCGACCATATGCAATTTGGTGTATATGTAATATAGTTCAGAACTTATTCAGTACATCCCGTGTAACGATCTTTCGTCTTTATTATTATTATTCTTCTTCTTCTGTTTTTTGATTTACTATTTTGGAATTTTATCTATACTATTAAAATCGATTGTCGATTTAATATATATCCTGTATCTTTAATTAATTCCCTTAATAGTTAAAAAAAAAAAAAAAAAACGAAAAAACAATTAGAATTATATACACTAAAATAGCGAAGGATCGAGGTGAATGTATATAAAGACTCCTGTAGGTATAAAGCGCAGACGCGTTAATGGCGGCTGCTGAAAGAGGTTGGACTCGAGTGTCATTTGTTTGCTATGTCCTAGGGTGGTTTCTCAGCGAGAAATATCGATCCTAATGACAGGGTGGTTTGACGGAGAACCGACATTACATATAAACCATACCTACATTATACGCGCCTAGTCCTCCGCGGAATAGTAATCCTCGATTCATGCTTTATTATATATATATATATATATATATATTCATTTTTATATAATAATGTCACAATAAATGAAAATAAACAATTTTTGTTTCTTCTTACAACACTTTTTTTTTATTATAAATATTGTTATTATTTTTCTTGTCAATTTTGGTGTTTTGTTTTAAGCTTTTTTTTTTTTAAATTTTTTCCTTCTTCTACTTATTCTTCATTATTATTATTATTATTATTATTATTATTATTATCATCATCACCACCATCGTCGTCGTCGTAGTCGTGCGTCGTTAGTAATATACCACAAAGGGATCTCGTTTTACGCCATTAAAGTAAAAAAAAAAAAAAAAAAAAAAAAAGAAGATAATAAAACGAATAAGAAATGAAGAAGAAGAAGAAGAAGAAGGATAAGAAACGTTACATTATACCCAGAAATATTCTTCATAAAACAATCGTTTCTTATATAACGGGTCGCCGGTGCATATAATACCGATATGCAGTATACACATATGCGGATAGTTAAATAAATAATCTTTAAATTTATAGATGATTGTATAATCGTTGTTATTATTATTATTATTATTATTATTATTAATAATATACATTTATTATACCATATGTATTCAAACTTGTATCTAATAGATATTATATATCTATGTGTATATACGCGGATATGATGTATAATATTGAGATAAAAAAAAAAAAATTAAAAACCTTTTTTTTTTTTTATTCGACAATTTTTTATTATTCAACAGAGTCTCTAAATCTCTGAGTTGTTTAGACGTGGGATATATGTATGTATATATGTATGTATGTACGTATATATACAACTCACACCTATACATATGTATACATATATCTCCTATATCCGCGGCAATACATTATCTCCGTATCCGAAAGCATGGTTAGAGGTTAGCTCTCGTGCTCGTGCACAAGGCGTTAAGTTATTAGAGAATCAATTACTCCTCTGCAGTATTGTTTATGACGTCCCGAGGGGCTTGTTTTACCCCTCTCTTTCTCTCTCTCTCTATATACCTCCATGAATGCCTGGTATATCCCTGTTGTATAGGCCTGCATCAGTTGCAAGTTTCAACAACAAACGAAAAAGAAATTTTTTTTTTTTTTATATTTCTTTCTTCTTTTTGTTATTCAAAGAGATTTCTCCTCTCTCGCTATACATATGTATATATATATAGGTATATGTATAGAGGTATACATATAGGTATCGCTATATGCTCCTCATCACCGTGGTTCTATCCAATATTTTTTTCTTTTATCTTTTATCTCTTTTTTTTTGTTTAAGTACTTATCTTTTTCTTTCTCTCTCTCTCTCTCTCTTATCCTCTTCGATGTATAATAATTAACTGTGTAACCGCAAATCCCACGGCTTACGTAATATATAAAGCAATGTCCGATCTGGTTATAGCCCTCTGATCCCTGTATACGTATAATACACACAGTACACACAAGATCACCGATATATAACTACTAAATTATTACATACCTACATATATATGTATACATGTGTAAAAGTATGTATATAATTTAATTTTCGAAGTGGAAAAAAAAAAAAGAAAAAACAAAAAAATAAAAAATTAAAATTTGTTATTTCAAAAATTATTATTTTTTTATTTTTTTTTCGATTCAAATGTATTTATTTATTTATTTATTTATTTATTTATTGTCGATGTAATTCGACATATATGTATAATACTTGTATATATGATGACAGATGAAAAGTTTCTTTTCATCGCGGTTTTATATAATAATAATAATAATAATTGAGATTACTCAAAGATTGAGATAGATAGATAGATAAATAAATAAATAGATAGATAGATGGAATAAGGACAGATCTCAGACCGCTAACCACGACAGAAATCGATTGTTCTGCAGATATAATATACCCATATATAACCACCTTGTTTCAATTCTGAAATGTCACTTCCCGTATACTCGGTGTCACTGTTCGTTTTATTTTTATTTTTTTAATATATCTATTCATTTATTTATTTAATTTTTTTTTTTTTGTTTTTTTTTTCTTTACTTTTTCTTCCTTGTATTATATAGCCTCGACTTGGATTGTCTATATATTTAAAGCTTTAAAACCTGATAGAATAAACAAAAAATATAATAATGAAATAAAAGAGTGCGAGAGACGTTGTAGAGAGAGAAAGAAAGAAAGAAAGAATGAAAGAAAAAATAAAAATAAATGAATGAATGAATAAATAAATAAATAAATAAGACAGTCTTAGTCCTGCGGTTGATGATCGAGAGCCTTCAGCAAAGATAGAGATAGAGAGAGAGAGAGAGAAAGCTAAAAGATATATAGAAAAAGAAAAGAAATACGTCTGACTTCTTCGGGCAGGCGTGATCGCGACTGTCTTCCAAGCTAAAGGGTTTCTGACTCTCTCTCTCTCTCTCTATCTCTCTCTGGGTTCTGGTGGTGCAGCATCAGCACGTCGGTTCAGTGGATGCACGGTGGTGGTCGATGATCAACCAGGAATGTGTTTTGTGGCTTCTAACTATCCACGAAACATGATCAATGGTGGGTTCGCACTGCAGGCTCGATGCAGCAGGCATCGCCTGCACGCCAGAACGCGACGCGACGTAGTCTTCGACGTCGGACTTTAGACGGTTAGAGGTTTGTGGATGTGCGTTGGTATAGTTTGTTGGTAGCACGCGGGACGCGTTTCGAGACTGGAGGTGGTAGAGGTATAAAGGTAAAGGATAAAGGTAAAGGTATAAGATAGGTAGGTAGGTAGGTAGTTCATAAATACGCGGAGGTACGGTAGTAAATCTTTCTGGCCACTGCAATGGGCAGCTGTGAAGATTCAGGTCCCTCTATCCTCCTTCTATATACTCACTTTTATACACCAAATACCAAAAGGGACTGTTTTATACTCACATATCTCTGTACCTACTCCACACTCTTGGTACACGCATGATGCATCCTCGCTCCTCTTTAATCCACATTTATATTTTATAAAAACCCACAACTCATTCCCCACGTCCGCTAAAAAATATATCTTCCTTATTAATTACAACGTTTTAACACCTCACATGGACCAACACCAAACTTCTACTGCAACCATACCGCGCACCGTTCTCCATGATCACCATTTAGGTTTTTAAGTGTGCCAAACACGCGGACCGTATTTACAGTTAAGACAATTTTTGTTTTTCTTTTTCACGGTGTTTAATAGCCCGCAGAAAAAAAAATTTCAAAAGTTGTTTATTCAGAAAAAGGGATATGCAGGGTTTATAAAATATAAATAAATGATAATTAATGTCTTAATTAATTAATTAGTAAATAAAAATGGAATTTTTCTATACGTATCTTTGCGTATACACGACGGTTACGCAGACTAACTACTAATTACACGTTACACACACGTACCTATCCTATCGACGTATGGTTATCGCCAGGTTCTCAGGTAAATCTGTTTGCCTCTTGTTCGTATCGAATTTCTATTTCACATTATACAGGAGCCACTCGGGTAATTCTACCCTAATCGAATTTTCAGACGATAAATAATAATAATAAATAATAATAATAATAATAATAATAATAACAATAATAATAATTATTTAATGATATAATAAGAAAAAATTATATATGTGAAAACACGTGCGGTTATATGATATACAATTTATTTATATTGTATTTAAATTAATTCATATATTCGATGATCGTTATATATCTGATTTTATATAAAAATTCATCTTGGAGCGGAGAATTTGCTCACCTCTTCGAAGAGTAAAAATAAATGTAGAAAAATGAAGAAATGAAAGAAGTATAAAAATAAAGATTCAAAAAAAAAAATAAATAAATAAATAAAAAAAGTACATACATAGGTATAAGAAAATCGGTGGCACGATCCTTCGGAGTTATCAGTTAGAACCGATCGTGGCTATAATAATAATAATAATAATAATATGTAAAGAGAAAGAGTCTCGAATTCTGATGTCAGTAGAGAAAGAGAGAGAGTAGAAAAGAGTATAGTATATAGTATATATAAGGACATGCAACACAATCTTTTAACCCCTCGAGAGATAGAGAGAGAGAGAGAGAGAGTGACAATATTGTTTAGGGATCGTTTGTCTTTTTTTTTTCTTTTAAATTTACAGTTGTCGAGATAAGAAAGAAAGAGAGAGATGGATAGATGGTCAGATAGATAGATAGATGGATAGAGATAGAGATTCGTATGCCTTGAACTTCCACTTCAGATTTTTATCGTATAAGAACCTCGTGAAAATCACGACATTTTTTTTTTATCTATCTATCTATCTCTCTCTCTCTCTCTCTGTCTCTGCAGGGTATAATTTAGGTAGTAATACGAAGAAAAAGAGAAAGAGAGGGTATGTATATTAAAGAAATTAATAGACGAAAGAAAATCTAAAAAAATAATGAATAAAAATTTGCGACTTATTCGTTAAGAAAGATATTCGGAAAACAACGCCATTGAAATTCTGAAACAGCTAAGCTATATATTACCCACGCGTTTATATATCTGCCAAGTTAAAACTTGAAAGGTAAAAGATATAATATAGTGTGCTGAGAAGAGAAGAGAAGAGAAGAGAAGAGAAGAGAAGAGAAGAGAAGAGAAGAGAAAATAAGAGAAGAGAAGAAGGGTTGAGTTAGTTATTACACCCAATCAATTGTTGCCCATATATACTATATTTATGCGAAGCGTAACGGAATTATTGTCTTTTCCATTCCCAGGTATAGGTATGTATGTACATACCTATACATACATACATATACCTATAACAGTGCTCGTTCGTTCGTCCAACTAAAGTATTATAATTTATTTACATCGTACGTTGTATGTACGTACGTACGTACGTTGACTGAATATTTTTCTTTCTTTCTTCAATTTTTTTCTTGTATATCATTCCCAAAGGAATATATATATATAGGTATATATTCTATGATGAATTTCTTTTCTTTTATTTATTTATTTATTTATTTTTTTCTCAAACTGTACATAACTACAGTATATTTATTTATTGCCAAACTAAATTACAATTAATTAGACACTCTGGTACATTTCGTAGTAATAATTCAAATATCGAAACCTGCTGCAGCAGTAGTGTTAACGATCAATAATATTACCAATCAACACGATTTTTATCACCATAAAAAAAAAGAAAAAAAAAAATATCTTGTCCACTAATCAATTTAATATACGTGTTATAAAATTATCGACTACAAGTTGTATATTATTATCATCATTATTTAGCTTCGTAGCTCATTAATTAAATATCTTTACATATAATATACTTATCCATAATTTTTATTTATTTATTTATTTTTTTTTTTATCTAGATTTATTAGTTGTTTCTGTATAGCTGTAATTTATTTATTTTTTTTTTGTTCGTTCTAAACCTAAACCTTCTCTCGTCCGGTGTATTTAATAGGTTACGTTAGAATTTTGAAGAAACTAAAATCTATATATATTTTCATGTAGTTTTCACTCTCACGCTGTTTAACAAATACCTTATATTGATAATGAAGTATATAGGTAAGTAAAAGATAGAAAAAAACAAAAATACATCCATGAATATATGTATATAGTATATGATTTTAGTAAACGAGAGATGAAATTTTGATATATTTTTATATAATACTAATAGAACCTGGAATTAAACGTATATACCTATGTATACCTGTATATACATATATATATACATATACTTTAGTTCGTAAAGTTAATTTGAAATTTTCCATTTCTCAATTTAGGAGATGATTTCTTTTTCTTATATTTTTTATTTTCTTCTTCTTCTTCTTCTTCTTCTTCTCTTTCTCTTACCTATAACCTCGTATGCTGTTGCGCTGCAGCACTGATGCAACACGCCAGTCAGTAAATGCTCATGGCATGCATGCATGCATGCATGCATGCGTGCATTATGAGCGCCCATATAACCAATGCATTTGTAATGTTATTGGCCGAGCAAAAAACAAAAGTCGTAAATATCTAGCTACTTATATCCTTCCATCCGTAGCAGTCTGCTGTTATAGTGCAACGTCGGCGGCTAACCGTCGTAATTGTTTTACCAACTTACATATGTATTCATTCAGCTCGAGGGCTTATGGCTTCCGCGATTCCATTCTAATTTAACATCATTTTCGGTCCCATATAACCTCAAAGAAAAAAACACACACACACACACATATTATTCGTTAATTAGGATTTTTTTTTTTCGAGAAATTTTTTTCTACGGAATGTTTGACATACCTAACTAGTGAAAATAATTATACAATTCTCTGAAGATTTTTAAACTTATGGTTATATATATATATATATATATTAGACCGTTTCAAAAAAATCGATTATTTTTCATTTTCAAAGAGTTAGTCAAAAATATTGTTCCAAATGATGAGAAAAAATGTTGTCAAAGTTTCAGCTCTTAATAATAATATTAAGAGGTGCCTCATCGCGATTTTCTATTTCCCATTTAAATAACATGGGAAGTGGTCTTGTGGAACTTTTCGATTTTTATATCTTGAAAATTAATCTACTTAGAAAGATTCCGCATGAATGCTGTTGTTCAAAATTGTACGCTCTACAAAAAAGGTCTCTTGGTCTTTTTCGATGAATCCAACTGTTTCCAAGTTCGTCATGATTAATTACCATTAATAACCGATACACCAACTTGGAAATAGCTAGATTTATCGAAAAAGAACAAGAGACCTTTTTTTTAGAGCGTTCAATTCACTACAAAAATATGTTCTGGTCTTATCGGTACACTAATGCGTTGACGAGTTATAGAATTACAAAGTTTAAAAAAAAATTTCCCCATGTTATTTAGATTGGAAATAGAAAATCGCGATGAGGCACCTCTTAATATTAATATTAAGAGTTCAAACTTTGACAGCATTTTTTTTTTCGTCATTTGGAACAATATTTTTGAGTTACTCTTTGAAAATGAAAAATAGTCGATTTTTTTGAAACGGTCTAACATATATGCGTACAGAGTATCTACGCGGTTCGTGTAGGATTCGATACCGTTGACAAAATGGTCAGTAAATTCGGTAGCCGATATTTTATAGTAGTAGTAGATACACGTAGGTATATATATATATATATATATATATGTATAATGTCTAGGGGGTCTAGGAAACCCACAACGTATTTCCTACCTATACCAACTTGTTTGCATCAAGGTATAACAAGGCTAATTCGAAAAGACACGGTAATGAGGGGATCATTATTGTGTGAAGCCCCCCGCGTGGTGGGTCGAGTCCCACACGATCTGAACAGTTCAGCCCCTCTATAGCTCGCTTCTATCCATATCTCCCCATGCTGATGATGAAAGCGTGTACATGGTGTTCCGTTAGTGTCGTATAGGATGGATGTAGGAAACAGTGTGATGATGATCGTACTGTAGTTATAATTCGCGGGTAAAACCTCGCGTGTATATACGTATGTATGTATGTACATGTACATACTTATTTACTTACTTACTTACTTACTATACATACACAATATGCAGGAGTAATGAATACTGACGGCTAATACTTAAATCAGAACAACAATGTCGTAGCCACGTGCCAATAGAATAGGTTACAAGGATGGAGGAGGTCAAAAACGTGATGTGATATAGGGTGTAATTACATCTATGCTGCATCATCGCTCTGTGAGATTTAGAGCATGTATATAATTATGTATTTTCATTATATATATTGTGAGAGAAATTTAGTAAATATATTTCCGTTTTCATATTTCTATTTAAATTATTGAAAAATTTATTACGATTATAAATAATTTAAAATTTGTGTGATTTAACGCGATAATTTATATAGACGTATTATAGTTGGATTTAGTTTTTTATTTTCTGATTTTCGATCTTCATGAAAATCGATAGCCAAAGATTTTTAATATGTAACGTGTAGACTCCACTTTCCTCATCTATTGTCTATAACCTGTCATCCCACCGCTGCCACCAGTTGTAACATCAAAAATATGTAAAAATTTTAACATTTTTTTGTTTTGTTATTTTTGTTTCTAAATCTTTATATATTCACATTCTTTTGTTTTTGTCGATTTTTGTAATTGAACAAAAAATAAGGAAGACACGTGCGGTAATAGAAATTTTTTCTATTGTTTTTTTTTTTCCATACGTTAGACACCTTTAGCACGTGGATAGACACGTGGCTTCGACGCGTTTGGTAACGGACTATAGGTTCATTTTAATGTATATATTGTGGGGTAAATTTTGGCGGTAATTTTAGTAATAAAACAAAAAAATACACAAATATTCAGCAGAATTAAAACAAAATCGAGAAAATTGATCCGTTCATATTTTTATCGTTCATGAATAATAAAATTCTGTTACCAAATTCCAAATATTCGATACAATTACCTGCATAAAATTTTCAAGTTTCTTTTTTTTTTTTATCTCTCCAAGCTCCGAAACTTCGACATTGTGTCCACCCGCGATTTTCAATATGAAAGAACGTTCAAAAGACAGCCTGTACTAAAATTTATTTATACCCTTAAAAAATATATAATTTAGGTTATTAAAGACTTCTTTTTTTTTACGACAACCTATAAGGGTAGCCCATGAACAACGAATACAGTGAGTTCATGAGCCAGCAATACCCTAACCGACGTATACAAGGTATTATATCTATAGCAGAGACGCCCTTCGATGATGATATCGATTATACACAATATCCTGATAACTTAGAGGGTAGTTGGTGTAGTTTCTAGGGTGTGTCGAGGGTCGTTTTAATTATCTACTACCATACGCAGTAATTATAAACACCAGTTTATACCCCATCTTACAGTATATACCATATAGTATATACCATATAGTATATAGTATATATAGGTATATGTATACATATAGTAGAAGAGGGGTAAAATTTTACTACAGAAAACTTACCCCTGAACTTAAAGATGAGTATGTATACGTCTCGATCTATATATACATATATACGCAATTAATATAATATATACGTCTATATGTATACATATATGGAAAATAATTAATAGCTGCCTATTTGGAAAATTTTATATATTATATTTTTTATTATAAAAATCGTGGAAATACTTTAGATATTCGTAAAAATATATAGAAAAAAAAAAAAAGAAAAATATGGTAAATACAAAAAATGGAAACCGCATTTGCTCTGTATAATATATAATAATTATATGAACCTGCAGTTCTACCACATGCACCGTGGGACAATGAAAAAAATGATATAATATATAAAAGAAACATGCAAAGAGAATGACAAATGAAAAAAAAAGACAAAAAATTAAAAAAATAAAATAATTAAAAAAATCTATACATAGTGACATATGTATATGTATAGGTACATGGTATATATATATACATATATATACATATATATATGTATATAAATATAAATAAAAAAAATAAAAAACAGGAAAAAAAAAAGGTAAAGTTTTCTCTAAAAAAGAACGAGCGGCAGGGGTAATCCAACACCGGAAGCGTCTTGAGCGTGACGCCACCCTGAAGGTGCAGGATACGGCGGAGGTGCGGGAAGACGGAGGCCCACAGCACAGCACAGGCTAGGGGGGCGGGGGTGGGGACGTAAAGAGTAAAAAAAAAAAAAAAAAAAAAAAAGGAAAACAAAAACAAAAAAAAAAAAGATAAATAAAAGGAGAGAACCCAAGAGAAGGTGAAGAAGAAGGAGGTTGTGGATAGGTATAAGGTACCTATATACAGAGGTGGATGGAGGTGGCCGCCATGCGAAGCGATCGTAGGTACCTACGGCTTGGTGATAGGATTAAATTACCTTACGTACCTCTACCTCTACCTCTACCTCTATCTTTGCTATATACAACAGCTCTATATAATCGTATGTATATGTATACATATATTATTATATATCTGAAGATAAGATATGTGTGGAGGTTACTCTTACTTAACCTCCCGTCAGAAACTGTATCAACGGGGGTCTCATGTCCTTTCCTCGCCTTTTATATCTATATACCATATATAAGTATGTATGTATATGTAATGCATATATAAAGTCCTCGGACGACGTCTTTGACGATAATATTGGTCCTCGATTTATTATCATTAATATTAAAAATCAATGAAATTTTTGCACATTTTTGGAGCTTTTTTTGTTTTTTTTTTGTCAAATTCATTATAATAATCAAACGCACGTATATTATTGCATCGTATATATGCAGAGTAAATTTTTTTGGTTCATTATAACCCACACGAACTAATAATGAATACGGTTTAAGGAAGCCCCACGATTTTCAGTCTCTGATCATCATTTTTTTTTTTTTGGTTTTTTTTTGCGCCTCTTCGTCTCACCGCAAGTTCCCATGTTCTTTATTCAGTTCGGGGTCTACATATGTAGGTATATATGTATATGTATGTATAGTCATATGTGGTGTGAGAGATATTGAAGAGGAAATTCCTAAAATAATTTTTGCGATTATGTTTTTCTACAACATTTAATTGATTGAAAAAAAAAATCAAAAATATATAATCAATTGATTATTCCTGGTCAAAAACAAAATCGATCTAAATAAGATTTGCAATTTTTTTTTAACCGTATATACAACAGTCCGAATAATACCCTATGAAGAGATTAAGGAATCGTAAAGTTTTCATTAATTAAAAAAAAAAATTTTCGATACGTGATACGGACTGTGGATAAAAAATATTTTTTTTGATATTATGTTATTTCGGAATTGCCGGTGGCTAAAGCTTCCGATAATTCGTGGGAGGTAGAATTTATCGTAGAAATGTTTATAGGGGAGCTAGAGAATTTGATGTCCTGAATGGTCTCTCCACATATACAAACATATATCTACATATACATATATGTGATACAATGAAAAGTTCTTCAGTGTCCGTGTGTATTTAAACAAAAAAGAAAAAAGAAAAAAGAAAAAAAAAAAAGAAACACATCGATAGCCTATGGCAAAGAGGGAGCACCCTGATACGCCGTTACCCTCATCTCATCCCCAGGGTTTGTCGACACTCGCGATGGCTGATGGTGGCAAACTCAGCTCCTCTCGAGGTTCTGGCAGAGAGGAAGATGAGGTCGAGGGTAATCCGACACCTGGCCGCACCGGAGGTAACGCGACACCCCCGCCTCTCGCTGCTGCTGCCTCCTCTTCTCTACTCTTCGTGATGATGATGCTGCTGCTGCTGCTGCTGCTGCTGCTGCTGCCACGTTCGCGCTCGCAACGAGCGAAGAAGAAGATGATGATGAAATAAAGGGAGAGAGAAATATGAACGAGGTGAAGGAAGCTACGGGAGAAGCAAATGAGAGAAGAGAAGAGAAGAGAAGAGAAAAGGAGAGAGGATGAGAGATCGTCGTTCATTAGTAGCTAAACCAAAAGCCTCTGATGTCATGAGATACGTAGTGAATGAAGGTGAAATTAAAACTGAAGTTTTAAGATAAATTTCTCGAATTAGATGAAATATAAACTATCGATGTCTGATGCGTGAGGTTCGATACTGATTGATTAATCCACAAAGAATACGGATATAACAAAAATCAAAGTTAAATAAAAAAATGAACTCGAAAAAAGTAGCAAAAAATAAAAAAAAAAAATAAAAAAACAGCAGAACACAAATTTTTTTTTTATCGAATCTTTAATAAGAATCGTCGACTACACTTCTCTGTGTATAAAAACGCTGTGACATTGACAATCGAAAGTTTTAACAAACGTGCAGCTCACGTATCCGTAGATTATCGATTCTAAAAATCGGTTTTGACCTAGGCGCGTCGAAGAATCACGGCGAAGGGATTTTTTCGAGGTTAGGTTGTTCGGTATCCTTGCAGAATTGACGTAGAGCGATTTAACCGATTTATGAGGGCTGATTTCATCCTCAGGTGCGGAATCGAAGTTTCGAATTTTGGCAAGTCCTGAAAGGTACAAATTCCGAAAACTAAAGAATATAAAAATCGACTTTTTAAGGGGTGATATTCAACGACTGGATAGTAAACACGGAAGATGATAAAGATAACAGTCACTTAAGCCGTGATTTTTATTGGCGAAATACTTTATTACAGATAATTGATAAAAAAGAGGTTTTATAAGTTTAGTAATATTTAGGCCCGTCGAAGAATCACGGCGAAGGGATTTTTTCGAGGTTGGTTGTTCGGTATCCTTGCAGAATTAACGTAGAGCGATTTAACCGATTTATGAGGGCTGATTTCATCCTCAGGTGCGGAATCGAAGTTTCGAATTTTGGCAAGTCCTGAAAGGTACAAATTCCGAAAGCTAAAGAATATAAAAATCGACTTTCTAAGGGGTGGTATTCAACGACTGGATAGTAAACACGGAAGATGATAAAGATAACAGTCACTCAAGCCGTGATTTTTATTGGCGAAATACTTTATTACAGATAATTGATAAAAAAGGTTTTATAAGTTTAGTAATATTTAGGCCCGTCGAAGAATCACGGCGAAGGGATTTTTTCGAGGTTAGGTTGTTCGGTATCCTTGCAGAATTGACGTAGAGCGATTTAACCGATTTATGAGGGCTGATTTCATCCTCAGGTGCGGAATCGAAGTTTCGAATTTTGGCAAGTCCTGAAAGGTACAAATTCCGAAAACTAAAGAATATAAAAATCGACTTTTTAAGGGGTGATATTCAACGACTGGATAGTAAACACGGAAGATGATAAAGATAACAGTCACTCAAGCCGTGATTTTTATTGGCGAAATACTTTATTACAGATAATTGATAAAAAAGGTTTTATAAGTTTAGTAATATTTAGGCCCGTCGAAGAATCACGGCGAAGGGATTTTTTCGAGGTTAGGTTGTTCGGTATCCTTGCAGAATTGACGTAGAGCGATTTAACCGATTTATGAGGGCTGATTTCATCCTCAGGTGCGGAATCGAAGTTTCGAATTTTGGCAAGTCCTGAAAGGTACAAATTCCGAAAACTAAAGAATATAAAAATCGACTTTTTAAGGGGTGATATTCAACGACTGGATAGTAAACACGGAAGATGATAAAGATAACAGTCACTCAAGCCGTGATTTTTATTGGCGAAATACTTTATTACAGATAATTGATAAAAAAGGTTTTATAAGTTTAGTAATATTTAGGCCCGTCGAAGAATCACGGCGAAGGGATTTTTTCGAGGTTAGGTTGTTCGGTATCCTTGCAGAATTGACGTAGAGCGATTTAACCGATTTATGAGGGCTGATTTCATCCTCAAGTGCGGAATCGAAGTTTCGAATTTTGGCAAGTCCTGAAAGGTACAAATTCCGAAAACTAAAGAATATAAAAATCGACTTTTTAAGGGGTGATATTCAACGACTGGATAGTAAACACGGAAGATGATAAAGATAACAGTCACTCAAGCCGTGATTTTTATTGGCGAAATACTTTATTACAGATAATTGATAAAAAAGAGGTTTTATAAGTTTAGTAATAATGTAGGTGGCTGAACTGCGCGAGATATTCCTCGCGCTAACAAGCAAAGGGTTAAATTATAAATAATAAATATCCATGCGTTTCGTTATCGTCGGTTAAAGATCTCGCGTGGGCCTCCCGATCCTCGCGAGTCGTACTACGTGGGCACGATGTGGGCGGGCCTAGGGCCTCCTGGGGCCTACCACTATGCCCTCCTGGGGTAAGGCACCGCGTGGTGCCTAAGGTCCTACCTGACATTCTGACACTAAAACAATGCTCCCAACACCCTGGTACTAAAGTGACTAAACGTATTATACCTATACACGTTGTAACGTCCTCGTTGTTGCCACTTGAACTTTTTTAGGAGCCGAAACAAAATTCTCATGAGACTATCTCCTTTATCCTCATTATTATTATTATTATCATTATTATTATTATAGTTCTTTCGTGTATGTGTGTGTGTGTGTGTGTATGGTTTTTATACTTGAGGTGCATTGCCTGAAAAATTTCTCGGGGTTCCAAGAGCGCCCCTTTTTTTCCAAGATAATATAATCTCGTTATATCTGAATCCTCGGATCAAAACTTGGCACGAGAAAACTAATCCCGCTGTGAGATAATTAGACACGTGGGGTGGCGAGGAGGATATAATGAGAGATAATTCGTTGGCACTCGGGAGTCTACGTGATGTGACCTCATGAGCGGATTAGATCCGTTAAAACAACCGAAAAGTTTAAGAAAAAAAAAATAAAGAAAAAAAAAAATAAGGAACAGAATTCTTTGAGGTGCATAATCCAAAGTGACGCTTTGGACAGATCGAGTAATAGAATAATCGATCATAACTTGACGATATGAACTCAGCGGGTTGTCTTCTTATAGGTTATAGTCCTTTTACATCCTGCAGTGAAACGTCACTCTTAACATAACACCGACAAACAGGCAGCAGTAGCATCTGCTCAGAGTTGAGAGAGAGAGAGAGAGAGAGAGAGAGAGAGAGAGAGAGAGAGAGGGATTTTGTGGTCATAATAGGAACACCGTGTACAGACTACAACAAACCTGACATCGATAAACTCTAATCCGTCTTTTTGGACGTGCTGTGTGGATATTCAGAGGACCGTTTTTCCTTTTCTTTTCTTTTTTTTTTTTTTTTTTTGGCCCTTTAGCACGCGCCAGGGACTAAAAAATTTTAGGTGTAAAAATAGCATCATTCAAAAATTCTGATTTATGGAGAGATTATTACTTTTCTTTTACCTTTCATCGCCGACGGTGATATATGAAAAGTATTGGTTTTGGTAGAAAAATGACTTTTGCTAATTTCAACGAATCTTCACGTTTTTGACCCTCGAGAATCCGAAAAACAGGTTTTTGGAAAGATGTCGGTCTGTCTGTCGGCCTGTTCGACAAACTCGCGTGGTGATCTCGGAAACGGCTCGATGAAAAAATCTGAAATTCACAGGACTTTACAACCAAATGATGGGCATGAAAAATTTCCATGTCTCGTTTAATTTGAACTTCCGGTTATACCGGAAATTAATCGATTTTCGCTGTTTTACCGACAAACCTATACTTTTTTCTCTGTATTACCTTTCTGAATGAAAGAATATATTCTTTCGAGTTGAGAATTTCATATATATAGGGCATTCCTTGCCAATGACATCAAAAAAATTGTAAATATACCCAGATCGAATTAGAATGAATGCACGGTATAAAATTGTTGTTTGTCAATATATAGGGCGATCCTTGCCAATGACAATAAGAAATCGTAAGTGTACCCAGATCGAATTGGGATTAAACGCACTGTATGAAATTGTTGTTTGTCAATATATAGGGCATTTTTTTTTTAAGTGAAATTTTCAATTCTGATCTTTTTTTTTTCGGTTTTTCATTACTTTTTTATACTTTTTCTTCCCCCGACAAACCCATCCTTTTTTTTCTACTTGACAAAAAGTACTCCGAAAAACTGTTTTTCTAGCTTGTTCTTTTTTCTTTCATCGATATTGTATACGTACCTATAGTAAATTTAGCTGACTGACTGGACCGCAACTCAGCTATTTCATATCTAAACCGACCATCGGCTGAAGACGTATAGTGTCAAAAAGTTATCTTCTAAAGGTTCCATAAATTATTGTTCGTTGAAACTGTGAGCTAACGGAAAACGATTCGTCATTCTCACGCCTAAATGAAAACCAGACATGTCTGCTAAGGCTGAGAGGTGAATTTCTATGAATGAATGAATGAATGAATGAATGAATGAATGAGTAAATGAATTTATGAATGAATGATCAAGCAAATACGAAGAAGAATTTATTAAGAAGAAGAAGAAGACGGAGAAGCGTTTATTTTAGCGATATGTTAATGAAGTATATGTAGAGGAAAGAAATGACCTCGCTGGAGGCTTTCTAAACGATGAAACTAACAACTAGGTTTGTTATATGTATATATATTGTATAGTTGTTATATTCTTATAACTATTTTTTCTCTTTGTTTTTATTTCTTTCGTCAAACTTGTGTATAGAGATCTCGATACCAACACAGAAATCATATAGTCACCTGATATCGTCTACGATTTATTATAATTCAACGGATTGAGTTCTCGTATTCGTTATTCGATTACATATTTCTCATTCGGTTACACATTCGCGTCATTTTCTATTATTATTTACCGCATTTCATTGTTATTATTATTATGTAACTATTATACCAAACGGAAGTGACGATTTTTCGTCATCGTATTAATATCTGTGTTATTATTCTATATACGGTATACGTATAATAATTAATACCTCAATATGGATATATTCAACCTCGAATGTATATTAGACTGGGCCAAAAAAATCGAATATTTTTTTTTTTTATAAGTATATCGAAAATATCGTTTGGGGTGAGAAAAAAAAAAATTATTTTAAGAATTTGAGTCCTTAATATTAATATTAAGAGGGTCTATCATCGCAATTTTAGATTTTTTTTTCCTGACTAGGTTTTTCTTTAACCTTGAATAACTTTTGACGGAGTGAATTTAACCAAAAATGTTAAAAGACTTTTTTTTGTAGAGCATTTGATTTCCCATAAGAATATTTATCGGTTTTTTTTTTTTTTTCCCGGGTACTGAGTTTTACATGAATTACAAAATTCCAAAGTTGAAAGATCAAATTGTAAAACTATACCAATTTTTAAGGCATGATTGTAAGGAAACGGTTCATCTGACGGAAAATTTCAATCAAACCTTTTTTGTAGAGCATTCAATTTCCTTCAAAAAATATCTACGAGTCAATTTTGTTTGACTCAACGGTTTGGGAGTTCTGAGACAAAAAACCCGGTCAGGAAAAAAAAAAAATCTAAAATTGCGATGATAGACCTCTTAATATTAATATTAAGGACTCAAATTCTCACAATAATTTTTTTTCTGTCACCCTAAATAATATTTTCGATATACTTTAAAGAAAAAAAAAAAAACAATAGTCGATTTTTTTGGCCCAGTCTAATATATACCTACGGTTCGATTATCAAACTGAATTATTTTTGTTCAGATATTAGAATTCGAATATTCGATTATTTATAAATATGGAGAAAAAAAAAAAATCGAAATCGAAAAAATCACATAAAATATAGAGAAAAGTCAGACCCACGTCAACGATCTTTTAGACTTTATAGAGAAGTAAAGAGCTCTCAGGTTTTTTGGCCAACGTAAATGCGGATTCTTGTAATACGAAACCTGAACAGAAGTTTTTCTCAAGGATAAATCGATCGGGAAGTAGGTAAGCAAGTAAGTAAGTAAGTAAGTGAGTAAGTGAGTTGATATATCGTATAGAGTAACTATAAAAAAAAAAATATATATATATCAAATTAAATCAAAAACAAAAAATCAAGGAACTATAAAATCGCGCACAGATTTTGGTATACGAGTAGGTAGGTACGAGTTACAAGATCTGCAAGATGATTCTCGATGATTTTAACAAATTTTAGTTTAAACTCCGATATATCCAGTTCGATGAGCAAAAGACCATATGGCGATTGGTCTTTTATATATTTTTATGGGGTGGTGTATATATATATATATATATATATATATACCTTGCATGGCTATATGGACGAATTTTCCGGCAGTTGAACGTAACTTAAGATCGACTGTTTCCACACGAGTTGATAATTACATCTCTTAGAAAATTGCTCGTGTATCCCGATTCCACGAATCTTAAAATTTCTTCGGATTTTAAGAATTTCGTGTTTAAACTATATCTCCAAATTTTTGGCTCCAAATCCTAAACTGCATCTATACAAATCTCTAGTGATAAACGATCCATGAGTGGACTTGAAATACTCATGATTCTATGTGCCATAAACTTACACGAATTATATCTTCACATCGTTTTGTAGTTAACGAAAAATCTTCATCTGTAATTCTTGTATATTTACTGTAAAATATTTTTAACCTCTTTTAACTCTATTTTCTCTTTGATATTGTGTACGTGTTTATGTATATGTATGGATTATATATCTACGAACGTAAGAACGAACGAAGGAACGAACTAACCCAACGTTTATATACCTACCTACGGTTTCCTTAAGGACTTTAGCTGGGACTCAAGAAAGAAACAAGCCACGCGGTCTGACGGGAACGACTGACAAAGCACCGTGTCGATCCTATCAACGGACGAATCTTGGAATTCGAATTTAAACCGTATCTAAAAATTCCATCGTAATTGTTTATTTCAAAATAGCTTAAGTATGTCCATCCTCTCGAAATGAACTTTATACCCATACAATTTTTTTTTTTTTAAATCTCTGAAAATTGTGACCCAAAAAAATCCCCCCCCCTAAAAAAAAAAAAATAAATAAATAAATAAAACATTTTCCTTGCTACCTTAATTTTTCCTTTTTTTATTAACTCCTGCAGAAATTTATAGTGAAAATTCATAGTTCAGTAAATGGACCCCCGTGGTCTCTTCAGTGAGTCGATAATTTTTACCTCCACCTAAGAGAGAGAGAGAGAATTAACGTTGTGAGTTAGAGCTGAGTTTGTCTTTGCTTAGCGTTTGAGAATAGAATAAGTAAAAAGAGATAAAATAAGTATAAAGAAAAGAAAGAAATAAAAAGATGTAAAAAAAAAAAAGAAGAAGAAGGAAGAGGAGGAGGAGGAGGAGAAGGAACACCTTCGTTTCGTTCGGTTAGATGCGGTGATGTTATCAGCGCATACCTCGCTAGACAGGTGGCCACCCCGAACACACGTCCACCCACTTCGGGCACCCACTAGCGTCTTTTAGTTATTGGCTGGTCACCGATATGCAGACACTGGTAGACGTGGCTAATTTGTTCCTGATTAGAGATAAATCTCATACCTTAACTCTGCAGAGACCGTAGGATAGGAGGTGTTCAAAAAACGAGAACTGCAGCTACAGGACCAGAACGAGAACGGCGCGTGTTGCAGGTTCTGAAATGTCCTTTTCTCATTTTTAGGACACGATCACAAAGTTCCTAGAATTTTTTCTTCGAATTAATGAGGTTTTTATTTCTGAGTACATCGATATCGTCTTATTTTTTTCAAACAAAATTTCGGGGAAATATAATAAAAATAAAAATAAAAATAATAAGAAGTAAAAACAGTTTTTCGGAGTACTTTTTATCAAATAGAAAAAAAAGGATGGATTTGTCGGGGGAAGAAAAAGTTTAAAAAAAAGTAATGAAAAACCGAAAAAAAAGATCAGAATTGAAAATTTCACATAAAAAAAAATGCCCTATATATTGAGAAACAACAATTTCATACAGTGCGTTTAATCCTAATTTGATCTGGGCACACTTACAATTTCTGCTTGTCATTGGCAAGGATCGCCCTATATATTGACAAACAACAATTTTATACAGAGCATTCATTCTAATTCGATCTGGGTATATTTACAATTTTTTTGCTGTCATTGGCAAGGAATGCCCTATATATATGAAATTCTCAACTCGGAAGAATATATTCTTTCATTCAGAAAGGTAATACAGAGAAAAAAGTATAGGTTTGTCAGTAAAACAGCGAAAATCGATTCATTTCCGGTATAACCGGAAGTTCAAATTAAACGAGACATGGAAATTTTTCATGCCCATCATTTGGTTGTAAAGTCGTGTGAATTTCAGATTTTTTCATCGAGCCATTTCCGAGATCGCCGCGCGAGTTTGTCGAACAGACCGACAGACAGACCGACATCTTTCTAAAAACCTGTTTTTCGGATTCTAGAGGGTCGAAAACGTGAAGATTCGTTGAAATTGGCAAAAGTCACTTTTCGACCAAAACCAATACTTTTCTTATATCATCGTAGGTATAGCTGATGAAAAGTAAAAAAATAGGATCGAGGAAAGAATTCTGCGACGACGAAAGGTTACTTTAACTCCGCGAATAAAATTCTCAGTATAAGACCTCGAGGGTGGTAGACAAATGAGTTTAACCCGGCACGGTGCCCCGCGTAGGGTTCGTATGTATGTACGTCTACTCGTTTAATCAAAGTTTGAACTTTCGTGCTCGTTCAAGCTCTGAACGAGACTAACTACACCCGATCATGCCATCAGTAGGTCTGATACCGCAGCACTACATACCTTATACCTCCTTTTCGAACTTGACTCAACGTCGGGTTTGCGGATTAACGGATATTAAGCCGCGCAGTTTCTTACAGGCAAAAATTTCTTTGTTTTTTTTTTTTTTACAGTAGATTTAAAAAGACTCAAAATTCTTAATAAATTATCTACGATTAATTTATATATACAGAAAAAAAAAAAGAAAAATCGGAATGAAAATAAAGAATTAGCGATCACCTGCAGTTACTGATCGCGCATTGTTTTATCTGTGTGCACATGAGTGAACCGCATATATGTATATATCGTGCGGTTGGCTCCCCAAATTTCCCAGAAATCGTCACGAGGCTAGAAGCATGGTCTATTCGATCCCGTAGTATACGTCATGTGTCAAGCTGATTTCTAAAACCACATTGCGCTTCCCCCTCCTATAATATTGGTATTTCTTGGAAATCTGTTCGTGCGTTCAATATAAGTAAATTTTATTTCGTATCTATGTATGTATGTTGGTTCGGTTACCGAGTCGATTGTTCTTTGCATAGTTCGTTAGTTATTTTTTTTATAATAATATAATCAACCGTATAATCTTATACATATTATACTGTAAGAAATTTATATTCATTATTTTCTAACCTCTATATATACACTCGAAGTGTCAAAAATATCGAATATAAAAATTAGAAACGTTATATAGAAATAGTTTGAAAAAAAAATGTCTAAATTGTCCCGTAAATAATAAATATGTATAATTTGTTACCGTTCGTAATTTAAAAAACCAAAAAAAAAATCCAAACTTTAACCTACAGAGCTAGATATAACCTTAAGATTTTTTTCTATACACAAACCATGGCTGAATAACGTTTCTTATACAAAGCAGCAGTGTTTCATAAACAGATAATGGTTATACCTACACATATTATCTATACGAATTTCTATCGTAGTAGATTATACCAGTATAAAGCCGTACCTATGTGTAAAACGTACATCCCTAAATGTACTAACATGGTTATAATATTTAGTATATTAGTATGTGAATTTCGTATATGTATGTACATACGTGAACGTATAGTGCGGTGATATCAAGTTACTAACATCATCGAGGGCTCGTTGTGTTAGGGGGTTGCGGGGGTGGTTATGGTGATGGCGATGGTGGTCGAGGACGAGGACGAACCGCGTACAACGTACGTTTTTTTCTCATCTTTATATAAGATAGAAAATATGGGGATTGGACCACACACGGACCATACATGCCTTGTACCTATAGTTGTAAACCAGACACGAAGATGTGTTGCCTCTATTACGCCTTGTTCCTCTGACCATACAATACGGAGGTATTGTACTCTGTGCTGTACTGTGATGATGCTGCTGCTGCTGTTGCACTTATGCTTATGCTGCATCGGCATATATACAAACTACTACGACGACGACAAACATATTTATATGTATACCTAAGTGTAAAAAGGATTCTCGATGTTTTTATATACATTCCTATGTATATATCGCTTGTTTCAGTTTATATTTGAAGAAACACCTTGTAAATTATACACCTATAATAATAATCTGCAATTATTAGAAGAAAAAAAAAATAAATAAAACAAGATATATTTGTATCATTTTTTTGTTTGTTTTATTCTTCAATGACAATTATGACAAAATTTTTTTAATGCGATCGTGCAGTGTTTGGAATAGAAAAGAAAAAAAGATTTATTATATATCTAATTGTTTACATATAATATTGTGGGGAATAATATTTTTTCTATTTTTTTTTTTTTTTTTGTTGTTTTTTTTCTTTTTTAAATTTTCAAATATCGAAGAAGCACCGCGAATGTTATAGTAACTAAGTAAGTAAGTAAGTAAGTAAGTAAGTAAGTAATTAACAGCTCTTCGCCCATATACACACACCGTACGCCTCGAGGGAGTAAGTTAATACCTGCAGTCAGGTTTCTTTCTTGAAGATTGAAACACGAGATTATATAAATTTTCGGTAGGTGTACTGCGGGTTATCCAAGGATGAAAATTGGGAAAAGCTGACCCAGCTCGTCCTATTATTATCATTATTATTATTATTATTGTTTATCAATTTTTATTTATTTTTTATTTTTTTAAACTCGTTGTATATTATCTAAGTATAATCTTTCGATAATTATACTGTCGATATTATCTTTAATTGTGCGGAATTTTTATTTATTTTTTTTGGTTTACTTTAATGATTAATGAAACGGCGATTAAGAAACGTATTTAATTAAAAAGAAAGATAAAAACAAAAATTGCAAATGTATATAAAATTAATAATTATTAAAAAAAAAAAGAAATGTAAAAAGTAGTCGATCAAAAAGCTACCATAAAATATACAATGAGGTATAGACAAAGCGACTCGCTAACTAGAGGGCGTATATATGCGAGCGATAGAAACGCGATACGGCTGTCGTGTGCGCTGCTGCGAACTCATATAACATAACACACAGATATACGAACACACACACACATACATAAATATGAATACAAATACAAATACAAAGAGTGAAACAGACATATTGAGATAGGTTTTCTTGGTTATATTTGTGGGCGTGTATATTAAGGGTTGTTTTATACAGGGTAGTGTTATATTGTTCCCCTTCCTATTTCCCGTATAACTTCACGATTCAACTTCCATATACAGTTATAACGATACTGATATTACATGTACATACATATACCTATCCAGTCACAACACAATCATGTATCCTAGGTCAGGATGTTAAGAATTCTATAGCCTGAATTCACCTTCAATTTCGATATATGGATAAAAATTATAGCAAAAGTTATGCTTCAACGTTTCACAATATTCTATAAAAAGAAATAGAAATGAATAGATGACAGTGCAGTAATCGATAAACAAAACTATATTATACGCCTATATATGATAATTGAAGAAAAAAAAAAAAAACAAACAAAACAAACAAAACAAAACAAAAACAAAAGAAGATAAAGATATTTAAATATATTGAATAAACGTGCGATGTACTTATAGTTGATGTATCACTAGTAGAAACATAATAATACTTAATTCTAAACACCGTATGGATACGTACATACGTTTGAGGGGTTCCGACGGTGGGTGTTAAATATAATAGCACTTGTTCTTTGTTATACCCCTTGCGAGTCGCAATGTAAGAGGTTGTTTTATTATACCGCAAAACTATTACAAACTATTATTACATTTCTATGAATAAAGGGGCTGGAATGAATGAATGAATGAAGGAAGGAAGGAACGAACGAACACCAACATCATGACACTAAAACGTTTCTATATCCTATATATATATATGTCGTACTGAATATAAGCGCGAACGATCTCGAATATAAATTTGCCACCCTCCTTGTAACCAGATAACTTCCATTCCATTTGAAAAACACACATCGACTTACTTACCCGGGACTTCCGACTCCCTAGGGATATACCAAAGAGAGTTAGTCTACGCAGCGGAGTCGTGTTGGGGGTTTTATCGCTCGCACCATCCCTTGTATAACTATAACGCGTTTTTCTCACTCTCGTTCCTCATATCCTATGGGAATTTTTTTTTTGGTGTTTCTGAATCCCGAACATTCAACTTACGTTATAATATTATATCAGAAACAATTTACTCCTATCTTTCTATTTCTTTATTTATCTCTTTATTTTAAATCTAATCACAAAATTAGTCAAATTCAATTGTTCCTATACAGCGAATAAATAAAAGAAATATTTTGTTCTATTTGGTAAATGATTTTTGAAACTTTTAGATGATGTGTATTCGGTTTATCGTGTATCTTTATATAGATGGAAAAACGATTTTAGAAACGTCTATGATCAAAATTATCCTACCGTCAGTACCTATGCAGCATCGGGTGACTGTAGATTATATTTCTCGTTGAGTTTTTGTTTTTTCTGTTTTGTTTTTGCCTCATAAAAAAATTCCCTTTTACGTATATATATATATCAGGGAATAATTTATATGTTTTATAAACAATAAGGAAATCCTACTGCAGTCTAAATACCGCGTAGGGACTAGCCAAGAATCTCTCCCTCTCAAACTCGACGATATTTTTTTCTTTTTTTTTTTTCTTCTACGATATATGTTTAGATTCTGTTAATTTGTAGCCCGCACTATGTCAGAGGGTAAAAAAAAAACAAGGAAGTGATATTCCTTCTCCTTCCTCTATATACGAAAAACCCAAACGTAAATACGTATACCATAAGATTTGATATATAAATGAATCACATTTTAATGCCCTTTTTTTTTTATTTGTTTTGTTTTGTTTTTCATCTATTTTCATTGTTTTCAAAAAAAATTCGGATCTTCCTCTCTCCCTCCCTCTCTCTCTCTCTCTCTCTTTCTCTCGATTCATGAATATTCGTATAAGCTCTAGGGGGTGGCCCCTGACTTTATTTCTGAGGTCAGATCAGCTCGCGCAGGCAGGCAGGCAGGCAGGCAGGCAGGCAGGCAGGCAGGTAGTCCGACACCGTATTACGTTACTCTATATAGCCAGTCCTAACTAACTGACGTATACATACACACACACATATATACATACAATACATACGGAGGGCTACGGTTATTCTGTTGGCAGCCGTACGTCAGCTAACTTTAACTTTGTTTAAAATTAATTAAGTTTAGCTCACCGCCATAGCATTCATTCGTTCGTTCGTTCGTTCGTTCCTTCATTCGTTTCGTTGCTTATTCTCTCAATTACTTATTCTTTTTCGCTTCTATATACGCATGCGGTACCATTTGTTCACAATACATATTCCCCCTGATCCCTTCCTCCTTACCTCTCTTTCTCTTTTTAACTGTGATAGATTAGAACACCAAGAATTACCGTATATGTTATATATACACACCTATAATACATACACATATATTATACTTATATATATATTTTATAATCTAGAATCAGATGGATTAAACTAACGCTATCATTTCCCCAGGTTCAAGCTAGAAGGGAAATCATCAATTTTACACTAAAAAGATAGAAATTTTTTTTATCCCCAACTATTAAATTTCCACATTGATTATAAATACAAAAAAAAAAACTTATGTGTTTTGTATTATTTTTTTGTTTGGTTTTTTTTTTTTTTTTTTCTTTTTTTTCAACATTCGAACAGGTATTTTAGTTATTTTTTTTTTCCGTTTGTTAATTTAGGTATACATATATCCTACGCATATAATAGGTATGTGCAGTAAATATGTATATATATATATATTAGACCGTTTCAAAAAAATCGATTATTTTTCATTTTCAAAGAGTTAGTCAAAAATATTGTTCCAAATGATGAAAAAAAATGTTGTCAAAGTTTGAGCTCTTAATAATAATATTAAGAGGTGCCTCATCGCGATTTTCTATTTCCCATTTAAATAACATGGGAAGTGGTCTTGTGGAACTCTTCGATTTTTATATCTTGAAAATTAATCTACTTAGAAAGATTCTGCATGAATGCTGTTGTTCAAAATTGTACGCTCTAAAAAAAAGGTCTCTTGGTATTTTTCGATGAATCCAACTGTTTCCAAGTTCGTCATGATTAATTACCATTAGTAACCGATACACCAACTTGGAAATAGCTAGATTTATCGAAAAAGAACAAGAGACCTTTTTTTTAGAGCGTTCGATTCACTACAAAAATATGTTCTGGTCTTATCGGTACACTAATGCGTTGACGAGTTATAGAATTCCATAGTTTAAAAAAAAATTTCCCCATGTTATTTAGATTGGAAATAGAAAATCGCGATGAGGCA
Organism: Macrophya annulata; assembly: GCA_963924015.1. Lineage (NCBI taxonomy): Eukaryota > Metazoa > Arthropoda > Insecta > Hymenoptera > Tenthredinidae > Macrophya > Macrophya annulata. The sequence goes on from OZ001262.1 coordinate 1,086,994, forward strand.
CCTCTTAATATTAATATTAAGAGTTCAAACTTTGACAGCATTTTTTTTTTCGTCATTTGGAACAATATTTTTGAGTTACTCTTTGAAAATGAAAAATAGTCGATTTTTTTGAAACGGTCTAATATATATATATATATATATATATATATATACATATATACGTATGTATGTACACATATGTATCATAGATCGTAGAAAATGTTGAGATTGATATTGGATATCGATACGTGAACGCGCATCAAAGCCAATAGTTGTAGCTACGACTTACGTCAGGTTTAACCAAGTTGTGGTTGGTATATGACAGAGTCAAGTCTTATGCCTGCTCTACATATTTAATATATATACCTACATAGGTATAAGCATAAGGTATATATATAGCGATATAACGATAGATAGATATTTTACAAGCACGTCATCACAACCTATACAGATATGTGTATATAATTGTCACTATATATATTTCGCAGTTGGAAATTAAAATTCATTATTATTATTATTATTATTATTATTATTATTACTATGCAATAATACATAAATATGTTAGTGTAAATATTAATTTTACATAGAAGGCGGTTATAATACAGTAAATATATATATATATACATCGATTCTTTCTTATATACAGGGTGTATCACGTAAGGTGTCGGAATGGGAGGGAATTTGTCGACGGGAAACCACGCCCCTTCAACAAATCAACAACTAAAAGAATTACGTATACTTAAATTACTATATGAGAATGGAAAATACACTGCGAACAGTATTCACCACTTGTGCCTGCACAGATAATCGTCTTTTTTTTTTTATTGTTTACATTAAGAAATTTTATCTTCTAATATCGTAAGAATTTCGGTAGACAAAATTCTTCTAGTTGTTGTATTGGCTGAAGGGGGTGTGGCTTTAACGTCGACTAAATCCCTCCCATTTCAACACCTTAGGTGATACATCCTGTATATCGAATTTCCTGTATTCTTCATGTGTTTTTTTTCGGTTTTTGTTTTGTTTTTTTTTTTTTTTTTGGATTTTATATACAATTAAACTAAGTTTAACGATCGGAAAGAATGTATGCCTAGTAACTTAAAAAAAAAAAAAAAACAAAAAAAAAAAAAAAGGAAAAAGGAAAATAATAATAATAATGATTTAAAAGATTTTTCTATTTTTAACCACTCGACTTAAATAGAATAAATTGTTTGTCGTCTTCGATTCAGCGAATATATTATATACATACACATACATACCTAATACCTATGTATATATATATAGATATAGGTATAGGTATGTAACATTGCGATTTCAGATTTATTTCGGTTCGTTCCGCCGTCTCCATGGACACAGTGACATTGATCTGTTTCATGGCGGCTTCTGGTTGGTCAGGATAGGTTTCTACCGACAGGTAGGTAGGTAGGTAGGTTGCTGTAGGTGCGCGAAGAATCGATACGACCGAATATCCTGCGGGGATTGGAGAAGGAGGAACCAAAAATAAAATAAAATAAAATGAAAAAAAAAAAAAACAAAAACAAAGAAAATTTTGCAAGGATTCATTCATGCGAGATTGATCGAAATCATTAATTAGAAAAAAAAAAAAAAAAAACAAAACAACAACGTTGAAACAATTAAAGATAAATTAGAGCCTGTATATCTCACGTATCTGACTTGTAATCCTTTTGCTTTTTTGTTTTTTCTTTTTGTATAATTTATAAATGAATCTTTCAATAGAAAAATTATTATCGTATCTATTTTTTAAACCAATTTTTTATTCAGCTGTAATAATTCGCAACGTTTAAAATCAAACTTGGAATATAAATTGGTATAATTTTAAATTCTATTCTTCTATTTTTGAATTTTGTTTTTAATATTCATGCTCTGATGAAATAGATCGCACCACTTCTCGGATAATTTCTGGAGCTTCTTAAGTTCTCTTAAAATAAGGATGAATTCTGTATAGGGGAGTTACAACTGGTAAGGATTCATCTCCTGGCTGAGTAACATCGTAGTTAAAACTGCCAATATATGAACTTGAAAATCAAATCAGAGTCAAAGACAAGTACAGTGAAGATATTTCACTGGTAGGATTAAAACCGTAAAAAAACCAACCGAAAAAATACAAAAAAAAAAAAACACTAAATGGTAAAGTCAACGTTTTTACATATGCAGTTCTTTTCCCAAAAACCGGATATGTCCTGCAAGTTTAGCTATACCCAAAAACAACTCGGTGGCATTTCTTCTCCGAAAAATCATCCCTCGAGTACGTTGTCTGTTTTTAGAGTATAAAAAAAAAAAAAAAAAAAAAAAAAAAAAAAATCCTGCAAGATATCCAGAGCAAGAATTTAACTCCTCTTCAAACTGTCCAAAGTCTCTTCCATATACCCTCGCTGTCCCAAATCCTGGATCAAAAAAAGATCGCCGGTTTGTTCTCCTGCAGTTAGAAAAATATTTTTCAAAGAAAATCTTGCGGTTAACAAATCGTCAAGATCTTCGATTCTTCGAAAAACTTAAATAACCGAAAGACTATAATCTGAACTTTAGCTGCAGCTACTGCACTGCACTTGAGGTCGATTCCGGACTTTTAGAGGTTCTAAACTGTGAACACGATTCCTGCTAAGCCATTCATTTAATAAATATGAAATTCGAGAGAAATACTTAACTGTTTTGTAACTTTCGTTTGAACTAGTAAATTCAAATTCCAAACTAAACTTCTTACGATATTGAACATTTTATAAAAACTAAAAATAACGTCAAAACTTATTGTAATGATTCCTAAGTCCGCGAATTTCGTACTAAAGATTCTTCGAAAGTGGATCAGAAAACGAACCGCTATATATTTATATATATAGCCAAATCTTATATATATGTGCAGTAAATATTCCGGAGCAACGAGGAAAGACATGAATGGTGAACGGTATAGGGCAATTACGAAGTATTCAAGGCCTCTATGGGGTCCTATATAAGAGAAGAGAAGAGAGGCTGTATTCTATACCTACCTGGCGCCTCTCTCTCACCTGTGGGAACGCGATACGAGCATTTCACTGCCCGCTTTTCGCATTGTTACGCAACGTCCAGATCCCAAGGGATAAAGAAATCAATGTCACTCTACTCCACCCCGGTAGGTAGGTAGGTATGTATGTACGAGCCCATGCCATTGCCAGCTACATATCCATTGTTGCGCATATTGGTATAAAGCAGCAGGAATCCTCCTATATAGTTATATATATATAATGTATAAAGCCATATGCACGCTTATGCACTTTACCATTCCCCCGAAAAGATTGTTCTGAATGCTCTTTTTTTTTTCTTCGTTCTTTTTTTTTTTTTAGGCGTAGATTTTACTGATAAACGAAATCGTATCATCAAAGTCGTTTGGTTAAAATTATTATCAGGAAACGGAAGAGAGAGAGAGAGAGAGTTAAAAAGACTTTTGAATCAGTTTTATACGTTTATATGTATATATATATATATATGTGTGTGTGAACACAAGTTTTAGTTTGAACTTATATAATGGAACGTTATACATAAATTCTATTGTTAAAATCAATCAAGTCCTCTTCAATTCATCGCGCTGGTATTTATATGCGATATTATAGTGTACATACTTCAGGTGTGTTGTAAAGCCCAAGGTATAAGGAAATTGAACGTATTGTTATACGGAATATCACAATCCGGAAATCTATATGTATAGGTATCTACACTGCAAGCTTTAGACGGTATTAAAAATTCCCGAAATGAATGAATAGTTTTCCTTTATACAATTTTTCAGTTCTAAAAAAATACCTATATATATATATATAGTATAATATTGTATATATACTCTGGATTTTAAAATTCTTTATCAAGTAGTTTGAATAATGGTGCGAAAAATCGATGAAGAGGATAAAAAAAAGTAATAATTTATATATCGCGATGTTTATAATAATCGATACCGCAGCTATGACATTTGATTCATGACTAAGCAGTTTACCTATATTCGAATACGACGAATATTCATTTCATCCTGATAATATACATAAAAACTTTCTTTTAAGAGAATATAATATCGCGCTTTTGAGTCTCTTTCTCTTCTCTCTCTCTCTTTCTCTCTCTTTCTCGTATATATCCATTGACAGAGTGTACATGCCTACACGTACCTACCAACGTTCTATTATATTTCTATATACGTGTGTATATATAATAGGTGTAAGGTGGAAAATTGATTTCTACAATACAAATGGTTGACAAAATTAAATCCTCGATCACGATCAGTCTTTGTCGGTATTCAGTTTTTTTTTTTTTTTGCTCGTTGTATACGATATAGCAGCAGGAAGTAGATAGGTTTAATGTAATCCACTATCAACTTTTAGTTATATTATTTGTTAAAGATATATATTGAATATAAAAAGTATCGACGTATTTTTTATATGACGTGTTTTGTTTTGTTTTGTTTTTTTTTTTTTTTTTCTTTACTTATCTCTCTTTTTCTATCTATGTATATTATATATTTTGACACTATAAAGGATATATATATATATATATATATATATGTATGTATATTTTATGTATAATATATACGTAGGTATATATATATATATATATATATATATATATATATATATATATATATATATATATGTATATATATGTTCGATATTTGTCTTTATTAAATTACCACGGATTCCGCGATTTCGCGATTTATAATATATTATTATTATTTAACATTAGTATATACAGTACATATGTACATATAAGATTATAGGTATACAATACTATATAGTATATGTATATATATAGGTGACTCAGGATCAGTGCACAGCTGATAATATATTAGTACGATTTTGTTATCGGTACACCGTGCGATTTATTATATATACCTATACCAGCTTATATGTATATATATATATATATATATATATATACCTACGTTGCGTGTAGCTTGATGAAATATTTCTACCTTAAATATATATACATATATATGTGTACCAACTTGTATATATGTATAATACTGTCTTATACTCTGTGCAATACATAAATAAAGAAGATGGCTGATGATCATGATTATATATATATATATACGTATATGTATACATTATACCTACCGTGCAATATGTATATATAAGTTTATACATGGGTATATGTATATAAGTTAATATATGGGGGATAGCGGAGCAAAACGGGACAGCAATAAAGCGGAAAATGCCGCTGTAACTATAATACCATATTTTGAATATGATCGTGTTTGAATATAAAATTGGAATTAGATTGTTAATTTTGACATTTAACTAATATTTACGTCGAAAATTTTTACTTTTCTGTAAATGCCCTATATACCTGTATTTTCCTTCGTTATTGAATTATGACTTTAAACCTTTTGTATATTAATATGCTTGATAAATAAAATATTTTTAAAAGTTATATATTATGATGTATAGATTATAGCGATTGTTAAATACTAAATATTTTAAATAATTTCTTAATATAACAAATATATATATATAAGAATATGAAATTATCTGCAAATAAGATTTGTATTATCTAGACTATGATAAAGCTTATACTTTATAAGTATAATTCTATCTCTTCCGTATATATTAAAGAGCGAATGCATGAAAAAAGAGAAATAAAATAAACGAAAATCAATGAAAGAAGAGTAGAAATAGAAGAAGAAGGAGAAGAAGAAGAAAAAGAAGAAGAAGCTTTGGTTCATCGTCAGCATTTTTTACCGGCACATATATATCTCAAATGACAATTGTACAGGGATATAATATACATGTATGTATATTAATACATGTATAATGCGTATGCATAAGAGATATGATTAGTAAGTATAAAAGTATAATATTATAGGCATTATTATAAGGTGTATAACTATAGCTGAATATATACTATATATCTATAATATTATTTATCTGAAATGATGACGTGACTCTGCAGCATGTTGACTGGCAGTTGGTTATAGGCATAGGCAGAGAGAGGCTTTATTTAGTTCTGATAATAAGATTGATAACAATTATATATATTAAATAAAAAATAAGTATATGTAAGAAAAATAAATAAATAAAAAACTTATAAGTAATAAGTAAAAATGGCGAATATATATATATATGTATACGTGAATATATGCACGTATGAAGAATATACATATATGTATGTGTATATAAGCGGTTTAAAATGATATTGTATTTCTTATTCGCGGTTTATTATAATCGCTGCACCAACTTACATAGCGGACAAAAAAAAAAAACGAATATCCATATACTTGTATACGTATGTATGTACATATATATTTTCTTGGAATTAATTCCATATACGAAATTTTTCTTTTCTCTCTTTTAAAGAAATGATAGAAATAAAAATGATAAAAAAAAAAAAAAAACAGATTTATTAATAAAATTATTAAAAAAAAGGAAGATATAAGGACTCGAAGGACTTGGAGCTAATACAAACTATGATATGACATGATGTAAGGTAACTTTTAATGTAATTTAATGTAATGAACACAGCTCGCTCTAGTACGTGGGCTGCAAGCACACCTATTATATAGATATACACATATAGTGTTTAAATAATATTGTTAAATTATAATCAAAGGTTGTCTATATACTCATATAGTATATAGTATATAATATATAATATAATAGAAGAATGAGAAGAGGAGGCGAAGCCTATAAGGGGGTGTATATACGAAAGGTATTTATTACCTTTAGGTACATAAGTTTGTCCAATCGTTACCTAGAATGGTGGTGTTTTGCCACGCCTGGTAGCCAATGAAGAGATATGAAAAACCCAACACTGTCAGATAGGCCAAACCCACCAGCCAATAAGCCGTCGTAGTCGCGCATGACAACCAGGTCAGAAACGGGACCCTAGTATGTTTAGCCAGTTCTTTCGTAGGTGCGCATACGACAGCATCTCCGGTCTCCGCGCGAGATTTTTTAACCAACAAAAACTCCACGATCTGTTTTTTTTTTTTTTTTTTTTTTAATTTTTATTTCAATCTCTTATCATTATCCTTGTTCGTATTGTTAGAAAAAAAAAAAAATAATAAAATAAAATAAAAATACAAATAATACATATAAATATATTTTATCATTATTCGATTTTGTTTTTTTCGTATTTCGAGAATTAATTTTGTTCATTTCTAGTTGGATTTTTATTTTCATTTTCATTTTCATTTATTTATTTATTTTTTTTTTTTGTCCTTTTACGTCGTGGTTATCGTCGTAGTTAATTTATTAACATTTATTTATATTACCGTGAAATACCATAAAAAGAAAATAACGCGGATGTGAAACCACGACTATTACAACGACACTCCCATTCATTAATTTAAATTATAGAAAAAAAAAATCGTTCATTATCTCGTATAATAATGAGAAAAGTTATTCTCATTGCGCTGCAGTAACACGACCTCATATTGATATTAAGTGTATCGTAAAATCTAAATCTACAGTGAAAAACATGTGTGTAACGATTAAACCTAATCAAACGAAAATGAGTGTTAAGATCTTACAGAAATTTATAATGTATAACACTAAAAAGAATTAAAACGTCAGATTCCTTCTTTCGCTGTAAACTGCACAAGCAAATCTGTAATGTCAACGTATGGAATAGATATATCTGTGTTCGTTTAAAAATATATATGTATGCATATATATACGAATGTATATACATCTGTGGAAATAATTAAACGGTGATAATTATAAACTACATAACCAGTGTCATATATGTGTATAAAAATTTGAATAAATAAAATATCACGATAATGATGATTTTTTCGATGAAGAAGGATTTACATTCGTGATTTTATCGTGTGTTATACGTTTTATACGAAGAAATTGGACCACGGATACGGATAATGAATGAATAAAGAAAAATGAGATAAAATTTGATTTTTTTATATCATCAAAGTTATTGAAAAATTGTGGATTCAATATCAGTGGCAAAGGAAGTAACGATTCCACTAGCTTTGCAGAGCTTGTAACCCGATAATATCGTTGATGCGAGTGGTGGTGTTTGTAGGTACGGGAAAGCGACACCCGAGACTCGAGACTACTACAAGAACCTAAAAATACCCACGGCGAGACTAGCCCACATTTATGCTGTTGCTCCTAAGAAACGCTGCGTTCGCGGGCGGTTCGGTTTCGGGGAGATGTGTGACGTATGTATATACGTATGTATAACGTTGTAGTGCAGAGGGTATATACGGTACAATAACCATGAGCGTGTTTGAAAAACCAACGTGTAACATATGTATAAGTATATAAATCTACCTACGCGTGAAACGATTTTAACCGCATAAAAAAAATAATTCCTATATTTAAATTTAAAACGTGATTCATAAAACAATTATATGTATACATAATACGATTGATGAATGTACTATGCACGATGTTCAAGTGTTTAGAACGCTGAATAATTTACGCACAATTAATTAATTAATTAAACAATCCTTGAATCATATACCTATATAAACGTGTGAAATAAACCGTCAATGAATACACACAAGCTTTTTAATTACAAACGTTACAAATTTAATCGTAAATTCGATATTAAGATAGTGAATAAGAGATACGAGAATTTTACAGCGATGATACGAAATAAGATCGTTCTGGAGAGGATCATGCTTCAGCGACTTAAACCTATAACATCGCAATGTGTGCAAGTTTTTAAAAACTAGTTAAGTGTAGTGTGACAATTGAAAAGGCAATATTTACGGGCAAAACCGGAAAAGAAAAAACAAAAAAACGGATTGAAATAAAGAAACAAATTAAAAAAATTTTAAGACGTGAAAAGAAAAAAAAAAAAAAAAAAAGTTCTTCGAAGAATTCTTGAAAAAATTCAAATACAATTCACGGTGGAGATCTCTGCCGTAAGTGCAGTCGCAGGGGGGACAATTGGCCCCGGCGATGATGTGATGCTAGGATACGGTGGTGGTTCGGGTGGTAGTAGTGGTGTGGTAGCAATGGGACCTGGAGGTAGCGAACTTTTGGGTCCAAGTGGAGATTACAGTCCCCAGGGTACACCTACGCCGTTAGTTGGTCACGGTGGTGGTGGAGGTGGGGGTGGGGGTGGTGGGGCAGTTATAGATGCCCAAACTGCAGGAGGAAATTATGGTACAAGTTCCGGCGGACCGACGACTTACAGTCCTCAGGATAGCCCCGCTAGTTCGGCCGGCGGCGGCGGCGGTGGCGGCGGAGGAGGAAATGGAACCAACGGACAATTGCCAAGCTTTGGTTTTACTCAGGAACAAGTCGCTTGCGTTTGCGAGGTGCGTTTAACTACATCCATTCATCTTATCATAATGATGATGACGATATGATGATGATGATGATGATGATGATGATCAGGACGAGTCGCAAAAAATAACAAAAAACAAAAAAATATATATTTTGACTATTTTTTATTTTTTTTTATTTTTTGTTTCTTTTTTAATCTCTTTCGCGTGCGATTCTTGGTCTATTCTTTATCAACGACATATTATTAACGTATAAGAATAATACTGAATGAAGAAATTCGTAGTTTTGTGTAAGAAATGAAAATCGATAGAAAACACAAATGGTTTGAGAGTGTGTCGATTTTATTGTTCTTAGTTTAAAACAAATTAGATTTTAGACCAAAACGTACGTAAAGGGGTTAAGAAACTTTTAAGTAAACTAATTTTAACGAGATACAGTCGCTATTTGTACATCTTAATTATACTGCACAAATAACAAGAGAATTTAATTAGTGAATATTAGGTTTACACAAGTTCGTGATTTCTCTTTTATAATATGTCTGATATGCGTTATAATACACTGCATATACGTTTTTTGTTTTATACTGCAATCGCTCTGCATGAAAAAGGATAATATTATTATTTATTTCTTTTGCCGTTTAATTTCGAACATCATACGAATTAAATATCGAGAAAAAAATAACAACAAGAAAGAAAATAAAGAAAAAGGATTTAGGCGATGTAGTTGTCTAAGAACTTTACCGATCATTCAGTATACATACGTATAGTACCTAACTACCTTTACAATACGTTTTATTCGTAGTAGTTTTAGGGTTTTCGTTCCGTCTCGTATACTAAACAATATATTATACCTATATACACCTCCCTTAAGCTAGTGCGGTGAGCTAAATTTATTTATAAATCCACCATAAAACTTTCGTCACTTGTCAACCAACCGACACAACTATAAAATATATGCATGTATATATATAATGTGTATGTATGTATGTACCTACTGACGTTATACTTACACATATGTACGCTTATATATATATATATACCTATACATATATACGCGTGGATATAAAGTTTAGAGAGAATTAAGAGGAAATGAGACAGATTAATAGGGAAACTGTAACTACCTAATTATTATCTGCAGAAAATATCATTATTCGCTCCTTATAAATTTTTCATCTTAGAGGAAAATTATATTCTTTTTATTATTATTATTATTATTATTATCATTATCGTTGTAGATTTTTATTCTTTTTTGCGGTTTTTTTTTTATTTCTCTCTTATATAACATGGGTATAAATAATTGTGTAAAAATAATTGTTGCTTCTGGAGAATATATCAAGAAAATCTGCTTATGGTTTATATTCATTTATTGTTATAGTTATATTCGTTACTACAGCCTAACTACATTATACGTATATTATAGATATATCTTTATACTCTTATTCTATATAATCTTTTCAAGCGAGTTGAAAATATTATAAACTCTATACGGTACTTGAAAATTACTGAGGTAGGTAGGTAGGTAGGTATAGTTAATAACTTACCCTCGACAAAATACTCGACTCAAGTTTTACAACGATCATTTATAATATCTCGCGGTTGTTCTTCTCTTTTTTACGTATTTAGGTATGTATATTACATTACGCTCTGTAGCGACGGGAAAATAAAAATGAAAATTTATTGAACGTCATCCTAAAACCGTTTCATATTATTCCAAGATAAATAAGCGTTTGTTGTTTTATTTTTTTTTGATTTATTGAAATTTAACGTCATCATTAATTAATTAAATAAGATACGAATTATATTGTAGGAATTTTTTTTATATATTCTTATAATACGTTCAAAAGTTTCCTCTTACAATTTATTCATACTGCACGGAAGTAATTACATAAGATATATAAAAATGAAGAAAGGGATATATATACTCAATCTCATATGATGTTAATATTGAATACTGTATAATACATGTAATACAAATTCCACATTAATGGTTGAAAAATCTTGCAATACGTACTTTCTATATCTAAATTGAGGACCTCATAATACCTAACTAAGGAAATATATATATATAGCGTTGAATCATGAGTAATTTTAGAAATTGGAATTACATGTATTATACAATATACAATAGACTTGCGATAATAAAAAAAAAAAATTTGAATAAAATGAAATAATAGATAAAAGAATATAATATTACATATATAGCGTACATATGTATAGTACATTGTACTTGATATTGAAGAATAAGAAATGAATATATTATCGTATTACTTTAATTAACTATCTATAAAATTTTCGCAACGTACTTGTATGTACATACATACATATGATCGCGCGCGGAGGGTATAGGTATAGGATATATAAACGGAATTACATCGTGGAATTCGGGCGCGGCCTGAATCGAATGTAAATAAATAGAAAATAGGTTGACTTTCGATAGATACACCAAGTTTCGACATGTACATGTTATAGTGGGAGGATATGATAGATATATAATTAAATAACGAACACAGTGATATTTTTCTGAAGAAAAAAAGAAAAAATAAAAAACATTTTAATTTAGAAGTTATTTTAGATACTTATTTTATTTTTTTTTTTTCTTAATATTTATTTCAAGCCCTGATGCAGGCCAGAAGAGCTCCGTGATTACGAATTGATTTTTTCATTTTACTTATTTCTGCACAGTAAGATTTACGACCTTCAGAAAGAAAAAAAAAAAAAAAAAGGAAATTACAAAAGAAAAAAATAAATAAATTGGAAAGAAAACGAAATTGAATTAGAATCTTTTTTTACTTTTTTTTCGAGAATATCTTAACATTGAGTTAAAAAAAAATAACAGAAAAAAAAAAAAAAACTACTATACGTATTTTTATCATTCGAAATCGCATATTTCATTCCCAAGATAATTGGCAAACGTTTTAGCTAATATATCTAAAAGCGATATGTGAAGTTTCGTTACGAAGGAACTGAGTTAGTAGGTGTATGTATTACAGCCAGGCTTTCCGACACGTACTGTGTGCCTGTGCTGCAGCAACACTATTAAATTGAATTCTATTAATAAAATTCTCGAGGGACGAAAAATTCGAAAACTTCAGTTTAAAAATAGCCCCATCATCATCATATGCTGCAGCAACAGCAATAGCAGTAACAGTAGCAGTAGTATAAAGAGAAGGATAGATAATAAGAAGGATTAATGAAATAATGTATATGCATATACATCATCCGCAAAAATGAAATAATCAAATTAAATGTCTTAACTTTTCTTTTTTTTTTTTTTCATTTCTCATTTTTTCTTTTCGTTTTATTCCTCAGAAATCCTTTTCAATATATAGTTTAGATAATTTGTCTTTAAAAAAAAGAAATTCAAAAAAACAAACAATATAAAATTTATATAGGTAGGTATACAGTTTCGCTATTTGCACGTATAATTATATCGTTTACCATAAAATGATCGGTTATATTATACACATATACCTATGTAGTAGGTATATATAATATCCTAATGATTATTATACATAGTTATAGTAGCTTGTAGTTACATATCATATTCGTATATATATATATATATCTATATACATATACATACTTATAATAATTCATATATAATTAAGAGGTAAATCCGAGTGTGAGGTTAGGTGGAAGTGGAAGTGGTTGCAGTATTTAAACAGCAGCTAGCATATTGCAGTAGCAGCTGGTTTCAGTTGAACGTATTTAATCATCTTAATTACCTTATAGGTATATAAGTAGGTATATATATATATATATATATATATATATATATATATATATATATATATATATATATATATATATATATATATATATATATATATATATATATATATATATATATATGTGATTATAGAAGATTTACGATCTACCGCAGTAAAACATATTCGAGTATGTACATATGGATATAAGATAGTTCAGCAAAAAATTAGCACAAAACAACAAAAAAGAAAAAAAACGGAAAAAAAAATAATAAAAAACATACGTATATTATACGTATATAAAATAAATAATAAAAAAGACTCTATCTCGTCAAAATTATCGGCACAAATATCATATTATTAAATATCTCCTCCCCCCCCCCCCCGCCCCTCTCAATCGCAGAAAATATACATAAACCATTTCTATATGTATACATATATACGTATATATATATATGTATGTATATAGAAAAAGTAAATAAAGTAATGATTAGACGTTAGCTCCTTGCCCGCGTCACACGATAAAAAATGTAAATAATTCACGATATATATATCGAAGATGAGAATCGTAGATAAAAATTTGTAAAAAATTAATAAATTGACAAAAAAAAAAAATACAAAAACATATTTTTTTTTTTGTTCAATTATTATTGTATATATTGTTGTAATTTATATGATCGTGTGACGTGGACACTAGTTGTCTTGTATCGCCACAAAGAAATGAAAACAAATTGATAAACTAACAAAAAGAAAGAAACCAACAATAATAATAATGATAATAATAACGACAACAATTCGTTTAACTTTTTACAAAAAAATTTTTACTCCACATATATACTATATAATTATTATATTTATAATAATCTATATTATTATACCCATCAGTATGTATATAAGTATACATATAATAGGTATATAATACATGTATAAGAAACGAAAACTGATGAGCTTTAAATTAATCTAAAAAATTGATGATTAAAAATGAATTTTTAAAGAATGAAAAATAAAGTAAAAAGGACTATGAAAATTTTCGTATACATATATGTCTTTCGTTTTATTCGCTTATACATAGATATCTATAATATACCTATATATATATATTATACTTACTAATATACACGCCAACACGTTGTATAAAGCATGAAGTGTGACGTGAATGGGGTAAGAAAAAAAAGTACCCAAAAAAAAAAAAATGAAAGAAAACAAAAATAATTCAATACAAGATAAACTAGATTAATAGGAGGTCGCGTTTTCGTTATTTCGACTAACAGTGTGCCCCTCCTGTCTATCGTCTTCAAGGCGATGGTGTCGTCTGTACAGGTTCTTCAGCAAGCTGGATCAGTCGAACGTCTCGGAAGGTTTTTGTGGTCGTTACCAGCATGTGCGAGATTGCACAGGCACGAGAGCGTTTTAAAGGCAAAAGCAATCGTCGCTTTTCATCGTGGTAACTTCAAGGAGTTATACCGGATATTGGAGAGTCATACATTCAGCCCTCATAATCATCCTAAACTTCAAGCTTTATGGCTTAAGGCTCATTACATCGAGGCTGAACGACTAAGAGGAAGACCTCTCGGTGCCGTTGGTCAGTATTTTTACATTTTTGTTTTTATTATATTCATTCATTCGTCAATTAATTGTTATAGAACATTTTTATTATCATATATTTGAAGAATTATTTAACTTTCAATCGTCGTTCCTTTTTTTTGTTTTACTGTATTAATTTCGCGTGTAGAAATCCTCTCAATCGTTTAACTTTGAAACCGCAATGCGGATGTGGAATATAGATACGGATTAGGTCATATATATAGTCGAGTGATTATGAAATGAGGAAATTTGGGCGTCCTTAACATTATAAATAAAATTTTAAATCAACTAAAAATATATAATATTGTTATTATTCTATTATTTTCTCTTCCAATTTTAATCAAAAGAAAAAAAAATTCTTTTTCTCTCTATTTTTTTTTTTAAATTAATTAATTAATTTATTTTTCTTTCTTTAAAAATTTTAAGGAAAGTACCGAGTTAGACGCAAGTTTCCTTTGCCACGGACGATTTGGGACGGTGAAGAAACTTCTTACTGTTTTAAAGAAAAGTCGAGAAGTGTATTGAGGGAATGGTACGCCGCTAATCCTTACCCATCGCCAAGAGAGAAACGAGAACTTGCCGAAAGTACAGGACTAACGACCACCCAAGTTAGCAATTGGTTTAAAAATCGTAGACAAAGAGATCGGGCCGCGGAACACAGGTGAGTTTTACTCTTTACAATATTTTTTCTTTCTATAAGTTTTTTAATAACGAATACATAAAACAAAACAAAACAAAAAACAAAACAAATGATTATCGATAATACACAGGAATTGTTTGATTGTTGTTTTTTTTTTTTTTTTTAATCCAAACGTATGTCTTCCGTTTAATAAATTATTATTATTTCAGTAGGCACATTTGTTTTGTTTTTTTTTTTGCTTTGTTGTTTTTCTTTCTTCTTTTCAATCACCTTCTTTTATATTGTACCGTCTCTATTATTATTCGAGTTTATTATACACTTCGTAAAGGCGGAAAAAAAAAACAAAAAATAAAATATTATAAAAGATATCACAGTCTGCAAGGAAAACCGCAATATCTTACATTTTATCGCCTCGTTATTATACTATAACATTATACAATTATGGATATCAAATATATCTCATTAGCCTTTTAACCAATACAACACATAATTTATCGAATGTAAAAAAAAAAATCACAAACAAAAAATAAGGAATACAACTATTATTTAAAAAGATTAAATATAATAATTTAATCGATAATTATTCCAACGAATAATTCAAACATATATATAAGAAAACAAGTATTCAAAAAATACTAACAACTAGAAGCTTATCTATTTTTTTTATTTTTAATTATTATTATTATTATTTTTTGTTCAATATCGCTTTCGATATTTAATTTGATTCCTGGATTTGAGGTCAATACTTTTATATTATTTCTATATATGTATGTTTATTTTTATCCCAACGTTAATATTTAACGTTCGATTCGATGACAGCAGTACTACAACGATCTGATGTTAAATTGGTTGATAAAAGCTCTCGTGGGTTTTGTGGGACGCTAACTTGCCAACGCCCATATACGCCCCTATCCCTAGGGAACTGACAAGCGGGGTTACTCTCGTTGGCTCCCTATATTTCCCCTTGGGTTGTGCACATTCGTGTTATAATACATAGATATGAGTATAAAGTGTGTGTGTGTGTGTGTATGTGTTTGTATGTACGCGTATGCATCGCCTTCATTCGTCCCACCGCATATTATGCGTTGTGTTTTGTTCTGTTCTGTTATCTCGCCAAGCCGAATAAGAGATTGCTTTAAATTAGGTATTAGCTGCGGGACCATACGTCATGATTTCATGAACTGCTGTCGTCGACTTAATTGTCGTATTATCTGACAATCAATTTGTACATACGTGACGTTTTTGGGGGAGTAGGAAACCGCGTAAAATCACTTCGTGAATAATAGAGTAGATATTTCTGATATAAGGTCAAACGATTTTTTGATTTTTGCGAAAATGGTAACTCGCATCGAAAAATTTTCTCAATATAAAATACGCGGGATATAAAGACCTGAAAATTTTGTCCCAAAGATTTTTCTGCAAATTTAACCGTTACAGAAATAATTGAAAAATAAGTAAAAAAAAAAGGAAATAATAGACGAATTCTTTGACAATTGTGTCAGTCATTGTGTTTCTCGATTATCTTAAAAATGGTGCGTTGTATAGAAAAATTGTATTTACATAATATGTGCGGATTATAAAATCCTACAATTTTTATCTGAAAAATTTTTCTGTTAATTTAACCGTTATAGAAATAATTGACAAATAAGAACAATAAAAAAATTGAAATAATGGCGTCTGCTCTGATTCACTGACAATGGTCTCGTTAAGTGTTTCTCGATTATCTCGAAAATGGTGAATTATACGGAAAAAATTGTATCTACATAAAAGACGCGTCTTTTATACGGCTACAATTTTTGTTTGAAGAATTTTTTCGTAAACTAAACGGTTTGAGAAATAATTGAAAAAAACAAACAAAAATAGAAAAACGACAGATGAAAAAAGAAACTTTGAATCCTCTCTTTTCTCTTCGACAACTTGTATACTGTAATTTTTTAATAATTTTATTTTTGTTTTAATACTTTATACGTGTATAGGTATCATGTGTTTCTACTTACCATACATATACCATATAGATACGTATATAGTATTGAGAAAGCGTATACATATGTGCATATACGTACCGTTTCCTGTAACCAATATCCCCTTAAGCGAGAAATGACAAAAAGAAAAAACAAAAAAAAGAAAAAAAAAAATCGTGAGAGAGAGAAAAAGAAAACTAAAAAGTCAGAAAGACACCGCATATCATCCGTCGTTGTACCGTAGCAAGTCTTGCATGGTTTGATCTATGGGAAAAGGTACACAGAAGCCATAAAAAAGGGCCAATGCCTCCTTCCCCATCACGTTATAAGGACGCGGTGGTGCTTCCCACTTCCTTCGCTATACACATATTAGGTATACCTACCTATATACATACATACATACATACATACATAACAAACTAGCTGATTGCTCAGGGCCTATACTCCTGCAACCGGTTCGACAAACTAACCGAATGAACGAACGGACGAACTGACCGACTGACTAAACCACGTATTTCTCAACCACCTATATCAGACCCACGTGCGAACCGTGTCATACACGTAAAAATCTACCATTAAGTCCACTTTTTCAATAAATTGATAAATAAAACAAAAAATTAATTGCAATATTTTTTATTTTGTTTTTTTTTTTTGTTCTTCTGCACAAGAGCCCCTTTAAATTCTCACAATTATCGTCATTTTGAAAATCAGTTATTATTCAAATATTTTTATTTTCTCCCAAAAATTTGGCATTTCCTTGAATTTTTGCACCGCTTATAATAATATTTTTATTATATATAAATTTTAGTTTTTCTTTTTCCCGCTACCACACTGTGAAGAATTAGGTATGAATATAAGTAACGGGGTTCAGGGTTCAGGTTCTAGGGTATTGGGTATTGGCGGGGGTTTTTAAGGTTTCAATTGTTTGCCGATGAAGCCTATGCTAATTTTAGGCCTACTCCTGTATACACACACATATATTATACACATACACACACATCATCGTTCTAAACCGCGTGCATGGTCTGCAGTCTGCGCACTCTGAGGTCTTAGCACAGGCGCGGCGGTGGCACAGTCCGTTCGCTGTATCCTTAACGCGTATACGTATGTACATACATACGTATACTTCAGACACATAGAGACAGACGGGGCTGCAGAGAAGACAGCTACGTTAGTAGTATAAGCGCGCACTCGTTCTGGGCCGGTTGTTATTGTTTTAAGAGGCCACGTCAAAAGGAAACGCCGCGTTGGAAAGGGTTGTTTGAACAATCGCTAACTACCGTGCGTCTCGGCAGCTATATACGCGGTTATTGCTGATGTTGGTGTTGCTGTTGCTGTTGCTGCAGGCTTATACTGCGTTCGCTTTTTCTTACCTATACCTACATACCTACTACTTGCAGTGTTGTCTCACGATCTTTTTCCTTCGGCACTGCAGCAGCTATATTCTCATACTTACGACCTTCTAGCGGGGAAAGAAAGAAATATATAAGGTTTTAAGTATTTTCTCTCTCTCTTTTTTTTTTTTTTTCTTTTCTATTTTTCTTTCTCTCGCGATATACCCGTTCTGCACGTGGGTGGGCACTAGCGATATTTTATAAAAATCTTATTACCGTTCTCTCTCTTTTTATTCTTCCTATTTCCCTATTTAAAAATTGAATACATAATATATATATATACATACATTAATATCTATAATAAAACCCAAAATCAACGTTTCCTCATATCGTGTACCTATATATGTATAATATAATATACTTATATACATTTTTTATCAAATATATGATGTATATAGTATATTATATATATATTTATATTTTTATCATCTATATTATAGATGTGTATATACATATACATACCTACAGGTATATTGCGGATTGCGAGAGTCGTGTATATATTATATATACATATGTATAGTCGCGGTAATGCGAGACATCGAGTTCTGCAAGAAGCAAAAAAATTTTTTTTTTTTTCTTCATTCATATCATTCGCGTCGTAGCTCAGTATGTAGGTATTAAGAAGTATATATGTATATATGTATACATACGTTGAATACATATATATATATATATATATATATATACCTACTATATAAGAAACCAAAGTAACAATATACGTTAAAACAATCTAATGCACGCACCGCAAAGTTGGTAGGAGATATATACATAAATACATACATACATAATATACATATCTATATACCTATCAGCTATATGTATATCTACGTCGTTCTTCGTTTATGTATACATATACTCGTGTTTCGATTTTTATCTTCATTCGTGAAAAACTCAAAGAACATAAAAATTGTTGTTAAAGTATATAAACAAAATTATTGTTCAAATTTAAATAACGTCTATTTTTTCTTGTTTTTTTTTTACTTCTTTTCAATTAAATTACTGTGAAAAAAAATTAACAAAAAATCACTTAAACAGTTGAACGAAAATTATCGCATATGCAATAAAAATCGATGATCGGTTACTTCCACTTTCAGATTATTATAGGTTCAAATAAATTGCGTTAATCATTCGCGATAGAAATCATTATATAATATTATTTGAATTTGAGAAAACAATATTAAACAAAGGCATATTTTCAGGAGGCGAAAATATAATGGTTATATATGTATATATATATATATATCGTTTTCCATGTAATTCTGCGATATTGCCGTATTTATTTATTCATTTATTTATTTATTTATTTTTTAATTTCAGTTCATCGTTATATTATTATTATTATTATTATTATTATTATTATTATTATTATTTATGAGTCAGTGCAGTTGACAGTTGATCCGTGCGATATATCCTTAACGCGTTATAGTACGACGAAACGCGTATAGGTATAATATATGCGTATATGTACAGCGTGTACATGTATAATATATATATATATATATATATATATATATATCTATCTACGTTACAGTTTTTGTATATATATATATATATATATATATATATATATATATATATATATATATATATATATGTGTATGTATAAAATAATGCGATCTTATATTATTCCTTGAAGAGAGATCACATAGGTATATGTATATGTATATATATAGGTATAATCGCATCTTCTTTAACTGAATCCAAAAACAAAACAAAAAAAAAAACATATTTACACTTTAGACACGCGCGCGGATAAAAACGGTTATATACCTACGTTATAGTAGGTATATAGAGACATATATATATATACTTACTTTATAAACTTATACCTATAGGTAAGGTATAATGTTATATATACCTGCTTACTTATAATAATTTTGAAAAATATTTTATTCATTTATTTTTGTGTATCCCTGCGTGGTTATGACACTCCAGGGTAGAATCAAACCGTCGATCAACTTTCAGTGTAAATATATCTAATAGTCCCCGGTTTTGAAATATGGATCTCAGTCACCTGCAGGGGGTCATACCTGGCGTTTGAAATATCCCTTATCAGTATAGATCGTTAGTCATTTGAATCGAATGTCATTATTGTGGACCTGAGATTAGATCAAACAATATCGTGCGCCAAAATCCACTTTCTTCATATTTTTTTTTTTAATCCGAAAAGTATCACATCTAAAAAAATATCAACTTGAAATTTTAGTTTGAAAATATAAAAAATTGAGAAAGTTATGATTTTTTGAGTGAAAAGTGTTCTTTATAGCGCGTTGATCTTTTTATGATTATTTATTTATTTATTTTTTTTGTTTTTTTTGTTTTTAACATATCGCCATTTTTATTTCATAGAAAATAAATTTTTCGTACATCATTTAGAATGTTCAAATCATGCTAAGTAATTTTTTTGAACCACTTCGGACGGTTAGTTTGGTTGTAATACCGTTTTGAAAACTGACTGGATGGAATCGACCCAGTGTGAATTTGGAGGTGTAACCACGAAGAGGTATATATATACATATAATATATACTTGAAGAAAATCTATAAAGCTGTACATTTTATTGATATACATTATAGGTATATACATATTATATTTGAAAAAAAAAAAGTATTTAGAAATAAAAACAGTAACAGAAAAAACGGAAAAACCGTTATATATATAAAGTCTTTGAATTTGTATATGTATAGTATTATAGAACGTTGAAACCACGGCGCGGTACGGATGCAGCCGTTTTTCTCCATTCCTCTCATCGTTGTAACTTCGTTCGTTCGTTCGTTCGTTCGTTTCCATTGAAGTTTTTTTTTTTCTTTTTCTCTTTTTTTTTTGCTCTCGCTTATTCTTCCTTCTTCATTTTCATTTTCTTTTTCTTTTATCTCTCTATACACACACACACACTCGACTTATATGTATACATATACATATATATATATATATATATATATATATATATATATATATATATATATATATATAGTGTGTGTGAACATGAAATGAAATAATTTTGGTAAAATACCAGGTGGCTACAGCCCTGGTATATATACTTAATTATAGTTATAAGGAGAAGCGGGGGTGCAGGGATATGTATAAAGTTAAAAAAAAAAGAAAAAAAAAACTTTTAACCGCGCTTAGAACAAATGCGAGAAGAAAATAATAATAATAATAATAATAATTTTTATTACACTCCAAATACAAAGATTCTTGTCAGTTTTACGTATTATATGTATACATATTATATGTATGTCTATTATACATATTAGATTTTTAAGAGCTTTCGAAAGAGGCGAAAAAAAAACAGAAGAAGAAGAAGAAGAAGAAGAAGAAGAAGAAGAATATTTTTCTATACCCATTGCAATATTCGAAATATATACTTCTTTTGATTTCTATATGTTTTTTTTCTTTCTTTTTTTCAAGTTTATTTTAACACCGATTCTTATAACTATATAGGTTATATATTTATTATATTTTATCGCCCTCGAAATCCCGGACCGGAAGAATATAAATTGCTTATGTATACATATGTAGTATATATTATAGGTAATAAAACCAAAAACAAGAATATAAAAAAAAAAAAACAAAATAGAAAAAGGCGAGGAAAAAGGAGCATCTTAAATACATTCATATATATGCATATGTATATTATTTTTGTGTACGTGTGTGTGTGTTTTTTTTTTTTTTCTTAAAACACAACATATATATATATATATATATATGACCGTTTCAAAAAAATCGACTATTTTTCATTTTCAAAGAGTAACTCAAAAATATTGTTCCAAATGACGAAAAAAAAAATGCTGTCAAAGTTTGAACTCTTAATATTAATATTAAGAGGTGCCTCATCGCGATTTTCTATTTCCAATCTAAATAACATGGGGAAATTTTTTTTTAAACTTTGGAATTCTATAACTCGTCAACGCATTAGTGTACCGATAAGACCAGAACATATTCTTGTAGTGAATTGAACGCTCTAAAAAAAAGGTCTCTTGTTCTTTTTCGATAAATCTAGCTATTTCCAAGTTGGTGTATCGGTTATTAATGGTAATTAATCATGACGAACTTGGAAACAGTTGCATTCATCGAAAAATACCAAGAGACCTTTTTTGTAGAGCGTACAATTTTGAACAACAGCATTCATGCAGAATCTTTCTAAGTAGATTAATTTTCAAGATATAAAAATCGAAAAGTTCCACAAGACCACTTCCCATGTTATTTAAATGGGAAATAGAAAATCGCGATGAGGCACCTCTTAATATTATTATTAAGAGCTCAAACTTTGACAACATTTTTTCTCATCATTTGGAACAATATTTTTGACTAACTCTTTGAAAATGAAAAATAATCGATTTTTTTGAAACGGTCTAATATACATATGATATGCATGTGTATATATATATATAAGTTTCTTCGAAATAATTAAATGTATATATGTGTATATTATACATATATACCTACATATACAACAAATATAATTATATAATTATAAAGATGTGGAATAATTATTATCTCATCTTCACACCATGCATTTAATTTTATATTGTTATTAGGGTTTCATATTTCGATCAACTGAGCCTCTTCCGCCGCATGCATATGCCTATATAAAGCTCATACATTTGTCCATATAGGTATATAGGTATATATACGAAGAGGAAGAAGAATAAGACTATATGAATAAGAATAAGAATTAAGAGAAGAAATATAAGTCTGATAATAATTCACCCACGTTTAATGTTATTGTTAAGAGATTGTGTTGCAGACGAAACACCGAGGGTGTTCCGGGCCTTTCGCACATACATACATACTTACACATATACATGTATACTCGTACCATACCTATATATATATATATATGTATATTTCCTCTACAGAGAATATATATTTTTTTTACACTTTTTTTTTTATTTATTATTTATACTCTTATCTCTGTATATAATAAACTATATATATATGACGAGACGCGACGCGATTCCCGTCTAACTATATTATAATAACACCCTCATGTATAGATATATACTATATATGTGTATATAATACATCATATAAGCGGTTCGATTGTTCTGATCTCGGATTTAAAAAATATATACATCACGCTTTGTCTCACCATATTTATTTATTACACACATACCTATATACCCTATATACATATACATACCTATGTATAATAGTAATTAGCAAATGATAATCAAACTAATTTTAATAATCGTGAAATTTAAAACGTTATCAAATTTCTTATGTATAAATAGCTCTTCCGATAATTCGGTTTAATTAACAAAAATTCTCAGTAATTATTATTTTTATATATCATACACATTATATACAGAGTGATTGATTTCAATATCCCTATGGGCTGATATATCTTCAAAATCAAAAGAGATATGAGTAAATATTTTCTAAAAAAAAGTTGCAGACTTCAAACCGGGGGAGGAAAGAGATTGGCGTTATCAAATTTTTCGATGGAGACGTTACCGAGGTTAAGGGGAAGGTCAACTTTGTAGTTTGTTTATTTATTTTGTTTTATGAAAACCCATATTTTTCATAACGTATAATTTTGTTCTATATTTTCGTATGATTCAAACACTTTTTCTTTACGAGACAGAAATTTTTTTTTTTTATAATTTTCAACTGCAGAACAATTAACGTAACTATAATAGAGAATTTTTTTTTTCAAAAATTTTGAGAATATTTCACCTCTAAACCTGCAGGTATATCCAAGTTTGGAGAAAAATCAGAAGATATAAGTATAATAAAAAAGATATTTTGAGACAGACGTACCTACCGATTTTTGATGAAGGTGATGCGTAAAGATTCTGCTCGGATGTGCACATATGGTATATACTTATCTAGAATGGAATACGGACTAATAGAGTATAGATTGATGGGCAGACTGCAGCAGTCACTGACAAACAAATATATATAATACACCCACTCCCCACACATACACACACACACATATGGTAGGTATACTACTGCACAGCCCGGGTCGTACATTAGTTCCGTTTTGTTGACACAGAGAGTCGGGATGAAGCCATTATCGACCCCTACTTATAGATATACTATATATGTATGTATGTATATAGGTATAGGTGTATGTATATTGTCCCTTCGTATACTTTGCGAGCTTTAGCGGGGCTAACCGCGCGAGTGTGTATATTATGTATATATATGTAAGAAAGTCAAGTCTGAATTTGTCAAGTTTTCTTCCTAACTTGAAATTGCAAGATAAATAAATAAGTAAATAGAAAGAAAGAAAAAAAAAAAAAAGAAATTGAAAAACTTGGATAAAAATTCGAAACTTGATAAAAATAATAAAAATGAAATGAAAACTTTGATAAATAATAAGTAAAAAAATAAATAGGAAGAGAAAGAGAGAGAGAATATTGGTTGAGGAATTATGGGAAGGTCCAACCGCATCGTGTGCGCAGGACTGTGCAGATGGAAGTTTTAAGGGTGACTTGTGTAGGTATATAGTATAGTCGACGAGTGGGGAAGGCAGATATATATTGGGGGATGAAACGCCTGCATCGTACGTATGTACGTCGCGTTGTTATATACTTATATATATCTATAGGTATAGAAGATAGGCTAGGGATGCGAAAAGGGGCGGACCCCATAACCCGTAACCCCGCGCGTATAGTAGAACGTTAGAGAAAGTAAGGGTTAGCCCAATATTGACACTCGACGACATCCCACAGGGAAGAAAGGCCGCGCGGCGCGGTACGGTTCGTTCGTTCGTTCGTTCGTTCGTTCGTTCGTTCGTTCGTCGTGGCGTGGTTGCGGCTACAGTTTATACGCGGGAACGGGAGCTGGAGCCCCCCTGAGTCTGATGGGCGACCGCTATACACACAACACAAATGTAGATACCTTATATATACGTTATACTTACCCTCCACATTCCACGTACATGTTTATACGTATACTATACTCTATTAGATTTTCTACTCGATGATCGGTAGAGGAAAAGAAGTTTGATGGCGCCTCTCAACGTATACTTATGTATTTTTCATTCTAAAAAAGACGATGTCTTTAAAAAAAACAAACTCCAAAGAGAGAAGAAGAAAAAAGAAATAAATAAAAATCAAATAAAGAGCAAAAATTTTATTATAATAATAAAGAAAGAAAAATAATAATAACAAATGATCACAGAGAAAATTTCACAGAATATAAAACCTGTGTATTATATTAATTCATAAATACATACAAAAATTTTCGTACGAAACTTTCGTAAAAAAAAAAACTAAAGAAAGAAAAAAAAAATATTGTTAATAAATAAAACTTTGTCATTTAGTCCAATAACGCCTCTGCAGGCTCTTTTCCAGCTTCCGTATATACATATATACGATGACTGTACATATGTGACTATAAAAAGTAAAAAATCTAACCAGGCACGCGTTCGGTATCGTGTGATAAACGGATACTCTGCCCCTCGAGCATCAAAAGTGTTATGGTGGAGTCTAAGTGAGATCTACGTGTTTAGGTGTTCTCGTCGTGGTTCCGTTCTACATACACAAAGTAATAGAGACTGGATAGAGCCGCGTAGAGTAGAATAGAATAGAGTAGAGTAGAGTAGGTACCTATGTCAGAGCTAGCTCAGACTAACGAGCGAGAGAGCGAATAGAACTCACGAGTAGTAGAAGCTACGAGCGCGTTGAATTCGGTACGAAAATAGCGCGACTTATGTATATATATATATACATATATAGATATATGTGTATAAAATTTCTCTACGTATGTGTTAAGGTATGTATACGTACCGAGAGGATAGTCTAGCAGCTAGCCCGCCGCGGACTTAAGCTACGGTTACAAAACGGCGATCTTTGAAACCAGAGAACTTAGACTTGACTTATACCAGTCCATACCGCTGCTGCTGCTGCTGCTGCCGTTGTTGCTTCTGCTGCTCTAGCGCGGTCTAAACGAGACTGTCTTATGTTCTCTAAAGATTAGATATCTTTATGCGCGAAATGAAATAAAAAATAAATGAAAAAAAAATAAATGTTTTTCTTTTTGTTTTGTTTTGTTTTGTTTTTTTTTTTTTACCACCACGTGACATGCAAAATAATAATAATAATAATAATTCATTTTTATACATATACAGTATATGTATGTAATGAAAACCGTGATAAATTCTCTCCCGTATTAGATTTTTTGTGTAACGTAGTTACAGTATGGGTGCAGGATATATTAAACGTGATTTAATGCCAACATGTGAGAACAAGACAGAGACACCCACATAATATACTTACTGGCTATTATTTAGCTGTCAACGAATCAACTCTATTTGCCGAAAATTTCTAGGCTTGATTGGCTGCTTGCAGTTACTTAATAGAATTTAAATGTGTGTATATATATATATATATATGTGTGTATAGGGGAGAACGGGGCAAAACGGGACAGAAGATTTTGATATGTAATGATGGGATAAAATGGGAGGACCAAAAATAGCAGAAAAATTATGTTTCTGTGATACAATTGAACGGAACCATTAGGAGAATAAAAATATAACGTTTTTAAAACAATTTTCAGTATTTGAAACAACATAGCGTTTAAATTTTAGAAATCAATACACTTTGATATTATTTAAAATATGTAGTTATTTTGACTGCATTCGGTATCTCATATAGTACAACATTTTGAAAACAACAAAAAATATAACCAAATTTTTATTTAGTATCGATTTTATATCGAGTATAAAAAAAACAAAATTTTTTTTAATATCGAGGAACAATTTTCTGAAAAAACGTTTCGCCAATATTTTGTCGTATTAGTTCCGCGTGCGGTTGAATATGTAATGTGTGTTATAGTGAGAATTAATGTGTATATATAGTAAAAGCTGCCGATGCTGCAGCATCGTAGCTAAATCGTAAATCGTTTCGTATTATAATAACGAGACGGTGTTTGAGAACGTTCAGTTAGTGTTAACCTCTACGTTCGTACCGTTTAAAATCGTGTACGAGTATATAACGTCGTAGGAATCGCGTTCTTGGAAGCTTTGGATGAATGAAAGTCCCCACTGTTCCTCCATCTCCTGCAGTTTGAGTTTGAGTTTGAGTTGCAGTAGCCCACGGCAGCCTACAGCCCACAACAACAGCAGTAGTAGTAGTAGTCCCCGGTACCCGGTCCCCTGCAGTCCCCAGTTACGAGTAACCAGTTCCCTTACTGCTTCTGCTGCCGTAGCAGCAGTAGCAGCAGCAGCAGTCAGCGATTCAACGTTATACTCGTATCTACTCCGCCCTCGGTTTAGTTTAGCTCCTCCTTTGCTCGTCGTCGTCTCGCCCCGATCACCAAGTTGGTGAAGCATTTTTTTTTTTCTTTCTTTCTTCTTTTATTTTCCTCGACTCTTCGGTACTTATCGTAGAATTTTTAGGTCTGTGCAGGATTTCCAGACAGAGAGGAGTATAAGTAAGACCGAACTTTCAACCTCCCTGAAGAATTTTAACTCTTAAATTTCGCCGTTATAACTTCCTTTTCGTTATTATTCGAGGCTTCGGACAGCGTTTTCTTAGAGTCGAGAGTTTTGGAGAAGTTAAAAGAAGGTCTTGACACTGCGTAACGTATATGTATATACCTATACCGGCTACCACATGTGCTAGTACTCTTCTCGGACGAACTAACGTACGTCTGTCAAAATTTGACGTTTTCTTGAAGGAGGTACGACGTACCCTAAAACCTAAACGTAGGTACGGATATTTCTAACGAAGGGTCGTCTTATAGCTGTAGAACAGACTTGTCCTTCTCCTTCTTTTCTTCGTATATTCGTCCTCATTCGTCCCTTCTCATCTTCTCTCGTAATGTTTTTGCATGTGTTTAGAACAGAAAATTACTGTCGACGATCTCAGGATCTTAACAAAGACAAATATAGTTTTGTTTTTTTTTTTTTTCATTTACAAAAAATATAGAAAAAAAAACTAATACAAAACCAACTAAATTTTAAAAATTGTATCCAAACTGAACAATATGATCGTTTAAAAAAAATTGTATATAAAATTTAAATCGATTTGAAAAAATCTAAGAAAAAAAATAACTCAGTGTATTTCAAAGTCATATAAAAAATCGCGGGTCCGATCCGAGAGGTCAAAGGTAAGATCCTGGTAGAAATTACATTGAATAGTACAAATATATGTATTAGGGTGCTTCGTTTTAGACGAGTTTTGTTTTTTTTTTTTTGGTCCATTCACGGAATAATGTTCTAAATATATAAAAACAAATTCTCACCAAATACGAGCTCTTAATTTTAATTCGAAGAACTCGCGAAATGAATTTGAAATTTTCCCATTTGATTAACACGTGAATTTTAATTATTTTTTTTCAATTATCTATAGCTTCGCAGCATTTCATGATATTTAATCGGCAATAGGTGGAAATGACAGAGGAAGCTTTCCTCTTCAAAAGTTTATGTAGCCAATTTATGTTTTGTAACCGGCCTCGCCCGGTAAAACATCTTGAAGCCAATTTTCGCTCAAATTTCATGGTTTTTTGAAATTTTCTCGTAAACCACTAACTTTACAACAAAATTGTATCGGACCTTTTTATAGGAAATTCAATATACTACAAAAAAAGTCATGTAAGCCATAACCGTAGAGCTAGTAGTTTTCGAGATAAATCCAATTAAGCATTTCAAAATTTGAAAAATCGCTGTTCTATCCGAGATTTCAGTACTTTTTATTGGTTAGAAAACATAAATTGGCTACGTACACTTTTGAAGAGGAAAGATTCCTCTGTCATTTCCACCTATTGCCGATTAAATATCATGAAATGCCACGAAGCTATATATAATTGAAAAAAAATAATTAAAATTCACGTGTTAATCAAATGGGAAAATTTCAAATTCATTTCGCGAGTTCTTAGAATTAAAATTAAGAGCTCATATTTGGTGAGAATTTGTTTTTATATGTTTAGAACATTATTCTGTGAATGGACTGAAAAAAAAAAAACTCGTCTAAAACGAAGCACCCTAATATGTATACCCCTAATCATTTTTAAACGTATTATATGTATATGCGTAACGTCAGTTTACTATCTAGAGCATGCGAACATGACAGTTTCTTGGATTCATTAACTGCAGTAGATATACTTACGTACTCGTACTTATAATATATACCTACCTATACTCATGTACTAGTAACTATCGTATAGAAATAACTGTTACTTAACTATTTACAATTAGTTTATGTACAGGTATATATATATAAGTTGGTTAGTTTAGAGAAAATGTCTGGTTTACGACTAGCATGCGGTATAATCAAATCGAGAAGTAGACATGCATTATTCCGTCGCGTAGGTGAAGTTTGCGTTTGCCAAGAACGTGCGAATGCCACTTAATGTTATATCCGTCTAGGTATTCAGGTATGTATGTATGTATGTACAATAAAAATTTACACGTACACGATATACATTAAATACAATTATCAAACATTTTCTCGCATATGTTAAACGTAAAATATGATTTTGAATTCAAAAGCGCACAATGCATCTCATAATATAAAGAATTGTAACACTTGTTTATTATAGTTCAGAACTATGGAAAAGCTATAAAAAATTGTCCAAATCATCCATTTTGCTATAAAATGTGTTGAAAATTCATTGCATAGATCGTAAATTATAAAGTTGTTTACAATAAACGCCTCGTTTTTAAACGTTTAAGCTTTATTATTTATATGACAGATGATGTAGGTATACATATTTTCTGGGATCGCGATTCTGCGTTTTGATATTCGGAGCCAGAATTGCAAACTTTTATCACTCAGTTTCCGAAAAATATTAAAAAGTGATTTTTCTTTGTCAATTTTGAGGTTAGGGAAATTTTTTTTTCAACTTCCCGCAATGAAAATTGAAAATTTTCATAAAAAAGGGAAGTTATAGGTTTCGGTCCGATTTTCGAAAATCGAGTTTTCATCAGATCTCGACGATTTGGAGTCCTAGGAAGCTATTCTGATGATTTTTTGATGGACGTCCGTGTGTGCGTGTGTGTAAACAAATTTTTGTCGTACGATATCTTTAGAACGAATCGACCGATCGGAATGGTTCTTATGGCGATCAAAAGAGTTTATCAAGACTTAGATCTGGTTAGATTTTGGAGTCGATCGGTCGAGTAGTTTCAAAGTTATTTGAGAAATAAAAATTAAAAAACAATTTTTTTTCATGTTTTTAGCGCATAACTCCTAAACTGTTCGTGCGATTAGTCTCAAAACTTGATCAGACTTAGGTCTTGGATAGCCCTTTCGATCGCCGTAAGATTCATCAAAATCGAACGATTGGTTTAAAAGATATTGCACGACAAAAATTTCTCTTTTTCTCGTACGATAACTTTGGAACGAATCAACCGATTTGAATGATTCTTACGGCGATCGAAAGAGTTCATCAAGACTTAGATCTGATTAGATTCTGGAATCGATCGGTCGAGTAGTTTCAAAGTTATTCGAAGAATATAAATTGAAGAAAAAAAGATTTGTATAGGGAAAACTAATTATACTTATAACCTTATTTAATTTATTATAAACACAATAGTATCAATTAATTGTAACGTATTTAACACAGCGGGAAGTTTTAGGGTTGATCCACAGGTCAACCGGTTTCCTGATTTACAAAAAAAATTAAAATCGTTAATTTAACTGGATTAAAAACGCGAACGTACGAACGATTATGCGACGGTGTTAAAAACCGTCGGATTTTAAATTCCGATCGTAGTGGGTGGCGGTTAAACGAAATGAAAAGTATAATGGCAGTAGAGGAGAAGGTAGGAGAAAAGAGGAATAAAAAAAAAAAAAAAGTCTCCGAAAATAAAACACGAGAAAACTATTAATCACACATTTATCTAAACTAATCTGTTAACTAGTAACAAATATGATAATCACTGTTAGGGGCTAATAGCTCGAGAAGGAGAAGAAGCTAAAACTTCATAAGAATATACGAAACACCGTTTCCGCCTCCGTCTCTATTCCTCTTTCATTAAGGTATTACTTATATATCCATCTCGCACCACGTAGTCTGCTGTAGAACCCGAAGGTTCGTTCACGGGCTTGAAATAATCCGGATTAACGAATACGAAAACATCGAATACGTTTTAACACGAGACCCTGCAGCGGGATTACTAAGAGGCACTAGTCAAATAGAAAGAGAGAGATAAAACCCTGGTGTGTAATATCTATTAATTTCTTGAATTTTATTTCTTTCTTTTTAATTAGCAAATTTTTTTGTATTCTAATTTTAAAAATAAAAATAAAATAAAAATATCGACAGAGAGAGAGAGAGAGAGAAAATTGATTTTCGATTCATTTAAACGTTTCTCGACTACTAGGCAGGTACTTGAGTGAATTTATTTCTGCGGTTATACATCGCCGTTTGGTCAGTTCAGGTAAAGCGGAAAATCTCATCGACTTAGAGAGAAAAAAGAAAAAGAGAAAAAGAGAAAAAAAAAAAGAAGTGGAAAAGGAGAAAAGAAGTGAACCGAAGTTTGTAAACACAGTTCGTACCGATGTGTACACGGTAGGCTAGTCGCCCATTATTTTAGGGCTGAGATTTTGCCTTTATCTGCTTAAAAAATCAGCTG
Source organism: Macrophya annulata (assembly GCA_963924015.1). Taxonomy (NCBI): domain Eukaryota; kingdom Metazoa; phylum Arthropoda; class Insecta; order Hymenoptera; family Tenthredinidae; genus Macrophya; species Macrophya annulata. The sequence goes on from OZ001262.1 coordinate 1,119,018, forward strand.
CAGCAGCTTTGGTTTAGGTCCTTCTCATACCTAGACCTTGACTAGACTATACTATACTATACTATTCTATATGCTGCAGCAGCTACGAAACTTTACGGATCACCTGCTGCTTTTGCTTCTGCTTCTGCTGCTGTACACCAAAGAGTCCCAATAGTTAAGTTGACTGTGCACAAGAAAAAAAATAAATAAAAAAAAAAAAGGGTCAAAAAGTTACGTTTGAAGAAAATTTTTATAAATTTAGTAAAGAAAAAACCGTACGTCCAATTTTTATCCGGAAACTAAACACCAATTAAAAAAAAATGAAGAGGAATTTATATAGTTTGATTTTTCGAAATTTTTGTTCATTTTTTTTTTTCAATGAAAAATGTTCATTACTTTCTTTTTTTTTTTTTTTTTTTTTTTTTTGCAATTTTCAATTTTGTTTCTTTAGCTTAAATAGCGTGACGTTAATTAATTGATGTAATAAAACGTACTCGTAAGTATTATACATAATAAAGAAAAGAATAAATTTTTCGCTAACTACCTGCATGCAGCGTCGTAATTAATTGCAGATATTATAAAGATAGATAATTAGCTTGTAGTTAGGTATAATGTAAAATGCAGGTATAATATAAATAGTTGGGATATTTAGTATACCTACATATTACATATATATGTATATATACATATACACTATAAGCATATATAAGTATAATGTATATATATATATATATATATATATATATATATATATATATATATATATATATATATATATATATATATATATATATATATATGGTATGTATATACAGTTAGCAGAGATGAACTTAAAGTTGCGTGTAGTGAAAATTTAGATCAGCGAAAACAAACGTAGCTCGAGCCAAAAGATCTGAGATTTCGATTCTATTTCTGTATTACGTATATGTATAAGTAAGCGTCCGTCTGTCCGTCCGTCCGTCCGTCCGACGGTTTCGAGACGTGAAACGATGCGATCTGATTCCATTCGTCACGTTGGAAAACTTGAAAATTATTATTAGTTCATATGTATATATATATATAATAATACCTATATAATCTGTATATGTGTGTGTATATTATAGGTACAATTTACGCATCTATATGCTATACGTATGTACATGTATGTATACTATATGTATATATATTATATATACGCATTTGACTATATGTATAGTATGTCGAGTTGAGATGAGGTGACACCACAAGCTCAACGTTTCAGATGTGATTGAGGGGTTTGAAATATAGGAAGATGAATAATTTTCCTTTATTTATTTTTTTTTATTTTTTTTGCTTTTTATATTTTGTTTTTTGTTTTTTTTTTTTTCTTTTTTCACGTTCACCCGTTATAACAGGATATATTATGTCACGTATACATATATTTAAGAAACAAAACTCTTCACACTGTTCTCGTTTAAGAGCCCATCTAATTTTCTGGACCAGAGCCACAAACCCAGTTCTTATAATTGTCGAGGCCGTATTTTCATTTTCATTTTTAATTTTATTTTTATTTCCATTTCTGATTAATGAATAATTTTTTAAATTTTCTTTTTCTTCTTCTTCTTCTTCTTCTTCTTCTTCTTCTTCTTACTGAAAATTTATTTCAAAATACTTGAAACGAATCGAATATCAAAAAAAAAAAAAAAAGAAGAAAAACACAAAAATAGACAGACAAAATTTTTATTCAATTTTTAATATTTTTTTAATTTTTTTTTTTTTACATTGTTTGATGTTAAAATTCTTGATAATTTTCAAACAAACTTTATTATCGACGTTTATACATATTTATTTAATATTTATTAACTTCTTTTTTTTTATATATATTCTGTTTTTTTTTTTTTTTTTTTTTTTTGATTTCTTGTCTCTTTTTGTGCGCGATAAGATCACTGCAGAGCTTTACCTACTATACATATATATCTATACATAGATATAGTAAACCCTTCATAAAATTGTACACGTTATCACGATCGTCTTTACAAGCCCGCCCTGTAAAGGTAAGGAGAAGCGCGCGAGGAGAGAGAGAGGAAAAGAGGGAAACTCTAATTTGCGTTTCTACTAAACGTGCGCGTGAGTAGAGGGTGGGAAGGGGGGGGGGGGGGGGCAGGTTTATCGTCTAATTGGATCTTGTCAACGTTACACGTCCCGCAACACACATCGTGTTGACAAAGATTAAAACTGACGTAGGTATATGTATAGAAAGATATATAGGTATACCTGCAAGTGTAACTTTTATATCAGTGACAATAAAAAAATTCAAATATACAAAAAAGAAATTTCACAAAAAAAAATAAAAAAAAATGAAAAATGAAAAAAGGAAAAGAAAATTTTTCTTGACTCTAGGTCATTCAACCTCCCCTTGATCCCTCCTAGAAGACGAAAAATGAAAAAAAAAAAACGACATAATAAGGAAACAAAAGAAAAAAAAAAAAACTTGTCAAAGAAGGGAAATTGATGGTAGAAATAATGGGTGACGTCACGAAAGAGTGAGAGATCTTTCGGTACATAAATATCCGAGAACAAGTCACAAATCCTAATCAAAATAATTTCCTAAACCAAACTGCATTTGACCATATCCTATGAGAGAGAGAGAAAAAGAAAAGAGTAAAAGAGAGAGTGAGTGACTAACTCTTTTCTCTCTTTTCCTCTTTTTCTATATTTGTATAGCTTCTCTTTCTCTCTTTCTCTTTCTTTCTTTTTCTAACTTTACTATATCCACGTCCCAACCATGAAGCTAAATTTATTGCGCGATCTTCGAAAGATAACACATACCTGGAGACACCTTCTACGTTGGCTCCTCTTTCCATCTTTGGATACACATATAGGTATATACCTATATATATACATATATGTACGTGTATACATATACATATATAAACAGAGTATCTCTCTTCGTTGGTTAAAAAGAAGGGAGATACAGGGTGTCCCCCGTGGTATAATAATCCTTGTGACAAAAATCAAAGAAAACAAAAAAAAAAGGACACATAACACCATATAATGTTGATGGTGTTGTTCGAAAATAACTCTTATTCATTATTTGTAAAGAAAAAGAATTATAAACAAGCCGAATCTTATGGTTGTTTCTAATCTGTGATCAATATAATATCAATTCTATTTATCCGCATTTATATTCTATATCTACATATTTTTTGACAAAAAATGAAAAAAAAAAATAAAAAATAAAAAATATCGAATTGTTCTAAAAAATGAACATCAGAAAAAAAAAAGCACGTGATTTTATATACCGAGATGTATAATCTATTTTCAGTAGCTAATCTATTATAAAAGCAGACACAGTTCGCTCCTCCTACTTATGCTTATGTCTACGACGATCATGTGTTATTTAAAAAAAATTTCTAGCTTTTTTTTTTTCTTTTTTTTTTTTAAAGGTAGAACGTTTCTAATACACCAATACTCGCGAATTCTATTACTGAATGAACTACGATACTGTATTTGTGTTGTAGTAGGTATATATGTATACATATATGTTAACACGTGGCTATTACGTGTCTATCTATTGTTTTGCTTGTGTTAGTTTGGTGTACTGTATAGTCTATGTAGATATTCATTATAGTTGTGTAAGTGTGTATAAGGTTGAGAATCGTCGTTAGAAAAAAAAAAGAAAATGTAAAAACAAAAAAAAAAAAAAAAAATCTTCTCAACCATCGAGGATTAAGAGCGGAGCGTTTAATGACTTGTAAAACAAGCGGTTCACCAATCACAGGGTCTCCTCCTCTCTCTACCTCTACCTGGTTTAAAGGACGTGAACACAAACCCCTCTTATACCATACGAAACCTCACGCCAAGGAGGTCCACTCGGTTAAATTGAGTTTACGATGATATCTCCTCCTCCTTCTCGAGGAGTTTGTTTTCCAAGAAGCTATAATACGTATATATACCTACATGCTGCAAGAGAGTAAAGAAATAGAGGGAGTCAACGATATAATCTAAAGATCTTTATCTATCGTCAAATTTACGCCAAACTTAACAAAAAAAAAAAAAAACAAAACGAAAAAAAAAAAAACAATCGAATATCGAATCTAACTTAAACCGTATATTTTTAAATTATTTATTCCAGTGGTCAAAGGGAGGACAAAGGTCACGGTGGTGGACTCGGCGATTCTAGTAGCGAAAGTGGCGACGATACTAAAAGACAATCCGTAACCCAACAGCAACCATCCTCTTGTGCTGTTCAACAACAACAACAGCAACAACAACAACAACAACAACAACAACAGCAGCAGCAGCAAATGGTTGATCATCAACAATCTTCGGGGATGTATCAACTACCGCCACCACCTACAAGCGCTGTTTCAAGTCCGCACTCTTATCATCAAGCACTTTCATCATCTTTGAATCATAATCATACGACTACACACCATATGCAACATCATGATACAAGCAGCGAAAGTGGCGATGATAAAAGAAACATTCATCATCAACTTCAACACCATTTACAAACCGGACATATAACACATGGGCTTGTTCATCCTACTGCTACTTTACCACCACCTCCGCCTAGTTGTGCTCAACAAAAAAGTCAACTTGATTATATGCAGTATTACAGCCCTCAGGTAAGATTTTTTGATTTTTCTTTTTTTTTTCTTTTTACACAATTTATTTTTTGTTGTTGTTGTTGTTTTTTTTTTTTTTTTTTTTTTTTTTTAAAGACTATAGGTTCACTTTTCATCACCTTCATGATGATACGGATATTTCATGATCGGTGTGTTAACGATAAATTAGAAGCTTTGTCATTTTCAAATTCTCTAGGTATCCGAATGAAAGAACGAAAAGATTCGTTGAATTATTTACGAAATTTAGGGATTGAAATTTTTATTAATGATATTTTTATTTTTTTTTTATACTTGATAGCGTTTACGATATCATTCCTTGAGGTTCTATATAAGGTGATGAAAAGTACCGTGATAATATATTTTTATGTATTTTCTCACTTTGGGTTACAAATGTTGTTAAAAATTATCAATCGTGTTGAAAAAAATTAAAAAAAAAAAAATTCAATTTCTCTTGACTCGTAACAAAGTTGAAAGTCGGTTTTCACGTTTATAATGTTTTTGGAACCCCGTCCCTTCCCAAAAAAAACAAAAATAAAAAACCAGCCGGACCCAAATTTTGAAAAAAAAACTTTAAAACCGACGTAACGGGATTCCAAAAAAAAAAGCAAAAAAAAAAAATATGTTGCTTCTATTTCCGTACAGGATTACCTAATCGGTACACCGACCTCATCCGATCTGCAAAAGTCATTGCCTCACACAGCAACGTCAATGCAGATGGGTGCGATAGCGCCATCGATGGGGGGTCTAAGTCCCATGGGTCCATCAACTATGCTGCCAAACACAATGCAGAGTGTTAATTCAATGAACACTGCAATGTCAATGAACGGTATGGGTATGGGAATGGGTGCGTATCAGGGTATGGGTTCGATGGGTATGACCTCAACACACGCTGGTTATCACAGCGGTCTAGTCCTTGGTGATTATCACTCGTTGTGACACTGGGTCCAGGGTAATCAGGGTAAACGTGACCAGGAAAAGACGTAGTGATATTTATATATTATTATTATTATTATTATTGAACATTATTATTATTATTATTATTATTATTATTATTATTATTATTATTATTATTATTATTATTATTATTGTTATTATGATCGCCGAGCCATTTTCAATAAACTCTGCGCTGCTGCACATTATTATATATATATATTAATAATAATAAAAAAAAAAGAAAAAATAAATAAATTAATAGTATACATATGTATATGCAGAGTATAAAGTGAAAATAATATTAACAATAAGACGCGTAAAATACGATGGATAAATATATAACTTCACGATCAGTGAACGATAAGTTTTTTTTTTTTTTTCTCTTTTTTTTCCTGATTTCGTGTGAAAGAAAAGATATTTTTTTTTTTATTTCTTCGTATACATATATATATATATATTATATATACAAGTTTTAAAATTGGGTATATATTTAGAATGTTTTAAAAATGTATTCAATATGAACGGTAGGTGAAATGAAAAAACGAAAACAAAAAAAACAAACTAGCTCCAAAAAGACGTTTTCTTCTTATTTTTTTGACTCTTCTTCTTCTTCTTCTTCTTCTTCTTCTTCTTCTTCTTCTTCTTCTTCTTCTTCTTCTTCTTCTTCTTCTTCTTCTTCTTCTTCTTCTTCTTTTTCTCTATAATTATCTAGTTGATTATGTAATAATGATAATAAAGTCGAATTGACCAAGCAAATATACCAAAAAAAAAAAAAAAATACAAACAAACAAACAAAAGCAAAATGAAAAAGAACAACAAAACAAAAAAATAAATATAAATAAATAAATAAAGGTAAATAAATAAATTGAAGAAACATTAAATACATATAAACTAAAATAAAATAAATAAATGAATAAAAATATTCGTATATAATTATTATTATATATAGGACATGTATCCTGTATAATAAAAAATCTTGCCAACGGAAGTGCATTGCCAATCGATAATTTTCATTAATTCTTTAATGAACAAAATGAAAAGTAAACAAAAACAAAAAATAAACAATAATAAATGAAACAAAAAAAAACTAGGTAATATAGTAGTTTTATATAATTTAGTTATTATTATTATTATTATTATTATTATTATTATTATCATTATTATTATCATTATAGTTATTATTATTATTACATAGGGGAGAATCGGAGGAGGGTGAAAAAATGAAGAAAACAAAAAAGTAAAATTCCAAAAAGTATCGTTGCAGGCTATAAATTTATCATATTAAACTTGATGAACCGATTTTTTATTATTAATATTATTATTATTATTATTTTCCATAATTATACATATACATATACACAGAGTTCTACACATACATATAATACGTAATAAGCGTCGTACATGTATAATAATAATAATAATAATAATAATAATAATAATAATAATAATAACAACAATAATTATGATTGAAAAAAAAAAAAAAAAAAAATAGTAAAAGACAAATATTAGCATTTCATTTTGTTTAGTTTAATTTATGTCTTTTTTTTTTTTTAAATCCTATATAAATTTGATTACTATAATATAGTATATCTTTCTCAAGAGTTTGTTAGAAATTAACAATAATATTATAACTTCATTTCACATGATTTGAAAAAAAAACAAGAAAGTTTTTTTTTTGTTTCTTTTTTTTTTATTTTCTTCTTCATTTTTTATTTTAATTCTCTTGTCAGAATACCAATTATATTGTATAATACGTATATTAATACCATCTACGACATACCTACCTACTTATTTTTACCTATCAACCAACCAACCAACCAACCAACCAGCCTATACCTATATCACGTAAATTTTTCAGTCTAGGTATATCTACATATAATATTTCATGTCTGTTAAATATAAAAATTTCACGTTTTAGAATAATAATAATAATGAATAGAAAGAAAGAAAGAAAGAAAGAAAGAAAGAAAAAAAATGAAAAGAGATAAAGAGATATATAAGTAGATACACACACACACACACACACACACACATATATATATATACATATATTATATGCTTTTGTGTTTGTCCTGTAAATATGTAGATAATCTACACACTCACACACACACACACACACACACAAACATCCGTGACTATAATAATAATAATAATAAGTTAAATAATTTTTATTATAAGTATACATACATATATTACATCCATATACAATACATAAGCATACATATACGTACACTCGAATTGAAATAATAAAAAAACAAAAAAAAAAAGAAAAATATTATAAATATTATATATTGAAAAAATTAATTAGATATATAGAGTTTTAGGTATATTATGAATATATATATATATATATATATATATATATATATAAATATTATGATGATGATAATGATAATGATTTAGTCGGAGTATACCATACATATACAACGGTCTCTGTAAATATACAAAAAGGAATAACAATTTTAAAGATAAGAAAATAAAAATAAATAATTAAATAAATAAATAAATAAATTAATTGATTGATTGAAAATGATAAGAGGATAAAGAAAAAAAGAAAAGGAAACAAAGAAAATATATGAAATAAAAGAATGAGAAATGAAGAGAGTGAAATAGTAAGTATATTATTTCGAGATTTCGGCACAAGGTTCTTTTCAAACTACATATATGTATAATAATAATAATAATACGCGCAGATGTTCAAATTTCTATTAACTGTAATATATTATATATGTATAGGTATATGTATACGTATATAGGTATCTATGTATATGTATGTGTTTGATCTTATCGGGATCCTTTCGTGTATGTATATATATACGTTATATACATACCTTTATATACATATGTATGTGTATACATGTATATAGAATATGTTATAGTCGACAGACATACATATAAGAAGAAAATGAAAAATGAAGAAAGCGTTTTTTTTTTTTTCCTCAAAACGGAAAAAAAGAATTATTAAGGAAACAAAATAGTAAAAAAAAAAATTAAAAAAAAAAAAAAATAGACAAGAAATGTTCGAGAGGAAGTCTTATATTGGGACTAAACAGGGTAGAGATTAACAATATATATTGAGTTTGGAAGGTTTCGTACATTATAGGTATATAATATAATATATGTATAGATTACCAGGGATAATTAGCGATACAGAAAATAAAAAAAAATTAAAAAAAAAAAACAAATAAAAAATGATACATACGTTTATCGAAATAGAGAAAGAAGGAGAGAGAGAGAGAGCGAGAGAGAGCGAGAGAGAGAGAGAGAAAATAAATAAAAAGTTAAACCAAAGCTGCAATTTATTTCGGTTTAAAAAGTAATAATTTAACGAACAATAAAGAAAAAAAAAAAATTAAAGAAAAATACACAAAGATAATAAATAAAAAAAAAAAAAAAAAAACTAAACTTAACTAAATAAATCAATATAATTGAATAAAATGATTAATTAAAACAACTACAAATATCATGCGCAAATAATTGAATTACAAAGAAAGAAGAAGATAAAGAAAAAACAAGAAACGTACATACATTTTCTTATATCCTTTGATCGAGAAAAAAAAAAAAAAAATAGTGTCTGAATTTTTTTGTTTTATTTTGATGGAAAAAAAAAAATAATTTAAATTCCATATCGGCAATATTCATTCATTTGTATATGTATATATGTATAATACATACATATAATAAATATATCTACTTAAATGTGAAATTAATTGCCGCGGCTGATCGTGCAAGCTCAACAATAAAAAAAAAAAAAAAAAAAAAAAAAAAAAAAAAAAACTCAGTATACCTACAGGTAAAAATAAAACTGCAGTATATTATTTGTTCAAAGCTTTTTTTCTTCTTTCTCTTTTAAACATAATATACGTAATTCTATATTTTATTATTATTGAGAAAAAATAAATAAATAAATTAAATTAAATAAAAAACGAAAAAAACCAAATTATACGGTTACTGCAGCAATATATCGTTATAATATAACAAGATTTGTGGACAATATTACTTTTTTTCTATGACTGTCTTTATTTTATTTATTTTTTTTTTTTTTCTTTTTTTTTTGGTTTTTCTTGTTCTTATGTGTTTTATTTATTTTTTTTTTTTTTTCTTACAGCGAAGCTCAAGTAATTTATTAAAAACTATATTAAAAAAAAAAAAAATAAAAAAAAAAAAAAAAGGAAAAGAAGTAATAAAATAATAAATAAATAAATAATGTAACGAAATAATTATTACCAACACCTTAACCGGTCGATCGGCATTGTCGTAGTATTATACATTATATATAGCGCAGTTAATATTACAGCAACAACAATTGTGAAATTAATTAACACGATCGTATTATATAATAATATCAATTATTATTATTATTATTTATTATTATTATTATTATTGTTATTATACCCAGTGCCACATTAATAAAACTTGTATATTTTTGAGAAATTGAAAACAAAACAAACGAAAAAAAAAAGAATAAATAAATAGAAGAAGACAGAACAAAAATAAATAAATAAATAAATGAATGAATGAATGAACGATTATCAGTGAAAAATAAAAAAAAAAAAAAAAAAACTTGCAAGAAATTAGAATAAAATAAAATAAAAATACAAACAAATTAAGAGCTCGACGATTTTAAAATAGATTTTGCTGTAATGCTTGCACAAAGATACTATTATATTATACATATACATATATATATATATATATATATATATAGTTATACCTATATACCTTGTAATTATATATTAAACAATAATGGTAATAATTCATTTGAGAATTATTATGAACAAAGTAAAGAAAAAATGGACAAAATAAAATAAAATAAAATAAAATAAAACAAGAAAACATCGAGAATTGTATAATTTAAGAAGTATACATATACCTATACATATAATAATAAATAATTGAAATAAATAAATAATTAATTAATTAATTAAAACTAAATAAATGAATAAATAAATGAATAAATAAATAAGTAATACAAAAGAGAAACGATTAGCGAACAAGCCTGTCATGCACAACTAACTAATATGCCGAACTCCCTCTCCCGCAATTCACCCCTAGCCACCCACTTCAAACCACCATCTATTACACGATAATGTACGATACGATCATGTACGCAAATTTTTTTTTTTTCTTGTTTTTTTTTCTTTTGAACTGTATGAAGTAATAAGTTGATGTTATTAGAAAAAAAAAAAAGAAAAAAAAAGTAATAATAAAAAGAACAAATATTATCTATAAAAAAAAAAAAAAAAAAAAGAGAAAAAAAATATATATATTTCGTGTATGTTAATTTTTATTTCATATTTATACACGCAAACGCGTGTTCCCTTTTCTATAATAATTGTTTTTTTTTTTTTTTTTTTTTTTTCAAATATTTTCTAGATTTCAGATATATTGCATATTATTGAAATTGGTATGTATATATCTTTGTGTAATATTATGTATAGATAGAAGGAAGAAAAAGATTACACTGCAGAAACTTTCGCAGCTATATTGTCTGAAGAAGAAAAAAAAAAAAAAAAAAAAGAAAAAAAGAATCAATAGAAAATTATACGATAGAGTGATTTTGACCTGAAAGCTTTGCGAGATTATAAACGTATATATGCACATAATTGTATATATATAGGTATACATATATATATATATATATATATATATATATATATATATATATATATATATATATAAATACATACATAATAGATCGGGACGTTGAGATACGAACAGGTAATTATAACAAACAGCCTCCAACTTACTTGAATTAGTTTGATTTTTGATCTTAGATAAGATAAAACAATCTATATACCTATTATACATATATTCAGTTCTTTCTCCACAGACATAGTATCTATATATACACATAGATATATAAATATAGATGAATCTATCTCATTGTCACTCTATACATATACCTGAATACATAATATTCATCTATACTTATATATCTTACGATTTATTTAAATATATTTTTAAAATATATATACAAAAAAAAAAATAGATACATATCGTCACAAATCGCAATGATATCTTTCCTTAATTAATTATATCTATAATACATGTGCTCAAACTTTCTCAATTTTTGAAGTATAATACAATGGGGCTGCTGCATCTGCAGTGAAGTACAGTTGGAGCTGAATCGCACCTTTCTTATGTTCCTTATAAATATATTGTGCTGATCCGATCTTTAGCAAATTTAAAGTTTTTCTTTCTTTTTTTTTCTTCTATTTTATTTTATCAAAATTTCACATCTTTTTATACATATACATAGGTGTACATCTACAAAAGACTAAAATTTAAAAGCCTCTCTATACTAGGTATATATACCATTCACAAAAAGACAGCTGAAAGTGAACGTTCTATGTATGTATACACGTATTTAGCTGAAATCCACAACACCCTCTCTATTATAATATAATAATATCCTATATGTAGGCGCGTGCGTGCACTAAAAGTGTGTAAAATTTCTATTTGCAAAATAAAGAACTGTATATATATATAATTATATATATATAGCGTGTACGTATAATAAAGGTAAAGCGAAAGAGAACGAGATCCTTGAGTCGCCATATTTAAATCTTAAATCTACTGAGATGTAGAGTATGAAGAAAAAAAAAAAAAATAATATAAAAAAATACGATCAATTCTTTACGTTTAGGTGTAAGTTTACATATAGATACACAACGTGTGTGCATATGTGTATTATATGTAGTAATTAGGGATCGAGTTACTAAACGCGAAATAAGATCAAAAAAAAAAAAAAAAAAGAAAAACGAAAGAAAATTTACAAAAAATAGAGAAAAAAGGGGGAAAAATAAAAATAAATATATAAATAAAATTAGATCTTTGTAACGGTATAATCTGTAATCGTAACCGAGTAGGTACAGGTTGAACCAAAGTATAAGATACCTAAATATAATACGATAATCTATATATATTTAAAAAAAAAAAAAAGATGGAAACAAGAAGAAAAGAAAAGAGAAAAAAAAATAAGAAAAATTGCTAAAGCCTCTTGTATATGTACTGTTAAATAGCGATCAGGCGGAATAAGAACAGTTGACACAAGGAGCTGATTTTACTGACATGGTGGTATCGGGGTTATAGGGCTGGATATATTATGGTACTTATATGTATACGTCTTATACCTATAATAAGCTCTTGAACCCTGATTCGAAAAGACTTTTGGATATGTACATACCTAACTATATATGGGGCCCCAAAACTCGTCTAACTCTAAATTTGGAACTCGAATTAACCAAGGGCTCGTGAAGAGGGTCCAGTCAAGGGGATGATGCTGTCAAGTACGATCTTGACGCGGGCCTACAATAGCTACTTGTTAGCACAGAGTGTGCCAACAAAAAGTGCCAGTTTCCTTTCTACATTGCAGTATTATACATATATATATACGTGTATATATCCTATTATAGTGTATTATGTATATGTATTGTGTATATACGTACTCCTTCACGATCCCCTTTTTCCTCTTCATCCCCTTTATTGCGCTTCGGTCCATCGGATAATTGCCACGAAAAAATAGGGAGAAAAAAATTCTCCCACTATTTTTTTATTTTTCAATTTTTTGTTATTCTTTTTTTTTTTTTTTTTTTTATACGGTGTGATCATGATATCCCTTAAATACGGTTCTCTCTTCGTTGCTGTTTTTTTTTTTTTTTTTTTTTTTTGTTTTCGTTTTTTTTAATACATCGATATCGATCACGATCGGTGATAAAATTTTAGTGATTTTTAATACTGTTAAGTATATAGTTCTATATACTTATGTGTGTATATACGTATATATATATATATACAAACGGTATATAGGTAGAGCTGGTATATGTATAGGCAATAAAAGGAAATGAAGTTTTTAATCAATTTATATATCGATGAAATCGCAACTCATTCTCTAACACGTTTAAAGCTTGTACACACCTGGCGGTTTCTATATACGGTATAATCTATTAATTACAGGATTCAGGAGTATAGAGAACTGAGTATATTATATTATACATAGCACTTTTGAAGTAAATAAATAGTATGTAAAGAAAAATGGGTGGAAAATTTCTGGAAAAAAATCTTTATCATTTTTTTCTACACATGTATATTAGGGTGCTTCGTTTTAGACGAGTTTTTTTTTTTTTAGTCCATTCACGGAGTAATGTTCTAAACATATAAAAACAAATTCTCACCAAATATGAGCTCTTAATTTTAATTCTAAGAACTCGCGAAATAAATTTGAAATTTTCCCATTTGATTAACACGGAAATTTTAATTCTTTTTTTTTCAATTATCTATAGCTCTGTGGCATTTCATGATATTTAATCGGCAATAGGTGGAAATGACAGAGGAATATTTCCTCTTCAAAAGTGTACGTAGCCAATTTATGTTTTCTAACCATTAAAAAGTACTAAAATCTCGGATAGAACAGCGATTTTTCAAATTTTGAAATGTTTAATTGAATTTGTCTCGAAAACTACTAGCTCTACGGTTATGGCTTACATGACTTTTTTGTAGTATATTGAATTTCCTATAAAAAAGTCTGATACAATTTTGTTGTAAAAATAGTGGTTTACGAGAAAAATTAAAAAAACCATGAAATTTGAGAGAAAATTGGCTCCAAGATGTTTTACCGGGCGAGGCCGGTTACAAAACATAAATTGGCTACATACACTTTTGAAGAGGAAAGATTCCTCTGTCATTTCCACCTATTGCCGATTAAATATCATGAAATGCTGCGAAGCTATAGATAATTGAAAAAAAAGAATTAAAATTCACGTGTTAATCAAATGGGAAAATTTGAAATTCATTTCGCGATTTCTTAGAATTAAAATTAAGAGCTCATATTTGATGAGAATTTGTTTTTATATGTTTAGAACATTATTCTGTGAATGGACCAAAAAAATACTCGTCTAAAACGAAGCACCCTAATGTATATATATGCTTTTTGTAATCGTAAAAAAATCACAAGGTATGTACATGATACTGAAAATTGACTAAAAAACAAAATTAACAAATAAATATCTTATTATACAATTTGAAACCCGTGATTTTGACAAGTGAGGATCAATTTTATCCGATATTGCAGGTAATAGGTACAGTAATAAAATCTTGTACAGCTTATAGATAGTGCGAAATTTACGTGACTATAATTGCGCGAATGTAGTAAATTAATAGTTATTGGCATACGCGGGGGTATACATTTAATAAATTATACTTATCTTGTATATCCACTTATTACTTATATTACAGATGTAATAAATCATGGTTACGATATAAACGGCGTGGATTATAATTGGTGAAAATTTTAATAAGTGTTTATGTATATACATAAAATAATAAAATATAAAATAATATAATATAATAACTGGATGGAGTATACCGTGAGAATTGTGTTAAACTATACGGTCGGTGTGCGCAGTCGCCGAATAGCCAAGATAGCCAACTTATCACGCTAAAAAATCCCTAGAGTATGCCGAGTTAAACAATCTGAGCAATCATCAACAATTCTAGGGAGATTTTCAGCGAGTTGGTAAACCCGATAAAATTCGTCTTGTTTGACGCCTGCGCGCTACGTCAGTATAGTTTACACGTGATTCTTATGGTATATGTATATCCCTAAGTAGGCGTCAGTGAAAAACGGTTTTTTTATTATAGAATATCGATTAAGAAAAATTCTGAATATGTTCCTGTATTTGTTATTGTATTTTTTTTTTGTCTTGAATTACTTGAACAATAATTTCAACAAAAACAAAAAAAGAAGATAAGCCGTAAAAATTAAAAAATTGCAATTTATGGCATCTTTTTCTTTTTTTTTGAGTATCTATATTGGAGGATATAGACAGATCTATGTATATAGGTACAACCCCCAAAATTCTGGTCATCATGGTATAGGTACTCGACAGAACGGAACCCCCGAATATGAACAACGTGTACAAGATCGTACACAAGCCTACAACCGAACATAATAAGTTTAACTCCCTATACAATGGTGTGGTGCAGCCACTTCGTGGTGTTGTAATCATGGCTCATTGAAGTGCGCCGTTAAAATGCTTATTCTTTCTCTCTTTCTCTCTACACTACTGTACACAACGTAACGTAACGTAATGTAACGTAAGGCAATGTGTAACGCATCTGCTTCGTGCGCTAACAAAGCTGTCTAACCTTATTGTAGAATTCGTGATTATAAACTCGGTCAATAGAATACACACATATATATTTATATGTATGTATATATACTATATGTATACACCGGGGGGCCAGTTCCCTGCCATCCCTGCACAGGACCAGCTCCTATATATATATGTATATATAATATACCCAGAATTTGAACGGTTCAATGAATTTTTCAAATCTGAAACACAATGTGCCAATTTTTTTTCTTTTACCTTTTTTTTCACTTTGTTTTTTTTTTTTTTTTTTACGGTATATGAGAAGAACAAAAATGATCAGATTTTTAGTTACTTTTGTTTTTGAAAATGTATATAAATTTAATATCCTTTTTTTTTTTTGTTTTTTTTTTTTTGTTTTTTAATCTCTGAATCCGTTGCAGTTTGATGATCGTGTGAGTTATGATATATAATCAAGATTGTCAACGTATTATAGCTTTGACATTCCTTTTATTGAAATACATACATATGTAATGAATTTTCTTAATTTTTTATTTTTTTTTGGTTTTTAAATCCAATAAAACTCTACCCTTTATTGTTCATAATTCAACTCCTTTTTATAACTGTTATATTATTTTATTGCCTCAAAGCTGCATATTCATCCACCGAACACCGAACACCAGACATATATTTTATTGCTTAAGTTAAAGCGTTAAAGGCTCCTGTCTGCTACTATGGCTAATATACCTGCTGCTGGTGGTGGTGCTGTAACATCGGTTAACGACGCAATCAAATCATTCACTCGTTCAGTTTCATTATAATTATAATTACACGTAACTCGAAGGAATTTAAGAAAGAAAGAAAGAAAAGAAACAAAAGAAAATTTCAAAATTAAAATAAAAAACAAAAATTTCACAATTAAAAAAAATATATATTATAAAACTATGTATACTGTAGCTGCATTTGCGGAATTTAAATATCACGAATTAAGTAGCTCATTACACCTGACCTCTTGCACAAAATCTCTGTCTTAAAAATCTGATGATCTCTTACTTATAATCTTGTGAAATATATGTATGCTTCTTGGATCTTAACGATAAAGGGGGTAGTTGAGGGATCACAGACTAACGCCTTGAGGTTCCTGGAAAGCGTGGGTGTCTTTTTCTTTAACCGTCTAATTTCGTCTCTATCTAACTAACCGAGTCTCTTACCATAGAGAGACTCAAAAGAGAGAGAGAGAGAGAGAGAGAGAGAGGGAGACCATAGGGAGGTAGTAACGGGCAGATCTTGAAGTCCACAAATCATAACGATATCCCACATGATCCCTGAACCAGCAACAGCACCAGCACCAGCACCAGAGATGCGGGGGAGAGATTTTAGCCCAGGGACATTCGAGGACCTTCTATCTACCACTACCAGAAGAACGAGCAACAAATTGTCCCCGTGATACGTGTGCCAGGGTTTATTATATCACTAGCCTCTTTCCCCGTTTCTCGCTCTGTAGCTATACAACTTCTTTTATCCTTTGCCCAAAAAGCATTTAAGATTACCTCGTATAGACAAGGATTTGAATTTTACCATAGTTTTGTTTTTCTCTTATATTAAGTGAAAATGAAAAATTATATCTACTTAGAACGAGTGAAAGAAAAAAAATAATAATATACAACAGTTTCGTAATACCTATAAAAACCGTGAAAATTACACGGTAGCCTTAAACTCCGACCTTTATTTTTACCCATACGCCCCATACCTTCGGGATGCGGTAACGTCCGTAAGGAATAAGGGACTAGGTATAACTACATCGGGACAGCTTGGCAGCGAGTGATCCTGACGAGGAAAGGGTCTGCTGTTTTCGGACTAGGCCTCGATCATGAGGTCCGGGAGGTCTCCAGGGCATACGGACATACTAGTATAGGTATAAGGTATGAGGGCGATGCTGCCCGCTACGCTACGCGCAACTTGCGAGTTTATAGAGAAAAAAAAAGAAAAAAAAAATGAAATAAAAAAAAACAAAAAAAAAATACTCAACGATGTGGTGAACTCGTATGTGTGGATCCCTGGATGTGGAGTAGTCCGTGATGTGCGGGGGACCTAGTTCGTAACTTGACACCGCACGTCCCCGTGTACCCCCGTCCGCGTCAGTAAGGCCCCGTGTCAGGCCCTCCTGTGTTCACCTCCGAGTATATAAGGTAGGTATAAGGTAGGTAGGTAGGTAGGTAGGTAGGTAGGTAGGTACAAGCGAGTAGAAGTAGAGAGACTGGGATCCTCAGTCTCTCACATCAAAAAGTAAATCATAACCGTATTATGAAGGTATATGGAAGGTATGTATGTATTTATGTATGTATGTACGTACGTAGGTTATATACCGTCAGTCCTATAACCAGAGTACAATAGACTGCTGTTACTGCTGCTGCTGCTGCTGCTGCTTATGATGTTGGCTAGTGAAAGCTCCACTAATTTCAAATATCGAATTCGTCTATAGAAATTAAATTATAGAATAAGTCTCTGGCAGTGGGGAAGAGAAAGGGATCTTTATTAATAAACAATATAATACTAAAATGAATGGAATTTAAATAAATTTTATTCTGTAGATATTTTACAACAACATTTACATCAAAATTTTTTAAACTACAAAAATCTAAACCAAATCTTAAAATAGAGTTGATTTTTGAGAAATTAGGTTAAAGCCCTGATCAAAGGTCAAAATTTGGACTTTATTTGAGACGATTTTTAATTTTGAATATAAAATTAGGTAATACCATTTACGTAGTTAAAAACTTGAAAAATTCAAGTATTCTGGAACGACGGTTCCTTAGCTTAATTTGTTTTCTTAAAAATTCGAAGCCAGTTTGGAAAAGCTGACAATTTCATCCTGTACGAAAAGCTAAAAGAGAGAAGATCTACCTAGCATATTACATTTTGGTTTCGTTGAAGAGTATAAGGTAGTTAGGTTCAGCTGTACGATAAGACGGGGTTGACGATGATGTTTTTATTAAAACCGAATAAGATCCGTGGTGATAATTTTCAGTAAGTTATATTCTGCGAAGTCGCGAATTATGAATATGATTATCTCGGACAGGCCGTGACGCGAAGCCTAGTGCGGCGGACCTGTCCTACAGGTGTCACCTTACACCCTCTCTTATTCTGTATCTTGCTTCTTGGTAGGTACAGGTATATACATATACGTATAATATACATATAAACAAGTATATATATATATATATATATATATATATATATATATATATATATATGTATATACAAGTTAAATACATGCGACAAATTTATATATGATGATATATAAGTAATAGTAGATAGGTAAATTTTATCATAACCATTCGCCATGGCCACTTTGCAGTTTGCTGCTGGCACTTGCACTGTCATATATATCGCCACAATTCTCCTACCTTAATGCGCCTATAAGTACGAATATATTTATATAGAAAACCTGCATCATTACATCGATATACGAGACAGACACGTGTGTAAACCTTCTTATTTCCTTATAACTCAGAAGTTGGATAATTATAACATTACGAATATATAATAAATGTCTCAATTATCATATTTAAATATATAACATATTCAAACTCTGATAATATTAGAATGAAATTAGTTATATAGTTCGAAGAGATTTATAACAATTTGAAACAGAATCCAAAAGCAAGAAAAACGCATATGCCTATGCGTAATAATTTGAGTGTAAAATTTTATAAATTTTGTCGTTTTTAGAATTTTAATTAAATTCTTGAAACTGTATTGGAAACATTTTTTCTGAATTATATTGTATATTTTTTTCGAATAAACTTTATATGCAGCTTTCTGTTATAATCCTCTATTTTTATTATTGTATTTGTCAAATCTAATATACACGATCTGTGCCAATTGATTCACTTATACCCTTCGACCCTCCCTCTCCCCTTTTACGAGGTAATAAATTTTATAAGGATATAATGAGCTCAGCCTCTGCTCTGCTGTGCAGGGAGGATAGTAATTCCTGTAGTAATATGGGGTGTTGATCGAGATACCGAACTTTAGGTTTTATCATCGTATTATGTATATACGATTATATAGGGAAAGCGTTAAGTATATAACTAGAGATCTTATAGAATATGATTATCTATGTTGTATTATACATATACGCGTATATATGTGCGGTATATATATATATTTATGTATATGTATAATGTATGTATGTGTATATAGTAAAAGGTATATAAGGAGGATCTGGTAGTGTGATTCAGTTATATTCATATACATATAGCTGGGTGTATACCTATAAATAAATTGTTATACAGACACCCCTTATGAAATCTGAAGGATTATTATGGGACGTTTATGAATATAGTTAAGCTTTTGGCGCGAGCCAATCCTTCTGCATACATGCGACCGTGATCGATTCATATAGATAAGAAATTTCTCTATTCAAGCAAACATCTGCGCGATTTTATATATGTGTATGTAATAAATTGTATACATATATATGGTAGGTATATACGTATATATGAATAAGTATATATATAAGCATCTTGGCAATTTATTTAACTCAGAGAAGAAAAGAAAGAAAATATAAAAAAATGTATATAAAGAAAGGAAATGTATGTGTTTGCTTGTTTGTTTGTTTGTAGGTGTTCGGAGGTGGTAATAAAGTTATATAACATAGCGTGACATTGCGTTACATAATAATTTTTTTATTTTTTTTTATTTTTTTTTTTTCGTTTTTTTATGATTGGAGTATAAATTTAGTTCCGACTTTGATCCGGGGACGTTGTTGGGTACGTATACACATACAATTATACCTATTAATAGATAAAAACAAAAACAAAAAGAAATAAGAAAATTTTAATTTATGAACGTCGAGTTAAATGATTCTCAATGTTTGATAATTTCACGTCTAATAAAATCGAGAACAATTTATAGATTCTGAGACCCGATCAGCGAGTTTAGTTCTACACACATATATACCTATATACTTAAAAATTTTATATATGTATCTCTATCTCTCCGTTCTGGATCACCAGGTGTTTACGAATCTTCTCACTGAATGAGTGAGTAGTCTAGGCCGACGCAACGCGCGGACCGTCGGATAAAACGATACGACTATTAATTGTTTTTTTTTTATTTTTTAATACAGATATCCAAATTCTGACAAAACAAAACAAAAAAGAAGTATATATATTTTTTTTCATCTAACTTTGTTAGAATTTTAAACATTTTCTGTCCTATAATTTGAAAAATTAACGATTAAGATAAAAACTGCAGCAGGAAAAGATCAATTATACGAATAAAGAAGATCGAGTTATCAATCAAGTTAATTCTTCCGTACTGATGTTGATATATTTCAGGATTATTTCCCTTTGGATATAGGTATGAGTATTTTTAGGTCCCCTAGTAATATCTGAGAGTATGATGATGTGTCGAGCCATTTACCGAGTACCTACCTACATAGTATAATACAGAATGTACAATAATGGGTCGTTATCTAGATCTCGTAGCGCTACATCCTTCCTTCCTTCCTTCCTTTCTTTCGTTTCCTTTTCCTTTTCCTTTTTCTTTCTTTCTCTTTTTTTTATTATTTCATTTACTATGTTCTTTATATACAGTGTACATTGTCCCGTCGGAAACAATCGTGCAGATATCTCCCTACCACATGCTCAAAATATATATTCTCGTATATACCTACACACATTGTGCAGAAACATGGGCCTTGTATGAACGATATACATACATATATTTACCCCGACATTCACCATATTGTCCAATTCATTCCTGGAACAGAAAATTCCCCCTATGAAAGACAAGCGCACGGACATATGCTCAAACCCCAATCAAATGACACGAGCCCCTAGTCGAGGTTTAGGATTGGTCGAGAATCTACCAATCGGGTACAAGGATATGAAGGGTATGTATTAAGCAGGGGTATGGGAGTTGAATAGAGGCTGTTTATTGTTATAACACGAGAAAAAAAAGAGGATAAAATCGTGAGGGAATAGACGCATCGCAACGTATACCTACCCTACCTACCTACCTTCATCCGATTTTATGGGGTGAAATTATTGGATCAAATACTGCCACAGCTTACTGCAGTGTATAATGACGCGAGAGTAACGTTCTTAGTTGAGGAATCGTACACCCCTATATATATATATATATATATATATATATACACACTTCACCACAATTGACGAAGATTAAAATAGAAACTGCAGAAAATAAGAAAATAAAAGTACTTCATTGACTGTACTTAAATCGCATTAATTTTAATCGTATTAACGATTTATAAATGTCAATGAGGTATATAAAAATCTCATCTGTTAAGGATACAAGAAGAAGTACGAATTTGTATACGTCCTTGGAAATTTGTAAATTTTTTCTTTTATTTATATAAACTGAGATATATATATATATATATATGTTAGACCGCTTCAAAAAAATCAACTATTTTAATTTTCAAATAGTAAGTCAAAAATATTGTTTCAAATGACGAAGAAAAAAATGCTGTCAAAGTTTGAGCTCTTAATATTAATATTAAGAGGTGCCGCATAGCGATTTTCTATTTCCCATCTAAATAACATGGGAAATGGTATTGTGGAAATTTTCGATTTTTATATCTTGAAAATTAATCTACTTAGAAAGATTCTGCATGAATGCTGTTGTTCAAAATTGTACGCTCTACAAAAAAGGTCTCTTGGTATTTTTCGATGAATCCAACTGTTTCCAAGTTCGTCATGATTAATTACCATTAATAACCGATACACCAACTTGGAAATAGCTAGATTTATCGAAAAAGAACAAGAGACCTTTTTTTTAGAACGTTCAATTCGCTACAAAAATATGTTCTGGTCTTATCAGTACACTGATGCGTTGCCGAGTTATAAAATTCCAAAGTTTAAAAAAAAAAATTCCTATGTTATTTAGATGGGAAATAGAAAATCGCGATGAGGCACCTCTTAATATTAATATTAAGAGCTCAAACTTTGACAGCCTTTTTTTTTCATCATTTGGAACAATATTTTTGACTTGCTCTTTGAAAATGGAAAATAGTCGATTTTTTTGAAGCGGTCTAATATATATACAGGTGTAAGTAATTATTAGCTAAGGTGTTTCTAAACGTGTGACTAATGTGTGATGGTATATTACACACATATACGTGTGTTTGAATTACACATAGGTATAGATATAATATGTGGCTAGCTGAGTGGTGGCTGTGCGGCACGACCTACCCCAGTGAGAATCGTGTTTCAATACAGAAACCGAAAACCATATTATTACCTACGTTGGAAGCTCAGTGTTCTCCTGCAGGGTACATACATGGATAGATTTATGTATATATATACCTATAACATACTATATATATATATATATATATATATATATATATATATATATATATATATATGTAAGTATGTTAACACATATATTCATGATATATGTGTATTCGGATTTATTATTATATATATATATATATATACGTGTGAGCATTTCATATACTAAATCTCTCATGTCACACGTCTCTACTACTCCACCAGGCGCCATATCATGTACTCGAATGGTGAAAATTATACCCCTTATTCAGCATTGATATTACGGATATATATTTCGCTCAGTCACAAACCCATTGACCTATTGTCGGTTCATCAACTTACCGTTAAAGTAATTACCGCGGTATATCACGCGGTTTTTATATTCGCCAATTTTTTAAACTGAAATAAGTCTTAAGTCTTAAGTGAGAAGTTTCACTTCGTATTTTGTTCTCTTTAGCTTCTCTGTTTGGTCTTTTTTTTAAGGGATTTCGAGTCCAGTAAAAAGTTTTAAGTATCTGCTATTACTATTTGAAAATTTGAAAAGCTCATGCGTCTTGTTGAATCATGTGACACGGATAATAGTGATTAAATAACTATTGCGTAACGTTACTTTGGAGACGAAAACTATAACATATGAACGGGGTGTAACAATTTGCATGATTAACACGATTCTAAGCGTTATACTGCAAGTTAGAGAGCTGTTATATGCCTCGCCTCTAGCGGTGCGTAATAATAATCGTATATATACGAGATATTATATAGTTCACACAATTTAACGAGAGATTCTCACGGTATATACGTCAATTGGAGTCAACTAATCTAAATACTCATTTTCAATGATGAATTTCTGCGTCGGTAATTATAACGTTATGTAATATACGTTAAAAATATAAAAGTCGAAAAAAAAAAAAGTATACAAAAATAAGCAGAACGATGTATAATTACATGCGTGAAAGAAGAAAGAATCGAGGAAAACCTCAACTATCTGTATATATATAGCAATTATTTCTTAGTTTAACTATAATTGAAGGAAGGAAGTAACGAATTGCGTTTGCGAATCAACGCTAACATTTGCTTAACGAATACTAGCTGTATAACCTATAATGTTGTTCTCTCTGGTCTGGTACTACTATAAGGAAGCGACGGAACGTACGTAGACTGTAGAGACGGTTCGGAGGCCGGGGGATGCGACGAATTAAACTACCTACTTTCTGCGTCCGCTTACTAGCTAGTGGTAGTCGTAGTGATGCTGATGGTGGCCCTGGCTGTCACTCGTCAACGTAATTAATGATAATTGACTCCGGCGTGAAGCTTCGCACGTTTTATCGCACATATAAGCGTTTAGACGCCCTGCGTGTATGAGGTTAAAATATTTAAATATAGGGTTGAAAAAGGGTAAAAATTTATAAATAAAATTAAAATTGTTATCTTAAGAGATGAAATTTGGCAATAGTTACATACCAATAAATTTAAACACACTGAATATACGTCAGAGATAAAATTTATGGTGAAAATTCTGTCCTCGAAATTATCCAGACATTTTAAATAGTAATTTACCCAGACTGGTCTATTGTCTACTAGATCAAGCTGGTCGAGTACGTGCAGAGTTATCTGTCGTACGTATATGTATGTATGTATGTACGTATGTTATATACCGTCTGAGAGAATAATAGCTTCTTCCTAGCGACGAATTGAGATGAATTCTGAACAAATTAGAATAATTAGTTGTGTCTGCAGTCTCGATCTTGCGTTTAAGGCTGTTTATAGTATATATACAGTGCCGTGGAAAATGGGGCAAACTCATACTGCAATATTAACCGCTAACTAACATTAACGGATGACCGAGTATATAATAGCCGTTAGTTATAAATATATACGTATTGAAACTCAGCAGTGCATTAAAATGCAAAATCGACCGATCTACATCGAAATTACCTTTTATAATACCGATCGACAGACGTTATGATGTTATAGCCACCTGTTCAGCAAGGTTTTGCCAAAAGTCTAGCAGAAGCCAAACGCTTCATTTTACGAAAAACTTTTGTTAAGATAAAATCCGCTCCTGATCAAGTTCTAAAACTTTTATTTAAAGTAATTTTCTGTAAAGTTAATTACCGCAGAGTAAATCGAGAAAAACTTTCTGTTTTTTTTTTCTATGATATTTAATAAGTATAATACGTATACATGCGTCGTTATACAAAACGAATAGATATAATTCGGTACCGTTTTATTTTTTTATTTTTTTTTTTTTATACTATAAGTGAACGGGAACTAGATTTTGTTAATAATATGGCTTAACTCTGGGGACTCGGTAACAGGTAATCAATAGCCTCGCGCGTGTAGAGGTCGAAGCCTCGCGAGGCCGTTAAACGACGGTCTCAAACCTAACCCATCCTGACCTGACCTAGGGCTAGGAAGCGAAGGAACATTTTAAGCGCCCAGTATATATAAGTCACTACCACCTACATGGATACATCGTTATAATGTAGTATATATATATCTATAGTTGAGTTTCTCCGATCCATATAGTTTATCAAGTAAAACCAAACCCTCCGGGTCTTTATTTTCGAAGTCTTTAAAAAAATTTTTTTAATTTCATTAACAACGTTCCGCAACAATAATCGATCGAAATTTTCTCTATCGACCATCTGGCGTTCAACGTTCGACCCTTAATCGATAAAATTTTTTTTTACATCATATATAACCGAGACGATTACACGAACATTATGGATATTTATATATACACACTGACTAGTTTAGGAGATACACCATTATGCTAAAGGATCAGAAACATTTCTTGCCAATTCGATCTCACTTCGTTCTAACATCGATGAGAATTAATGTATATACGAGTATAATGAATATACGATATGTGTAAAGCTATTCCCATAAATTGATGATCGAACACTAAGTGCCGTTTAGTATATAAGCCGGTAATCATGACTCGATGAATTAGCATGTAAAATTGCATACGGTTGATAAGTGATACTTACAAGTAATAGGGCAGTCGTTATTCTTTTTATTTTATTTTATTTTTTTTTTTTTGAAATTACGGGTTTGACTAAATTTCATTTCCTTTATCTCATAGGCAGGCTCAAACCTCGCGGGTTTAACTGATCACCGTTAGTTAGGTTGGTCTGTTATAACTCCGCTCATTATAGCTGTCGATGTTAGTTTATAAGTATTCGGTATACACACACACACACACACACATACACATACATTATACGTGTTAAATGTTTATGCACTTTAATCTACACACGTAACTCTTATACACGTGGATATGTGTATATGTATACCTATATGCGTGTCATCGAAACATCCGGAGTAGAAATTCAGCTGTTACGTCATACTTAGTTTGTTTAACAGACGTTTTATTTTTATTTATTTTACTATTCTCTTATGATCATGCATGCCCCGTATACGTATACGGCTATAACCGATGCCTACAGGGGGTGTCGAACCATATAGGTATATATATATATTTTTTATCTATAATTTATATTTTTATTTTTATATATAGAGAGAGGGACCCTCGCCATAATCATCGGTTTACGATTAGTGTGTTTATAAAATGAACGCCAATTTATTATTCTATATTGGTATTAGCGCGCGTATTATGGATATATAATACCTACAGCTATTATATGTATATATATATCCACGTGCGGTATATAACTCTACCATTTTATAATAGCCATTTATTAATACTCAAAAGTAGCTGCTAAACTCTACGGCTCATATCAAATTAAGTATATAATCGAATAGGTATATACATATATACTGGCCCGGAGGGCATATGCAGAAACACTAATCTATACCCGGTCAATCAATATATACATATCAACGTCTATATATATTATCATACAATGATTAACTACTTAGATATATTTTCATCGATATTTAAGAAAAAAAAAAATATATATATATATATATATATATATATATATATATATATATATATATATATATATATATATATATATATATATATATATATATCGTGTATACATTAGACCGTTTCAAAAAAATCGATTATTTTTCATTTTCAAAGAGTTAGTCAAAAATATTGTTCCAAATGATGAAAAAAAATGTTGTCAAAGTTTGAGCTCTGAATAATAATATTAAGAGGTGCCTCATCGCGATTTTCTATTTCCCATTTAAATAACATGGGAAGTGGTCTTGTGGAACTTTTCGATTTTTATATCTTGAAAATTAATCTACTTAGAAAGATTCTGCATGAATGCTGTTGTTCAAAATTGTACGCTCTACAAAAAAGGTCTCTTGGTCTTTTTCGATGAATCCAACTGTTTCCAAGTTCGTCATGATTAATTACCATTAATAACCGATACACCAACTTGGAAATAGCTAGATTTATCGAAAAAGAACAAGAGACCTTTTTTTTAGAGCGTTCGATTCACTACAAAAATATGTTCTGGTCTTATCGGTACACTAATGCGTTGACGAGTTATAGAATTACAAAGTTTAAAAAAAAATTTCCCCATGTTATTTAGATTGGAGATAGAAAATCGCGATGAGGCACCTCTTAATATTAATATTAAGAGTTCAAACTTTGACAGCATTTTTTTTTTCGTCATTTGGAACAATATTTTTGAGTTACTCTTTGAAAATGAAAAATAGTCGATTTTTTTGAAACGGTCTAGTATACATATACGAACGTATATTATATATGTATACGTCTACATTTTGTTTCCGAAACCAACGATGCGTTATATTTGTATATATATATATATATATATATATATATATACATGTTGAAGGGCCAGGGGATTCCCCCGATTCCCTAGCTACCATTACCCAACATAAACGGCTCTATTCGACCGTTAAATATCCGTGAAATTAGGGTTTTGATCGGTGCCAATCGCGCCAAGGACTCAAACCGGCATAACAACCCTAAACCGTGACTAAACTATTATATACTATATGTATATGCTGTGAAAATGCGAGTTGCGGTGTTATAGTTTGTATATAGATATATCTTATATATAATATATAATATCGTGAAGTGTATTTTTAAATATTTGTATATATAAATTTTTTTTTGTAATATATCTGATCTTTTTAAACGGTGTAGAATTTCTGGATAAGAGGGGAAATTTAAAATGTACGAAATAACGAAAAAAAAAAAAAAAATAAAGAAATCGCCGGGCACCAGATACTTAAGGGAATTAAAATTACACGGCAATTTAACGAACCGATTCTATATGCAGTATATATACCGAACCTGCACCATCCCCAGTTTATTACTGCAGGGGCCCGAGTCCTTCGCAGCTTTTTAATATTCCTTTTTTCACCATACCAACAAGACGAACGGGTATAACCAGGAGCAAGTAGAATTGCTCTGCCAAATTAACAAAGATTTATGGTTACCGTGCTCGCCAATATTCTATTAACATCAAATTATATTCCCGTTCAAAATTACAAACCGGGCGATATACTATAGGATGCATGCCGCTGTACGAACGTAGCGATAGATTGAAACAAACCTTAATACATCCGCACGGAATAATTTATATATGTATATATATATATATACATATACGTGTTTTTCTTGTTTTTTTCAAAAATATATACTGCGAGAAATCGGCTGTAATTACGATCAATGATTCATGGCGTTATGATTAAAGATAAAAAAGAAAGAAGTTTCTGAGTATAAGGCTAATTATTGCTATTTAACAAATATATATCAAAGCCGTGATGAAAAATCATTATTTATCGCGTGATTCCCGGTATATAGTGGATGAACGTGATCCTCGGGCAAAGGTCCAGAGCCTAGCATGAGCGTCATTTTTGTTACACGGCGGTCTTCGGTCACGCGTTAAGAAGGAAGCTCAACTGATGTCTAAGATAAGGGAGTAGTCCCTTCCCCTTACCTTTCCCCTTCCTTTTTTCCATAACCGCTACCATCTCCCTATTTTTGGGACTAACATAAGGCCCACGTAATCCACGGGGACGTCGACCACGTCGCGACGAATCTGTTCCGGGGCTCAATGAGCCAGAAGATGCCCGTATATATACCTTGCTTCTTTTCTTCTAAGTCCGCCAAGGCATATTATATCCATATGTATAGATATATCTATGTATATGTATATATGGTACAATGTACGTATACATATACACGTGGACATCTTATAAAGAATAATATATACGTCGATCGTCGTGGTCTACGTGTGTGTGTGTGTGTGTATACCGATTGCTGCCCCCCCTTTTATAACTTTAACTTAAATTTCCGTCAAATCTTTATACTTACTCCTCACAATCGAAACCCTTCAACTCTTGCTCGGAAATAGAAACGGTTCGATATATGTATAATCAACTGATTCGGGACAATTGAATTCAATATAAAACAACCTAAATCTGAACTTTACAACTACGAGTCTATAAATTATTACAATATTTGTCGCGCAGGTCCTGTGCCATATCTTAGGATATATTTCATAATCATTTTTATGATCGGTATTACATTTACTACAATTTTTATCTAAATTTCTTGTCGTCCTTTTCCGCTCTTTTTGTTTTTTATTAACCCTGCTGTTCATCTCCTTATACGCGAATGTATGTACATACATATACATACATACGAAGTAGAAAATTTGAAGTATAGTTTTAATTTTCATTTTGTTACATTTATTTTTATCCTGTAGTTCTTTTTTTTTTTTTTTCTTTTATTTACAACTCTGAAGGGGGGAGGACTAGTACGTAGTCTGTTCAGTTAAGTTCGGTTCAGTTCAGTTCAGTTCAGTTCAGTTGATTTAAGTTCAGCTGACGATGAGTTGAGTTCTCGGTTCCTGCTGTAGTAACCGGGACTATCTCAGAGTCTCGGATCGAGCCTGTCGTCGAGTAAGGACGAGACCATGCAACACACATCCGAGATAGTAGGTAGGTACTATAAAGTAAAATTCTACGATACTGGTGCATATATCTCGCGTACGTTATCCTACCTATACCTACCTTATACCTATAACCTATACCTACTCCGATTCTCTTCATACGCGGTACGGTGTATATACAGTTTGTGTGTGTGTGTGTGTGTGTTTTTCTATGTATGCACATGTATTCATGATATACATATATGTATGTATGGTGAACCGTCGTACAACTCACTAGGGCGAAGGAGGAAAAGGGGGAGGCTCGTGTTTCCGCCCGGTCGAGCAACAATGCCCGCAGACAAATGAGCATCCCGCCTCCATTGTTCGTTCCATCGGCACCGGGTACCACGACGCGGGTATACATATGTATACCCACATACATATATACGTGCGTTAAATATATATACACGTGGATATATGCATGTGTTTCTTGTAGAAGTAGAAGAAGAAGAAGAAGAAGAAGAAGAAGAAGAAGAGAAGGAGAAGAAGAAGACGTGGCGCAGGTACAACCAAGGATAAAAAAAAAAAAATGAAGAAAATAGAGAGAGGAGATATAGGGTAAAGAGGGAGAAAATAAGAGGCGTGCAGTTCCCCGCAGCTTAACTATATAGTTATACTACCCATACGTCTAGTGGCCCGCAAAGCACAGCCGGTCAGACCCAACGAATGGGACTCCGGCTGGGGGGTCTTCGATCAACCTGATGCGGGCCAACACCGATTAAACATAGGATATTTTATTATAAAAAAAAATTCAAGTACACGTATAAGTTGTACATACATACATGAATCCGTATACATATATATATATCTATGTAAATTATCTTCACTGTTAATGATTAATCAACAACAAAATTTCTACATTACATCCATAACATCTGCAACATTATTATCACAGTTATGACATAGATCCTGAAGGAAGCGACATAAATTAGAGTCTCCTTCTCATTCTTGTTCAAGAAATTTTTTTTCAACTACTGCAGTTATAATAATGTTTATTATTATGTAGTGTGAATATTGTATACATATGTAGGTATATATATATATATATACCTACCGTGGGGAGGAAATATATCGCGAGCATCACGGAGGAGGGATGTAGTCGTAGACCTAAGGTAGATCGAATTTCTCTTATCCAGAAGGAGCTGAGCCGTAAGCCCACCAAAGAGCAAGGTGCAGGCAGACGCTCACCGACCATGAATGGGGCCTCCACGACGCGAAGACATCTGGTCTCCTCTTCTCTACCTCTCGTCTTCTTATAAACTATAACACGGATCTCATTGCGTTAGGGCAGAGGCAGCGACGGGAGACCTTCGTTAATTAACGCAGCGATAAAAGGAGACGAAAATAAAATAAGGATAATAATAATAATAATAATAATAATAATAATAACGCACGATCGATGATCGAGGAACATGTATACGATGGACATTGAAGGGATTCTTGATGAATGACTAAAGCCATTGTTGGGTGCGAGGATAGGAACTTGGAGGAAGGACTTCCGGATGCCCCGTAGGGTCGCCCCCCTGCAAGGGTCAATAGTTTTTTTCCTATCCCAAGAGCCAGTCGTTTATTAAGGGTGGTTTTGTGGTATACGTACAGTATACGTCAGTTCCGGGTCGTAGATTTTTACCGGAAATCGACCATCGAGGGACAAAATGGCTTTTACTTGTATAATATATATATATATTTGTACATATATACAAATCAGAACTTATCACCATTCGAGAAAATTATTGTAACACATTACAGATATTGAAAGAAAAATGCAGTAATAATACAAAAATTTAAATTCGATAGAATTTCCAAATTGTTTTATTCAATTTTCAAATTTCATTGATCTAATTCTCCGCTGTAGTAAATCCAATTGTTTAGTTTTGTTCCCTCGGAGACACAACTTAACTTACAATCAGTAGACTAGCTTTTATTGTAAACGAATGGCTCGATATCTCATTGAATCAAATGTTCATACTTTCCGGGATCTTTGTAAACGTAGTTTGGTTTTTGGTGTTTAATACGTTCCTGAAAGGCCTTCAAATCCGCGTTCAACTCATCGTAAGATTGATCAACAGAATCTGCAAGTTCTGCTTCTTTATCCCTAAAGAAAAATTAGCTAATGTCACTGTCGTGTTTAACTAACAATAAGTCTATTCAATTTCTGACAACGTTTATCTTTGATTAAAGATCACGGATCGCCGTGTATCGATTAAAAACTACCTAAAATCGCTAATCCGTTATTAAAAGCCATCGTTTATTATTTATTTTATTAATAAAAAAAAATAATAACAATGGAAAATAAGTGGAAAATATATCTAGGAAAGATCTTGACTAACAAATTATTTCGCTCGTCTCGAAGACAGCGTTTGCAAGCGTTGCTGGCAGCCAAAGCGGCACGATCGAGGCCCAGTTCTTTGAAAATGCGCAATTCGTCGTACCAGATACTCTTCTCGGAGGGTATTTGAGCTGGTTGAGTACAGAGCTCAGACTTATCTGATATTGAATCTTTTTCGCGATATTCGCAGTTTGATTTCTGGCAAACCGATGGATTTGAACAATTTGTAAGTGATTCTGCGTAACCTATGATTAGATTAGATTAGATTTATTTCGAAGAAAATTATAAGACGGCTGTCAGTTAACCGCGATGCATTACAATAGGCTCTTGATGAGCCCGTGGGTATGATTACTAGTGTAGTTATATAGCATAATTTAATGGGGCTCATTGCCGAGTTATAAAAGAAAGAGACAAACAATTATTATGAAAAAAGTACAGTGTTTGGAATATCGTAGTTTTTGAACATCTCGAATGAAAAAGAATTTATTTCGCATTAGAATAAATTAGTTTTTTAAATTTTATCCAGTACATTCTTAGACCTAAAATCTTTTGAAATTAAATATCTACGTCAATTCGTATAATTCAAATAAGATACGCAATGTATTTTCAAATTGCCATACCCTCAGACGGATGTAGAGGAATAAGTTCTTTCTGGGCGTCAATAAATTCCCAAAAAGATTTTATCTTCGCTCTACGACTCCTGCCTTCTTCGTCTCTAATAAAATTCAACTCGATACAAATTTTCCCGCTTCGTGCCATAGATGGTTTTTTTCTTTATCACGTTGTCTTTTTTCTTCTTCTACAATCATAGAGTAAACACGATTATAGACAGATTCGTTACGTCATAAATTACCGACGCTTGAATCGGTCTTTTTAGTACATCGTTTAATTGATAGAGGTGTTAGTGGTGATTTCTATACCAGTGGCGCTACCTTCCGTGACTCTAGTCGCAAGTGCACCAAATTCGAATATGTATTGCGTATAGATATTTGACATTACTTATATTACAGTAAAATGAAAGTGAATGCTTATTATTAAACCGTTTTGAATGTCATTAGATAATTTCTGTACAATTTCTCATATTTTTAGGTCTCGTTATACTGGTTCAGGTTTAAAATTGTAATGATTTAACGATCGGTGATGTCATTGCCCTGGGATTGGCATGTAGTTCGCGGTGAGAACCAAGATGGCCGCCGTTTAGATGTGATTATTAAAGCTACCTACCTAGGCCACTGACTACTACAGAGGAAGAATTTGATAGTGATATTTTAATATAAAAAAATAAATAATTCGATCTGTCAAAAGTCTGATTAAAATAGTAACAAGTATTGTGTGTAACTGATGAGGAATATTTTCAGTCTAATCGATGATAGTATATCTAAGCGAGTCCGCCGGCGACTCGCATTGAATAATAATGTTCAGCAAAAAACTTCACGTAGACGTCAAAAAGTCAACACTTAAAATTCAGGATGTGAAAAAGGACAGCGCTACTAGGTTTAAACACCTAAAAATTGTGCTAGGTAAGTTAAAAAAAAAATACTAATGCAACATTTCAACCGTTTTTCATACTTTTAACATACTCTTTAACGCCGTCTAACCTTCGGGTGGGATACTTGACCATTAGTCTTCATCACACCCACGCAATTACTCACAAATATGTATATCTACCTGTCGTCCTTCCACTATCCACCACCTTGTATCAGCTAAACTATACTCGATGAAATATCATTGGGAAACACTGGACACTAGTCTTAGCCTTTTATGTCTATGAAAACTACCAGCGTCTCGCATCGTCAGGAGTAAAGCCTCGCTCTATGGATGCTAGAGTGTTGTTTTGTCTGATTATCATGTTTCATAAAATTTGCATTTATTTGATAAAACTAAGAGACTGACTAGCAGACCTTATTTGGTAATGGCTGAGGTCATCGAATAATAAAGAAACTTAATTTTTGATCATTTTTAGCCTTCGCAATCTTTGAGAGCTTCTTGTCCCGATTTGAAAATTAAAAAAAACTTATAATCCAGAGCCTAAAATTCTGGCCGCTGCTCCGCCTCAATTCTCTAGAGCTTTAAAAACAAGAAACAAGTTTGAACTCCCTTTAAAACAATTTTTTTGACCCCAATTCGAAGTTTCATGCATTTAATTCATTCAATTTAGTCAACGTTACTTCCGCTTATCATGTTTTGCCAATCCGCCGTCTGGTTTTTTGTATTTTTTAAGTGATAAATCAATCTAAATGATTAAAAATTCTCCCTGGGGGGTATAGAATGTATTTTTAACTGTTGTGATTGATGAACAATAATATTCAAGACTAATTTAGCAATTTCAGCTCCAAATTATATCCACAATTGATTTTAGAACTGGTTTTCTGCTCTTTCAATAGAAAACTCATTAGCTATAAAGTTTCTAAACAATCTTCTAAATCTTGGCACCTGTTATGTGGTAATCGATGATAATATAGGATAACTTTGCACACCCCTGAAGCTGTGGTTAAACAAGATTATATAGGAACTGGTTGGTATCTAATCACTAGACCGCATGATCAAGCTAGCTGAGTCGACCACACAGCTTGCTTTTGGCCTCCATATCCAGCTAAAGTTACTTTAGTATTACAAACAGATAGATCTATATATTAATGTCTGATGTAGATGCAAGTTTTAAATGAAAAAAATATGAAATTCTTCGGTCTCATACTACATTTTTAACAGAAGATGTGAACAAGTTCTCTTTCCGTTAACTCAGGTTACTTATTTTATATCATGAGTTTGAAACAGTTGATCTATTCCTTGTTTATAAACATTTTAGATCCTTGAGCCGCGAGGTCTAAAGTATGCTTCTTTTAGCTTGAAAATTTTTCTACTCAATGAAAGAATGATGTGTTTCTGTATTTTTATAGAAAATGTAGACACGGACGAAGCGAAGGGTTTCTTTGAGGGAAACTTCAGCCATGTATACTTCATACTTTACGATTGTTTCGTGTCTGCCGAAGCAAATTTACGACAACGTGGTAAGTTTGATTTTAATTTCCCTCTTATGATTTAGAATTGTGAATATAGAAATTATTGTACAATTGTTTACTGTGTAACTAAATATGTTACTGACACGATTCTCTACTCGATACAATATATATGAACGAATGTAAATATATGTATGTATAAATTTTAAATTAGATTATTATTATTTTTTCTCTATTTCTCGTATCTTCTTATTATATCACGATTAATTCTTTGCCGATAAACTGTGTACTAATTATAATTGTTTTTCTTTATTCCCATTCTATCACTTTGCTGACAGAACTTTCTTTTCACCTCGGTAAGTGAAACAGTATTCTGCCGAGCATGCAAGATTTTCTTACTTAGAATAAGTTGTGGAATTTAAATGGCATGAGTTTGATATTTATTATAGTATGTATAGATTTTTCAGCAATTTCATAATTAAACAGGCAATAAGACAAACTCCAGATACAACAATTTATTCCAATCAAGGATTATCAAATTGTCCAAATAATTCTACAACATATCTTTTGATAACTAATAGAAGTCTTATCAAACCTCTCAGAATTTAATCGTAAGCTAACATCTTGCCTGATGAGTAAATAAAATAAATGATGCAGAATAAAACGGCACAAAATGATTCTGATTTCCCTGTTTAAAAATATTACCCGATTCACTTAACACAAATTTCAAGCATTGTAGCATGATTATTTTGTGTTAAAATTGACTAATTTTAGTTAAAACAATTCTCTAACTTTATCTAATTTTACAAACAGTTCACAAGGCACACAGAGAAGAGTTAGAGCAGGTCTTACAGCTCTTAGAAAAGATATTAACTTTGCTTCCGGAGCTCCTGAATCGAAGATGGCAGTGTCACAGCCTGGCCAGGATCCTAAGAAAGCTATTACATCCTGGAAACAGTTGGAAATTACGTCGTCAAGCAATAAGGTTCATAAATTAGCACGATATTAAATTTCTTCATCAATTCAACCCCTCGAATGATGCAAAAAAAACACCTTTATCTCATCACAGGTACTTCATTCTCTGGTACCAAGCTTTGGGAGACAATGCGCCGGACCACATTCACCAAATGTTTGCCTGTTTGGTACCCGGCTTTCCTCCAAGTCAGCCATCGCCTTACAAACTGGAAAGAAAGTCTGACAACAAAAAAGATAAGCCAACAAAATCGGCCAGCTATGACGACAAAGAAAAGAGAGAATTCTATGACACTCAATTAGGCCAAACCATCTTTCACGACAGCGGAGTAACTCAAGGACCAGTGAGTCTGGTCGATGGCGGACCAATTCTCCCACCGCAAAGCGGAGAAAAACCATTAGACAATGAAACTGTAAGGTTTTTGGAAGCTCTGCTCGACTTTATGGTCAGCCAGGTATATAATTGTGCAAAAACAGATCATGGAATTGAATATTGCTTCTGATTATAAATTAAATGTTATTCTTCTTCGTTAATTCAGGTTGTCAAAGTTGAATGGCGGGACAAACACACAAGACAGCACAAGGCATTTCAGTTTTTACTGGAAAGACTTAAGGCGACTTATCTCCGTCATATTTGTCCGGAATTTAATGACAATTTTTCACTCTATAAACCAAACTTGGAGCTTCCTGGCATGAGAAAACCTTCGGTAAATCAAGGCCAGGATGTTTACGCGCTCTGTAAAGTCACTCTCATAAAATGGGTCGCTAAATACACTCACGTCACAAAGAAAGATGGTCAATTTGCACAACCGTCACCAAAGTACGTAATTTCTTTACATTGAGAACGGTTTTTTTTTAGCGATAGTTAACTTAAGGTATATTTTATCCATCAGCACAACAACTAGCGAAGAAAACGCTTCAGAGCCTGAACTTCGCCGGGTTTCTGTTGTCCAAAATTCAACAGATCCTAATACACTATCACCTGAAGTAACTTTGCAGCATGAAAGTCAGGAGGATAATACTATGTCTGCCATAACATTAGTCCGTGAAGTTTTCTATGGGAATAGAGACAATGTTAATTTTGTTCATGAACTTTATAGACAAGCATTTTTACTGGACTTTACACATGCCGGTGCTATTAGAAAAGCTATTGCTGTTTACAAAGACTGGATACAAATGAATGTAGGCTATATTTTTTCAATTTATAATGACAATTGGGCCAAGAAGTATGAAGATCTATTTAAATTGTGCTATATTTATGCCTAGGAACTTCCTCCGTTTATGCTGGAGCCTTTGGACGGTCACAAAGACAGAGAACTAGAAGATAATCAGAAAAAAGAAGCTTTAATAAACGACCGAAGTCCACCGGAGAGCTACAGGCAAACTAGACTAAGAAATGATTCATATCTCGGAGCTATTCACAGGGAAAACTTGTTTGTGAGAGCTGGATTGCAAAATGTTTTACAAGTCTTTGTAACCCAAGCTTCAAATGTATTTTTCTTAGAAACACCAGGCGGTAATGCCTCCGCAACACTATTGGAGGAACAAACAGACAGCTGTAAACGTGTTCTAAATGTTTACCGTCACGTAGTCATGCAAGTCAGACTAGAGCCTGCGACCTGGGAACAATTACTTAGGTAATATTCACTGTAATTAACTATAAATCAACAAGTTTGATTATATATTCATCATTTTTCAGAGTCCTACTTCAGATCACGTCTTTAGTATTGAGCGAAAAAACATCACGAAGAAAACAGCAAGAAAGTATTGGAGGAAAATTAGCACCAGCCATTTTCCAGACTCTGATAGTCACCTGGATCAAAGCTAATCTTAATGTCGTCATTTCTACACAACTTTGGGACCAGTTTCTCACGGTTTTAACTTCTCTGACTCAGTGGGAAGAGTTGATTCGTGAATGGGCTGTAAGTTGAGGATAAAAAGTGACCAAAATCTAATACTACGATTTCAGATTCAAACCAATGCAACAAATTTTTTTATAAAAGCACAAAACCCTTATCTAAATTCTTTTCTACTTACAGAAAACTTTGGATACGTTGACCAGGGTCCTAGCCAGACACGTTTACAATTTGGATCTGAATGATCTACCGCTGGACCGACTTAGCGAGCAAAAATCAAAGAAGCGACGTGGCATAGGAAGCAGAGCTGCTTCGACAGGCAGTGTTCAACCACCTAGAAGAGGCAGCGTTGATCAGGAGACTGGAACTATTTCAAAAGATAATGTAACAGGTGAATGGAAGCTATTCCCAGTAAGAAATACTCAGAGATTGATATAGAGAGTTTAATCAATTTTTCGAACATGGTTTCGGGCATAATAAAAGAGAGTCTGAAATGATTTTGACAAAATTTTCACTTTTAAACTTCTTGTTGTCTAATATTTAGTCTCAAATTGATTAAAACGATGATCTTTCTTACTCATTTCTGGTTTTATTTAACCCAAGATCATCCGATGCGAGATTTAAGGAAGCTCCGTCCAATTCCACGAAGTGCAAGCGACAACACAATATACAATGGAAAAACCAGAGTTAAATTTCACAGACATCGTACCCATACTATACATTCCGGAGTTCCTGGTGAGTTTTGATTCCAAAGTATATTTGATTGATTTTATCTTATTATTTTTTTATATTATTTCTAACTGGTTGAATCTCGTTGGCAAATGGGATCTCAATTCTTGGCCAAATAGACTTTATATATTGCCATTTTGTTAGCCCATCTATTTATATCTTTGTCCTTATTTTATTTTACTATTTTTCTTCTCTCTCTCTCTCTCTCTCTCTGTCGTCTTATTCTCTTCGGTTTTTTCGTGTCGTCATTGGGTTAAAAATATCCACTCTTATGTCAAGCTGGTTCGTTGTTGGTTCAGTGTTTTGCCTTTTAACATTATTTATTTTCTTTAAATCGCAACATCCATTCCCATTTTTGTTACAATCCATCAAGATTATCGGTACTAAATACTCGAAAATATGATGTGAGAGCAAACCGTCGCACTATTAACTCCGACAAACCATATCCCCTGTATAATTAAGTTGAGAGAAGATTGAGACGTGTGAAAAGAAGCTATGCATGATGAACTAGATCCTTTAATCGATCTATATTTGTATTTAACTTAGGAATAGCTTAACACTGTTTAAAACCAGGGTCATAATGTACTAAGCTTAAATAATTTCCTCGCGACAGTACTCCCTCTTTCGATAGAGCAAGATATGGCAAGACTATTGTCTACAAGAACTGGTAGCAGTACAACAATAGCTAAAATGTTACCAAGCCGACGAACTAAGTCATTGGACAGTGTAGTTGTGGTAGACAGCGAACCACCCTCACCACGTTGTCCTTCGCCTACACCAAGCAGCGGCGTTGATAGCAACAAGGATAGTCCTATACAAATTGAAAATATTGATGGTAACAGCATCGGTGAGTAGTATACAGTCACCAATGATCCGCATGGTAGTTTTAAGCCTCACTTTAATTGATATTAGAATAGAAAATGTCTAGAAATAATATTTTGTTGGTAAGATAATTGTTCTATGTGATAATATGACTTTTAGCAAGTGACTTTCTCATCAAACATGAATTTTCACTTCAAATAATTCAACTCTTCTAACAATTACGACATCATATCCTTTTGATGGATTATTGACTTGCATGTTAAATCAATTAATGCACTAACTGGATTGCTAGAGTTCGATAAAAGCTGGTTTAAGTATTGTGTAGAATTTATCAGACGTTGTGACAAAAGTGTTTACAAATAATCCGAGTATACCAGTAACTCGATACAGTCTGATAAAATACCACATGGCTTGCTTTTTCGATACTTACGGTTTGCTTGCTATGAAATAATAAACAGTGTACTGTTTATTCAATTGTAAGCTATGAGTTGGGAGCCTTGTAATTAGAAATTTGTAGTAAGGAAGCAAAAAAAGGGGGATTTCCAAACAATAGGAAGAACAGAATTGAGACTTCCTTTGATTGTAGACTTCTTAGCAAACCTAAAGTGACGCTTGGGTGAATCGACTGTTTTTATAAATTTACTTATACCTAAATTTGATTACGTAACTGAAGCTGGTAGTTTAACATTTCACTGATCGTCTCCCAGTCTTTAATACCATTAAGAACTTTGAGGTAGTTTTCTTCACTGCTTATGAAAAATGGCTTTTTCGCTTAAAAAATTCCTCAAGGGTAAGAATAATCTTTAATAATACTTTTCTGTCCTCCAAACTGCAATCGTTTGTTTACTCATTTTTATTTATAATTATTGGAAATTTGTGTCTAGCCTCCTGCTTAGAATAAGTTTAAAACTGCTTAATACAACAAAAGAAAAAGAAACAGAAATTTTACTTAAAATAACAATAAATAAAAAATGCACCAAAATCTTGCATATTTTTCTTGTTTTTTTAATATTTCCAAATATCATTTAGATACAAGTGATGTCTCGGAAAGAAGATCGGTAATGGCCGGGGGTGGAGTTCCTGGATGGCTACCGGATGTTGCTGTTGCTCTATGGCGACGTATGTTATCTGCTTTAGGAGATGTTAATAATATTCAAGATCCTGCTCTGCATGGTCAAGTTATGGATTACCTAGTCCAATTGACCCATACACTCATTAAGGTGACTTTGTCAAGCAATTTTCTTCATTTAAAAACTAAAAAGATTCGGTTTATCCATCTTTGAATATTTTTAACGGACTAATTAAACTCATTTACTTCATATTCCAGATTCGTTTGAACCAAGGAGTCTCGGGCGACAATCAAGGCACGCCTCCAGCTCCAGAGCTCATTCCTCCACTGACTATAATAGCGCCATGGTGCTTCAAGGTATAATTGATCAATTCACTTTGTTTAGATTAATTAACGAAGCTTCTCTCTTATTTATTATTCAGGCAATACAGCTACCACAACAGTACGAAGTTGGTAGACTAGCAGCGTATCGTCTAATTTGTTTATTGACTGTTCAACCGATGGATATATCCCTGGCTAAGCCACATTTAACGTTATTTTACCGCGCGGTACATAACGGTATAGTTAGCAATGACACAAAAGTTCTTCATGCACTTGTCAAGTACACAGGGCCGAGATTATTCAGTTTAAATCTTCCTGGCTCAAGTCTTTTGATTCTAGATTATATCCACGCAGCTAATGTTATACTCAACAGTAATGACATTCAGGTGAGCTTAAACGTTTACATTTTAATCCTTCCGCAATCAAATCATTAACATTTTATTAACTCATTTTTAATCACAGGCTCCAAGAACAGAAGCAGTATCGATACTAGGTTCGCTACTGTCTCTCCCAGCTACAGTTGCTAAACTTCCTGTTTTACAACCCAACGGAAATGATATAGTTACAGTAACATGTCCAGAAGCCAAGGTAATCTCATAATATTGAAATTAAATTTGATTTAGATTAAGCAATAATTAAATAGCCGTGTAAATTTGTTAAATAACGTCTTTCAAACCATAGGAACATATTATAACAATACTTATAAGAAGTTGTCGTCGAGAGCCAACGGGTATAGCAAGATGCATAGCGTTATCTAGCATCGGTATGTTTGTATACAGAGAATTATCTCACAAAACACAACATGCGAGAGTACCGGAGGCTGTTACAGTGCTCCTTTTAGCCTTGAGGGTGAGTCAAATTCAAAAATATTTATCTATGTGTCTTGTAACCTAGTCTTATTTAAAAGGAACAGCAAATTTCTAAGGTAGTACAAAGGAATATAATGAATTTAGCGATGATTTCATCATTTCTATCTACTAATAGATAAAGATTTTATATCTGAATGATGCATGGGTGGAAATATACTATATTGCAATTTGTAGTGCACAGAGAATAGAGCACCATGCTTAGTGTAGATAACACAGCTCTGCATGTTAAATGCCATTTTATTGTGAGATATTTTTAAAGGGAGTTTCTAATATGGTGGCTGATTATTTATTTGATAACTAAACTTAACGCGGTGTAGGTGCTATGTATTAGTGTATTGGTGTGATTTCTGTTGGGTCTGGTTGACAGAGGACGCAGGTGGCTGGGCGGCGCAAGGACGGGCTCAATTTTCCCCTGCTAGACAAGGTAGTTCTCTCTCTCTCTCTCTTGGTCCCTTTTATAATCTTTTACCAATTTTTATGGTAACTCAGTTTACCTTGACTTGTTACAGTGTCCGTCCAGCATTAAAATTACATATTTGTCTCATGTAAACCTTGTCTGTTTCTGCATCAGGCAAAAATCAATGAAAATAATTAATTGGATGTCAAAAATGTGCCTTTAGTTGTTTATATCATTCAGTTTCAGCTTCAACTGAAGATCAGCGAGCTATCAACTAGTGTAATAGATTCACTTCGATCGTTATTAACTTCTTATATTTTATTATTGAACGTTTGTACAGATCCAGTACAACTTTGAAGCACCTGCAAGGCACTCTTGGTGTAGCCTTCTTTGCTTTGCATGATCTGTTGCACCCTGTGACACATGTCTCAGTTAGTTTGTACAAAATACTGATACCATTCACTTTGTTGTGTACAATTAAAACTCAGTTTCTCACAAGAGACCCATAATAATTTAGAAATTATTTAAAAAAAAACTAAAAAGACATGTAAATTATCACATTTCTGCATGATGTAATTCGTTTCAATTACAGGAAATAGTAAGTCTGATGAAAACAAATCCATAATATAAATCTAACGGCTTACAGCAATGCAGAATAATCTCTTGCTTTCTTTGTTTAAAATATTAGTCTCTGCTTTATGCAAAACTCTCTCGTTGTAACGAAATATTTAATATTATCTATTTTAGGCTAATGAAAGTTTCTTTCAGGCTACACATGCTACTGTGAGTCAAGTGGCTTGCGACGCACTTCTATTACTCTGCGATCAAGCAGACATTTT
The DNA here is from genome assembly GCA_963924015.1 of Macrophya annulata. Lineage (NCBI taxonomy): Eukaryota > Metazoa > Arthropoda > Insecta > Hymenoptera > Tenthredinidae > Macrophya > Macrophya annulata. The sequence goes on from OZ001262.1 coordinate 1,161,967, forward strand.
GTTGGACCTTTATCCAAACATTCCAGCCAAAGTAATTCAGGTAAATTACTGCTGTGATATTTTCTTTAAATTTTATTCGCCAGATCTTTTCTTGAACTGTGATACTCCATTCATAAACAGGTTCTAGCGGAGACTCTTGGTCGTATGACTGGGCCTGAAAGACGAAGTGCTTTAGCTACTTCGATGTTATTTTGTCTTGGAGAATGGGCCATGCAGCTTGGGCCATCAGTTATGTTACAACCATTCCAAGGAAAGCCATTACTTCTAACTTTATTTACAGTAAGTAAGAAGCAAAGATTTATTCTCTTCCATTCAGTGGATAACAATAACAGCCGCAGACCCGAATCTTAACGTGTATTTTTATCAGGTATTAGACAACATAATGCATAACAAAATAAGCAAGGATATACAAGATTCGGCAAAGTGTTATCAGCACGATACCGACGATTTTGATCCAGACATATCTTTGGATAAATCGGCTGAAGATTCTGGCCTAAAATCACCCAGGCGAGGAAACGTTCAAGCTGTACAATTAGCTGCGCGAATGGTGAGCTATAACACAAAATAGTATAACACAAAATCAAAAAACATGTTCTTTAATTGCTAAACACGTAATCTACAAATATCTATATAATTCACAGGTACTAATGCACCTCGTAAATCATCTTGGCCATTTCCCAATGGGTATAGGAGCCGCTCGTCTTTCATCTCTTGTTGTCGAACTTGATGATGTTCCAGGAATAGACAGTGACGAATTATCTTCCGCTGTATTTCAAGCCCCAAATATCCAGCTGCTAATGCTTTCCAATTCCATTATTCTATCATTAGTAGAATTGGCAGCGCTAGATGCACCTGGCGGAGGTGTTACTGCTGGATTAACTACAGCTCCATCAACAGTCAGAGTTTTATTGAGAGACTTGGCTGGCAAAGCTTCATGGGATAGCTCTATTCTATACAGCCAACCATTCATTGACGATGATTTACCTCCACCATTTGGCAAACCAGGTATATAAACTCTTAACTCGTGTCACTATTTGCCAAATTAAGTAGAAATCGATCAGTTTTTGTCATTAATCCTTTGTTACAGTCGATTGGTCCTCCAAATTACGCCGAGAAGATCTTAGCAGCGTTTTACCAGCACAAAGCAGCCCTCCACAACATACTATGAGACATAGAGAACCGCACATTCTTCCTACTTTTGGAAATGCAGCTAGCGATATGGACAATCTAGACGATGTGTGTTTTATTGAATTAATCGCCAATTTCTTAAATGAATTTAGTCTTATTTCGTTCATTACTTCTTTCAGCTTCTTCAGTACATAGGCCACACCAGTCCTGAGGTATTAACAAATCCAGAAATAGCTTTAAACGCACCTGCTAATTCTCCGCAAGGAACTCAGCTTGAAAGTGAAACTATAGCTGCCATTTTGGGGCAAAGGAATATGGAAAGGGATCACATAAACAACTGGAATCAGCATATTAGGTAAGTTTTAAACTAACTAGCTCAATGTTATCTTGAAAAACTTATTCGAAAAATATTTCATAAATTATCTTATTTCTCAGCATGTGTGCAGCGGCGATTAGTCCTCCATCCTGTCGCCCTCCGCCTGCCCCATTCCACCATTGTCGTCTTTTATTTTCTCATCTGGGTTTGTCCGGTTGGGAGCAAAGGCGAAAATTGCATTTGCTTTCAAAGAATGAAAAGCTATTGCGAGAATTGAGAAACTTGGACAGTCAACGGTCTAGAGAAACGCATAAAATGGCTGTTATTTACGTCGGTCAAGGTCAAGAGGACAAAAATTCTATCCTCAATAACGTCACGGCTAGCAAAGAGTACGAAAATTTTGTCGCTAGGCTTGCTTGGGAGATAGAACTCGAGTCTCATACAGGATTCCTAGGTGGATTAGTACCGGGAAAAGCTAGCGGAGTTACTGCTCCGTATTTTGCGACCTCTTTCGCCGAAGTTATATTCCACGTCGCTACCAGAATGCCTTCTGACAGCCCTGAGAGTCTCCTTCAAAAAGTGAGTCACATAGATTTAAAGGACGCTGAAAAATTATTCAAAAATTACGATCTAAACTCATGCTTTATTTTCAGACAAGGCATCTGGGAAATGACGAAATTCATATTGTTTGGTCTGAACATTGGAGAGATTATCGTAGGGATATAATACCCACAGAATTCTGTGACGTTTTAATAGTCATCTATCCTCTGCCGAATAAACTCTTTAGAATTCAGATATCTAGAAAAACAGAGATCCCGTTTTTCGGACCACTATTCGACGAGTCCATCGTAGAAGATACAGTACTTCCAGGACTGGTTAGAGCCACGGCTTTGGCTGCTAGTAGAGCAAAAAGATCGACCCTAACTTTATACCAGCATTAGTAAGCTTGAAATATAAAATTATTGATGAAACTAGATACATCTGTTAATACGATTGAACTTTAAACTCAATTAAACTTGTTATTTTTTTTTTTATCAGCTACGAGGAAAGGGCAAGATCTCTGGACACTGTAGTAAGAAACCACAAGGAAGCTACAACGTTTGAGGAATTTGCAGCCAATGTTTATTCCCCCGTACAGCCACCGAGTCCTTTTAGTGGCACCTCTTCTGTCTCAGGTGTTTTTTAGTCTTAAAACAAATGTTTTTGGGATAATGATCTATGTTGTACAGATTTTATAACTTAACAATGTTCAAGGATCTATGACGAGCGTCCAGTCTACGGCCTCCTCCAATCTTGCAGCTGCTTTGATCGATTCACATCACGGAAGACCTAGTCTTAGAAGTAGTTCGGCAGCGAGCACCGACAATAGAGCGAACAGAGGTGACTAACCCAGTCCACTAACTCCCACCCACCCTGTAACACGACCCGACAAGTTAGTATTATTGATTTTATTATTTCTGTGACGTCCTGTTGTATCCTGTCTAAGGTGATGCTCTTTTTATGTCCCTTATCTCTTATTTCCTATACTACCTATGTATTCTAGTTTTATTGTTGATTTAGGATTTAAGTTCTTTTATCTTGACTTCGTGAACTATCTATTCGATTTATTGTCTATTTGAAGAGATTTTTCAAAATAATTTGAAAGGACAGACTTGGTCGTTTTTGAAGCACGGATTTTTATTGATATTATAAAAATGTTGGTGATATATTGCACGATGTATGTAAATGTTTTTTTTTTTTTTTATCGTCTTAAATTCTCAATTAGTTAAACTATCGACCTTGTAGTTTAACTCAGATTCTTCTTATACATTTTACTGTTTGTTATATCTTCTTAATTATATTTTCTTTTGACAGTCTTGCATAATCTATTGCGAGGTAATTTTCTATTTTTTGTGTCTATAGAATATTATATAGAATTAGATTAGCTTATCATTTACACTCATATTATATTTAGAAATTATAAACCATCTTAAATATTTTAATAATCATTGTTTAAACTTTGTCTATATCGAAGTATCGTATGCATATGCAAACTGAGGTCTATCTTAAGATACTGTTTACAATACTTTCCTCAACATAAGTAGGTTATATCAATCAATAATCATGAGGATACAAACATGTACAGATTTCATGTAAATATCATTTAATTGACGAAGAACAACGAGATTTAAGGAATCAATTATCAAAACGTAATAAATAATTGTGTCAATTTCAGTATCTGATGGTAGCAGAGTATGGTTTAGCAGTGATACAGCAGAGAGTTCAGCTCTGCATGGAATATCGCCGAGACCGGTCAAACGAATGTCTTTCAAAACTGGACCAAAGCACAGAGGTACATCTCAGGCTACTCCACCCGACAGTCCTAGATACAAATAGCGAAATAATGTATTTTCGTTATACGGTTGGGAAATGTTTTGCAATTTGAAAATGTAGAATATAGATGTACTGCAGGCATGGAAGCTTTTATTCATATACTTGATAAAAAACGGAAAGTTTTTTTTTCTCTTTTATTCATTTGATCAAATTTTCGATCAGATTGATCAAGGTTCAATTAATCTTTGTTAAATTATTCTGTTCAAACCTTACTCCCTAAAGCAACGTTTTGGAATAATGGATGTTATCTTTTTATTTATTTATTGTAAATAATTAGGAAGCCATTGCACCGAGAACTGGAGTTTAAATACGGAAGTTGGGTAATGGGATTTTAGACTATTTGTGTTCAAGAGATTACTCATCGATCTTCTAAAACGAAGGAATATTTATTTACAGAAAAAGGAGGAGAGAAGATGTGTAGTACAGGAATTATTCAAATAGATAATATATACTTAAAATTCATTGGGTTTGTTTGTAATAAAATAGATAAGAATTGGACGGTGCTAACTCACATAATATGAATTTTAATTTACCTTGTTTTTTTTTTTTTTGTTTGTTTCTTTTTCAATCTGAACAGAATAGGTAAATTAACATGGCATTTCATTTGCACAGTTCGTAAGATTTTCTGGGAATTTCTAAATTGTATGTTTCATAAACCGAACAATTTTTGTATGTTGGGAATTGAAACCCATTTACCAACTATATTCAATTTTCCGTCCTTAGATTTAATTTATAATAGATTGTTACAGTCTAGTCTATTTCTAAAAATTCAAATTATAAGCATTTTTAATCTGATTTTACAATTAATTAATTGATTAATCACTTAATCAGTTTAATAACGCAAACCGATGTAATGAAAACAAAAAAAAAAACTTCTTTTCATTTTAAAATAGACATTTATTCATACGATATGAAATAATGATATAAATAATTATTATTAATTGAGGATATGTTGATAATTTACATAGTGAATTAATACAACTAGTCTTAACATCAGCGAATTTTTTCTATATGTATTCTAACTAAATTTTTTGTTTTTTTTACATAACACTTATCGTTGGCTTAATATTATCAATAAATGCTCTAACAATAATCAAATTATAGTATAAGTATTTACTTGAGGCTTTTTCTAATACATTTTGTAAATTACATGAAATTTTTTCATAATTAAATATTTGATTTATTGTAAAATAATTGAAAAAGAAATTTTCAATTTTTGGTTCATAGATATTCACATATCTAAACAAATAAATAATTTATTGGCATGATTGCTGTTGGGACTACTGCAAAAAAAAAAAAAAAATTTCTATAATTTATTAATCCGATATTAAATATCACCTTTTTGTATAAGCTGAGGCTGAAGATTTAATCTATGAAACATATGGTAATAAAATGCATACAAGCATGTATTAATTAAAAACTTATGAAATTTTTATAATTGAAGAAACATTCGTAATATTATTTATTTATTATTCAACTAATATATCGACACAGAATTCACCATGTCATTTTCGTTTATATTAATTACGTTCATCGAAGAAATCAGATCATTTTTTTTTCAGAATCTCTAATATTCCAGACTTTAATTAATAAATCTGAATCATTCTTGTTTTAGCTATGAGATCAAACATTGTTCTAATATTATGTATACTAAATTTAAAACTAAGTTGACCCAAAAATCCCAGATTCACTTCCAAACATTCCTCGACTATACTAACCAATTAAACATCCAGAGTTTTGATTGAAACACACATACATTTCCGTTTTTCAATTTTCTCTTCCTGTTATCAATTCGCATCTCATTGTAAATATAAAAATATACTTTTAAACAAGCTTGTTGAGGGTTTAAAATCTACCGGTATTCGCATTTAAGTAAACTCAACTACGCTGAAAACCTGACATCGCTTATCACCCAAGTTATTATGTATTGCATATTTCAATGTAAAAGTGTTTGAAATATACTTATATTAAATCAAATTATGTAAAAAGGTACTTAAATACAAAATACTAGATATACTGATTAGCGATTATTAACTTACATTAATACGAATATAAGTATTGAAAGTATTACATGACTTTAACGCTATATAAAATTGTATTTCTATGTATATCGTTTGCTCTTAATTATTAAAGCTACGTTAATAACATATAAATGTATTTAGACGATAAAAATATTACTTTAGATTAAAGGTCTCTTTCGGTGCTTTACGAACATGCACATATAGGTATACATATGCCAATAGTATGAGGTTTTGCAATTCCAACGAAGTTATATTGAAACATCTGTAATATGATATAAGACAATCTAGATTACCATAATATTTTTACAGAAACTTACTTTCAAAGTTATTTGGAAGTTATTAATAACTACAAAACGAAAGTAACGAGGATTTTCTCACTAATTCTTGTTCCAATTATCGATATGATAATCAATTGTTAACTTTATTCATAATTTTTGTATAATCCTAATCCCTTCTGTGTATTCAAAGACAGAAAAATATCAGTCATGTAAGAATCATGTAAAACGATTTGAAAATGAAAATGGTTTATCGATAAGCAAGTGCTACAGTCACGATCAGAATTATTATTCATAGATCTAATAGTGATTTAATTTCATATTAATCTGTAAGATAATTTTTGAAAAAAACATACATAGAATTCTGTTCGATTAATCACGGTCAATACAGCATTAATTTTTGCATTAATTTATACCTACAGCGATCTAAAAGAGAGCTGTAACGTGTTGTATGTATTGTACATAAGTATAAAATATTATTTGCTTGATTTCAATTCATATATTAAATTAATTACATCAATAATAAGATATAAGATTATATCGAATACAGAGAAATACTTACATTTACATTTTCAATCAATGTTGTATGTATGTACTTAACGAGTTACTTACGTTAAGTTCGATGTTTTCTGTTTTTTTATTTTTACTTTGTTTCTTATCAAAGTTTTTATGTTAACAGCCATAACTGCAGATAATACTATTACACTATATGTATACATATAAATGTTTGAAAAAAAAAATTCTTAGGTGCTTATAATACAAAGAGATGCATTCTCTTTATACATTCAAATTGATTTGATAACAAAATCTAATTACTGCTATACTGATATACTTTTTATCGGAAACAAATGTTTTGATATATCATTTACGGTCTCTGTACAATTATTCTGAAATAACCATTATACGAGAGAATCGTAAATTGATTAAATATAGAGGCAAGATTTAATCGTCATTTTAATGTATTTCGATTGTGTTCTATAGAATCGAAGATACTTTACATTACTTTACTACTTGTAATAATTATACTAGTAGCACAGAGAGCCTTAACTTTTCTCAACAATTAAACAATCATACAATTTTCGAAATGTAGTAACATTTACGAATAAAGATACTTAACAATATTTGACTATATTTTTATATTTTTATAATGTTTGATACGGTGATTATTGATCTGAAAGTTATGGAAATACTCTGCGATACAAGTATAATATATATACCTATAGTATGAATTAATCTGAGCTTATAATGATCCAAACTTTGATTAACAACATTACTTGAAAAATAATTTAATTTCATCATTTGCCTTATGGTTATTGAAAATATTCGTACAGAGATAAACTAATTGAATATTAATCTTAGAATTGACAATTTTACTTCATTTTTAGAAAATAAATTCACCATGAACGTTTCTCTATATTTAAATTAACAAATGAATTGTATAGATAAAATAGTTTTAAATCAATCAAATAAATAATTATAAATTAGGAAACTAAAAACATACCGTCGAAACTGATGATTCGTACACAAGGATAGTCTCTTCCGTCTCTTGGCTTTATTTCTAATACAGCGCTTGCTTCTGATTGTGAGAATTAATGAATAATTGTTTGGACAAATTACGACAAAATTAAAACTTTAAATATTGATTTCGTCTACTATTCCTGCATCGAATCATCTATAAGATTAAAGTCTGGTGAAGTCTATTTATATTCAATTGTAATTATTCCTGCACAATAATAATAATAATAATAATAATAATAATAATGAATGTGTATTATGAATAAAAAAATACAAATCGTATTTCAGTCAAACTTTTCCCAAGTTTCAAACAATTCAACATTTTCAACAGTCTGAATTTTGAGGTAATTAAATTAAAAGAAAAAATATTCTTTCTGTATAAATTCTGTATGTACATTATTTATTTATTCATTTATTTAAGACATAATCTTACCAACTATAATCATTCATCATTAATTTATGATAAAAATAATAATATACAATCGTAATCTAAAATCCTGGATCCCATTCGCACTTTTGCTCTTTATCAATTAACTTAAAGCAAACTATAGTGTCTCCAGGTTGAAACGATACCTCTGGATTTTTGAATCTAAGACCACATTCAACTCCGTTTTTAATGCTATCCACTTCAGTTTTAATATGCCTCAGTGATTCTAGCGTGTCTAAATAATAAAGAAAAAAGGTCAATAATTATTTATAAAATTCAATCTCTTTTAAAATACAGTAAAGACTTTCTCACCTGTGTGAATGACCTCATTTCCACGTGTTAATTTGTACATTGCAGACTTTTTTAGCGAACCTTTTACACACCGGCATCCAGCAACGGAGACCTTTTTTCTTCCTTCATTTATTTCAAACTGTTGTAAAACGTTCGCTTCTCCTGTTAAATAGACAAAACGTGTTTATTTATTCAATTTAAAAAATTCTGTGTAACAAGAAGAGTAGTGACGAATACAAACCAATTATTTCTTCAACTTGAACAGGCGGAAGCTTGCTACTGATTTCTTCTTTCAGATCATCTATCAGTTTGTAAATAACGTTGAAATATCTAACTGAGACACCATTCTTCTTTGCTAAAACACCTACTTTACTTGGTGTTTCAACGTGAAAGCTGTATATTATTGCTGGAATGTATCAAACAATTAGTAAAAGATCAGAGACTCGTTACTTCAATCTTCTCCATGAATTGTCTCACCATTGAATGCGTCAGCTAAATCTATGTCGTTTTCAGTTACGTTTCCAACACCATAATGAATTATGTTAAGATTGCATCTCTTATCTGAGTAAGTATCTAGAACGTCTAAAATAGCTTCTACCGATCCACCAACGTCCCCTTTGACTATAACGTTTACTTTAAGGCTCCCGTCGTCGGTTGGTGCCTCCTTTTGTCTAAGGCCTTCTCTCTTCATTTTATATCTTATGCCTAGCGATCTTTTGCGTGCTAAATTTTCCTTGTATTCCTATAAAAGTTATAACAGTAAATAATTCGTTCAAGTATAATTTTATATCTTATTTTAAACTTTAAACCCACACGAAGATGTTGCTCATGCTTTTCTTCCGCAGCTTTAGATTGTTCATGTGCTTTTAATTCGAATTCTTGACTCGTTCTATACTTTACTACCTCACGAGCCCGTTTCTCACTCTCTACTTCGAGAATCTCATCACCGGCAACTGGCAAGTCCCGCCATCCTATCACTTGCACAGCTTCGGACAGCTTTCCTTCAGCCACAGGCTTTCCATCTTCGTTAAACATCGATCTGACTTTTCCCCAGGCTTTTCCGCACACTGAAAAAATTCATAAGATATTTTTATATTGTTGTAAAGTTCCTTGATCGATAATTTATTGGTATTCAAATCTTTCGGCCAACTACCAAGGAAAGATCCTTTCCTGAGTGTTCCTCGCTGGATTAAAATAGTAGCTAGTTTTCCTCGTCCAGTATCATTGGAAGCCTCAATGACTACTGCTTCGACAAAACCCGTAGGATCTCCCTGAAGACTCATCAGCTCAGCTTGGGCTGCGACTGCCTCTGTCAGATCATAAATGTTGGTTTTTTTCAATGCAGAGATGTTTACGCTCTGTACTTCTCCGCCTAGATCTTCAACATATATACCATTCTGCGATAGCATCCTCTTTGTTCTGTCCTGAAAAGAGCAGACGTATTTTTAAGCATTGTAAAATTCTGAATGATAGTTAATTTCATTTATTAATATTTAATTATTAAAACTGTGCTCAGAGTGATTCAAAATTTGCATAGTTTGAAAAGTTTACCCACAATATCAGCATCCGGTTTATCAATCTTATTAATAGCAACGATTATCGGCACTTCAGCTGCTCTCGCCATTTGAATACTCTGAACAGTTTGCTCCATAACTCCGTCATCAGCAGCTACAACTAGGATAACAATATCTGTAACGTAGGCACCTCTTGCCCTCATAGCACTAAATGCAGCGTGTCCAGGAGTATCAAGAAAAGTTATTCTCTCACCAGTATTCAGTGTGACTAAAAATGAAAATGATAATCAGTTGAATGAGTAAAATCATTTCCTTCATAACTCAATCCTCTGATCTAAAGTACAAATATATAATAACTGTCCCCTTTATATACTCCGATAATAAGAGTTTGGACTTACTAATCCTCACCATTAAATGCACCAATGTGCTGCGTTATTCCACCAAATTCTGATTCCACTACCGTCGTAGAACGCAGAGAATCTAAAAGCGTCGTTTTCCCGTGATCTACGTGACCCATTACTGTTACTACCGGATGCCGCTTTACTAAGACAGCTGGGTCTGGAGGCGGCCTAAGTTATACATTTGATTATTACATTTTCGACAATTTTAAGGAACTAAGAAATTACGAATTGAGGTATTGGTTTTTTCTCTGATTGTTATTACTGTTAAACATCTTAAATAATTATCTTTTTCATTAAATACTATGATTTAAGAATCTTATGAGCAATTATACGAAATTATGACCAAAAATGATTGAATTAGTGTTCTTAATGGCTTAGTCTTGGGTCCTGTTTGCCTCAATTGAAAGTAAAAAGTTATTTACCGCCTGACAATATCTTTAGAAACTTCATTTTCTACTTTATTTCCAGCGTCAGGTCGTGCGACGGTTTCATATCTCCTACCAAATAGCTTAATAATCTCTTCAACAACTTTTGGATTATCTATAACAGAATTTGGCCGATCATAAGAGTGAGTGTTGGCGATGAATGTCATAGCTTCAAAAACAGAGTCTATATCTTTTCCAGAAGTTTCTGCAATTTCTGCGACGGTCATATTCTTCCATATTTTAACAACCTCTTTTAGTTTTTCTTTAGATTTAGCAGGGAAGTGTAGTGGGTTTCGAGGTTTCTGTGATAAAAATTAATCATTTTTCGTCATGAAAATAACGGAAATATTTTCGTTAATACTTTTATGTAACAATTCGAACCTTTGCAGTGTTGCTTTTTTGTCCTCTGTAATAAACCGTTGTGTGAAATATACGGTATTTATTTGAGACGATTTTTAGACTTGGGCCTAGATTATTCACCGCTAAATTATCCTTGGTAACATCGTACAGTCTTCGGTATAAACTGAAATTCATAAAGAATAATATTCGCGTATTTAAAAAAATCGAGATCATAGGTTAGATTTGGATTTTTTAGGTTAAATTCTATCCGTCAACATCAATTTCTCGCAAAATGATGAATGAAGGCGTGCGGATAGCCGGTGATATAAAAAAGGGGTAATGTTTATGATGAGTTTGTCTCATATAAGCGAATAAAATGTGAAAATAGTCATGACGTTTTCGTATATCACACCTCGGTTTTATGTGCCTAAATATTAGGAAGCCCGCCATGCTTTAAGCTTACGAGACTGTCAAAAAATGTTTGAACAGTGTGAAATTATTAACTTAAGAAATCGGAATCATGGTTACCAGCCTTGATTAACAAATAAAGAGAGAATAAACGTGATTTGTGTATGTAGATCGGTGAAGTTGGTAACAGGCTTAAAACGTCGTGTTGACAAAAATGTTGGGTATGTGGAGTAGAAGAAGAAATATGTATTAATATGTATTTGTACATTCGTTTTGACAAGTGTGGATAGTATTATACATATACAATAATACTATAGAGACTGGAAAAGCATGTTGAGCCGATACGAAGAGATAGAATCAAAGAGATGATAATTATCGTAAATGATTAACGTGTATAGAAAAAAAAAAAAAAAGGAATAATAAATAGTAGAGAACTTCACACTGTTAATGAAAAAAACTATTGGATATTCATCATAAAGCGAAGTGTTTTTGACAATAATAGCTATTACCTACGTTCGTTGGTTATAAATCCCACGCCGTAATATCCGGGCGTGAAATTTTACTCATTATTATCATATTGAATAGAATATTTAACAAATGTTGGTTAATATTTGATCTATACAAAGTTTAGAGGTATAATATATTCGATACAACATGTCAGGCAGCGAAAGTAAACAAAATAATCCACTGTCCAGGAGGGAGATTGAAACGGAGGAGATGGCCCAAGAATTAATGAGTAAGTATATCGTTTAACCGAATATTTCAATTTTAATAATAAGAATGAATGCATGGAAATTGTTTCCTAACTGTTAAAATTACAACTAACTAAAAATTTACCGAAACTCCTTTTTTCTCATGTTTCTTATTATTTTCTAGGTATGGCAATGTACGAGGAAGGAATGGACTACGGAATGATGAAAGATATTCTTCAGGTAATTAACGAGTCCAAAGGCATGGCTAGCATAGAGCCTGACAATCGAGCATCTCAGGAGGTGAGAATCTTATAAAAAAATAGCCATAAACATTTAAACTAAACTCAAAACGCAACCTTTTACAAAGATTTTCCGATGCGCTGTAGATTCACACTTAAAAGTTTATTTTTATTTACCATTTGTATGCAGAAATTAAATTATGTTACCTAATCTTAGCAGAAAAAACACTTTTGCCTCATATCTTCTTCAAAAAAGCTTAAAAATATTTCAATAGATGAGAAAATCGTTTGCGAAAGAATTAAAAAAATGAATTTTATCATGATTTTTGCCTATTTTTAACTCTCCGCAGTATAATCAATGATTGTAGATAATATAAAGCATATTTAAACATATAAATGAAACAGCGATGATGATTTTTACTCTATATATATTCCAGGTGCCTCTTTACTCTGAGGAAACATCTTCGGCGGTAGTCGTAGCGAAGAATAACTCGCCGCACGAGTTAATTACGGAAGAAAACTCTTTACCTAAACCAAGTTTTTCATATCGTCATCAATCGGGAAGAGGTTCACCGTCTACATCGGGTCGTAAATCATCTCTGGAGATGGTACCTGTTGAAGAAATGTCTGTATCCCCTTCACCAGAAATGTTAGATACCGAAGAACCTAAGAGATTCGTCGGGGAGAGTGAAGCGATATTCAATCAATTGGTTAGAGAAAATGAAACAACAACAGATAAAGATGAAATAAACGAAAACAGATCACAAATATTGGGTAAAAATCCTTGGCATACGTTGTCGGACAGTTCACAGAACTCTCACAGTGGAGAGACGAGTAACATTGATAATGTTAAATCGAAAAAAAACCAAAGAATAGAAAGATGGAGATTGGATCCTACCAATGTTGTAGTTGACGAAAATGACGTACCTTTAAAAGAAAATAATCGACCCGTACTAAAAGAGAAAGTACCTTACAGTTTTTGCCATAATAAAAGGGTTTTTGAAGCCAGTATTGGTGATAAAGTATTGACTGTGTTGACCCATGCCTTAGAAGAAGTTGCAGATATATGGAGAAGGAAACATAGGCCTGATGTTTCCGAATTTCAATGGGGGTCACCCATCAAGGTGGGTACCTCCATCCAATCCGTTTCGTATAAATCTTATCGCTGATGGATTGTACGCGGAAAAAATTAAAATATACAATACTTATATAATAATAATAATATATATTAACATATATATTAACGAAAAGAATCGTAATTTGTTTATTATCTTGGCTAAACTATACATTGTATAATGAAAGATTATTGAAAATTATACTTTAACATATGTAACTACATTTGATATGCGATTTACATTAACATACATAGTATGAATATGAAAATATGATAATATATTTGCTAAGAATTATTAGGTAATTGTCTACGATAATGATATTCTATTATTTTCATACCTAAATACTGCCAAATCGAGGTATATGCACCAATTTTTATTTTCTAATAACATCAATTTTAATTTCACATTATATTGTGAAATACTTACTATCTGATATATGAAGATGAAAATCTTATGTTTATACAATTGCAATAATAACTTGTATTTAATTTTATATAATATTAGGACACTTCCATTTCTGGTCTTCCTGTTATTGAGAAAACTGTGATATGATAATCCACGATTATTCGTTATTTATTTATTTTTGTTGTTTGATTTGGAGTATGAAATCCGTGTTACAAAAAAACAAGTTTTTTTTTATTTTTTTAACGTTTTTTGGTTTTATGTAATTTCATTTTAGTGTAAAGAATATTTCCTACGTTTCTCAATAATATGGGTGTAAATTGTTATTTAATAAATATCATGAGAATTGTACTTTTCTCTACTATATCTTACATAGTCACTTCAAATTGTATATACATACCTATAGTAGCTATAAAAACATCTTAGCATTTATATTATTTGTCTATTTAAGAAGTAATATCAATCGAGTATAGCTTTTCAATACATACAATACAATACAATACATACTAACAAAATAAGAATTGTAATAGACTAAACGAAAAAAAAAGAAAAGAAAAAAGAAGAAGTTGTGAATAAATTCTATTTCTTTAAAAAAAAAAAAAAAAAAGAAAAGAAAAAAAAAGTTGTCTAATTCATTTCAACATTTCTCTTTAGGTGGGCGTCAATAATCGTAGCTTGGATAAGAAACCAGTAATAAAAGAAGCCGATTCACCAAAAAGATGTGAAATTTTAAGAAACAACCCGGACTCTGCTCAACGAAGAAACATGGATCGTAATTGCAAGCGAAAAGCTTCCGAGTATGTTAGGGACGTAGTTAATGATGAGATTGAAAGCGATGAGGAAGATGGAAATTTGTTTGAAATACCAAAGAAATCAAAAAAATCAAAAAAATCCGACGAATCTTGGCTACCGATGAATAGGTCAGTGGTTAATAGCCCTGAAAAGAGTCTATCGCGTCGAGAAAAAATGTTCAATAATATTCAGGCTTCAAATAAATCTAAACCGTCTTCTTTTATGGACGAATATGATAGCGAAGATCTTGATAACGATGATTTAAACAGTTTGCGTAAGAAAAATCAAAATAAAGATGAAATGAAAAAAAATGGACCACCTTCACCAGATGTATTTCCCAGACGCATTATACCGCCTAATCCTAGCAAACCAAAGGCCCCACGTCGGCCAAGAAACAATGGAGAAAAAGGCAAAAGAAAATCACCGGTGAGAAAAATTACACAGACTGTATTAGAGAAGAATCAAAATTCTGGTGTAACATTTGGTAGAGGTAGGATAAGAAATCCTTTAGCTAAACAGAACAAAAATTCAACTCTAGAGTTAGACGATGATGAGATTACTAGAGAACTAGAAAAAGATGAACCTGAAGAAAACGATATGGATATAGAGATCAAGCCGAAGCCAATTCGAGGATTAGCAAGTAAATTACATTACGGAACGTCGCGATTACTGGAGACTAAAAAAGCTGAAGAAAAATTAGAGAAAGCTAAAGAACATGAGAAACTTGAAGCAGAAAAGGAGGCAAAGATGCGAAAAGAAGAAACAATTATAACCAGATATCTAAAAGAAACAGAGGAACAGAAAGAAAGAGAAGCTAAGGAACTTGCGATGAAAGAAAAGGAAGAAAATTGGAAAAGAACGGAAGCGGCTAGAGACAGAGATCGCAGGAGGAAGCAGATGCAGGAAAAAAAACGCACCAAAGAGGCAGACAAAGGCCTTTTACTTATGGTTTGTATTCAAATGATTTAATCATTAAAAAACATCCGACAATTATTGATTATTTTTAGGATGATGATGACGACGATGTTGATACCATCATTGGTGAGATCGACGTGAAACAAAGGAGTCTGGAAGATCGAGTGCAATGCCCTATCTGTCTTCTCGAATTTTCTCAAGGCGAGATACAAGACCATGCTGCTGACTGCAATCAGTTTGATAATCTCGATAACCCGGGTACCAGCCATTCACCAGCTGATAACGATGAGTTGACTATTACTAATGATCATTCGGTACTTGACTGCAACATTTGTGGCCATTTTACTACTTTCAACGGAATTGTATATGAGCAACATGTCAATGATTGCTTAAAGCGTAGACAAGCTGGTAAGCGTAAAGAAGATCTGTTTGATATGTAACAGAAGTTTTGAAAATAATAGACAATGTTTGATTCATGTTGATATACGATTCTCAATACATCTTAACTATTATATTTTATTCAATATTTTTACCACATTTCATGAAAAAAAAGTTTCAAATAAATATTATTTAATCCAATACTGATTGAAATATAATCACGCAGATTCAGCAGCTACGGAAGTAGTCGAGGTACCAAACTCTCCGATACGTTGCTTTGTACCAATCAGCGCGCAAACTGAATCTGCTATTAACTACGCAGGGCAATTTACTCAGCAAAAAGAAAAACCAAACAAATCCAGGATGAAGAGAAGACGGTAGCCGGATTAATAAAATAATATATAGACCCTCGTGATAACGTCTGTAATTTACTCAGTCAAAAATACTGTGTAAAAACTATTTACCCTGATGAGCTATAAAGATTCATACAATATTTTTCGAAAATAACTATTCTAGAATAACAGCGTACAGCAAATTGATAAAATTAACATTAATAAGACCTTGTTATTATTAAATTTGTCTCTTAAGATAATATGAAACGGTTTTAGATTTTACATTGTGTTCAGATTATGTATTAGTACCGTAATCAAATTGTGTCGATCAAAAAAGTAGTTTGAACTATTTTTTTACTCAGGCTATTGCGTTTATTGGGTATTTACGATATTAGAATATTTTCAGATTGTGTAATTTGGAATTTAATTATTACATTATTGATGAAAGATTATTTGTGCTATTTGATTGTGAACTGCCATGCCACTCGCTTATCACAAGAGAAAATCCAGAAAACAGTTTCTATTGATATAGTGGCCAGCAGAATTCTGAATCTAACTGATAATTCAGCTTAGTTATTGATGTTATACAGGCTCAGTAATTCTAGAGTACAAAATGCAGCGATACAATCTGATAAATTAATTACTAAGATTTCATTTTTGTGGTTTGAAAAGGATACAGGAAAGTCCTTCATTCGTTTTTAATGTTATTTTTAAAAAAAGCTAGCCTTTATAAGTTGGTTATTATAAGCAGAGGTGAAATGGCGTAAATCACATTTGCATTTCTCTATGATATATTGCTGTGAGTAGTACTTAGTATTTTTATTAATAATATTGCTGATAAAATAAATTCAGTAACGTTGTTATTAAATAAAAACAGTTGAATATCAAAATACAATCAATACTAATTGTCTCGCAATAAATTGGAGAAAAAAGGCTTTTAATAAATTTGTACTTTTTATTACTTAAACATTGTTTCGTTTATTATAAATTCCATATTTAATATATTTCATAGCTAATAATGTACATACAGAATGTAAATAAGTGATTATTATTAAACCGTAGCTACATTGTAGTAATATGAATATAAAGTATATCCGCATGTTATTATCAACTGATATTGTAAGTTGATAAAACAAAAAAAAAACAAACAAAAAAAAAATACCTTCATAATACATACCTTCGTTATACATACTATAATAAATTAGTTGGCTAAAAAGATGTTTTACCATCTTATTTACAAAAAAAAAAGATGATCGGCGTTTTAACATGTAAAAATATGTATTCCGAGGTGCTTGCAATGCTGCATCAAGAGATATTTCGTTAGTTGTTAATACTCGCCATTTAAAAAATCTCTGATTAAATAAAATGAAATTTCTTTTTCAAGTTTAGTTCTCAAACTCTCATTTGCACCAGCTAAATAAGCGCATTAATTCCCATTGATATCCAATCTTCTTACAATTAATAGCATAACATGATTTGTTAGTTTGTGAAATTCCTTGGATATACAGAATTCGGCTATTCTGAGTCATTCTGATTGTACCATGACCTTGAATTAGAGCGTTCATCTCTGTCAATAAGGCTCCATAAGCAAGTCGTGACAAAATTTATTTTCTATTTATCAGAGTCACCAAGAAAGGTCTCAGGTCATATCAGCATCAAATATCATATGTACAAATGTAGATAACAACTAAAAGTAACTTTGAGACCAGTCGAGGCTCTTAAACGCTCGCTGCACAATTGTAGATATTTTATCAGTTATTGTTGTAATTGACTTAATGTGGTGCATCTGATAGCCAATTGTTCGAGCTTTTCAAGGCTGAAATATTCACACGTACATACGTTTACATCGAATGGAATTGGAAAAAGTTGTGCAACAAATGAGTGCTGGATAAATTAACGTCAAATATCTCATTTTTTAATCCTAAACAATGAGTTTCACTAGTGTTATATTTTTATCAATCTTCTTCTTCGCTTACAATGCACAATGCATTTTGCTGAATGGCAAATGGGATGGATATATTTTAGATTTCAGTAAGTATAGTGATAGTTTTCTCCGTTATAAATCTGTTTTCTACCTTTACTGTTATTTACATTTTGTATGATAAAATTTGTGTTGACTATTTCCAGATGCAACCTTTCATCAACTGAAAGAAAGCGGTGAGTAACTTCGAACTAAATATCGACGGATAATCATATCTTGGCTTTTCAAATTTTTAGTTAGACCCTTCCAGGCTGAAGTACCTGGAGGAGTTTACACAGATTTAGTCCTAGGTGGAATAATCCCAGAAAATTTAATCGAGGATAATGATGTGAAAAATCGTTGGGTTTCAAATCACTCATTCGCTTTCATTAAAAGCTTTGAAGGTACGAGTGGTATTGGCTAGCTGAATCAAGCCCTTTGCTATTTTAAGTAATTTTTTACAATTTGCGTTCAAAGTTGATGAACACTACTTGCAAGCTCGCAATGCTACGTTGACTTTCCATGGAATAGACACGTTTGCTACCGTTTTTGTCAACGATCATCTAATTGGTACAACATCAAATATGTTTGTTAGGTATCAATACAACGTGAAAGAATATCTACAGGTAATTGGAGAATACTGATTTTGAGGTAGTTGTATCTCCGAAAGAATTCTTCTTTAAATTTTAACTGTTTTACTGTAAAGACTGGAATGAACGAGCTTAAAGTGGTGATCGAATCACCGGTAAAAAAAGCCAATGAACTCTACAAAGAACAAAGCTTAAATTACGTAGTGCCACCTGAGTGCGTTCCAGAAATATACAACGGAGAATGTCACGTAAATCACATTAGAAAAATGCAAGCTAGCTTTTCGTGGGACTGGGGTCCGGCGTTCCCATCAATGGGAATCTGGTAAGATAAAATTCAAATCAAGTATAAATCAGTTTGATAAACATAAATCTCTAGGAAAGATGTTGAACTGGAGGTCGTCAATCAGGCGTTGCTCACAGATGTGACTGTCGATCTAAACCGTGCAAATAATCACACTTGGAATGTTGTCATTACACCTTATCTTACTACCGTATCGGACAACTCTACTGCTTTAGGAAAATTAAGAGGTTTTATAGAAATTAATGGGAACAATACAATTCACCACGAAGTATTGATAGTCCTACCATTAAACGGACAAACTTTCAAGGAATCCATTGTTCTGACCGTTGACGATGTAGGTATCGTATGATATAATCATTACTTGAGGTGAAATATGATCATGCGTAAACCAAGTTTAATATTTTCAGACCCAAGTTGATAGATGGTGGCCTAATGGTTATGGAAAGCAGGCACTTTATCATGTAAGAGTTGAAATAGATCTAGGTTGCTCATTATTGAGTCGAGATCTCAATATTGGCTTTCGAACTGTGGAACTTGTTCAAGAGCCCTTGATCAAAGGGAATAGTTTTTATTTCAAAATAAACAATGTACCAATATTTGCAAAGGGAAGTAATTGGATTCCGTCAAGTGTGTTTCCAGAGTTATCAGCGAAGAGAAAAACCGTTAAGCACTTGTTGAAATCAGCTAAAGACGCACATATGAACATGTTGCGAGTTTGGGGCGGCGGTTTCTACGAGTCTAGTGATATATTTTACGAGATAGCTGATAGATATGGAATAATGATTTGGCAGGACTTTATGTTCGCTTGTGGCATGTATCCGACGACTAAAGAATTTCTGGATTCAGTTAAAGAAGAAGTTAGACAGAACGTTTTGAGGCTTCAGCGTCATCCAAGCATTGTAATATGGGCTGGAAATAACGAGAACGAAGCTGCTCTTTATGGAAATTGGTACGGAACTAGTCACAAGACAATCTACAATCAAGATTACATCAAACTTTACGTTGATATTATAAAAACTGAAGTAGAAAAACTTGATCCAACTACACCATTCGTAGTCTCTAGTCCTAGCGATGGAGTGTATACTGAGAACCACAATTATCTTGGGCCAAATCCGTACTCTAATTTATACGGAGATGGTGAGAAGATTGCATCCATCATTTAGATTAATCATTGTCAAGTTTCTCATCATTTTCTAATTGCTTTCAGTTCACTATTACAACTACATTATTAATGGTTGGAATATAAACCAATATCCACGTACTCGGTTTGCTTCGGAGTATGGAGTGCAGTCAATTCCCTCTATAACTACTTTAAAAACAGCTATACGCGACACAGTTAATCTAAGCATAAGCAGTACGTTCATGAAACATCGTCAACACTTGTTAGCCGGATATGAAGCGATGGAACATCTGGTCTCAGAAAATTTTGTAATACCTAAAACCAACGATTCGACAGACGATTTGATAAAATACATTTATTTGACCCAAATCAATCAAGCTGTCTCAATAAAAATACAAACAGAATTCTACAGACAAGCTAGAAGCGATCTAAATTCGTTGGGAGAAGGTATGACTATGGGCGCTCTATATTGGCAGCTAAACGACGTTTGGCAAGCTCCGTCCTGGTCTTCTATAGGTAAGCCAATATTTGAATTCATGACAATTGAAACATTTTCTGAACATTTATCATTGTTACAGAGTTTGGAGGACGTTGGAAAATGCTTCATTATTACGCGCAGGAGTTTTTTTCTCCTGTTATTATAACGCCACATGTATCAGCTGCGAATGAACTGCTACTGTATATCGTATCTGATAAGCTAACAGAGTACAAGAATTGTAGCTTCACAGTGAATACTTATAAATGGAACTCTCTAATTCCAATTCACACCCAAAATTATACGGGTATTACAATTGTGAGGAATTAATATATTCATTCTGAATGTAATACAACAGTTAACACTGGCTCGATGACAATATATAAAAATATCATTATTTCCAGCCACCTAACGCGGCAAAAATGGTAGCTAGCTTTTGGCTTGACGATTATCTTCACAAAGTTGGTTGCGGTAATTTTGCTACACTGAAAAAGAAGTGTGTTATAGAGTTTAAGCTACAAGGTGAAAATGGAAGATTATTTGCACCCCTCAACTATGTCTATCCAATGCCGCTGAAATCAGTTACTTTACCTTCAGCCTCTATTAGCGTAAGTATTAATCAAATGTTTAGATTTATACAATTTCAATGAACTTAAACCTGACAATTCTCTTGTAGGTGAAAGTCAATTCACTTGACGGAAGTAGAACAATTTCAAATCATACGAAGTATATTGTTGAACTAAGATCCAACGAAATTGCTTTATTTGTGTGGCTGGACTTCCGCTCGGATTTCCCAATCGACGGACGATTTTCACAGAATGGTTTCCACATGTTCCATGGAGTGAAATTTGTCTTCTTTTATTCGAAAAAAAATATAACGATTAAAACGATCCGAGATAATATCCGCGTTACTACATTGTCCGACATTTATAAAACAGATTGAAGTATAAAATAGATTTAATTAAACGATGTATACATTATTTCGCAAATGTGTTATAGAGAAGGGATATCACAGTTATACAACATATTTCAATATAAATTACGCCTCCGCCAAAGAGGTTTCACTTAAATAATATTCTGAAACTATGTAATTTCTTATATATTTATAAAATTTTTTTATTCGTTTCATGATTATAAAAATAAGACGAAACTTTTGTTCTTCCGAGTACATAGTACACTTTTCATGTCGTCGTTTATAAATGAAAGAAGAAATAGCTCAATAAGAGAAGAAAGAAAATTTGATGTCTGAAACCGAAATTCCTCGCATATTCCCGCAAAGTTTTAAGAAGATTTTATGAACGAAATACAAAGTTCATAGAGACTAGAAAAATAATTTCGAATAATGTCACACATACAGTTGTGAAAAAAACCTAATTCACTGGAATAATTCTTCGCTGCATATAGACCATTTGATAAAAATTATGTTCAAATTATTTCCAATTTCATTTATTTGGAATTCTTTCTATCTTCAGGCCTTTTTTTTCCAAGAGATTTTGAAATTCCCTCATATGTTTAGGCTTCAATTTAAATCGATGAATTGTGGGCAAAATAACACGGCGAAAATGATTATTTAACGAAAACGGCGTTCTGTGTGTGAGGTGCTAAAACAAAAACAGTAGTTTTTAATTCTTAATTCAGTAGATACATAAAAATTGCAAACAAACTGATAAAACGTATATGATTTACCCCGTCATCAATCATTTGTTTCCAGACTGCGTTCCCTTTACCTTCAGAGATTTTTCGATTTTCGATTAAATAGTTTATCATTTTGCGTTGTTCCCAAGTACTAAAATTCCGTGTGCTAATTATAAACAGAAATAAAATAAATTAGAACCTAACTGGATGCTGTTTAAAGATTGAACAGTTATATTAAAGAGGATCTATGTATTCAGATAGCAGCACCCAAAGATACGAAAAATCTTTTATTATGAATATAATTTCTGTAGGACGCAGCAGATTAGAATTTTTTTTTAATTTGTCAACTTACATTCTACGAGCACGCTCTGCTTCGTATACATTCCGATGCAGGTTTACATTACTTGCTGCTTTGACTTCCGGCGACGAAGGGGGATCACTACAAAAACTGTATACTTTAATACGTAGCATTAGCAGAGTATTACATATTTATCTGTATAAATGTATAAGGGAACTCAGTCCAGTTCAAACAATGATACGATATAAAAAACGAGCGTGTAGCGTAGTAAGTGCACTAGAAGTGAAATTATTTTATCATTGGCAAGAAATGCCCTTTATTATACAATATTGTATATAATTTTATAGTCTTAAGTTTGAAGTCTTAACTTACAGCATTTTAATTACATTTGAGATTCGATTTACGCGTACCACGCGATATAAAATTTCACTTCAAAAAACTGAATTGATACCCAAAGTATCGAGCGCAATGTGACTTACCTATCGATTAATATGGAGTCATTAGAGGATCTAGTTGAGCTGACTGTAGTATTTCTTTTATCACTTGTAACTCTAGATGTATTTATCGGGATGGTTGACCTGTGACTATTATTCTCTAATTTTCTGTTAGATTCGAACTGTTGAACAGTTCTTTTGGGATGGTTTGAAACTTTCGTTACTTCTCGTTTTCTCAATATGTTATTTCCACTACCGATTCCTTGTGTTTCGAAGGATGAGGTACGATCCACAGACCTCCTTCTATCACAATCAGGTTGTTCATCAGTAACTATATTTTCGTCAAATAATTTTCTACTTGATCTCCTATGTTTAGCACAATCCAAAGTCTTCAATTTAGTCAATCGCAATCGTTCTAATCTGGCGTTTAACGATATTTTATCATTTCTCTCTATGCTAACTAGCACATGGTCACAACCTTCAGTCTTCTCCTTAGCAGCACTTCGAGGATATAGTTCGTTTACGTTTGAGCAAGGCAAAGCAGCATTTGTACCCTGCTCAGCATTGTTTGTTCCTTCCAGCGGCATATTGACGTTTGTTATATTCTCATTGGACATTGGGCAAGAATTTTGACGGAGAGTTATATTTTCGTTTAGCGATTCGACTGCTCTAGGAATATCTGGGTCGTAATTTAGTTCTTCAAACCTTGCTGGCTCAGGGATATTTGAAGCGAATTCGATCTGTCCTGTTCCTGGAAGCTTCTCTCCTATACGTTCAATCACTACAGTTTCGATATATGACTGAGAATCTTGGGGAAGACATTCGGAATCTCTGGGAGAAACGGTGGGCAGGCGTTCTGAATTTTGCCGCGATTCTTTGGGTGAGAATTTCGAATCTCTTGGCAATTGGGCAGATATAAATTCTGAATCTCGTCGTGCTCCATCAGGTAGAAAACCTGGACTTTGCGGTGATCTACCAGGTAGGAAATCTGAATCTGACGTTGATTTGGAAGGGATAAATTGTGAATCTAGTAACGGAGTATCCAGAGATGACCATCGCTTCTTGATTGTGAAACTATTCTCAGCCTGAAATCAGACGTATTTTTAGATTTCAGAAAACGAAAGGCTTTGTGCGGACTGAAACATGGCAAATATCATTTTGAAAAAGAAGAAATAAACCCAAAGTAGTCTTACAATGATATTTGGTTCAATGATCTTTTTATTAGGAAAGGTTTGAATCAATCCAGTCGAGTCAATGATACAAATTTTGCCTGATGTTTCGGCAGTTATGTGCTGCCCTCATCAGAGGCTATTCATTTAAAGAACATATACTCTAATCATTCCTTTCCTAATATCAAAAGTTCGAGTGCTAACTGCAAGTTGTACGATATTTTTGTTTAATACTCGTGGTGTTGAATTTTTTCAATATTTTTTTACACTGTTAGAGCTACACTGACTTTCCTATAATGTTATACTTGTAAAAGTTGCGTGAATTTAAGTTCCGCCATTGAAAAACAAAAAGAAATCGAAGTAATTTCTTGAGGTCATGATGTAGTGTCCTCATTATGGTAATTTTCTAGCTTTAAATGAAGAGATTGATGTTGCTTTGTGGATAATGATTAAAGAGGACCAATAGCATGCCTTCTTTTCTACCAACTTTCAGAGATTTCTAGTTTTCTGTATGAAACTCAGTGTATCGGACTAAACTTACGCCATTTCTGGTCTCTTGTACTATGTTAGAATCTCCCTGTCCAGATGTGTGGTCTTCATTAATGGAGTGGTGATATTTCTTGCTTGGCTTGATTTGTGGAGGTGAACAATGTGAGTAGTTATTCTCGACACTGTACAAACAAAATTTAGATAGTTTCAAGTTAAGCCCAGCTCCAGGGTACTTGAAGCATCAACTTCAAATGAGCGGTACAGAAACAAAACTTCTTTCAAAAAGATTTGTTCAACTTTGTGTACGATTTGTAACATATCTCAGAATGGGGAGGATTTTCTTGTCGAACAAAGAATGAAAACAATTTAAGACTACTTACTACGAACAAGTGTTTTCGCCATTGACGAGTATGCTCATGAGACATCCGTAGTATCCTTGGGCACCAATTCTATTTAATAAGCCTGATTTTAAATAAGTTTTTTGGTGAATTTGTCATTTTACTAGCTATTTGAACACTTGTTAGAGGTATTACATGCAAAATGATGGAAAAAGAACAGAATGAATTTGAATAAAGACGAATTATGATGAGTTTGAGATGAAAAGAGTCTGTCTGCGGTGTTAAACTTACTTGAAATTAATCAGATCCAGAAGTTGGCAACACTCTACGCACTCACGTATGTAATTTATGTGAAAAACTGGGACTTCACCATCGTAATTTTCACAATTGGATAATCTGATTGCCGGATATTTGTCATTGGCACATACCTCTCCTCCGTTTTTCTGCAAAATTCAAATCAGTGAACACGTTATATCGGATCGGAACAACTGACACTTTAAGGCGCATGGCTTGGCCCGGCTCCAAACGCATATTTCGTTTTACGATTGATAATTAACACTGTGGGAGGTGATAAAAATATTGAAGCCTAGGCATGGGGAAAATCGAGGTTAATAAACGTGTTTTTCTTCAATCGAATAGAAATCGTACTCACTGTTATGAGGTTGGTTATTTCGGCGTGTTCCAAATCGCTCAATTTGGAGAGATAAAACTGGTATCTTCTTCGGTTATTTCGGAAAAGCATTTTTGTATCGATAGAGGTATAGGCGGTGTAAAGTGTAAACAATGTGATTCGGGATATCGGACTTAAGAATGACAATTTTGTGGTTCAAATTGGCTTTAGGTTAATGCGACTATCGCGACGTCCGCCTGTCGACTCTGAGCGTTGTGTCGCATTTTCAACTACCTTTCCCGCCAACATTTATACGCCGTATTGTATGCAACCCATATGCTATCCTGTGATCTCTGAATTGAGATTGCATATGTAATACAGTAAAGGACCACTGACCTTGATAGTGGCAGAGATCATTGGTAGGGGTATCTGTCGTGGGGTCAGTGGCCTCTGTAGCATCAAAGGGTTCACATGAGGGTGTGTTAATGAAACACTACTCTCATGACAAAAATACTCCGAACTTACCAACCTGTATGTCAAAAAGCGAATAAAGAGGCTCGGTCAATTATACGTATTGCAAATTGTACACAACTTTCACGCTATACAGCAATAAATTCCCAGATGTATAAATAATTAATTGATTCGTTATTTTTCCCGTTCCCTCACCTTGCGACTCTTTATTTCAGGCTGTGTTGCTATACTTAATCTTAAATTTCGAATTTGAGGATCTGGATATCGGAAACTGCGCCCCAGAGAATTTAACCTCTGTCCCAGGCACTTCACAGTTTGCATTTTTTAAATGGCTCTGCCTTAGTTTCACATAGTATCTCTAATTAGTCAACTTAGACCTTCTGTAAATGGGAAATTATCAGTCCCTCAAATTTTGAAAAAGCAAAAAATCAACAGTCCGAGACGAAATAGATCAGATTTTATTATAAATAGGTTACAATTAAATCCCGTACTTATCACGGTGGCTGTAAACTTCAAATCCAACTAGTAATACAAATATAAAAATTATAATGATACAAATAATCCATATCCAGTGCATGTTTGTCCTGATTTTATCAATGGAACATTTTTCATGATTATTTTCAAGTTTTGCTTTCACATTTCTTGTAAGGATTAAACGCGTACGGTTTTTTGATAATAATGCTGTTCACAACGTCGCATTTCTATTACCGAAATTCTATTCAATGACAACTTCCATGTTTTTCTTTATTTATTTAATTTCGCACAGCAAATTTTCTTTCATTTATTGTATATCAAAGTAGTAACATACATAGTAATATGAAGTTGGTTTAGTAAACAAATAAGCATAGCAAAATAAATATTTATAAATATATAATTATTGTTTGTATTTTATTATTATTATTATTAGATTTACTATGTTTAACGTTATTTTAAAATATCTACTGTGATTTTATCACCATATAATTTCCATAGTACTTTTTCAACAGAGACTAGGACACCTATACTCAATTTTTATAAGGCATATTTCTTTTTTCATATCAGTTGCAAAATCAAATTTGACAATTACACGAAAATCCACAATGTTTTATTCAATATATCCGATCTTATAACATTTTGTTAAAGCTCAGAAGCGAGAATTGAGATCAAACGTTAGCAATTAGAATTCAGCGATTAAATCCAAGCCAAGCTTTATCGGAATTAATATCAAATATTATTACCTCAGCGAATCTCCAAATTCACAAATTTACCTATATTATTGCATTGTCGCAATAAGAACAGTCAATATATCAAGCATAAAGCTTACGCTTAAACAAGAACACGCTATAAAATTATGCAGCTTCTTTAATGTTGTTTTCTTCTGTTTTTAAATTATGATACTGAGATTTCAGCGTATAAATAGTCTCCTCTGATGGAGAGTGGAGATATCGACGACTCAGATTTATTGCCACCATAATACAACACAGCAACAGAGGGCCGAATATAGCGCCTTGTACTCCCAGGCAGAAGATTCCACCTGCTATCGAAAGGCCTGTTAGATACGGATGACCTCCACTGAAATTGATAATAGAGCATGTTTATTATCCAAGAAATGATGAAGCTCGAACATTACTAATCGTGTTTGATTATAATCTACCCACCCTTTAATTTCATTGTAAAAATCAGTGACGACGATGTTAAATGGAACGAAATGGAACAGAAAGAAGGCTATAGCAACCATAGATCCTCGAGTTAGCCACAATTCTATTGCTGCAGGAACGCAAGCAATGTATGCATCAAGAAATGGAACTGCGCCGAGTACAGTTGCAAAGGCGGATGGTAGGTAGACGATTTTAACTTGGAATAAATTGTGCGTAAACCATGTCCACATCCCAAAAAATGATGCCAGTTTAAACGTAGCTGCAAATACTCCGATCACTGCTTCTTCAAGAGCAATAGCAAATCTAAACACGTTGAAAAACAGTTATAAAAAGGCTTGAATGATCATTAAATCAATACTTCAGAGAATTCAGTTTTTGTCTGTATAAGTCGCCTTTTCAGTCTCAAGTTAACACTTCATGTTTGATTAATTGCACAAAAAATATCACTCTACGATTATTACATATGCAAACATACCGTCCAATACTGAGTAAGCTTTTTCAAAACAAAAATCATTCAACTTTTAATTCTGCTTCGCGGTATACATAAAGAATTTTTTGTTTAGAATATCAAACTTATTATTCACCTATTGCAGCTGATTGGGCTAAACATTGTGATCAGTTCTATAGGCTTGTAAGTTTTTCCGCTGGAGCTCAGTAGGTAAAATAATGTAGTGAAGAATACTATCTGTAATGATATGATGTATATACATACGATAAAATCACATCAATCTGTACAATGATAAAAATATTCAACAATTCCAATATTAATAACCGCACCATGCTCAGCGTGAAATTAAGTACCGCAGAACCACTCATAAGTACGACGTATAATAACTCAGTAAAGATGCTCAATATCACCGATATATTCCCTTTTACTATACTCCAAATCGAATCCAATACCGACATTAAAATCCCAACGTTTTCTTTAGCGAAATTTTGGATACTTGACATGTTGAACAGTTCTAAAAATCAACATATTTTCATATCAGATATAAAGGAGATTCAGTTTCCTCTTGATTTTGGAATACTAAATGACTAACGGAGTGGTGTTTTTCCAAAACTCTCTTTGAAGCTCTCCCACACTGAATAAGCAGCTTTGGCATCAACGGTAGGCCCCACCATGTCAGGATCTACGTTAGACATCATCCAGGCTTGGTAGAGCCGGTCCCACAATTCTAAAACCTTTTTCTCCATCAGGTCAGCCTTAGCTGGTTCAAGATCTTTCACCAATCCTCTCATCTGAGAAGAAAGTCAAAAAAGTTACACAAAGTCAAAAGCTGTTACAGATTAAAGTCATTGCTGAAAGAATGATGATCAGTAAACAAGTCTTGTCCACTCACACCATCCGATATAGCACTCCGCCCATAAGTGTAAGCGTTGTCTAATACGCTGTTAACAGAATCTTCCCATTGTTCTGGAACCCAGTCTATATCGGCGTTATTTACCAACGAAGAATTCAACACTTCGCCAGTAACTTGAATCAAGTGCATTCCTTCAGCATAAACCTAAAGCAAGAGAAAGATTAATGTTGACAGACAATGTTGTAATAGTTTGTGAAAGTTGTGGATAAAAGTGGGGAGTAAAAGTCTTCATTGTAATCTTTTTATGCATCAGCCTATTCACCTGTATAGTAATAAAAATAGAGGTGCAACTTGTGAAGATGAGCAATCCTAGTATGACGGCTGTAGTAGCGACAGCATCAACAGATCCTTTCAATACTTCTGTAGCTTTGTTGTTAACGATAACGCCTACTTTAAACAAGCCTCTAACATTGGCAGGAACCAAAGCCTGATGTCTTTGTTTGCACCAAGTAGATACTGCATCAACAATTGCTTCGTACTGTCTATTAATCAGCTTCCAAAAACCGCAAGAGCTTCCTATTTGTTTAATCAAATAGTAAGCTATTGGCAAGGACAATAGCTGTATCATCCATTTATGTTTCCAAAGAAGCATTCCGAAGCAAGCATACATAGCAAAGTACATATGGTTGTCTGTGTTTACTCTCTCATCTTCAATATCCAAAGACATTTTAAAGTCCATTTTTAATTTCTTTAAAAAATTTCTCTCCTGAGCTATAGATCTTCGCACATTGTCCATAGATCTTGAAGCTTCTGGATTTAATTGATTTTCAACAGGCTTTCCCACGTCCGCATCCAAAGACATTGACTTTGCGCTGAGTTTAATGTGAGGTATCGAAGTTGTGGACTCTTTATTATCTCTGACTGACGATTTATCTGTTGTTTCAGATTTCTCAGGATCATTATCTGAGGACTTAGGCAACAAGCATACATCTTCTTCAACTGATACTGTAGGGCTAATCTCTGGGGTTTGATTGATTAAATTATTGGCAAAAGCGTATCGAGCAGCATCAATGAAGGTTGTTTTTCTTCCTTGTAAAACGTCGTGATCCAGAATTAGTATCACTTCGTATATAAATCCAAGCAAGTAAAGGAGCTGGAGGATAACGAAGGCAACTACTTGATACGCTCCGATTAAACTAGATAAATACAAGCTGACAAAAAGCCAAACGACGAATGATGTGTGACGAAAAGTTTTTGAATTATCCGGAGTCCAGTATACGTACAAAATTGATAAGTAACCAATCACAATGGCCATTACCTGGGGAAATAGATAATAAATAACAATGATAATCAGTAGAAGATATTTTGTCCTAATGACCTAAGAGACAATGATGAAGTTATATCTGTTCCTAGAATATGTTTCAAGGTATAAAACACACTGAAACATGTTCCAAATGTATATTAAGAAAGTAATGTGAGCAAAGGGAAAGAGTTTCATTGATAAAATATTGTTTCTGTGTGAATTTCAAATTTTTTTTAAAGTTATGAAGACCTAAATACCGGAGACTGTTATTACATCATTTCTATTTTTCTGTCTCTGCATCCGTGCCGGCTATATGATTCACGTTTATTTATAGATTCCAATTTTCTGAGCCGTTAGAATATGAGTAAAAAAACATAGAACTTTGTATTAAAAGGAAAAAAAAAACAAACAAAGCAACTTACCATATAAATACTTGAAGTTGAAATGAAGAAGTTGATGATAGTGTTGGCTATTTGAAATTCTCTCCATAGTATACAGGTGAGAATAGTTGGTGTATAGTTATAGATTAGTAGCAGCGTAGGAATAGCGACAACAACAGGACCGATGTACTTAAAATTCTTTCTCAAAAATGATCCGATCATCTCCGAAACATCGTCAATAAATCTCAGAGGTATTACAGCAACGTTTACTATCAGAGGTTTGTTTGAAGATTCGATTGCAGTGAACCATGACTGAACGGCGGTAGTTAGAGTTAATTTGAAAGGAAAAAGCACAGAGCCGCATAATAGAGCCCATATTAAAGGCTTGACAAAAGGACTTAGGATGAAATATAAACCGTAAAATGCGGCGGATCCAGCAAATAAAAGAAATAACGCGACCGCGTTGTAGATACCTTGTTTTAACGCCTTTTCGTGAACCGCACTAAATCCTCCTAACATGTTGAAGAGGTTGTCCATAGGTGTTCGCGGAATTTCCATTATGGTTAGAAAATAAACAATAGAAGCGAGTGACGTTTATGAATCGTTAATTTTCTCACGTATTGCCGTTTCAATTAATATTTATAATTGTGTTGTCATCGAGTATATAGTATGTAGTACAATTATAAGCTGAGATGGTTATGAAATAGCAGACGATTTTCTCAGCTGACAGCAGCCACCACGCGCTTGAAAGTCAACTGACAGATGCGGCCATGACGCTATCACTGTGTTCCTTAATACACGATTTATTTATTACTGTTTTTAGGTGGGTATCGAGTTATTTCGGAACACGTTCACATCGTAGACACGTGCGTGTGCAGTTAATATAAATTTAATTTCTATTTTAATATATTCATGTATCTAGGTATTTAGTCAACGGATATAATTAAAATAGACATATAATTGTACAAGAAGCATATAATTTCGCTGTATATTATCTTATTTAATACAAGTTAAATCTGTACTTAATGTATTAACCTTTCTAGTTTTTAGTTCGTTTCTATTTTAGTTAATTATGAACGTCATAAATAGAAGTTGATAAGATCATCTAGGTGTTGATATTAGTTGGTTTTGATCTATGAAAGTCTTCAGATAAAAGTGCAAAATCTGAGAATACTGTTACCCAGCAATAATGAAATTATATCCAAAAATTGAAAACTCGATTCAAAATATCAAACGAGTAGTATAAAGAGCAAATGAAAAATATAATTAAGTTGCCTGGAAAGTGGCGCCATCGTAGTAGTAGTAGTAGTTACTATTTAGGAACTAGCTTTACCTGAATTATCTGCATCAGCCGGAAATGCTTATGATGAGAAATTAATGGAACGGAAGTCTTTACGGAGGGGGAATAGAAGTGGTAGGTGTAGGTACAGATAAATGTAGTGAATAAAATATGTTACGCAAAGAATTTTTTTTTTTTAATGTAATTGTCAATTTTATATATATATATTCATATTTTTAAAATTGTATCTTTATTATTTCATGTATATGTATTATAATTAAAATTCTATAATACACAACATACCTATATGTTTTAAAATAACGAAAATATTATGCATATACATATATGTATCTATGTATTAATATGAAAATGATATGATAACTAAAAGCTATTATATATACATATATAAGACTTTAGCTTAAAAATGTAAAAATAAAAAATAATATCAAGTCTTTATTAAATGTATACATATATACGTATATAAATTTTAGTTATTTTTTATCTAATAAAAGGTAACATCGCTACCAATCAGAGTCTCTGCAAGCCTGTGAATATTTTTCAATTTTTTTTTAAATTTTTTTTTTTTTTTTTATCAAACAATCTAATATTTGGCATGTCTCTCACGGGTCGTAAAATACCCTTGGAATTAAAATTTCACTGATATATCACAGTAGTTTCAATAAATATATACATACACTATACATATATTTATATTTTTTTTTTATCATTATTTATTTATTAATTTTTTGTTTTTTTCAACTTCTTTTCCCCATTTGGATCATTGATTGGTCTGAGAACTTTATTACTTGACGTTGAAAAAGAATTAAAAAAATACAAAAAAAAAAAAAAAAACTTGAAATAAAAACAAAAATCTTAAAATTATCAAAATCTAGCATAGGCCTATATCAAAAATAGATCATTTTTTTTTTTCAATAAGACTTGAGAATCGCGTAATCGTTAGGGATTAAAAAAAATATGCAAACTTTTTTTTTTTTTTCAAGAATTTTTAGATATAGAAACTAATTTGTTCAACATTTAAAATATAATATACCTACTACCATTTTCTTCATTCGAAGAATTGTGAAATCGATACGAAAATAGATATAACTAATTTTTAATTTTTTTTAATGATATTGTCATTACTTATCGATGTTTCTTTTGTTCGCGAGATTCAATAAATAATTTAATAAAAATACTCAGATTGCATTTGCATTCATAAACCGAATATCTTACTCAACTTTTCTTTACGCTATGTACCTTATATTGCTTCATTCAACTAATCGAGTCAATATAAAATAAATTAGAGATTTAATTTCTCTTTTTCTTTCAATATTTGCATTTTCCTTTTTTCTCTAGTAATAAATTTTTAACTATCGTTTCTCTCGACACGCGTTGAAAATTTCAAAAAAATAAATAACATCTATTATATGTATAAATATGTATATATACATAAGTATACGAGATAATAAATAATGTAGATGGTTAAAATATATTCCGTAATAATTTATTCCATCGACCATTTGATACACCAAAAGGTATTTTAGCACAAACTTGCATAGACTGGAGTTATTGCTATGGGTATATTCAATAATAATGATAATAATGATAATAATAATAATAATAATAATAAAGCTAAATAGAGTAGAAGTAAATGTATAATAATAATAATAATAATAATAATGATAATTAGCGACTAAAAATAGTAACAGTATTATTTATCATTAAGATGTAAAGGAAAAGAAACATAAAGAGAAAAGAAATATTCAGTTTTTGAATAACCAAAATAATGGTGTCACTTTATCATCTTCAGACCATTAACTAACTTCTATATAGGCTTAATCTAATTCTATACAATTATACAGCCACCCGTAAATATAATAATTATTATAACGGGTGTGTGTTTCATCACAATGTTTCATTAAGCATTTTCTCGCTTTAGATAATAATAAATAATTAGAATTTTATAACCGGGCATATGTTTTAGTTGATGGTCTGTTTTAGGCAATTATATTATTGTTAATTTGGTATAGGATGTATGTACGTATACATGTAGTATATACTATTATATACATATATATGTATATACATCCCCCCCCCTGAATCTAATCGGCAATATTAATTCGATATCTAAATACCGTAATATAATAATGAAGTACGGACATATATATATATATACCTATATATATATATATATGCGTGTCTACAGGTCTTTCAAAGAGACGATTATTTAAATGTAACTCATTTTTATGTATGTATGTATTTATTTTCTTTGCTGATTTTAGAAAAAATTATTATACGAAAAAATGTAAATAATTTATTATACTGCAATTTATTATACGAGTCGGAGACGCCGTCTCGATGCACGTGCACGTGCCAGGGTCTATCTTCATATATTTAGGTAATAAATAATAAATCGTAAAGCTGTCTTGTATATAATCTATAAATTTGTACCCGAGTTTAAATACACGCTATCATTTAGATAGATAAACGGTTCAAGACTCAAACATTATCAACATTTAATGAAAAGATAAAAAATAATGAGAAAAAAAAATAAAAAATAGAAAAGATCTGATCAACGATCAATGAAGTCAATTCCAAAACGTGTACATATACAAACAGACCCACCACAATTGAGAAAAATTTCTTTCGCAATTAACTGTCGTTTAAACTCATCAAAATTTAATAACATAAACATTTTTCAATCATGCCGTTACTAGAAAAGTATCAAATACCAAAATTCCCTTTAAATTATAACACGGCTAATGTTACACGTAGGCCAAAGTCGCGAGGTGGATCGAAATTCGACGGCCATTTTGTTTTGTAGTGTATACAATATCTGTGAATCGATTTTCCGCAATTTTCGAGTATGTACAGAGAAGTTATAAAATATAATTTTTACAATATGTAAAAAGAAAAAATAAAAAATAAATAAATAAACAGAAATATTTTCTATATGGAAAAACAAAAATAAAAAAAAATTCTCTGGAATCGACTACGTGTAATTTTATTGGAAAATATGGTGTGTAAATAATAGTCAGAGAAATAGAATGGGGAAAAAAAAAGAATATATGTATATTCCGTAAACGGCGACACAGCAACGAATATCAATTTTTCTGAATATAATAATAATAATGATAATAATAATAATAATAATATAATAGTAATGATAATAATAATATTAATAATAATAATATCTATTAATAGACTAACTGTGTATAGGTATGTATGTATAATTATATTATTATTATGCACATATATAATATATTCTTATATACAAAACAGTCTTGGGTAGGAGGGTTGAAACAAAATAGAAATGGATTAATGAGAGAAGTGTTTTTAATTTTACGCTGCATTTATGTAGGCAGACCGTTTACTCCCTGAGTAGTAGTCGTGGTGGTAGTAGTAGTAGCGTGGCCATTGGATATGATACTTCCATTATAATTTGAGTTAGGCTTAGGACTGACGTCAATAAATCTTCGTGAAGTTGTAATAATAGTCTCGTCATCCGAGTTACATCCGTTTATTTTTTGTTCCTTAAAACCTGCAATCTGTTCTCTTCTTATCAATATTTGAGAATTTCCTGACGTCACAAGCCCCGTTTGTATCGGACTATTTCCCGCACAACTGCAAGAACTAGTATTGCTTGTACTATCGCTGTCGCTTTCGCTGTCTACACTAGAGACTACGCTTCCTCTTCTCTGTCCTTTAAGCGCGTCATTTTCCCGCCTAAGCTGTTCGTTCTGTTGTATTAAATCGTCGATTCTTTGCTGACATATTTTCAATTTTTTAGCGATCTCAATATCCGCACCTGCCGTTGTAACGGCGCTATATTTATTATCGTTTGTTATTTCCCGTTCTTCCATTTGATGAAAATTTTTACCCCTCAATCGTTTTGTCAAAAGATCAACTTTACTCTCTAGCTGTATATATTCTTGGATTAATTCAGACTTAGATAAACCGCCGAGTCTTTCGGCGTGTAGATCTTCGTAAGCTGTAGAAAATTCCTTTGTAAGAAATTCTTCCTCGTCCTCAGGCGATGAGTAGAAATAATCGTCCTCTGAATCTATGCTAAAACTTGAATCCCTAGTACGCTGAGGAGCCGTAGGTTTTTGAAATATCGGAACAGCTTCACCGGCCGCTGCTGCGCCTGCCAGTTTTTGCTCTAGGTCAGGAAGGTCGCTGTGATCTTCCATCAAAAATTGTGTCGTATTGTAAGGGGCAGGCGGTTGCCGACCGGTTTTAGTTACTCTACTTGATATAACCCGCGATTTAATTAACCTTCCCTGGTATGCTACTTGCTGTTTTGAATAGGGCTTGAGCTTCCTATGCTTAGGTTTACCTCTCCGTGTTTTTCGCTTCTTAGCTGCGGTATCGATCCCGTCTTCCACCGGGCCGCCTTCGTGTTCGTGTTCATGTTCGTGTTCTCCACTCCCGCTCCCGCTTTCGAATTTATTTAAATTGTTACCATTTTCGCCACAAGATGGCGATACCTGCGCCTTAGCCCCGAGCGTCGTCGGGTCAACCTGAACCGATTTAACGCCATTTACGTCACGCAGACCACCACCGTCCGCACCACCCAACGTTTTATCAACCGTTATTTCGGCTTGATTATCGTCCATGTTTGTTATGTTTAATAATATTTGTCTATTTGTAACGGCACGCGCACTCATCACCGTTCAAATGACACCTTTACCCCACTAAAACCTTCCACCAACTGGACACAAGCTCTACGCTCTTACTATAAACAGCGACTGAATCGCCATTTTTAATTTAACCGTGCGATAGGACGACGCGGCGTGCTTCAGGTTACGTAGTGGGGGGGGATGCTTTTAGAGGTTACTCATTTTCCCGCACCTTTAGTGGCGCCATCCCCCACTACAAAAAATCCCTTTACCAAAATCCCTGTTATCACTTTATATTTACAACACAATTTCATACACAATCTTCTATATTCGGATTTTAGAATCGATTAAACTACGCAAAGCTGTTTTATAATTAGCATATTAAATGCTAATATCATCGTTGCCAAGTAACGAAAACTTAGAAATTAGAGAAACTAAACTTCATATTATCCCATTAACCCCCCGCATTGCCAATAAAGATTATAATTCAACTTTCACAATGAATTGTTTGTATCCCAATTCGTTATTCATCTCACACCTCGCATAATGCGGGATCTCCTTGCCCCTCCGCTCGTCAAATCCTCTCGATTCAAGGTCGGCAGTTGGAAGTCGCTGCGCAAATACTCGAAGGGCTAACTCTTGACTGGAGGCGAGTACGAATTGTGCGAATGATAAAACGAACGTACGTAAAACGTTCGCTAGCGCGGACCAGCTTGGTAACAGTAAAGCAGCTGTAAGCCTCCTCGACTTCGTCCATTACTCGTCGCCCTATACCTATATCGTACGATTACATTACCGCATGGTAACAGCACGATATATATCTCTCTCTTTTCTCTCTCTATCTCTCTCTCTCGCTCTGCAGTTTGTAGTATAGTTACACACGATCGATGTTGCTTTTAATTCGTAAAAATATTTATACATGTATTCGCGTTGTTTAAACTGTTTGAACAGTTAAATATTATGTTTGTATAACTTATTCTGTAATAAATAAATAAATAAATATATATATATACATATACCTATATGCATATGTATATGTATACCTATATATAGATAATACGCAATTGCAGCTTAGTGCAGGGAACATTAATTACTGAGTAGATTGTATGTCTGTCTGTCTTGTAACATCTACAGATTATACCTACTATAGTGTACGAGAAACACGCGACGAGGATCGCGCAGAGTGCTAAATGTAGCGTCGGCGTTCAACGTTATCTCGGTCGACACGGCGTTCGGATAATACAAATGGAATTGGAATAAATTTGCGTAGAGAATTTTTCATCGCTTTGATGCCATATGTATATATATATAATGCGACTCCGAG